>OY986055.1:25414591-26014591 GCA_963920205.1 Stenodema calcarata
CCTCGCCAGGGGGGCAAGCTCCCCTGGACCCCCCTGATTTTTCTCTTCTATACTTTGTATAGAACGAGGTATTTGCTATGCAAAACATGAATAATGTTTTTGCGTCCCGTTTCCCCTTTTCCTTATCCCTTTTCTTTGTCTGTATGGAAAATATTAAGAGATGTGCGGAAAATTTATTAGTTTTTTTATTTACTCAGGGCTGTATCTCAGCTTCTTCGATATTTACAGTGGTTTTGGCAGTATATAATTTATGCATAAATTAAAGGCTTTCCAACGAATGGAGAACGATTTTTGTCCGTTGAAAACTAAAGAAGTTTCATTTCCCTAGAAACGGCTCGGTTGTACGTGAAAATCATTAAAAATCTTCGTGACATAATTTCGTGACTTAAACTTCGTTACGCTTTTCAACTCTGGTAGGCCACCGCAAAAACATTATTCATGTTAAAATTAGTACGCCTACTAATTTGCCTTTTTGTTTCTTGTTTTTGTGACAAGAATGATTATTTTTTGGAAATTATTGTTTGTTATCTGAAATGTGTTTGAAAAATAAGTAGTTTTAAAATTTTTGCGAATTGGTTAAATATTAGTTTTAAAATTTTCGATTAATTAAAACAATCAACAATTTAAAAACAATTATTAAAATTTAATACAATTATTCTTATTATTAAATTTAAAAAAATAGAAAGAATTAGAAATTTGAATAAATTTGAATTAGAAATTTTTTGAAAATTGGTTGCATTTTTTCTTGGGGATTGTGCAAATTTTTGTTGTTGAGAATCATTACAATAATTGTAATTATTGGTGTCGAAGAGAAAGAGGAAAGAGAAAGTTTGCAACTGGTAAAACGCACGTTTTTATACCAAAAATCGCGAATAACTCGAGAACCGTTGGGAAAAGTGCCAAAGTGCGCTACCCTCATTCGAAAGCCCATTAAATTTCCTATCAATCCTTAAACAGGCGCCACTCTACGACAATTTTTCTGACCACCGTTCAACTTTGATGTTTTCGGAAATTAGCCAAATCAGTAGATGTGGAATTTATTCACGTATTTTTGGCTGTGGATTAGTCAAATCGATTGAGATTTAGTTCAAAATTATTGAGCATATTCTAGACAACCTAGCGGACATTTTAAGACCAACCGCACCAATTTTCATCAATATTTGCGGCAGTTGTTGTTGAAAATAGAAAAATCACCATAACTCCTTTATTTTTCCTTTTAGGAAGCATTTTTTGATCTCAAATTAAACAGTTTGAAAAGCTGAACACAACTAAAAAAGAAAATCTGAAAAAGCTTCAATTTTGAAGGAGTTATGACCATTTGAAATTCCTAAAAAACACTATTTCCCCCCTAATTTGGGGTGAAATGGGGGGAGAGAGAAAAAATGGTCAAAAGGCACTCCCTTGGAGCATAACAAACGTGTGTGCAAAATTTCAGCTCGATCCGATTTGTCTGCTGGGCTGTAGCCCCGTCAATGAACAACAACAACAACAACAACGAGAAGAAGAAGAAGAACACGAAAAACGTGAAAAATAGTGGTTTTAAAATTGTTATACCCCCGACACCTGATGTTCCCGAGAGCTGAATTTTGGTTTACGTCCTCACGTGCCCCTGGAGAGTTGGTGTACAAAAAATCAACTCTCGAGACACTCAGGGGACCGAGCTATGGTAGGGTGAAAACCCCAACTAGTTCCGTCGCGTAATCAGTGTCTCAGTCGCTTCGGTTTTCAGGGCTTCGGTTTTCTTGGCGGGCGGGACGCTCCCGCGTCCCTAGATAATTATTATAAATAATGAAGCATAAAAATTATTAATAACCAACAATAAATATTAATCATTTACACTACTTGATAATAATTATTGATAATTAATGATAATTCATAATAATAATTAATCTATCATTCAGTAATCTAGACAGAAGGGTGATCTGTACAAAGAAGATAGTAAACCGTTGTGTCAAGAATTTTTACATACTTCTAATGACAATGGTAAAACCGAGTTGTAGCGCTTTTTGGAAAATCTTCAAGATTACGTTGGATTCGTAATATTCGTGGAACTGCACTGGGAGTGGTGAAAAGGGAGGGGAGTCGTAGAGTTCTCTTTCTACGCCACCTCTAAATCCACCCACAATATAGATTTTATGTACCTACCCGTGTGTGGTGATGTAACGATTACAGTAGTTGTGGTGGGGGAGTGGAGAGGGGGGTGTAACGATTACAGTAGTTGTGGCGGAGGAGTGGAGAGGGGGTGTAACGATTACAGTAGTTGTGGCGGAGGAGTGGAGAGGGGGTGAAACGTCTACAGTAGTTGTGGCGGAGGAGTGGAGAGGGGGTGAAACGTCTACAGTAGTTGTGGCGTGGGAGCGGAGAGGGGGCGAGAGAGCGACAGAATTAAGAGACAACTCCCGCCTCCCCCTCATCAATCACCTACATCTGCCCACAAAATAATGTTTTCACTCATCATTTAAGTATATAAATAATTTATAGACCATGCCTGAACTAGTGACGCCTATTCAAACCATTTGTTGGCCCATTCCTCCAATTCAGTCTGATCTACACAGAAAGGTGATCTGCTCAAAGAAGATAATAAACAGTTGTGTCAAGAATTTGCAGAGTTTTTTAAATTCGGTCCTTTTGTCAGTTTAAAATTGACCTATAACTTTGAATATTTCGCAAGGAGGCTCCGAATGGGCGGAGGAGGATCCTAAAACTTTTTCATCACCCTACATCAAAACGAAGGGTGAAAAATGAGAGGTGTTATAGGCAATTTTGTATAATGAGATGCAGATACAACTACTGGATGTAATTAATCTCTGTCTTTTAAACAGGAGTCGATGTACAACATGGGAGAGGGATCGTCGACGACGAACTCAATGATGGGACCAGGAGCCAATCAACTAGGATCAACTAGTCAGACCAGCCAATCCCGTGAACCACCAAATATGTACCAGATGGGTAATACTCAAGTATTCTAATTCTCCAAATTTACCACACTTTTTAGAATTTGTCCTCAAATTTCCTAATTCGGGAAAAAGAGAAATTAAACGTTCACCGACTAACTGATGATTTCGAAATCGGCGGTGGAATTATTTGTAATTATTTGCAAAAGGTTCAGTTCAGTACTGGATCGTACGATATGTGAAAATGAAGCTTCAAAAATGGTGCGCTACTTTTAAATTGAATCTCATCAACCAACAGTTTGCGAATAGATTCAACAATGTGTGGTTTCACGAAGCCTCCATCAATATATTGGATTAGTCTCCGAAGTGCTAACCTTAGGCTGATCCATCACCAACGCTGGGGAGTGTCAGCGAGGAAAACGAGTTTGCTTATATTATGACAACAGTTGCACACGTCGGATTTGAATAAGATGAAATACTTGCAGTTTTCACTTTGGATTACAGCACCGACGTGTCACATAATAGATAAAACCCTCTGATTTCAGGTATGCCGAACAGCAATTAGGAATCGGAAACAGCGTTTCTCGGTCCACGGAGCAGACAGTTTTATGATTTGGAGGGCCGATCTAAGAGTATCAACTACGATGAATACCTAACATTTGACTTTCATTGATTATTAAACGTTCATGATTGAAAATCTTCGTTTTGTTCAAGTTATTTCAACATTACTAATTGAATAATAGCGTGATTTCTTGAGATTAATTCCAAGACCCTGGACTATCTTATGAAATAGCCTGGCCCTATATTCAAATAATAACTAAATATTATTGCGCTCTAAATATTATAGCGCGCTAAAAGGCGCATTCATTCCTCAGGGAATAAAGTTAGAATGAATCATGTGTCATTGATCTGGAAGATCCTACGCGAAGTTAACTCTTGAGAAAAAAAGGCACCATGATGTAAAACTTGAAACACGAAAAAACGCTATTTTTATTCAATTATTGAGCAATATAATCGGCAAATTTGAAAAATACAGTATGTTAGTAAATATTTCAATGCATGTTAGTGATCATTAAATTGATCGTTCATCCAAGATCGTTCACGTTCTTTACCTTCACTTATCATCACCGTCATCTTCTTCATCAGTTTCGCCCAGTACAACCGGGAGTTCATCGTCTTCCACCAGCGTCTTGTACTCCTGATGGTATTCAGTTGGTAGGTATGAAGAATGTGTCAGCTAGCTCGATGAGGTCGTTCTTGTTTGGCGAAGGAATCGGTACATCTTGGGAAGCGACCAAAATTAAATCAAACGTACTTCAAGGGGAGGAAACAGCACGAAATCGGAAGCAGGAATGTGGGATCCGACCATTGTTTGATCAGGTGAGATCGATCAGATGTCGTACGCTACAAAATGATCATAATTATTGAATTGTCGGATATAAAGGAAAATTGGAGAGGGAAACTTGATTTTATGGTACTTAACGTTGTCAGATCTGGATGAAATTCACAGGTGGTTATAACCAAGACACTACAGTACACGTTAGTACAAAAAACTCATTTCCCGCCTTTTTGTGGCTTACGAGAAATGCGCTCGAGAGAGTCGATACTATGTTGTATCTGTCCAGATGTAAAACAAGGCCATGAGCCCTAAACTGTTTCAGATTCGATAAAAGCTAATCTCATCTTATCTCTTTCAATTGGTGTTTTTAAATGATAAATTGGTGTAACTCATAAGCTATTAACAGCTCATTCGCGTATTATGCGAGTTCAGCTCACGCAGCACATCCGGTAGCTCACCAGTTCGTTAAGTGACCCAGCACGGTCAAAACACGAGTAGCAGTTGCCATACGAGCAGGCTGACCATATGATGTAGGCTCAACCACTAACGACTCGCATGTTGTCATCCATTGCAGTATCACCAGAGGGCAGCCGGCCTGAGCTCGGTCTACCGCAAACCTGCCATCCTAAATACCGAGGTGCCGCTCCAGATAATGGCTGCGTCAATGACGTTCGGTCGGCCGGATTGGACAATAGATTTCCTACCTTTGGCCGGGGAGAAGCCAAATTAAAACAGGAGCTTTCGATCGAATGTTAGTTGTGGAATCGATTCCAAAAGTTGGGTGGTATATTTCTCGGATACGCTGTATATCTGTGTCATTATTTGAGTACGCTATACCGCCCACGCACTTGGCAGACTTCTTTTCATTCCCCTCAATACGTTTGGCTTCAACCGAAATATCTTCGAGCCTCGAAGCACAAAACTTTGATTCAGCCCCATTACTTTCCGATTCCTCCTCTTTCGATCCCCACCGTTTGGCGTCATAATTGCTCAATGAGGCATACAGAGGTCTTCTCAAGGTTTTCGTATTTTCCCCTCCCACAAAAATCCGAATCAAACCCAAAAAGCAGAGAGAGACTGTAGAGCAATTTTTCCTCTACGAAAAACTTTAGAATGTTCTCATCGAAGACCGGTGTTTAGACCTTTTTTTGGCTCCCTCCTAAGACCTTCTCACTCTTCCCCATCCGTAGGTTGGGTTTGGCTGCCCCCATCGTTTTCGTCGTTTAAGCACGGAAAACCCATAACTTATCCTTTCTGGACCCTTTTCTTTCCTCCGATCCTCAATAACTTACCATTATTGAATATGGGGAACGGGGAAATATTCCTGAAATTTAATGGACGGAATAATCGAAGGGGCCCTTTCCAGAACTAATACAATAATTTTTAGCTTGGGTGACTTCTGCAAAGAATAGGACGAGATCGACGAGATCCCCCCTTTCGGAAACCCCACTAGTCTTTCTCCGTTATTCAAACCATTGCTCCCCACTAAATGCTAAAATTGATACCCAGCTTTTCAATTACACGCCTCTCCCCTTAGATGCCCCTTGCTTGATGAATAGATCTGCGAGTATCTGATAACGCTACAACATCTGCTACAAGCTCAGGAAACTGGTATTACACGAAGCACCACTGGTACCTGCTGCTATTTCGTAACACCTGTTGAATTTCACTGCGTTGCTACTCGTATTTAGGTTAGTTTCCCAACATCCAATTATTTTTAACCTACAGAATACGTGAATGTTGAATGCTGATATAAATAATAATAAATTCAGGCCAAATTGTTATATATGAAGCCAAATAGTCCAATTCCATCAGTTAGCTACTCAAACCAGGATTCTCCCCCAGACGATTCTGTAGTGGTTTCAGTTGGGATTTGACTTCTTGGCTTCTACGGTTCTACGCTGTGGCATTATTAAAATTGCATCAGCTGGGCAATATGTGACTGGTGGATGCTTTTACTTGGATTGACCCGTTGTTTGGGATTACTCTGTTCTATGATTATGGATTTCTCTTTCAAGTCAATTAAAGTTCATTCCTACTAAATGTGTTGAAGATTTTAATCTATTAAGAACATAACAGAATCTACGGTGAGATACCTGATCATTTACATCCTACTCTCAGTACTGTTCAGCACTCTTCATATAAAATCGCTAATCAAAGGATGAACAACTGTTGAATTAATTCATTTGACTGAACAGAATAATATTCTAATATAGAATAATATATTATATTCATGTACCAATTTCGTAATAATTAAAAACCATACGAAAAATCTACAAGTAAAATCACGTACAACAATTGGAATAAGCACGAACTCGACCATTCGTGTTGAAGAACAACTTATCGCCTCCCGTTTAAGTCAACTGCGATTTAAACGACGCTTCCGCTTCCTTTGTAATTACTGAAACAGTAGTGCTTTCAGTGAAATCGGGGGCTTCATAGATTAACCAAGCCGATGAGTTCGAAATGGGTAAACATGAAAATCAAATGTAGTATTCGACTTTTGTCGAGCACACTAGAGATACTTGGTCAAACTGTGACTCAACTGTAATGGAAAACCTTTGCGGATTAAGGTTTCATCGAACACAAAAACTTTGTAATTATTATTTGTAAAAAATTATTTGATAATATCATGTTATATATCGATACCCACATTCTAATACCACGTATAATCAATTTTGGCCAAATTCTGTTTTTAATGGACCCTAAAGTATTTCCTGAAGCCCAATCGAATGGTGCTGTCGCCAAGTCTCTAGAAAAATTGCTTATGGGAGAAATAGCCCGTTTTCTAACAACCCGTATCAGTTTTGTTTGTTTACTGCTTCCAATACCTCGAACAGACCTCTCGTCAAGGGATCCAATACTGCAAAATTACACCACTATTTTTTACGGTGGTGATTCGGTAATAAATTAATTACTTCAGTAATAAATCCATTTCAAAATAAAAATGTTTTCATTTGAATTTCGTTGCAATAATCTCAAATTAGCTCCTAATCGCACCATTTTTATGCTGAGAATATCACGTATCAGAGTTAGTTTTGGTTTCCAATACCACGTATGAGGGTTGTCATGTTCACAAAGCCATTTAAGGGATTTTATTCTCTGCCCATTATTGGAGAGGGTTTTCAAGGCGAAACTCAATTTTAAAACAATCAGAAAAACAACATTAACCCGGACTTGAACTTTTTTTTTTTTTCTCCTGAAAAGTTGGATATTGTCTGATAGGTCATATTCGAATGAGGGTATCGATATCATATTATATAATATCATAATACCTATGTATCAACGTTCATGTTTTGTACCGATTTCCAGTTTTTAGGTTGTATCTTCCGTCAATTATACATGAAAAATAGATAATATCTATAGATATTATAGGTGAAAGCCGTTCGGGATTGATCGCGCGACGCACCAGTTTCCAGGTTCGTTCAAATGGCCATGCTGCATAACTTGCTCTTGTATGTTTCCAAATCAAAACCATTCACAATGCCCCCAATCACAATGCCCCCAATCGGAATTTTATCGAAATATTGATCAAAAACAATGTTGCACGAAGATGTTGAAGTGATACAATCGCATCGACCTTAAGGATATTCGCTGAAACTCGTAGCTGCAGGAACGAGGAGAACCTGAATATTAAGCTGTCAGTTTTGAGTTGAGGCGTTGTTGCGTGAACGGGATTTGGGCCTGATGGGCAACCTCTCACGCCGAGGATCCGTAAACCTGATTTTTACCGACGAAGATGTTCACTTGAAACCCTCTCGCCGTATAGAACGATAAAAAAAACCTTCGTCGTATCCTTTTTTGGGGAGTTTCCGCGTAGTTTTGCATCAAACGTCAAGTGGAAAAAGGTTCGGGGGTTTCGAACCTCTGCGGTACCCCCTCGAGCTGATGCTCAACTCGACCCCAGGACTTCAACCGTGAGTAACAGATAGCACGTGTAAACCCCATCCCAACCCGTAGATGACGCCTCCGTAGTCCCGTTATTTATGTTGCGAACAGGAGAGAATATCCCTCATTTTTCCAACTCATTTACTTTTGTGGTTTTCCCTTCTCTTCTGCGCTCTTCATCAAACTCACTTTCCGTCCCTCTCGAGTTATTTGTGATTAAAAACTCCGTCCGGACCAGCGGTCTGAGCCTCGCTCAAGGGTGCCTACATTAGATATTGTGAAAATTCCAACTTAACCACTGAAATGCTTCAAGCTCGAGTTCCTGAGGCCTCATCTAAGATAATTCAATTTACTCAAGCGAGGATCTGCGGGGAAATTCCACGAGAGCCTTAATTTCCAAGGAAGCATGTTAGAGATCGAAAATTACTGTGTGGATCAAAATCAGAAAAGTTTATAAATACGAAGGTTTATTGAGTTTATCGATTGTGGGCACCCGGATGGTCATGAACACCATTTAATCACGAGTGAAGATTCAGCGGACGATGAATTTAGCTTATTTGGGCGAACATGGGATACAGCGCTTCTGAACCGTCCTCCCAACAACGAAATTATTACACGAAATAAATTAATAGAACTTATCGTGGTTATACCCAAGTAACCAAGGATGGGGGAAACGGTATAGGGTGGCGATGGCTGTACGTACCTACACCGATGAGGTCGTTACTTCAATACATTGACACCGGTATTTTTTTCTGTATTCACTATCGATGGTGCCAGATTATGATTAATTATTAATGATTGGTAAATTAGAATAACTGACAACATACTTTCAACAGAAATAGAAAATTATCTTGAAATAATGTAAGAGTTATTTTAGTTTATTTAATTTTTGTTGTTGATATATTAAAGAAATAGATTTTTTTGTAATCACGTTAGAGCAACTCCCTATAACCTCGTAAGTGTATTGGTATGTCTTGATAAACCGGAGCGTGAAGTAACTCCTCCATCACATCGCACGACTTGGTCTTACCGTGTGGCATAAGACATAATATGACATAAATATTCAATCGGCTGTCCCTTCCTGTGAGATACGATCTTTTGGGGAGGTCCGTCGACCTTGCTGAAGGAAAGAAAAAAATATATATATGTAACCGAGTAAAAGTCATCGGAATTTTCAATAGAAAGCTTTAGTAAGACTTTACTTTCAGTAATTTAATTAAACTTAGTAGATTCATATATCTACCCAAGAGATTAGGTTTACTACTATATTTTGTAAGTAGGGTAAAAAGAGATCTCCAACACAGGGGTCACCCAGCAAGACTTGTACTACTAACCCGCACGACAAATTCATCCTATGACTGGGGATAACCCGCACGATCGTCACTTTTCCGTATATCATGTATGTAATTGTAACTACTAAAAACCCGATCACCTAGCCAGCCAGCCGTCTGACGTCATACGCTCGTGCGTCATAGCCTCTGACGTACTATTTGGCCTCCGGCCAACCGTCTGACGTCATAAGCTCGTGCGTCATAGGTTCTGACGTACTAGTTGGCCTCCAGCCAGCAGTCTGACGCCATAAGCTCTTACGGCATAGGCTTTGACGTACTAGTTGGCCCTCTGCCAGCCGTCTGACGTCATACGCTCGTGCGTCATAGGTGCGTGTGACGTAGTGGCCCGCCTGTCACTTGTGTTCTGACGTGATCTGAGGGAAAGGGTGAATCAAGGAAACAATTTTTCCCGTTTCAGTTTATGTGCCAAAGCAAAGACATGAAAATGTCAAAAGAATGTCAACTCCATCCTGTTGTTGATACAGTCGAGAATTAAATGCTTGCATACGAGTCTGCAACACATTGGGACATTTTATGTCTTTAAAGAAGTGATTCAAGAACCTTCAACAATGCTACATCACCTACCCCAGTAGCGTAGTTGTTATACTTAAATTATGAAGCTTGCATTCGTATAGACAATATAAAGTTCCGTAGCAACGAATCGGTTGTAAGCGAAAATCATCAGAAATATTTTCGTGACGATTTCGTGTGACGATTTTGTGTAACGTTTTTTGAGTTATGTGCCAGAGTAAAGACATAAAATGTCAATATTATTGTCAAGTCTATCAATTGTATGGTATCGATTGTATGCTAATCGATGGAATGTAAACTATTAATGATAAACTATCGATTGTATGCTAATCGATGGTATGTAAACTATTAATGATAAACTATCGATATGGACCTATCGACTATTGACACAAAAAATTGGGCAAAAAGTTGAAAGTTTTGACTAAAAATCCAACACACACTAAATACCGGTTCGACACGCTGAATAAGACGGGGAAATAATTTCATCAGTCTTAAACGGAAAACTAACTACAAAATAATGAAAAGATAAGAAAGATATTAACATAACCTTCCCACTCGTTCCCTCTCAAACTTCAATGCTCCCAACTTTTCACTTTTAGGTGAAGGGTAAAGTGGGTACCATCCTGCCATGTATTGTAAATATGAATGTTGTAAAAAACCTGTATTTTTAACATGAATATTATAAATAAATAAATAATAATAAAAATGAATATTGATGGTAACTTATGAACAACGGACGTGTAGCATCATGTTTCAATAGTATAGGACAGGTTAACATCGAATATCGCTACTCAACCATCGATGTTTCGATACTATCGACCGCTATTCCTATTGCTCACTACAGAACCCGTTTTAATATTTTCTATATCTTACTGATTGACTAGTATCTTTGAAGCTACAGACCATCTTCACGCCAGCAACGGTAGACATCATCAACCAACAGAAACTTCATCACTACCAGACATCATCTACCGACAGAACTCCTCACAAGACGACTTCACGACGCACACATCTGCTATCGTTTTGAATTTTGAATATCGTTTGTGAAATGCGATGCTAACGAATCAGTAGCGAGAAATCAGGTTCATAATTACTAAATTTAGTAATTAAAAACAATAATTCTGGGATCAACTTGCGAAATCCCTCAAAGATCCAGCTCGAAACGACCATTTCATCGACTGTTCAAAATAATTATAATGGTCCTTTCGAGCTGGATCTTTGAGGGATTTCGCAAGTTGATCCCAGAATTGTAAACGGTCGTTGACCGTGGGAATGGCATTAGATATTTAATGAACTAGTGAGTAGGGGAAATGTTATCCCCCCAAAAACAACTCCGTCGTAAAAACTGGCCCGCCAAAAAACCTCAGCCGCAAAAAGGAATGATATCCATTTTGCCCGCCAGCCACATATATAGGATGCTCAGTGCTTCGCACCTCGCTGTTGAGTGTGCATATAGAAACCTGATCCTCCTACCCCTAACCTCCACCGTCAATGTTTTCCTGTTCCCTGTCACCTTCCCACAACCCCCTCTCACCCTTAGTCACCCTCGGTTTCACCTAATATGTTTCCTCTGTTACACCAGCAGGGAGCTTTACGCTTCTTTCAATGCTGTTGGCGGGAGCTTTTTGCCAGATGAACAAGCTAACATAAGTATTACTGGTGGTCACGAGTAATCAGCGGTGGTACAACTGTAATGAAGTAATGCTTCAATTCAGGCTTGTTCATCTGGCAAAAAGCTCCCGCCAACAGCATTGAAAGAAGCGTAAAGCTCCCTGCTGGTGTAACAGAGGAAACATATTAGGTGAAACCGAGGGTGACTAAGGGTGAGAGGGGGTTGTGGGAAGGTGACAGGGAACAGGAAAACATTGACGGTGGAGGTTAGGGGTAGGAGGATCAGGTTTCTATATGCACACTCAACAGCGAGGTGCGAAGCACTGAGCATCCTATATATGTGGCTGGCGGGCAAAATGGATATCATTCCTTTTTGCGGCTGAGGTTTTTTGGCGGGCCAGTTTTTACGACGGAGTTGTTTTTGGGGGGATATCACATCTTTTTGCATGGCTAGTTTTCGAGTGGTACTTATACAATACGGTTCAACAACTTATACAATACAAAAGTACCTACGAGGTAACTAGTAAATGTTTTCCTAAATGAAGTTTTATCCTAGTCAAAATTTAGTAAAACTCGGCGCTTCGCGCCTCGCCAGGGGGGCAAGCCCCCCTGGACCCCCCGGATCTTTTCTCTTCTATACTTTGTATAGAACGAGGTATTTGCTATGCAAAACATGAATAATGTTTTTGCGTCCCGTTTCCCCTTTTCCTTATCCCTTTTCTTTGTCTGTATGGAAAATATTAAGAAATGTGCGGAAAATTTATTAGTTTTTTTATTTACTCAGGGCTGTATCTCAGCTTCTTCGATATTTACAGCGGTTTTGGCAGTATATAATTTATGCATAAATTAAAGGCTTCCCAACGAATGGAGAACGATTTTTGTCCGTTGAAAACTAAAGAAGTTTCATTTCCCTAGAAACGGCTCGGTTGTACGTGAAAATCATTAAAAATCTTCGTGACATAATTTCGTGACTTAAACTTCGTTACGCTTTTCAACTCTGGTAGGGCACCGCAAAAACATTATTCATGTTAAAATTAGTACGCCTACTAATTTGCCTTTTTGTTTCTTGTTTTTGTGACAAGAATAATTATTTTTTGGAAATTATTGTTTGTTATCTGAAATGTGTTTGAAAAATAAGTAGTTTTAAAATTTTTGCGAATTGGTTAAATATTAGTTTTAAAATTTTCGATTAATTAAAACAATCAACAATTTAAAAACAATTATTAAAATTTAATACAATTATTCTTATTATTAAATTTAAAAAAATAGAAAGAATTAGAAATTTGAATAAATTTGAATTAGAAATTTTTTGAAAATTGGTTGCATTTTTTCTTGGGGATTGTGCAAATTTTTGTTGTTGAGAATCATTACAATAATTGTAATTATTGGTGTCGAAGAGAAAGAGGAAAGAGAAAGTTTGCAACTGGTAAAACGCACGTTTTTATACCAAAAATCGCGAATAACTCGAGAACCGTTGGGAAAAGTGCCAAAGTGCGCTACCCTCATTCGAAAGCCCATAAAATTTCCTATCGATCCTTAAACAGGCGCCACTCTACGACAATTTTTCTGACCACCGTTCAACTTTGATGTTTTCGGAAATTAGCCAAATCAGTAGATGTGGAATTTATTCACGTATTTTTGGCTGTGGATTAGTCAAATCGATTGAGATTTAGTTCAAAATTATTGAGCATATTCTAGACAACCTAGCGGACATTTTAAGACCAACCGCACCAATTTTCATCAATATTTGCGGCAGTTGTTGTTGAAAATAGAAAAATCACCATAACTCCTTTATTCTTCCCCTTAGGAAGCATTTTTTGATCTCAAATTAAACAGTTTGAAAAGCTGAACACAACTAAAAAAGAAAATCTGAAAAAGCTTCAATTTTGAAGGAGTTATGACCATTTGAAATTCCTAAAAAACACTATTTCCCCCCTAATTGGGGGGGAAATGGGGGGAGGGAGAAAAAATGGCCAAAAGGCACTCCCTTGGAGCATAACAAACGTGTGTGCAAAATTTCAGCTCGATCCGATTTGTCTGCTGGGCTGTAGCCCCGTCAATGAACAACAACAACAACAACAACGAGAAGAAGAAGAAGAACACGAAAAACGTGAAAAATAGCGGTTTTAAAACTGTTATACCCCCGACACCTGATGTTCCCGAGAGCTGAATTTTGGTTTACGTCCTCACGTGCCCCTGGAGGGTTGGTGTACAAAAAATCAATTCTCGAGACACTCAGGGGTCAGAGCTACGAGAGGGTGAAAACACCAACTTGTTCCGTCGCGTAATCAGTGTCTCAGTCGCTTCGGTTTTCAGGGCTTCGGTTTTCTTGGCGGGCGGGACGCTCCCGCGTCCCTAGATTCGGTGGGAACATCGTGGGATTTGATAAATTGAGAGCATTTCAAGGAGGGGCTCACTCCTTGATACCCCCACAAGGAGTTTCATTGTCAAAATCCCAAACCATTACTCAACAGAAATGCTCCCATCTAAGAAGTATTAATTTTTCTCACGTTAATTGATCGGTTTTCTAAAAGCGTCTATATCATCAGGATTAACACACCGTATTGTAATAATTGGGATATTTTTCCATAATAATCGGTCTACAAAATCAATCAACCAATCAGCTTGTGCGATTCGACACAGTATAACAAATTGTAAGGTTCGTTCCAGACGAGTTCATGCACCAGTTCAGTGAGTGAACTAAAAGTGTTAGGGATGAGTGAGGGCGAGTTCATTAAGTTATCAGATCACACACTCAGCCCCTAGAACGCCAAATGAAAGAGACGTATTCGCGTGGAGGAAAAATATGATTATTAACCCTAGATTGACACCTTGAGGTGAAAAATACCCCAGCGGTTGCAGTATCTCGTCTTTCTCGCTCTCTGTGAGTCACTCTCAGTTGTTTTGGGGATGCTGGACCAGGCGTCCAACTATCTAACTAGCCAGCTATGGAATTAACTTATATATCTACACATCAATGGTTAAACCATACACTTTAACTTCAATGTGTGTTCAATTGCGTGTTTTCTTTTCATATGGTCTTTCAAATTAGAGATGTGGCCAGAGGTTCTACGCTTTTGGACCGACATCCTTATCGAATTGCATTCATGAATGGAGAATGTGTTGAAAATCTAACGTAGGTATGAATACCTACGTTAGATTTTCAACACATCAGTTTATAGATTCTCCAACGCTGAACACGAAGGTGATGTCAGAATTGTGATATCTCATTCCGTTATCAGATTAGAGCAGATGGACAGTGAAGAACGGCTCAAGTAACAACTGCGTTTCTTCATCTTCAAGGTGCTATATTGCAATTTTGACTTCACCATCGAGTTCACCGTAAAAAAACAAAAAAAAACATGAGGCGTCACTTGTCAAACTGTTTCATTTTTGGAATTTATGGGTAATGTTTTCCCCCAAAACTGATTTTGGCATAAATTTTTGTCGGAAATTCGAGTATTAAAATGTTAGACCGTGAACAATAGCTTCATTTTCTACGACAAACCCTCTACTAAAAGCCCTCTACGAATTGTTAAATGATTCATTTAACAACAGACAACGAACGCAAAAAACTATGCGGTAGTGGAGAATTTCCGAGCACTGGAGAAAACAAACAAATTAAATTTTGAGCGGTGAAACATCGAAAGACTGATGGTTTTCTTTTCAGTTAATGAACTCAGCGATGCACTCAACGCGCTTCCAGTGTTGCCAGTTCAATCTCTAGTCGCTGGAACGCGTTCATCCTGCGCGTGCCGACTGCGCCAAACTTGTCATTGAAGTTTCACGCCATTGAACGAATCTATAGTGTCCAAACGACCCCGCACTTTGCGAAGAAAGAGAGACAAAACTGAGGATTGAATCGTTACAAAAGGGACGAAGAAAAACTCGGGGACGAGCGGTCTCTGTTATTGACACGAAATGAAATTGTGTTCGGCCCTCGGCACTAGCTGTTCAGTTCAAATGTTAAAAGGGGGTTGAGTGAAGAATGGTGGCCGGAGCCGCCCGTTTCCAGAGTGTCCTTCCCTAGTCGGCTTTTATCTTCATCTTCTATTTCCTAAATATTTCGGATCATTTCCACCGTCTATCGGCACCCGCTATTTTCTCTAGGTGACGATCAATCTTGATGAAACCGCACCCACCAGAGGCGGGGTCTACTGTTCCCCGATCTCCTGACAAAGTGACCTTATTGACTTTTCCTTTCCACGTCGACTTCAGAGGAAAACCCGTCGGATTCCCTTTCCGTCGAGTCATTCGATGATGGGCTTTTCGTCCGAAGAACAGAGCTTGTTCTTTATTCTCGAAACCTTATCGAACATTAATACAAGATGTATTTTTCCTCACAGTTTCACAAACGGAATCCTTACGGATCTCACTCTACATCATTTTGGGGTGGAAAGCCGGCAATCACAACATTGTAATATCATTCTGCAACAATAACACAGCCCCACAAATGAAAAAAAAAGAAAAATATTCTCGCTTTTCAAAGGTGCCCCACTTTTGTAAAATTTATCGCTGACTCCGATCATCACCTTATTTTTTCGGAAAATCAATGCATCAATGCAATCATCAATACACGCTATTTATGCTCAGACCAACCAAATAAATACCTAGTAGGGGCTAATTTTCATTCGATAAATTAGAAAAAGGAGATCTATTTAGAACCTCGACAAAGAGCATGTAGATGTATAGAAAACCTGTAATCGAAAATGTTCGACAAAGGTTGTTTTCAGTTACATGTTTCTATGTTCGATTAATGTTTTGAACACGGGTTTTGGGTTGAAAGCTCTTCAATGCTGATTTACGTTTACACTGGTGATCCTGCGAGGAAGTTCTATTGGGGGGATCCAGTAGTATTTACTGCATTGACGTAAATCTGCATTGAAGAGCTTTCAACCCAAAACCTGTGTAATTGACGATAAAAACATATGAATAAAAACAATTTAAACTTTTTTTTTCATTTCTTCAACAAATTAACTTTATTGCTTAGAACAGCATTAAAATTGAGTGCATTAATTATAATCTAAAATAGTAACATGACACATTATTGGGAGTACAAGTCCAATGACTTTCTTCCGCAATTATTACTTATTTACAACGAAAGAGAATAAAAATGTAAGAGGTCTATGAAGTGTTGCTTTGGATTTCTGTGAGAAGATCAGTGTGGCGTTTTCGTTTCAATCTGCGGATTGGACGGTCGGGTGGAATTTGATCAAGGATGCCAGCAGCTAAAGGATTTGGAAGGTTGTGAAGTCTTGTATGAAAACGGGAGTACGAGGCCTGTAGGACTTCCCTTACTGCTGGGACATGTAAATCCTTATGGAGGTTATTGTTTCTGTTTTATTGACAAACGTCTGAAATAATTCTCAAAACACGGTTTTGAAAAGTTTGCACGCGTCTCTCTTGTGAGTCCGATGCTCAACCCCAGACATGGCTTCCATACTCCCGAATTGGCCTATCAGCATTACGTAGAGTAATCGTTTTACGTCAATACGTAGTGGTGATTTTGCTCCTAGGAGTGGTTTAAGACGGTGACATCTGCCAAGTGTATAAGTAATGTGGCTGTTAAAGGTCAATCTTCTGTCTAACTTTACTCCCAGGTAGCTCACGGTGGATTCGACAGGGACAACATCATCACCAATACTGAGTTCAGGTTCGTCATCGATGCGAAGATATGTGAACACAGTACTGTAGGATTTTGGAGGGTTTAGCCTGATTTTCCCACGTATTGCCCATTCGTTGAGGTCATAGGCAAGCTCCTCAAGCTTTAGTCCCGCTCTCAACCTTTGTCGAACATTTTCGTCTACATATTTTGTATTTTCGAGGTTCAAAATAGTTCTCCTTTCTCTAATTTATCGAATGGAAGTGAGCTCCTACTGGGTGTTCATTTGGTTGGTTCAAGCATTGATTGCCAAAGGATATGGATAGGATGAGCTGATGGTTGAACTCGGCTTTATTGAGGGTAAAAAATCGAAAAAATAAGGTGACATTCGAATATCCGATCGGACTCAGCGATAGATTTTACATAAGTTAGGCACTTTTGGAAGGGGTTTGAGTTGGATCGAGGTGTTACTAAAATAGAACGAAGTTGAAAAAAAATCTGTTAAAAATCCAGCGTTTCTCTAAAAAACGAGCCAATACGAAAAACGCTCCTCGGATTCAGCACCCCAAAGATCGTAAGGGATTAACAACCTCTGGCCGGATCCAAGACCGAACCAACATTTTGTAAACTGGTGTAATTGATTATAAAGGTTTATTTTGGAAAATGATGAAACGGAATGAGGAATTTTAGAGATCTGGTAGGCTTACTAAATTAAGCTACGTACTCCCACCCCCCCGACTCTTCTCCTTAGTTTCACATGTAATCCCTCAGGTCATTTACTCTGTTCCCCTTCAACCTCTAACTACCACCGACGTAATTTTATGGCGTAATGATGTTATTAATTCAGGAGCCGCTTGATGGATTTATTGAGGGGGGATGGGAGCCGCCGAGGACGGCGACACGCTGGGTGTCGCTAGCTCTCTATTTCTCTCTTGCGCTAGTTAGTCCTCCTTTATAACCACGTTATTAGCTGTTCATATTCATTCATTATCCATAGTATGTGTCCCATCGTACTCGTAAATAACGCCGTGTATCACCCTTGAGGGCGAATGTCTCTGCGACGAGAATTGGAGTTGAGATCATCAGGCGTTCAAGCGGTGTGCGGAAGAGAGTCCATTATCACCTATTCAGTTTAAAGGATCGTTTTCCCCGCAGTAGGATTGATTTGCCGAGTAGATCGCAGTTGTACGAAAGCACAAATCGTTGATTCATTTATCACGTACTGAACCAAACGGTGAAACTACAGGCCGAATTCATCATTGTCCAGTATGATACCTACTCACCTTCTCGAACGAACACAATATTTTAGTTCATTACCCTATTTACCTAGTTCATTCGTACATTTAGTGGACTTCATTCACGAGTATTAAAGGGTTCAGCTTTTACCAGTCTATTCACCCTGCGGATCGTGCCCGTGGGGGCGTAGCTGTGCTTATCAAAGGAAATATCAAGCACTATGAACATCTCAAAATCGAGGAAGATGAAATGCAGGCAGTATCAATAATATTGAGAATAAAAAATCATTAAATAAGTGTTAGCTGTAATTTACTGTCCACCACGATACTCACTGACAGAGGAAGATTACAAACATCTATTCATTGAGACTGGACGTAAATTTATTTTTGGAGGTGATTTCAACGAGTGATAGGTCTTGGATATAGGTAGTGATCTATAGACCACAAAATAACGTTCTAATGAATTAGAAAAACGTGGCTAGATGTTGTAATACAGTTGTAACATGAATATTTAATTTTTAAAAAAGGTTAGTGTGCTCACATGGATATTGAACACATAACAGGTTTCAATTTTTCAATCAACCAAACTTATTTTCAGATTAACTCAGCGCTCGAGCTACGCTACCTTGTTTAGCAACCTCTTTCATTTCCAATCAGTAGGATCTTACGAACGCTCCTAAGAAATTTCTTCCGCGGTTTTTATTTGTCAGAAAATTTTTTCTTCTCTCTTTCACCCACAATTCCGCAGTCTCGATTCCCCTTTCTTTCCCTCGCGGAGGGTTGGATTTCATTAGAAAAGAAGCTGGTACGCCTCGGGCGTAAAAAAGAAAAAAAAAAAAAAAAACGAAAAACTGGTACGCGAATAAAAGGCTAATATCCCTTTCGGAGTATTCTTATTATTTTCTCCCCTCCCACTCCGTTATTTACCCCGTGTATTTTATGAGGAGGATACGTTTTACAAGGTCTGTATCGTGAACCCCCAGAGATTGACTGACTTTATTAAAATATAAGGCTTCCCTCCCACTTCATTGGGCAACTCGGGACCTTATCAGAGTTTCCTCCGAGGGGAGAAGGGGTAATTAAATAGTAATATTGGCTCCTTTTCCCCCGGTCGTCGTCTTTTTGCCTTCATGTCAAAGAGATGATTCGCCTTCATCCGGCAATTAAATTTATTCACATCGATAAACGCAGCTTATTGGAGCCCTTGGCTGTACCCAGCCCTTTGAGGTCGAGAGCTCTTCTTGGAGTTTCAAATCCTTCATCTCCTTTTCAACGTCCCTTGAGTCGCCTACGATGAAATACTAAGTGGTAGAAAGAGAGGAGGTATCGAAGTATGTTTCATCCACTTTTATTGCAGAAACAACTCATCGATTTTGTCGATTTGGCTCACACTCTGAGGGTAGGAAAACCATAAATCAATGAAGTACTATAGAATGAGGTATAAGCAACAATATGAGGTTCATCGATATCTTACTTGGTAGAACTGTGAACAGCCATCAGATCCCTTTTATCAATTCAGTTTATTTACACCTTCATAGGCCCAAATTTGGTGTGAGAGCTCAAAATATCCTCAGTAAGTATTTTCTTTAATTTTTCAAAAACTGTCCTAATAACATGCTGAGCATAATATGCTGAGTGACTTGACAAAGTTTGTGGAAAACGTCACAAAATAGCCAATTCTGATTTCTTCAAAAACCTAATTAGATGATTTTTTTTAAACCTAAAGTCCCTACTTAAAGCACTAGATCGGACAGGTAGATCGATTTTCAGCTAAATTGGGACACCCCCACCCCCTGCATTTTTAGATCATTCCCGGATCACTTCGTACCTACTAGAAATTGTTTTTCTTTGTTTGAAATTCTGGTAGGGGATCAATGGTTTTCGTGTACAGTGATAGAGAGTAATATTTATACACCTCAGTCCAAAGGTGTATCAGTCCTTGTAATCAAGTATCCTCTCAAGATGGAACACCACGGGTTATTAATGTATTGAGTGAAATACATAGCCACTGCTTTGGAGGATCCCTAAGTGGCTTCAACATTGGACGCCTGCCCACTTCTGGCTGGCTACCAAGTTCCTGCCTCTTCCCTCAGGAGTATTTATGGCCCAGGTTGGCTCATCCGAGCAGCGTCGCACAGTTGAGCGGTTCCCCCCCGGAAATCCGGGGAGTAAGGAAGGTAAAAATGTCATGTGGTTAGTTATTACCTAAGGCTATCTTATTTCTTCATGGTTATTATAAATAGGTATTAGGTAGTGATAGAATATCCAGAAAGAATATGAATGATGAAGATGAAGAACATACCGCGAGAATGGATGATTTATTGATTCGAAATGGGTTGCCTTCAGTATAACAAATGACGTAGGACGGGGTAAATTGCAACGGTTTTCAACTTCAAATGCACGCTGCACAAATTTGTGCAAAGTTAGGTAAATACTACCGATTCGATTTGTTGGATTTTTTGCTCATTATTTCCATGTAGCCGTTATATGGTACGTCTAGAAAACCTTTTAAACGCTGTTTCTGGTTAATCTCAATGCAAAGATATTGTCGAAATACTGGCCAATTTCCACTTTTGTTTGTTTTCAGCTTTGAGAGTGACAAAAACCATTTTTTCATTTTTTTTTTTTTTTTTTTGAACACACTGATTCTTTAGAAAAAAGGAAACGTTTGTAGGGTACCTATGCCAAGAGGTCATAGGGGAAACGCTTATTTTCGCTGCATCGTACTGGTCACTTCGAAGGACTCAATTCGAATAGAATCAACTTTTGCGTTTTTTCGACGTTTTCGATTTTTATTTCCCTCGTCAGCATCCACAACAATCGGAACTGGCGACCCTCATAACCGCGCTCCCTCTCAGCAATTTCCAACAATGTTTTTCTTCGTTTTTATCGCAGTCAAAAGAAATAATTAAAGTCCGTACCTTCATTATTGTTGTTGTGTCGATTTTTTGTCTTTCTTTTTTCTGTGGACGGGAGGACGGTGGAATCGGGATCGTTTTGAAAACGGCGAGAGCGGCGGATGGCGAAGCGGGAGGTCCCTAAATGAAACTGAATTACGATTTAACGTTCCCAATGAATACTTGAGATGAGGGTGTGGGTCTGGACTCGGGAGTTTGGTTTTGCTGGGTTTAGCCCGAGAGAGGCCGCTCCGAAACAAAAGGCAACTGGTTCGAGCAGTTGTACAAACTCTATTCGGAGAGCTCGATAAACAATTGGTGTTATTCGAGCTTCCCAAGTGCCATCGGATCCCCTTTTCCACGCTCTGCCACCGGCAAGTGGTTCCTTAATACATGATGCTCGGAGGTAGGCGGGATGAAACGTACAAATTCCCACTTCCTCCACATCGTGTAGGTTGTTGTATAAATAAAGGAGGAATTGATGACTTTTCAAGGGAAATCATCCTAAAGCTGATCACATCCTGATATTGGGTGTCTGGTGTCTACAATGAGGGATTCGATTGTAACACTTAGTACACGTATGTAGACGTCAAATGAACACACCGAACTCGGTATATACGTGAAGGTCTGATTTCTAAATGTCAAGTTGGCAGCTCTCCTGGGTTGTGGTAAGACTTGTTTCATACAGATTAAGGTACAAACCAACAACATTTGAAGTACCTTCTGCCGCACTTACCCACGTGTTAGGGGTGGAAAATATTTAACGTAACAGCTTCAAATAACCCAATACTGTCTAGTAACCTAATACCAGATAACCTATTACCAGAAAACCCTTTTACAGGAACAACTGTTTTGAGGACTTCGGGGAAAGGCCTTTGGGGGCCTCTTTGTCACCGGCCAATCGGGATTCCGTGATAATAGGTTAGCTGGGACTATTCCAGGTAATACCAGGTAACAGGTTACGGAAAATGAATGCGTGAAAGGTTGAAAGGTGTGCGATCATAACTGTCGGCAAGTTATTTGAGTGAGTATTGAGTTAGTCGAGTAAGAGCGACCGTTTGGTAATAGGTGGTATTAGGTTATTTTGGTAATAGGTTACTATCCTAGAGTGCGTTGGTGTCAGTGCAACGACGATGTCGAATCGAATGAAGGCATTCCTTTTGCATATTATTCATTTTCTATCGTGAATTTCCAAGCTAAGCTTTTGTTCTAGAGCTATGGGCAAGTCAAGAATTAGGTACAACCAAATCAAAACCCAAAAAACAAAAAAATCAAGGAATATTTTCCCCGTCGCCAATACAACCCTGTGAATTTGGAATGCGCTGTGAAGACGTAGCCAATTGCGTTTTGAGCCTTGGAGCTGCGGCAAAGAAGTATGGTGTTCCCAGATCGACTTTATCCTTCAGGAATAGCCCTAACTTCAAGAACCCAGAAAGTTTACCTAAAACAGTTCTTTCAAAGGAAGAAGAAGCATCGTTAGTGGACTTGCATAACTACGTGCGCCAGTAAAGACTTTCCTCGCCGAAGTATGGAGCTTCAGCTCTGTGTTCAGGAATAATATTCCTGAACACTGAGCTGAAGGTCGATACATTATCTTGATATGAAAGCGCCATTCACTGACAATAAACCTGGCAGAACATGGCTGCGTAGCTTTCTAAATAGACACCCGGAAATCGCCCATCGCACCAGTGAAGCAGTTACTAACGCCAGTGCTTTTATAGCAAACAGCGATTTACTGGGATGGTTTTCATCAGTTGAAGCGCTTTTGCGGAAGGAAAATCTGCTTGATATTCTTGATGATCTAACCAGCATTTACAATTCTGCGAGATTCGCGAGTTTTTTTCGATTTGAGAATAGACACCTACCAATTTTGATTTATTAATTTTATTAAGTATTTTGATTTTATACATTTTTCTGGTCAATTTGGAGTCATTGAGGAAATGCCAAAAGGTACCTCTAATATGTTTGTTGGTATCTCGGATATTATTTTTCTTTCAAGAGGTTTGAAGTTTTTTAAAGTTTACTCATCGTATCGTCATCATAATTCTTTTTATACCTCAATGAGTTATTTCATAATGTTCTATTTTCCAACTTGAAAACGTGGTAAGGTAAATTAAGTATTTGCAACGTTTTTAATGAATAAATTGGTGTTATTAATTTTCAATCTCTATACCCTACCCTAAAGAACATTGCGAAATTTGTTGACGTGTTCGTACAGAATTATTTCACAAATATTGAGAGTAAGCATATTGAAATGCTGCATGTGATTTTTTGGAATCGGTATCCAGTCAGGATGCACACACGTAAGGTGCACACACGTTTTGGAGAGTGAATTGCGAAATAAAAAATTGGAATTCATCTGATTCCTAACTTTAGTTAGTCCATTTGAATGCCATATTCCTATAGAACACAAATAAATTTCTAATTTCTAAAAAATGTGAAAAAGTGAATAATCAGATGCTTATGAAGTTCGAGTTTTTCCTTAAGTGTTCAATAACTGGTACATTTCCCCTCTTAGCCATGCCTACCTCATGTCCCATTAACGGATTGGATCCCAACAGACATTGGAGGGTTCCACGAAACAAAATTGTGACCCTTAGAAGAGCAGAACATCTGAATTTGCAATTTCATCGTTTCTGAGCAGGAAAACCGCTAATTTCGGTCGAATGTCAAAACCGGCGAAAACCGGACATGGTAAGTGCTCCAAGTACGACAGTACGACCAAACCATTTTTTCCTCTTTCTGTTTTCACGGCGTTCTTTTCAGGACTACTAGGAGTGTTTTTTCCTACCACACACCGCGCTAAGTAAATCATGTATAAAAAAGAGAGAACACTGAGTGAAGGTTGTAGCGGGGCCGCTGCCTTCTGCTAAAAGCTCACTCAAGCACTAGGTGTTAACTTCAGTCCGGCTAAGTATTTAATCTAACCCTTGTTGACTTAGGCCGGCGAGCTTCCTCGCTAAGTCACTACACTCTACCTAGCCTAAGTGGATTATTTACCAGGTTTCCTTGTTTTTACAACGGGGTTTGTGACTCAACTCGCCACCTTCAGCTGTATGGACTTTCCCGCGTTTCCCACCCTTGTTAGGTTTCTCTTGTTCGCTCTACTTGGAAAATGGTGTTTTGTACTTTGGTGTAAATTGCGCATTTATTCTTCGTATATTTTGACTCTGAAATAGCATAAATCAAGGATGAAACTCACAGTGATGACAGTATCGTGAACACCATTGTCAGAATTTCTGCGCATACCGCTCTTCCGTCTAGATCAGGGGTCTCCAAACCTTTCAGCCCTGGGGCCATACTGATAACTTCAGCGAATTCCAAGGGTCAACACCGTTTTAATTTTCCTGCCAGTATGTATAATTTTTAGACTGGTCGCTGAGTAAGCTCCCTGAGCGAGCATACCTACCGAGCAAATAAAACGGAATTATTATCATTCTGTGTTTGTTTTACCCAACTCATCAAAACAACAATAAGCCATTAGGTAGTTGTCGCGGGCCGGATTGAGGACACTGGCGGACCGGATTTGGCCCGCGGGCCGTAGTTTGGAGACTCCTGATCACTCCCACAGTTGTCGAGGTGGTGGCTTTGGATGAGATGGTTCAGGAAACAGAACATTTTTTGTGAGGCGTGTACACTCTATAGAGGTGGCTGGAATCATCCTCTCTCACGCTTAAGCCCTCCAAATCAAAATTCACCGCCGATTTCCACTTTTTTGTCTAAATTTTTGTTCGCTTCGAAAAGAGTTCATACAGTTGCATAGAGTACGTACAATAGAAAGGAAATGCTTATTTTAGTTGAGATATATTAGGACACATATTTTACTTAAACTGAAATGTTTGCTTGTTTCATAATATGAGTTGAATAACGGAATGTATAGCCCACAGTCATTTTCCTCAAGGATGGTATCCAAATTGGAGGGCCGGCATACCGTATGAGGGAGTTGAAAGGCATCACAAGCGTTGCAGTGGTAGGACAGTTGAGGATCATAGGCTCTGGCGTTTCCTTTCATTCGTGGCAGTGTCGACAGAGGGCCGAGTCGTTGTTTCCAAAGATATACTGAAGATTTCGGCATTGACCGGGGCCTGTGTGGGGATAGGAGGCTGAGGAATTGGTCCTGGGAGCATTTCAGCCCTCTTCACCTCGGCATCGACTGAGTCATTTCCTGCAATGCCTGAGTGACTCTTTAAACAATAGAAAATCACTTTTTTTCCTCTGCTCTTCGATGTGGCAATTTTTTGTGCTATAACTTGTAACGAACTTTGACGTCACACTTTTAGAAGCTGTCAGTATAAGGATAGAGGAGTTCATCTTTAGAGTTCGGGTATTCCAGCGCTTGAAGGATTGCAAAACATTCAGCTGAATGATTGAAGCCTTATTCCACAGTCTAAAGGCTCTGAATTCTCTATGTGTGTCGTCCAAGAAAGCACATCCCACTTGGCCATTGTAAAGTGAGCCATCCGTGAAAAACACCAAGTTGTTTGGCCACCTGGAGGAGAAAAATTCATGGAATAGTTGAAGGTTTGCATGAGTTTGGTAGGTTAATAACATGGATTGGTTTCTTGAATAGATGGAAGGGGGGTGGCTTGTTGAAGCATTCTAGCGATTTCAAGTCTTTGGACCAATCAGTCAACTTTCACAAATTAATGGAGAAGTGCCTTTTGACCCAGAATCGTTCTGTGAGACTATCCACAGCGCGGTGGACTAACCTATTGAAATTTCCACTTACAAATTCATGATTACACCTGTAACGGGCTCTATCCAGCCTACGACTTATCCAGTTGAGATGTTTCCCTGCAGTTCATTCGATTGCCACTCGAAAAGCACCCACTTCGCAAATTGCCAAGTACAATACGGTTCTTTAGAAGTTACTGCGGGGATGTACGATCGTGGAACTCCGCGGCCAGAGAACCGAATAAAACTACGTGAGTGGATCGCCTCTGAAGTAAATATCAACAATATGCCGCCGTTTCCCACGTTTACACGACCAGTTTAATCCCTTTCTCTCCTCAAACAATAAAAGTTGTTTCAGGGAAACACCCAAAGGCCGTACTCCGTCCCTTTCCTTCGGGAAGACATATTTATTACGGGACAATAGTCTATGTGGACAATAGCTGGAGCTGTGAAGGGGTGAGAAGGGGGATCCAAAATAGTAAAAAGGGTACAATGGTCAAGGCATCTTTGTTCTATTTATGTTTTACCCTGTTGAAGACAGCTGGACCGCTCTCAAGGGTTTCGTGACAAACGATCGGGTTTTACTACGGCACCGAAGTGTTTCCCCATGTCCTTAGTCTATCGAATAACATCCTTTCTACCGACTACTACGTATACACACTTGAAATTTGGAGTCCACCGGACAGATTATCTTTGTAATTCTCCTCATAGTCCAGTAAAGGAAAGGACCTCGAAGAGAACTGGAGAAAGCTGGAAATCGTTCTAAAACCTTATGATAGTCTTGAAAACGAGTTACTTGAAACGAATGACTGAGTTCGGACCCTTCCAGGGGTTGAGCAGCTCTGAGACACTGAAAGACAAATTTAGGAGGTGATACTGGCAGATTCAGACTGTTTTGTGGAAGAATAGTACCTATCTGTTTTGTGGTAGTACCTGGTATGCGGAATATAATGTTTCAACTCTTAAATAAACTACTTATCCAATTCTATCTTCTGTACCTACCTATCTGTAATCCATAATATTTAGTTATATTATTTCTTTACTTCTTTCAATATATACTGGAGTTTTTTTGCCACTACTGGGATGCAGGCTTCACTTCTAGAAGGATTTAGAGATTTTTGAGGGTTTTTTTTTAGTATAGGTCGGGGGTTTTTGAGGAAAACAAATTGGCAACCGTGGTGCCCATACGTTTTTCGCTTATAACGCCCAAACAACGCATCCTTGCGAAAACCATACAATTAAATAGCATTAAATCCTTAATCGGAGCGGTTTTTGAAATTTGGCGAATAATTATGATTAAAATTGGTGACATTTTAAACTTTAGGTGTTATTTGAACTTGCCGTTGAATTCTCTACAACTTTTAATCCAAAAGTGTCCGATAGGACCAGTACTTTTGATGCTACAGACAGCCGAAAGTCGCCAAATGGTCGTTTTTCAGCCGTCGATTACTACCGTACAAATTGATTCAATTCCAAAATTGAGGGGGGGGGGGTCAATCGACGCAGAATTTAATGTTCTTTACTTGGTTCCTCAGTAAGTTTTTGTCTAGGATGCGTTGTTTAGGAGTTATAAGCGAAAAACTGAAGAAACTCCGAAAATCTACGTTTTCGGGATAGGTACCAAAAGTTAAGCTCAACCCCTGGAGGGGTAAAAACTCAGAATACTCATTTTCATGACTATCATATGGTTTCCAGTTTTCGTCAGGCCTCATTGAGGTAACCCCTTTACAGATATAATTTTACAGGACCATTAGAAGAAGAAGAAGAAAGATGAAATTTTTTTTTGGATACTTCATACGCATAATTAATAAGAGCATCTAAGCTAATAAAGGGTAGGTCAGATTTCGCCGGCAAGATCTAAAACAGGAAAAGTGGTAAGTACTTTCACATTTTTACAAAATATAAGTACACAAAATGTGTCGAGAACTAAAATACGTAAATATGTAAGGGACCCTCAAGTGATGATCTCAGACAGCTCAGAATATACTTAACAAACAATTTACTTTATTCCGAATATTTATTATTGGCCACTTGCAAAAGAAGCCGTTTTGCAGCCATAACTTCGAGAGACGGTTCAAAAGGAAACCTGCTTTCCTTGCGAAAAAAGCCCCTCCGCGGGATCAGAGGAGGCGACTGAGGGTACACTTATAAATACTACATCATTAAGGTATCCAGCATGGAGTGGAGAGTTCAAAATTTGAACTTATTTCTACATATTAAACGAAAATATTAACGTTAAACTAAACCTTGCACTTTTACATTAGATGTGGTGGTGGTTTTGGTTTCATTCCTACTATCTTCTCTCAAGTCAACAATAACTGACACGAAAAATATGCAACCTGAACATTGCAGCTGCTAGAGCAATAAAAGGCAAGAGGCCTGAAATAAGAAATAAAGTAGGTAAGAAAGGCAAGTAAGGCTGATAAGGCACAGAAATAATGCAATTACATACTGAAACGTAAAGTAGGTTTGTAAGCACAGATATTTTGGGAGAAAGGAAAAAACATCGATGTGTGGAAAAAAGTAGAATGTTTTAAAACATTGAGTATTCGATACCAATCCCCTCTAAAAACTGGCTTTCATTGATGGAAATTTCGATCAACTTCTCTTGAATTTGAATCCGCTTAGTGTTCAATATTGAGTTTAGTGAGTAACATTGGAATAAGAGTAAGGAATAAGGACTTTCGACTTGTCTACATGTCAGGACCAAAAGTTTAGAGTTTTCAATGTCAGTATCCGCTAAATACTGTATTATTGATGGAAACAGAATATATGTGGATCATTAACCTGGTGTTTATAAAGAGTAAGTATACGGAGTTTGTTGTTCTCGCATGACTATAAACTTGCCCCCGTTTCCTTCGCTTCAACTAAATCATTATTGAATAATGAGTTGGAGACCGAAGGGTTGCTGAGGAGTCCGCATACTTAATCTTGCGTCGAAACATCAACAAAGAAGCCGCTGTAAATTATTCAAAACGAGAGAAGGAAAGCTTGATGGGTATAGAAGGGGTTTGGTCCCATAATTAACGAAGGTGTCTTGACTACTTCCTCCCGCAGACTGCTCGCGGCCCATTTCCGATGACGTCACCCCAAACTCACAGGTCTAATAATTTGCAGTGGCTGGGGTGGAGAAGGAAGATTAAGTAGCCCTTTCGGATAAGTTACTCTCCAAGTCTCAAAGGGCCTGTGGACTCGGAGAAATTTTCTCGGAGAAAACGAGACCACGTCGATGTCCCTTTGAACTCGAACTCAAATCCGTTCACTCCTCATGATATCTTGAATTGAAATTTTCGCTGTAGAATATTTCAAAATCGCAAGACGAATTCTGGTATCCTCATCATCGGTCATTTCATTAGGCAGATTTTCAACAGTTCTAAAGGGACCGATACTTACGTACTTAATACTTCAATCAACCAGTCAATCAATACTTTTATTTGCTAAAATCACACGTTGGGCATAAGCAATGCCAGACTCTTAAAAAAAAAAAAAAAAAAAAAAAAAAAAAATAACAACAACAATTAAATTTAAAAAATGAGAGAAACAATACAATACATACAAAACAGTTACTAAAACAATAAAATGTGTCGTTAACTAAAATACCAGCACTGTGTTAATGTTCATCAGCAACTCCTCAAAATCGTACGGAGCCAGGCTGTCGAGGATGTAAGCAGGAGGGACTGTGTGTGCGATGTCGTATCATAACATGTATTCAAGTAAAACTTTCAGGTACTGGTCCCAGTTGTGGCAAAAACCACTTCCACCTGAATTTGTAAGGTACCGAAATATCAGTTTTGAAGGTATTCCATTCAAATTTCAAGTCATAAGACCAAATGAGCTTGTTACTTCAACCTTTCCCTCTCCCCGTAGGTCGGTGGGAATTCTTGGGTCCTATTTGTAATAAATTATGTTTTTTCACTGAAGGTTCTGGGATCTAACAACAAGAGCTGCACGACAACAGACAGTTATCGTATTACCGTCATTAGAGTTTCTATCATGTATTTTAATGTGTGAAGGAGAAAAATTTCGTTGAACTTCTTATTGAAAAGTTCTCATAAAAGAAGCATGAATAAAGGATGAAAGATCAAAGATGAGACAAGAAGGTAAGGCATAGAAATTGTGTACAATTTTCGTTCCTTGAACTTTTTCTATGGCATTTTAAGGACCCGACAATAATTGGAGCGTGGCGTATAGGTAAGCCTAAATCTGGTTAATTTTGGAACCATTTTTCTAAAAATTAAAAAAAATTACGTATTTTTACTTGGAATACATATTTTGCATATATTTCCCATTTCGGCTACATATAATTCCGACGTTTTCGGCATATAATTCCAGTCTCTACTTATGACCTTCAAGTGTCAAGTTTTAATTCCTCCTTAAATATACGAACAAGAAAATTTCAATTTAATTGAATTCAAATGTATCAATATTGACAATAATAAACAAAATCAGCCAACCTCTATAACGGGTGTGGGGGATAAGATTTGAAAGAGCCCAAAGAGCTCAAACATTACTTTGAGATTGAATTGAATCAACTGTTTGAGGGTGAACGATAATAAAAATTTTGCATGAAAATGATGAAAATACGATTAATTGTTGTCACGTGTTGTACAGACATACAAACGCCCACGTTATCAATTGGGCATTAATTGTATGTTACGGTTTCCGGGGCGTCATTCCAAATCTCAGCTATTTATCATGTAGATCATTATGGTAATCCACTAACCACGTGAATCCCCTTCATTTTACTGATGTAAAAAGACTAATTAGGTAGGAAGTCCCCAGAGAGTTAATTCATTCAGGGTTCCCTCCTTCGTCACTTGCAAAGTCGGGTAAGGACCCGCAAACCCTGAGCATGGGTCGAATTGAAGATTGGGGGCGAAGAGGGCGACGAACATGGAAACTTGTGCTAACAAAGTAGCCAAGTCCGCCCCCAGAAAGGAACACTGATTGAACGGGCTTTTGTGGCAGAGGGGCCGCCTGCCCCTGAAAGGTCGTTGTAAAGCGACTAATTAAGGGACAATTTAATACAATTAGACCAAGTGTCTGTAAATGACAATTACGCAATTAGACGGCCCGGCGGCAACGCCCCTAAAGTCCTTCGGCTAAGTAGGTACTTCCAGTTGAAAATATATCCTCAACCTAACCTTCTCCCCAATCTGAATTGTCACGAGGACGTATCCACCGAAAATCCATACCAAATAAAACCACCAGTGAATTCATGATAGGGAACTATCAAGTGTGTCGTCTAGTTGCAAAACCGGCCAACTCCTCAATCTTGAGAAATTCATTTTTTCAACTTCGGCAATTTTTTCTCCCATCAAAAACAAGAAACCGTAGCGAAACCGACAAGATCCTTGTATAACGGGGGGGGGGGGGGAGAAAATCCCGATGTGCTTCAAAACCAGCCAAAACCAGGCCATCTTCACATCAGCCAAATCGCCAAATCAAAATATTCTTCGACTAGAACGTGTTCTTGTAAACTTGAAGAGACCACATATACGCCGGAGGATCGACTTGAATCGCTTCTGCTTTGCTCCAAAGGCAGCAGAACACTGATTTTACAGGGACCAGGGTCCCCTGGCGTGTGGCTACTGGCTGTGGAGGTCAAAGTGAAAATACTTCTGCTATTCTTCTTCGATAATAAGTACCTACTGCTTCAATTGATTGACTAGACATGCCCCTCACAACCTGAAGAAGATAGAGGTAGTGATGTGCCGATTATTTTGTAATAATAGATTATTATTACTGATTAATCGATTATTATTACTGATTAATCGGTTATTATTACTGATTAATCTGTTTTCGAATACATCAGGATTTGATGCATTCTAATATGCTTAAAAAATGCTTTAAAAATCCAGATGTATTCGAAAACCGATTAACCCTGGAATGGAAACGCGAAGTAATTTTTACTCCGCCTGCCTTTCATGAATGATTGTGGAAATAAGGAAGGGTGGGGGGGCTACGCTATCCTATGTTCACTCCAGTCAGGCTCGACCGTCCACCGTCTGCACGTCAAGTAAGAAAATCACGACCCTACACGTAAAATTGAGTAATTCTTACTCATTGTTTCCATTGCACCCACTTTTCAACTAGAATTATTTACTCCATGTTTCCATTGCACCTCATTTTCAAGGAGTATTATTTACTCCACGTTTCCATTACACCCTTTGGATATTGTTTTCTTTTTAGACTAGGACTAGAAATACTTGAAATACCAAGTGTAGCACATAAATTTAAACGGTTACTAGCCCTGAATCAAATGGTGATATTAGTTTTTCTTTTAGGAAAATGGAGCGGAGGTCTACAAACAAAAAGGTCATGAGTGATAAAGATGTACAGGACGTTTTGGCGCAGTTCGACGATGAGGATGAGGGAGCTAGTGATGTAGCAAGTTCAGATAATGAAGATTTTGGGATTAGTGATGATGAAAATACTGATGACCCAATTGATTATATAGATGTGGAAGATGAAGTGGACCCAGATTATAAACCAATTTCATCATCAAAGTGAAAATGAAGTGAACGAGTTCGACGAGATTACTCGAAATGCAAGAGAGAAGTTCGCTCCCATGTCTGAGCTGTGGGGAATGTTTATACCCGTAGAAGAGTGTAACAAGAGTTACAAGCCGGGTAAATTCTCTAAAAAAAAAACAAGCAGGAAGCATTATTAAAATGGTAGAATCATATTAAAGTGAAAAAATAGGAAGAAATAGTGACATTTTCCAATCTGAGTAAAAATTACTCCGAGCGTTTCTAATAAGGACCGATCCATTCCTGGGTTAATCAGTAATAATAATCGATTAATACAAATTAAGACAAACCGTCGTTGTTATTGTTACTAAATGGTGGAGATATTTCATAAGAAGTGACGACAAACAGTCGGCAGTATGTAAAACTTGCTCTAAAGTTTTGGAGACTGTTGGTACCGCCACAAATTTACGACATCCACAGTAGATACTTAATTATAATAAAAGATGTCTGTATTGCGTAGGTATCTGTACTGATGCTGTTAGACGAATATTGGTTCACTTCGTATTATTGTTATAGGTACTAGATCAGTTTGTTCTTATATAAATACCCTCAATTTATAATAAAAAACTATTTTATGCAATTTTATTCGTTTTGGCATTCCCTAAAGCTGTTTTGCCGTTTTGGCATTATCAAAAGCATTTGATACTATTGTATACTAATCCGGCAACACCTCATACACCTTTTACCACAGAACAATCAGGATTTACGTCCATGGATTAAAAGAAGGCAGCGGAATTGTTCAGCGAATGAAGTGCACACAGTTGAGATACGATTCCGTGTACCCGTTATAATTTATCGAGATCCGGTCGGATCATCCCTCGGTTCAATTTAAATCCGACCTCCGTTTATCGGAAACCTATACACAGATTGTGGGTGGGGGAAAACAGTGGAATAGACGAGACGAGCTGGGGAATGTAGAATGCGTGAAGTTTCGGCCGGTCTGAGGCATTTCGCTTCCTACAGTTTTGAAAGGAATGGGGGGGGATCACTACCGAAAACCTTTGATACTGTGGCGAAATCCCTCTAGCAAGGCTCCGGCACCGGTACAGGTTGTTATACGGTATGCATCGCCCAAAAGACGAACGGCGAAGGAAGGCCGCAAAGGGGATAAAGGAATGTTTGCCATCTCTCGCTCGCACGCGATTACCGCCGAGCAAACAGCTCAGGATCGTCCACCCTTTGATTCCCGGCCTCAGTGAATAAGCAAAGGAAATCGCGAATTATTCATAAACTCAATGTTGACCGAAACTGGGAAGTCTCCTAAAGAAATGTTCACAGGTCCATTCATAACAATTTACTCGTACATCGTTTTATTTATTCAATTTGAGGAAATTTTCACTAAAACTGAATATCTACGTCTATTACGTGTATCGATGGGTCTACGTACTAACCTCGTATCTTGGTTTTCGGCCATTTGTTTTCTTAATAACATTTTTTGAAAGAAAACTTTGTATCTCGTCGTTCTGTGGAGACCTACCTGTGGAAAACCTCGTTTACTATCAAGTCGGGTCACTGATAGCCTTATATCTTGGATGAGTTAAAATCAGATTTTTGTCTCTTCTGTAATTTTTTCGACATAAGTACAAGGTTTATCAGGTGATGCCATCGCAATGATGTTCTCATAACTCCAAAATTGGTCATTTTACAGGAGACCCAAAAACTGATCAATTCCGAGTTATAATGTTTTCATTTTGGTTTATTATCTACAATAATGGACCATTGGAATTGACCAAGGAAAACCATTTTAACCCACCCTCAAAATTTAATGGTTTACGTTTCAAGGTACGTACTCGTAGAATCAGAATATCGAATGAAATAGCAAATTCTTCCACAACGGTTTATTATCTTCTTCACTTCAGTTTCACACTGCTCTGTACACAATTACCTCGTGAGACCTATAACTATACATAACAACTGTAGTAATGCGCTAAAATATTGTTCAAACAGGACACCAGATGGTAATTTCCTAGATAGAGAGCAGGGTGGTTACTAACCCATGAGATGTCTATAAATGATTTATATACCTAAATGACAAGTGGAACATTTATATTAGATGAAACACTATTGACTACAAAACACTAATTTGTATACAGGGAAATTCTACTTGTCCCATCGGACGTCGGCAATAAAATTTATTGGTGGTAGTTATGGTGGTACTTCCTGTTATTATTTAATAATAACAGGGAGTACCTACCACCAAATTTTCGAAATAACCTTCATTCAGTAGACCGAAAAGTATCTCGAAGATAATTCCAACCGTCCGCGAGTAGTACTAAAATAATTTTCATAATTATTATGAAATTCGGGTTACGGGTTTGGACCAGCCCCACAATTATCCTTGAAACTTTTCATAACTCAAGGTCAATAGGAAGATGTTAAAATGAATATTGTAAGGTCATATTATGACCTTTCAAGATATTAGGTACCTATGTTAATTAATACTTTGTGATTTTTTGTGGATATTTAAGTAGAGTACAATTCAGAGAATGTTTTAAAACCATCCGGAGCTTTTAACGACCAGCCCTCCGTTCACAGTGAGGGCTCAAAGTATGAGCCAATGAAATGCCGTCAACAAGACCACAACACTACTTCACAAGAGGCGGCAAGTCGGGTTAACGGTCCTTCTGGGCAACGGCTGATTTAAACAACATTGTTTTATCACATCGATTTGCTCGGTCTGACATACTTTTCGTGTCTATGGAATGAAGGCTATTTCGGAAATGTGTATGGACCATTACTGAGCTTTTCACCCCCCACCTCTCAGAAATGACTATCTGATCACCTGTTTGAACAAATATTCTAGCGCTTTACAGTTATATAATAGGTTTTACAAGGTAATTGAATACAGAGCTGTGATCTAGCCAGAAGGGTGTGATCTGTTCACAGGATAATAAACAGTCGTGGAAGATCATCTTTTTCAAAAAATCAAATTTATTACAGAAAATACTTATACCTAGTCCTCATTGATTCTTGGCGATGAATTCAAACCTGCCGACTATGCTTCAATTTGAAAGATCTTGATAACTGAGGTATCACAGTTATCGAGCTTGCGAGGTATTGACAAGGTACGACGTTAGGGTCTGCTTGATGAAAAAAAGTAGGTAATCATTTAAGCAGAAAAGGCAGACAATCCATTTCCCGCTGGAATTTGAACAGTCAATCAATAAAATACGTGGTTTTTATACAGTACAGGATAGGATACTGAACGGTGATCTATACAGAAAATATTGAACCGTCGTGGGAAAATTGCATTGATTTCTTATTAAAACTTCATGAGTAACAACGCCTGATTAAAGGTGACGAATATACATATTGCAGAAATAACGTAAATAAATTAGAGGAACTACAAACGAGCTTGGGAAAGTTTAATGGAACTTGCTTTCGAAAGTTTGGTAGAGCCGCGATCCCCTCGAGGGCTGCTGATCCGACCTCTAAAAGCCTGTACCTACTTCCTCTGAAAAGTCGGCAAAGTGGCAACACCGAGAGGTGAAGGATAGGAGTTTAGGAGCCGGTAAAAACATTACCCGAATCCAAGTAGGTGCGAGGTAGCTGGGTCGTAAAAACCGTGTCCCTCAGGTTCTATTCATATTCATTGGGCCAAGAAGCTCCTAGTGCCTTAAACTTCCAACACTATCCCCCCCCCTCTCATCCTCATTCTCTTGCTTTCATTTTAATGCTTCTCTAAAGCGAAGCTTTTCCTAGCAGATCTCTTCCTCCAGTCCTCGACTTCATCAACATCTAGTTTTCATGTTTTTTACTACCACTACTTCCCGGGCCCCAGGGGACGCCTAAGGCAGAATCTTCGTGATCCACTGGGATGCTGTTCAAGCACTTCCACGCAGCTGAATCCCTCCCACCTCCATTTTTTCGGGTTCCCTTTTAGGACCATCGCGAATGTTGAAATTCCCGTCAATTGTGAAATTAGCCGATTCTTAGCTCACACGGTTGATCTCATTTATTCGACATTTTATTGCATTTATCCTGCTTTTGCGACGGCTAAATTGCTAGAAAACGACATCTGAAGTATCCTGAATATGGCTGTCATAGTAGTTGGTATCTCTCTCAATTGCTGGGGTGTTTGATGAAGCCAAGATATATACAGTGAAGACTCATTATATAGAACACTCCCTATCATGATCAACCAAACATATTCATCACAACGAGACCTGGTTTCTCTGAACCAGATACCTACTACCGGTAGAATGAGACTCCCTACACAAGCAACTAGTGATTTGAGAATATGGACGCTATACAGCGCAGGAATCTCTTCTGGACTCGCTCCAGCTGTGCCACTTGTTACATGTCATGTTGTATGGAGAACACAAAACTGACGCATATTGGAGGACTGGAAACACCATTGATCACTGGTCTGAATCCTATGTTTTTGGGCCTGTTGGGTTTTGTTTGTTGAATTCGCTACCGAGTTTTCTGGCGGGCTATTCGAGAATAATCCCCTCAGATGACCTCGTACTGGATTACATAGTGGTGGTACTTTAAGGCATCAGTTACGACACGCTAAAAGTTCCCTTACTATTGAGGTAAATCCGCTATGTAGAGCCAGCCGCTAGGTAAAGGCACCCTGACAGGCGCTCTATATCTTGGTCTCCCTGAGGTTTATACCCCGAAAAGGACATACCATCGGTAGGATCTTTTCACAAATAAAACCCTGAGTTTTTTTGATTTTTTACAAGGAGTTTTGAAGGTAGAATGTATGATAACAACGCTGTGTGGTTTGAACTCGTAACGTAGAGAGAGGGTTCCAAACTGTTCGGGAGCTGAGGATATTGTGTGGAATATCGGGGTTTCATTACCCTCTCCTCTGCTCCCTTGTCTACCGGTTATTACTAACATTACACGGTTAAGAAAAGTGAAATTTCGAGAGTGTCGGTTAAGTGGACCTCACCGATTTCAACTATTTAAAGCTTATTTAAATTAAGTCACTTGAATAAAAACCTTCAGATTGAATTTAAAAAAGTATTATATATATCGGAAAGGGCTCTTTTCGATTCACCCCTCCAGATCTCTATTTAAACGTCATGAACGCCTTTTTGGTTCGAGGAAGAAGGGGATGGGGCATTAGGCAAAGTGGATTGAGTATTGAATCGTGTGATTCGGTAATTCCTCGAGCATCTTAGCTCCTTTCCACTACACCAAATTTAATTGTTATAACGCTTTCCAATACAAAGGAAATTTTTTCTAAAGGTTCGCTCCCCTTATTGTTCCACCGTTTCTTTTATCGCTCATTTCCTCCCATGAAAACAGTGTTTAATTCGAACTCCTATTCACTTCGATTAAAGCAATCGTTCGTTTCTTTACTTTTCTTTCCGTTATCGTAGAGAGTGGCTTGTTTGTTTGGTATCGTTGAACAATAGTCTGTGTGCTCATTACCAGGAAGAACTGCCAACGACAGCTCGATCGACCTGACAAGTCAATTAAACGTTTTAAATATAGAACGAGATTTCCAAATCAATTTAGGATTTTTTCACAAGGACCAAACAGTTTCACAATGAAGAATTGATAACGTTGGCGAATGTGTTGAGGAACGGGTGATATTCTTATTAAGCCCAGGTTACTAGAAATTTACTTTAGTTGTGGTGGTTTGCTGATCCTCTGTATCCCGATGTTTTTGTTCGACCGCTCTAGGGGTAGACGCCTGTGAAAACACAGACCACATATACCTCTGGGTGGGCATATTGCCTAAGCCCCCGAGTAGAGGGGCACTCAGCAAACCATAATTACACGGTAGCAGAGCGTGGTTGGTAGGTAGGTGCTCGCTTTGGCTCGGTCATACAGGGATCATACCCATTTGCATATAAGCATATATATTGGTAATTCTCATTCTTGATATTGTTCAATTTCTTTCTCTCCTCCATTCTTCAACTTTTTTATTTACATGCTTCTATAATTCATTGGGTAATCTTATATTTTCAATTTTCTTTATTTCTATTACATCCCTGCCAATATCACAAAAACAAGAAACAAAAAGGCAAATTAGTAGGCGTACTAATTTTTTACCAAATTTTGACTAGGATAAAACGACATTTAGGAAAAAATTTACTAGTTACCTCGTAGGTACTTTTGTTACATTGAACCGTATTGTATAAGTACCACTCGAAAACAAGCCATGCAAAAAGATGTGATATCCCCCCAAAAACCACTCCGTTGTAAAAACTGGCCCGCCAAAAAACCTCAGCCGCAAAAAGGAATGATATCCATTTTGCCCGCCAGCCACATATATAGGATGCTCGGTGCTTCGCACCTCGCTGTTGAGTGTGCATATAGAAGCCTGATCCTCCTACCCCTAACCTCAACCGTCAATGTTTTCCTGTTCCCTGTCTCCTTCCCACAACTCCCTCTCACCCTTAGTCACCCTCGGTTTCACCTAATATGTTTCCTCTGTTACACCAGTAGGGAGCTTTACGCTTCTTTCAATGCTGTTGGCGGGAGCTTTTTGCCAGATGAACAAGCCTGAATTGAAGCATTACTTCATTATAGGTGTACCACCACTGATTACTCGTGACCACCAGCAATACTTATAATATAGTACTATGCATGTAGTATGTAGAATATATTTGCTTCATACAATGAACAGTTAGCACTCCATACCTGGACATTCCACCCTGGGCTTAACACTCCACTTATTTGATTTCAACAAAATTACTAGTTCATGAGTTTTGACCTAGAATGGAGTTCCAATTCATATTATTTATATTATGTTGAAGAACCGTTGAATTTCATATTAGAAGTTTTTTTATAGTGCGAGTAAGAAAAATACTGCGTAACACTTTGGCCAAAATACTATTGGCAACAAAGAACCGATATTGTCACTTTATTTTCACCAAGACCATCGGGAAATGTTGATAACCCTCTTGATTACCCTCTTGGTAAAAACATCTGAGATATTCGTCAAAATAACTCCTCTATTTTTTTCTGCCTCGGTCAAATGAAGGAGAGAAGAAAAGTCTGCTGGGGAAGTATATTACCCTCAAAGGGAATGACAGGAATTCATAAGTGATTTTAAACCCCTTAGCTCTAGAAACTTCGTTCTTTCTCAACGGAAGGGTCTCAGAAATTGGTCCTCCTTTCCTCTTCTACTTAGTTATTTGAAAAACTCTTTTATTGATTCCGACCCTTCTCTGAAGAAGAAAAAAACTGACAAGACGAGTTTGGTAGGTTGAGTGGGGCGGTTTCCCTTTAGCTAAAAGGTCGACGGAGTTATTGACCACATCTGCACTCCAAGGTTTCAATGTTTTACGTTGCTCTTCCCGGCATCACCAGATGCGTCTGCCTGTTTCTTTTCTTTTCTTTTTTTTTTTTTTTTCAGCTACACCTACGTACTTGGCACGGGGTGGAAAATGTTTTTCCGAGTTGCATGTTTCACGATCCCTCCGCCCTCCTCCAGATGTGCACCCTACGGCTGTAGGGGTGCATCATAAATGCAGCTCCTATTTCACAATTTTTCCGCGAATTTTCGTTAGAAACCCGCTGTTTCAGTGGCATCTACAATAATTGTAATTATTTTAGTGCTGGATAATTATGCAGTTCCATTCTAACTGAGATTTCATAGAACGCACTCATTGATTTGGTGTCATTAACATGACAGCTCCTGACGGGAATGAGGTGAGTAGTTTCCTGGAGCAAGCATTGTCTCTGACCTGACTAGTAAACGACCCCTAACTCGCTAACTTCAAGTGGACCAGGGCACAACTACAACAGAGATTCGATGTATTGTTAAACCCTCTTTGACATGGGTTTAGTTTCCTCAACTTTGTGACACTGTCGAAGTTTCCATACTCTGGGCGAAGCCATTTACGTTGACTACAAAAAGTGTCATCCCTTTTGGACCCTCCTAGAATTATTAAGGGTGATTGATGTTTGAGCATTTTTGTAATATTTCATTATTTATCTACAATTTTGCCATAGGTGTGGGCAGTCTGTCGGAGATGCGGGCTGCTACGTTCGGATCAAGAAACCCTCTTTACCCTTCACTAAATTTGGATGTTAGTACTGGATACCTACAGGTGGACGAGGTTGACCCAACATGAATACGTTGATGGATCCTGAAGCTGTGAGGAGAACTGCTTGCACTGAATGATGGAACCAACGTGAGATCAGAAAAGCCCAAGGAGAATTTGTTCACTGTTTAACTAGAATACAAACGAAAGTATTATCCATTTCTTTGGAGGCTGCCCAGTGCTGGGGGAATTTAAGCAGCGTTTTAAGCAGCAGGGGGTGGGTGTTCTGAACCTGGAAAGAATCACTGGTTAGGGGTGGACAATTTTTGCTTTCCTGCATCGAAGTATTGAGCCCCCTGATTGCAGAATTCAATTGGAATTAATATCGATCTAATCAAAATCTTTATTGGTTTATCTGTAAAAAATACGGGCAATTACAATTTGTTTAATAATAAATCATAAAGTACCTCTTTATGACAAGAATTTAAAAAAGCCCCTACTGGCACCCCCTTTCCTGACCACCTACAGACTTGAAAATTTGAGGCCTTCTATTAGGGAGTAAATGCCCTGGGGAGCACGACTTTTCGAGAAAAACGTTTTTTTGGCTCCACCTTAATAATTATTATGATGATTATAATCTGTGCTTCGTTATTATTATTGTAATATAATGTAATATTGGTGACGAGGATGGTGTTCTACAGACGTTTTCAGGCATGTGGAGATGGCTATGTGTACTTGAGGCCGCATACAGAAATGGTGACAATAACGAGGACATCCAGTACTGAGGAAGTTGAGTAGAATTTCCTCCTGGACAGATTCAACTTCAAACAAGAATTGCTAATTACAATAAAATGTTTCGTTAGGAATCATTTCCATGAAAAGAGTTTTCATCTCGGAATTTCGTTTTCACAGCTGGGAACCGAGGTGGTGCGAAGAAGTCATCCAAAGTAATCTAATTCGAGTCCCCAGAAGTATTTCCTTTTACTTGAAAGAATATCGGACCATCAGTGAAAGACACTGGTTGCCCTCGCCTTATCTAATGGTGATGAAATGTAAGGAGATTCTTTTAGAATTTCAGTCCCCAATCGCCTTCTTCCAGTATTAACGGCAAAAAACGAAGCGCAATCTTGAGCAGCACGAAGCAGCCTTTTTTTTAAAGAGCTCGTCGACTGAAAGTTGAGGGTGAACAGTTGGCGGCAGTTTCAACGATTAAAAAGCACCGTTTCAGCTCTTCCCCTCTCCAACGTCAGGACTGCGGAACACGACATAAATATAAAGGGGAGGGAAAAAGAGAGCCCTGAGGCTGCTTCAGAAGGTGTTCCCTTCTCGCGACTCACAGGCAAGGGGATATTTGACAGGACGCTGATATACTTCTTCAATTTTAATGAAACCTGCGTAGGCTGATGAAGTGAAGTTTGAAAGGGGCGGTGGCGGGTCTTTTCCCTCTTTTCTCCATTAAATCAAAGAAAAGCAGCTGCAAAAGGGCTCTCAAAAGTAGCGATTAAGACAAAAAGCGCAGTTTCCACGCCGAGGCAAGCAAGTGGATTAATACGGATAAACACCGTTGGGTAGTCGAGGTGGGTGCGCCACTGGTGAAATACTACGTGTTCGGTGTCTGTCTTCGTGCATTCTAAAATGTTGAATAGTTTTATCAAACTTTTGATCATTCGTTTCAAGTTTGTTATAAATGGCACCACTAGCTGAGGAAAGAATTTAAATTTTTCGATTTTCTTGACGGGGGAAATTATTCGAGAGTCATCGTTTTTACCGTGGGAAGCGTAGCGCTCTCGCCTTTCCCGCCGATCTTGAAAACTTTATCTTTAGACTCAAGTAATCTCGTAGGACTATTGTAGTAATACATCCATACTCTTTGGGGGTATGGTGGATGCCCTACAGATATTTTCCACTGATGGATCCGTCGCCGTGTCTGCGCGGAGATTACTAGGCACACCTCTCCTGATCGGTTGTTAAGCCATATTAAAATTCGACGTTTCGAGTTCAAGCAATTTTCTTTCTTTTTCTTTGACGAAGGACGAGTGCAAAAGTGAATAATTCACTTTATTATTGATTATTGATAATCACTAGAAATTCGAAAATGATACAAGCAAGCAAAAGAGACGAAGAGTAGGAAACGTCTCACCCAGCCAGCCAGGAGCCATGTACTCGTACATTCTACGGACTCAATTCCAATGTTAACGGAAATTTGTGGAATTGTTGGGGATGATGAACCTCTATGATGTTGTTGCTGATATGATATGATGTGAACGCCGTACCGGATTTCCGTCTCCACGTGAACCTAGATTTAGTGTTTTACTTATGATCTATAAAAGTATGTCCAATCTCCTTGATTATATAGTCAGATTATGTTTGTTGATCTAAACAGAATCTCTGAACAGTCGTGTAAACATTTGCAGCTCTTTTTTTTTATTTCGAAGTACGAAGTACGGAGTAACCCTAATTCTGAGTCAACTCCTCATCAACGCAGTATAGTGAAACGGGCTTTCAGAAAGTCAAGGTACTCAAGAGCGACCTGTTTTGACTTTACCCGTGGTCCCGGATATAGAGCACTTTGCAAAGGCATTGGAAGGGTTGGAAGACGCTAGTTTGACCAAGCAGAAGTAGATTAGAGGCGGTGCTGATTGGCGAATTCCCCGGCGGCTCTCGGAAGAAGGGAGCGTTGTTTGCTCTGGGGCCGTTAAGATGTAATTACTCGGAGCAGCGAGCTGGATGCCGGGGATCGCCCTTTAGGCAATTATACGGTAACTCGACGCGACGTGGCCTCCCCCCCACAGCTCGACACCGATCGTTTGCTTGAGTCTAGTTCCCGCTATATGTTTGCTGTGACAATTTTAATGATTAGTCGAGAACAGCACGCGCATTTTAGTGAATTCTGACGTTGAACACGAGAGCCAGAAGGAGTCAAACGAAAGGACCTTCAAATGAATGACTTTATAATGTTGGTGCATTCTCATTCCCCTGCATTTCTCACTTAAAAGCATTACCAACAGTTTCTCAATATACAGACCTGTTGATTTCAAATTTTAAATGGATCGCTGAAGGGTGAAAATTTCGACCTGTGTAACGTTTTGCAGGGTAAGGTGAAGTAAAAGAAAACAAGCACTCATGTGGGGGTGCCAAACTATCGTTTACCCCTTATCCTGGCTAGTGTCTCTCAGTGCAACACTTTTTTACAAGCCGATTTTCGCGATTTTAAAGCTTCAACACCAATGCTCTGAGGTTCTCTATACTATTTAGCATGTTGGCAATATGTCGCATGCTTGGCAACGCTGGGTTTTTACGGATACCTTGTGACGAAGTTACTCTTTCACAGTGTGTTCCTACGGATGGGTTATCGAAAGAAAATATCGATGTTCATATGTTTCTGTATGTTTATACACTCATGTAGAATACCTACATTTATGTATGTATCATTCCAGGCTTTAACTCTCGATAGATATTGAGATTCAAATTTGCACAAAATATCCGTCTTGGCAGAATTGGGCCACTCTAAGGGGGGCTTAGGGGAATTTTAAGGGGAAAAAATTACCCATAAATTCCAAAAATGAAATAGTCCGACAAGTAACACCTCAATTTAAAGGGTTTTTTTTAACGCTGAACACGATGTCGAAGTCATAATTGCAATATCTTATCACGTTCTCAAACTGGAGCACTTTGAAGATGGAAAAACCTGGTTGTTACTTGAGGTGCTCTTCACGGTTCATCTGCTCTTATCTGAAAACGGTATGAGTTATCGTCATTCTGACTTCACCATCGTGTTCTGCGATGAAAAGTCTACAAAACTGATGTGTTACTTGGCAAAAAATGGAGAAAACATATATTACTACTAAGGCCTTCAGTGGCGCAGTAACTGATTCAGTACAATATACTGAAGTATAATAATATTCAGTATAATATTATTCTATGGAGTTGGAAGATCGATTCTGCATTCTGAAATGTAAAATACCGAGACCAAACAAATTTTTTGATTGTTTACTTATTTGTACAAATACCTACTGCTTCAAAAATTCACCCATACGATCATGCTGTATGACTGGAACTTTTTTTTTATAGATTCCGGACGGGTTCTTAATTGTAGCTTTTAACGAGCGAAATCAACAAAATAACAAGTGTTAAAATAACAAAAGTTAAAATAACAAAATAACAAGACTAAAAACTAGGCTTTTAACATAAACAAAACTTGATTTTTACAAACAGATGTGTTACTATCATACCTACTATTTCAGTATTTCAATCCCGATTCAGATTTCAATGCACAATATTACACAATACATTCTATGATGTGAAGATATCCAATATCACGATAATACGACAGTATTGTAAAAGTAGGTAATGTAATATACCTATAATATTCTCTAGGATCTGACTCATACCCCGTAGTTATTCTCAAAAACACTCCGAACGCCACCACCATTTTACTTGTGTCAATAACGATTCCGTTGCTGTGTATAACATTTGTATGTATAGAGTTTCGAGGTGGGTTCTTTCCTTTTCCTACTTACTTCTTTATTTAAATGCTGACCCAGCTTCAAAAAGGAAATAAACAAATTCATTTAAATCAACTAAAAAACAGGACAAATTATTGTGGAAACAGCATAAAAAGGTTCCTGATAACTAAAAACCAATAACTGAAACCGAATAATAAGATAAATTACCGTTCGTGGCGAATGAAAAAATAACTCGGGTCTTTCTCGCGTCTTCAGTCAGCTTAGTGGGCCAGTAATTTAAGTGGATCTTATACGGGTGAAAGAGGGGGGGGGGGGGAGCTGGGCGTTATTATGAAGAGGCAAAAAATGGAAAGAAAAGATTTTCATAATTGGTAAATGCAGATATAGAGGGAATTTCCATAAAATAAAATCGTTCCCTGGAAGAAATTCTGCAGAATAAATCAACGTTGGGTTGGTTTAATAGCGTTAATATTCGTCATATTTTTGTGGAGTCAGCAGTGTTTGCTCAGTGGGCGAAACACTTGGGTTGATGAAAAAGGTTACTTTCGAGCTTAACTCAAATTCAGACGGTCTGCTAATGGATTAGAAGTTGATAAACTTTTTGATCCGATGAAAAAAGCAAGCAGTTTAATGTCTCATGGACGTGGTTTCAATTGAACCTAGCTTTATGCGAGAGAAAATCGTTGAAAATTCTATTTATGATGGAAACTTGTCGTAGTCGAGGAACCGGACATGGCAACACCCCACATCGTCACTTTTGGCCAAAATGAGTTATGCATCCTTTTCGAAGCGTCTTCCCCCGGCGGTTCGATCTAACTAAGTATACGAGTTAGGTAAGTTAGGTACCTAAGTTAGGTAACACTAAATATCACGATTTATTTCACTGAATTACTCAGTAAACATCGTCATTGGCAGATGGTTTTTTGGCTCTGGGTTGACTCACATGTCCTATTACTGAGGATGGCTGAATCATCTGCGAATTGGGCTACCATGATTGAGTTGGAACCAGGCTGGGGGAAGTCTGACGAGTACATACAGAAGGAATAGCAGAGGTCCCCATACACTCCCCTGCGTAACTCCTGCGGAAATGCCCCTTCGAGACGACACGGAGTCCACTGCGTTCACTGCGTTCATCGTCGCTTACCCGAATATTCGTCGATGCTCGGGGTTGAGAGCCAACACCGCATGCGTGTGCGGGGTGCGCGTCAAGATTCGGCAAACTCCGAGCATTTGGGCGAGTATGGGCGGATATTCGGTGTGTAACTCTGGCATAACGCAAGTGTAACTCTGGCATAACGCAAGTGTAACTTTGGCTTTACAGAGTTGGTGTGGGACAATAAAAAAAACTCTGCAAATTCTTGACACAACGGTTTATTATCTTCCTTGTGCAAATCACCCTTCTGTCTATACCAGACTGTGTTGCAAATCGGCGCCATACCATATTCTCACCGTACTCATACCATACCATACGAATTTCTTTCCTATCATACCATACTGTACTATACCAAATCATACCAAACAATAATATACCATACCATACAATGTCATACAAACCGAGTGAATATTGCAATGTCATCCAGTTCTGACGTATATTTAAAATTTCAAGTGCCTAGCTCCTCATCAAAATTTAATTTGTTTAAACAAGTAGGTATTATTTAAACAATTTTACAGACAAGAAACCGAGTGAATATTGCATTGTGATCCAGTTCTGACCTATTTTTAAAATTTCAAGTCAATAGCTCATCATCAAAATTTAATTTGTATTATTACAAAAAGGTACCTACTATTTAAACAATTTTACAGATGAGAAACCGAGTGAATATTGCAATGTCGTCAATCCCCGACTCACGGTTAAAACTTCCAGTCTGTAGTTTACCGGGAAGATGAAAAAAAGGTAGTTTTATGTTGGGCGGCTGGGGCGTCGACCGACCTAACGGCCGTTTTAGACGCGAAGTTTAGTGTTTCTCCTAAACCTTTGCTCGCTCACTGTGAACGAACGGCTGGTCGTACAAAAATCCAATTGGTCTTAAAAAATTCGTAATTTTTCAAGTCATTCAAAAGTAAACTGAAAATTACACCGTTCCGTTAACTTTTTTCAAGATATGACATTGACGAAATTTTAAAGTTCGTTTTGAACCCCTTCCCATTGAGCTAGGGAACCAACGCCGAAATGTCAATGCAACAGTTCCGGGTCAAGAAGAGGGTTCATTAATGTTGCGAGAACGAAGTTTGGGCTCTCGGGGATGATTTCAATTAGACGACTGCCCCGGAGATACCCAAGCAAAAGTGAGACCGAGGGCGTCGTAGGAGTTACGGTAATTGAAGTGGGAGGCGGATTGTAGTGGGAACAAAGGGCGAAGCCCTGAGGGCTCAAACATCCCAGTAACAACAACGCACAACAAACTCTTTGGGTAAAACATGAATCTATCCCCCTCCACCTTCCAACGATCATCCAACACACCAGGCCGTTTCTCTCCCTCCTCAAACACATAATTTTCCAAGCCGAATGAGGAAGCTGTGGATCACGAATAGCGGACCCATTCGGCGCACGTGCGCGAAAATAGACAAAAAAAACCTTTGGTGTTCGAAAAGAGTGTGCAATTAGTGATTGAAGGGGAGCGAGAGGTAGCGCGTGAAAAAGCGAGATGGAAAGGGGTTTTTAAAAGCGAGCTTCTTTTCAGGTTCATTATCATCATGAACAGCTAGACAGGTAGAAGAGGGGATGGGAGAGGGTTCTCATGAGACCATAAGTTCCCATCCCCCCCAATTAGTATTATTTAAGCCTTCCATTGCGTTAATTAGTGAGACTAAACCATCTATCGCACCTAGTTATTTCACTGGGGGAAAAAACGACGTTCTAGTCAAACAGCTTCATGAGCCAACTTTTGAAGTAACCTCCCACCGAACACCTGAAATGATGCGAAACCGGAGACACGAGAAACTTATTGGGTCTAACTTTACTGTTGTCAGCTGAACGGTTCAATGAGCCACCTCATGAGCGAAATTTTAGGTGACCTACAAACTGCTTGGAGAACCGCGCCAGTGTAGGTGGCGCTTTTACATCTGCCGTTTTAGGGGGGATCTGAGGGGACGGCGTTTTACATCGGCAGTTTTAGGGGGGGATCTGAGGGGGTGGCGCTTTTACGTCTGCAGTTTTAGGGGGGATCTGAGGGGGTGGCGTTTTACATCTGCCGTTTTACATCTGCCGTTTTAGGGGGGATCTGACGGGGTGGCATTTTACATCGGCAGTTTTAAGGGGGATCTGAGGCGGTGGCGCTTTTACATCTGCCGTTTTAGGGGGGAATCTGAGGGGGTGACGCTTTTACGTCTGCAGTTTTAGGGGGGATCTGAGGGGGTGACGCTTTTACGTCTGCAGTTTTAGGGGGATATGAGGGGGTGGCGTTTTACATCAGCAGTTTTAGGGGGGGGGGATCTGAGGGGGTGGCTCCTGGGCCTTCACATGTTACCGGAGTTAACAATTCTCTGACCATGAATCTACGGACCCGTCATGTTGACGCTCGTCAAAAGATTATTAACGAGAGTTAGCTAACGGCGTTGATCTGCAGTGTTTTGACAAGCCGGCCCTCAATGGTGGAAGGAGGGAGTTAGTGGTGTTGGGTGGGAAGGGGGCGGGGGTTGTCGGTGACTCTTGGTGGTAAATGACGGAGGGTGAGACACTAAATACCTATTCCCATCAATACTGGCCGTCTATTACTTAACCACAGGTTCAAGCTAAAAACTTGGAAGAAAAGCATTACGCCGTTAAACCGGGCGAAATGAATTAGAAAATTGGAAGAATTGGAAAATGTGGAAAAAAATACTCTTATTCAATCATCAGCTGTTCTTGTGCAGGGTAGCCAACCCTAATATAAGTAAAGTCACAAAAGGATGGAATTGGTCAGTTTAAAAAGGTACACATTCCATAAATATGACAAAATGAGTTAAGATAGCCATTTTGAGCTTTAGACTAGTCACTACATTGGGGGTAAAAAGGAACATATTCGTAAACTCTAATCCTAGTACAAAACGAGGAAAGATTTGATTGAGTGGAAAAAGGGAGACATTCCGGAATATTTTCGAGTTGTTTTCAGTTTGCTAAAAGTTCGGGTTTTCGGAATATGTACCCTTTTCAACTGAGCAATTGAATTCACATGCAAAATGTTCTTATTTAATAATAATTATGAAAAAATAAGTCTTGAGGAAATAAAATCATTTTCACAAAATAAGAAAATAACATGATGATTGCAGTTAAAACCGAATCGATGTATATTGCCCTCATAATTTTATAGGTGGGCCAAAAAACCGATCAATTCCCAGTTCCGAGTTTTTCGTTCTTAAGGGGAAAGTGGACGACAAGTGTGCGAGAGAGAGAGAAGACACCAAAAGTTTATGCAAAATATTTCAACAGCCGGATGAGCGATTTTCAATCTGAAAAAAGTTATGTTCATATTTTTCCTAAACAAAATGCTGCATCAAAAAAAAATTTGAAAAAAATTTCAAATTCAAATTTTAGAAAAAGAATTTTGGACAATTTTAAATTTAAAAAAAAAACTTGGTTCCAGCCCCATTTTTGAGAATTTCCTGATTTCAAATTGCCAAGAACCAAAATTCTGCGATGAATAGCACGATCGTAAAACGAAAAATAAGAGTCAGTGATAGCAGCTTTCATCTCCCCTTTTAGACAGTGGATCTGCTGCGTCAATCATTCATAGGAAAGGTGATAAGTCCGAGATTTGACAGGGAGCACTTCTGACAGTAATGAAGGTGAGTGAGCTGAATCTATTCCCATTCGTCCAACATTGTAGACATTTCCAATGGAACCTTTGAGGTAGAGGAGACTGTTATTAGAACAGTCAAATCTTACACAAAAGAGGCCTAAAATCGCAAATGCACGGCTAGTTCTGATTTTTTGGTATGTTGTTCGGGACTGTTAGGGAAATCTAAATCTAATTTCGCAGGAATGAAAACCTTGCGCTTCTTTCGTAGCACTCGAAAAACCTCGAAATGGTTGCCCTTACTCTGGGTTTTTCGCTATAACTTTGAAACGATGCGTTTTTCGCGAATTGATACTACGGACTTATTTACAGGAGATAAGATTTGCTACACAATGAGACCAAGTGCAGCTCTGTTGGGTCAATAGTTACTGAGATACAGCCTTTCAAAAATGGCTTATTTTTCAAAAAAGTGAAATTTCAAGTTTTGGTCAACTTCCGACCTAAAAATCATTGAAAATACGTATTGTACGAAGGACGTTAAACCGATAGATGTTGTAGCAAATTTAATTAGCTTTGAGTAAAAATAGTTAAGAAGTACAACGCCTTCCCATGACCCTTATGGATTCGCCTGCGTCCGTGCTTTTCCCCGTTCTATTCGTTATAGCTCATCAGCCACTGACCCTACGCTTCCGAGATGGTCATTTTCGGATTCCCCATAAAATTTGGCTTCAGAATAACCTGGCATGTCCAGTTTGCACCCCACATGAGGCCCTAGCAGGGAGGGGAATGTCAAGTCAGTGGACACGTCACTTTAGGCAAATGAGGAAATTAGTCCTAACTTTGACCAGGGTTGCATGATTTAAATCAAATTGATTTAAATCATGATTTAAATCACGATTTAAATCAGTCAATAAAAATCGTGATTTAAATCTACCATTGAAAAGGCGTGGGAAAAAAGTGAATTTTCTCTAAAAACGAGAAATTGTTCGGGATCGGCAGAAGGACTTCAGTTATTAAGCACCTCTAATACACAGCATCACTACTTCATATTGATGCTGTCGTATCAGCTGTCATATCAGGCTGGCACCTCCTAGAGATGGGTATCGTATGCTAAGGTATCGCTATAAAAAATATCGATATCTTATCGTTGCGATATATCGCCTATCGATTTATCGACCTTGAATATATCGATATAACAAATATCGGATACATATCGATAAAAAGTTAAATTTAATAAATTTCGTTTTTTTGAAAGCGAGATTATTTCTTGATTCTGCTCCTTCACTATCTCTTTGCTCCGTTTATCAGTAAATTATTCCTTATAAATTTCCATATTTCTAAGATGCTTCTTATGCCATCTCCTCAATGAACAACATTGCTTACTTTAATGTTACAATAAGTAAAATGAAAAATATACAAAATATTATTTTGTATTTAAATTTAAAAAAATCCGATTTAAATCAAAAAAATCCGATTTAAATCAAAAAAATCCGATTTAAATAAAAAAAATCCGATTAATTTGATTTTTTTTAAAAAATCGTGATTTTTTTCAACCCTGACTTTGACGGCGTGTAGCTCCGAAACGAATCGTCGCACGGAGTAGCGGTTTGTTTTGCTGGTTTCAGCGCATTCTTCTCGACGACTTTGAACCAACAAAATACCCCTAAAAAAAATTGTTCCCCAGTTTCCCCAAGATTTGAATATTTGGTGACGAATTTCGGTTAACTAGATAACATCCAAAAACAATTGTTTTTGGATGTTATCTAGAAACCTTTTGTTTTAGCTCAAAAAAATCGTGATTTTTTTCAACCCTGACTTTGACGGCGTGTAGCTCCGAAACGAATCGTCGCACGGAGTAGCGGTTTGTTTTGCTGGTTTCAGCGCATTCTTCTCGACGACTTTGAACCAACAAAATACCCCTAAAAAAAATTGTTCCCCAGTTTCCCCAAGATTTGAATATTTGGTGACGAATTTCGGTTAACTAGATAACATCCAAAAACAATTGTTTTTGGATGTTATCTAGAAACCTTTTGTTTTAGCTCAGATTGGAGGCCATATTCGTGTTCCTTGATAAATGTTCCCCCCGAAACCAATTTTCAGCCAAAAACTACAAATAGTTGCTGAGAAATCAATCATTTCCCACAAATAGCCCCAAAAAGTTTGGTTTCCCCTAGCTCGGCCAATAATTTTTTTGGGATCTAATATTTGGGCTTTTCACTCATAGATGAAGTCTGATAGTAAATTTATCCAGCTTGAGAAAAAGCAATTTAGGATCGGACCAATAATTTCGGAATTACGGCAAAAAATGTACCAAAAAAACTTGGATTTTACAATAGTACGCGGTATTTAGCGTACTGGCATGAGCATATTACGGGACTTGATCAAAATGTCATATATGAGGTTTGATGGTAAATTTAAAAAGCTTATAGATGGAAAAAAGAAATTGTGAATCGGACAAACTTTTAGCGTTATAGCGAAAAATAGGGAAAACGGGGTGAAGAACAGGAAGAAATTTATTACAAGACAATGGCATATTACAGGTATCACATTATAATTATGCCCTCGCACCTAGCATTCCCTTTTGAGGACACACGATACATTTCAACACAGACGCGATGGCACCGCGGGCTCGAATATAGAAAAATAGAATGTAGAAAACGAATAATAATAATAATAAACGAATGTAGAAAAAATGAGGCGCTAGTACGAGCGATGCAAGCTGAAATGAATGTATGAGCAAACCTACCGAAGATCGGAGATGGGAGGGTGGGGGGCGACTTAGTGTACATACGCGAGGACTTTGTCCATTTGATGCTATTGTGGGGTTATCGTTTCCACGAAGAGAGACGGATGGAGAGAGGAGTGGTTCAAGAGAACTGATTGACACAATGGCTACCAAGGAAAGGGAGCGTGGTGACCTTGAGCGCCGAATTGGGGTCTGCAGTAATTCTGTTTTCCTTCAAAACCAACATTACCATTTTTCGTTTTACGTCTTGTATATTTACTCAATCATTGAAATGATGCTCTCAAAACCGATCCAGTCACATTGGGAAGGGGGCTTGCACCGGCTTTTTCCAAATTTCAACCTCTAAACCTCAAAATTTTCAAATTTTCCAATTTTAAATTTGTATAAAAATTAAATGAATTGATGCAGCAACTTGTAGGGGCGTATGAAGGCAAACTGCGTTTCCCAAACTGTTATAAATTGGATGGTTCCAAAATGAGACTGCAAAAACTTTTGATGCGTCAGTAACGCCATCTCTTATCCCAGAATCACACTAAGGGCCCGTCCACTTCCCCCTTAAAGTAGCGTGTAATATTAGGTTATCAAATCTGTTTATCATTCTTATCATGCTCATTATTGTTGACGTATTCGAACCTCATCAATAATCTCATGAAATATCCGCTTAAATTTCAAAGTTCTTCGATTATTCATCTCTTCAGCTTCTTGTAAGTTCGTACAAGTACAAGTTTGTGGGATAGCCATCGATGGTCGATAGAATCGAAACGGACAGTTCAGTCTCGATATTCGATGTTTTAACATCGATGCTATATCATCGAGTATATATACTTTCGGAAACTATTGAAACATCGATGTTACCCGTCCGGTTGTATTGATTGGCTATCAATATTCATTTTGATTTACTATAATGATTATCTTCGATAATGAACCATTGGAATCGACCAAGGAAAAAAAATTCTAACCCCAAAATTTGAGTGCTTACATTTCGTTATACGTAAATTGAGAAAATCGAATAAAAACCCTGCAAATTCTTGATATTACGGTTTATAATCTTCTTTGTGACGATCTGCCGTCTGTCTAGATCACTAGATGATAGAAGAAACGTTTATAGAGATGAAGAATTAATTACAAATAATTATTACCAATAATAACCAATTATTACCAAATAATTATTACCAATATAGTTCTTGGATTTTCAAGTGCACGTACCTACGTCGGCAATAATGTATTAATTGATTATTGAAGATTGAAAGTTATTATTAATTATTCAAAATGAATACAAATTATCATAAATTATTATTACTTATTGATGATTGACTCGATATCACCAAACATATGCTGTTCGAATCCTCAAAGACTTTGATAGGGATATGACTTAAATACGTGTAAGTAGGGGCGAATGGGATGCGTTTGAACTCAAAATGAAATATAAGGGAGTAACTAAGGTCCACCCTACAAATATGATATGACTAGTGAGAAAGATTCGATCCTGAAGGATTTGTTTCATTGGTTCTGGCCGGATAGTACCCGCCTATATTGATGTCAACTCGAGGATAATAAGACAAGTCACATTGACAATATATTAGCCGTCCCTAGCAATTTGTAGTATAGCTATATTTCATTCTCTTTAGTGTTGGAGTTTGCTCGGTTAGGGAACGAGGCCTTTGTATTGAAATGTGTTATCTTGACAGGTTTTGCTTCAAAAACTGGAGAGGGGAGCAAACGCAATTACTCACTACAAGGAATAGTGTGGCAGAAGGGGAACTTGTCCATTCTGAAACAAAAAGGGTGAGGGAAGGTCTCAGATAGACAGAGAGTTGTTAGTCATAATCGACTGGGGGGACTGAGTGAGATGAAAAATGCGTGGCGACGTTGAAGGGAAGTGGAGATTTTTCTTTGAGGTCTTTCCAAGGAAGGCTTTCTACAGACAAACGTTGGGTCTTTCCATCAGAAGGAAACATCCCTCCAAATTGGATTATCCACTCGTGTGATTGCCTTCATTTCCCACTATAAAGAAATTTAACAGGAAATCCCCTATGGATGGCCCTGCTGGGGAAATTACAATTGGCAATTATTTCTACCAGACCGCCCACAATATCCAAGAACCTTACGACCTTCGAATAAGTAATTACACAGCGACAGCAAAAAAAGCCTTTGGGGTAAAAAGTGTTGGGGGCAATAATTGAATAAATGAGGAGGGGATACTTTTGCTTCACTTTCATCTTTTCACTTTATTCAGAATAGTCGGTAACCAGCTCAGAACCTTATGGTCTCGTCAATTGTACAGTATATCAGGTCGACTTGTACCAACCTGCATCGGCAATTATATGAAATGGCATCGTACAGTATCCATTATTTTTTATAGTTTAAAAAACAATCAGATACTTCTGGTACTACTTAGAAGCCTGGTGAGTGGTTACTGATTTACAGTGATATTGAACTTTACTCTTCACGATTATTCTATTGAATATAATTTCTTACTGGACCACTGATCGTTCCAGATGCCATAAGATCTCCTGGGTTTACATTACAACCAGCCACCGTATGATGCGTAAGTTGTTGTTTTGGAGTCCAATTGAATCCAAATTGGACCGAGACACAGTTGATTTCATTCCGCTGCTTTCGGCTGTAACAGTGAGTAACGTTACATTCGGCTGTAACGGCTGTACATACCCACAACTATTCAGTTGAAACTATTAAGTAAGTACATCAAGAATCAAGTTCATCCACAATGATATGTTGATAATATTTTTATTAACGAAGACGTATGAATATTGAGTGGAATAAAAAGTATTACCAAAAATATTGGTGGAACAATAGTTTTTCGGCCTTCCTGTAAAATTTCAGCTGAGCGACATGTACCCTTATTCGGCCGAGCTCTTCAATTGTATAATATACAGTATATCATGTTTTAGTAGCGCAATTAAAATTGTTTGCTGAAATATCTGTGTAATCTACTGTAAGGACTAAATGTTTAAAATCAATGTAAAGAAACCACCAAAACTATAATGACTCACACAATCATTTCGAGTGTAGCAAACTTCAATAATCCGTGTACCTATCAAACTTGAAGTTTCGCAGATTTCTTGCCTGTAGCTTTTGAAGAAAGCAATTACCTAAGTGACAGTTCGAAGGAACTAGCTTTGCAGGGGGGAAGATATAAAAGAATTCACTAATGGTTTCCCCTCTTTGAAAATTTGGTCCAGAAAGAATTGAAGATAGAGCGGTGAACGGAGGGTTGTCGGTTGGGGGAAAAACTAAATCAAAAGAAGCTCGAGAACTAATTCCGTGCGAAGCCATTAAAACTTCGCTTCACTACTTGCTCGTTACGGTGTTATAGGACTGCGGTCCTGACATGGAGGGCTGTAGGAGTTTCAGTGGCAGACAGAACGCTGAGACGTTCGGGAAATATCGCAATTCGATGTCTCCCATTTTGCTGTTCAGAAAACCGCTCACTTGTCAAAATTTGACAATATTTATACCTACTAGACATAGTATTTAATACCTACTAGACAAGTTTACACTTCAATGATAATTCTGTAGAAAGATCGCAAAGTGTGACGTCACTTTTTTTCGAAATCGGTATTTTCACTCCCTCCAGTTTGTTATAGAATCTAAGTAATACTTTCCAACAACGATCGAGCATCCAAACATTGCCGGTAACCTTGGAAAAATCGTTGGCCATGTATGAATCATACAGTATGATATGTCCAGAAAGTGAAAATCGGAAGATGGCAGAGTATAAATTATACTCGTATTTATTTATTTAGTATGTTGTACATTTTACTATTTACAAAATGAAATTATCCTAATTATAATTATACAAACAACATTATTGTGGGACAGTAGGCAACAAGCCTGTGGCGCCTCACAAGAGAAGTCCCAAGCTACTCATCTGAACATAAATAAATATTGTACTGACTTAGGTACTTAATTAAATACTTCTGTAACATCACAACAACTATGATCCAATGACAAAAACAAAAAGCCTTCCGTTTATCTGACTATATATACATACTGTAAATTATCCTCTCTACAGCCGCAGTACCGATTTTAAGAAGCCAATTGTCAATTTTTCTTTTGTACACAGTTTTAGAGTACAGCAGTGGGGATTTTAAGGAGAGTCGACGGCCCGATGGACTATATAAACCATATATTTGTATATAAACCATGTCTTAGAGTTGCCAGATTTGGAAATTTGGAAACGCGTTTTAGCGCGATTTGGGCTATGTTGGGCCAAAAAATAACGCGTTTCGGGCTTCACAGGCTTGTTGCTTTGTCGAAAAGTTCCCATTTTTTGAGGTTCAATTGTCAAAAGAAGAGAATGAGTGAGACAAACTAAAAAAATAATTTTTTTATACCAACAGTTGGGGAAGACGCGTGCTAATTATGATTTATGGAATGATTTCATTGAATGATCTTATAGTTCGGTAGACCCACTACTCCGACTATTGCACACCATCCCAGCCCAATGTTGCTGCTTCGTCACTTTCATATTATTATGAGCAGTTTTTAGCGAGAAATCAAGAAAAACATTTTTTTTTGAATATCTACTCTCTTGGGCTATTGGGGGTTAAGGAACGCATATAAAACTGTGATTCAGTAAGACCTACTTAATAAAATAATTAAGTGCCTACTAAAAATTACTCAGTAATCTTCAGTAGGCACTTAATTATTTTAGCTCTCTTAAGATTTCGAATTATTTTATCTTTTATTTATAGGTAGAGATGCATAAATAAACGTTTTTGCAATAAAAATTGAAGTTTTGATATTATTCTTGTCAATTTGTTATTAAAAAACGCGTTTTTGGGCTACATCCTAAAGATTTGTCGCGCTATTTGGGCTCCATAAGCCCGCGCGGTTTTTGGGCCACATCACAGCCATGTAGCGGCGGTTTCCTCTACTAGGGAAGAATAATATTATACTTAGAGTTGCCAGATATCGGGCAATTACTCTTTGATACAGCACTCGGCAGACCGACGTCAGAATTCAGTTTGCAATGCGTCAAATATTTCATACCCTTGGACTCGACGATAACACAAAGTGGAATGAAAAATATTCCTATGAAGCAACACTGTTGAACAAAGGCATCCCCATGATCAGTCGCTCTGATGGAAGAAATGAGAAGAACACTTTTTTCTCTTTTCGTTGTCATCCTTTAGAGAAAGAAGAAGAGCCCTGATGGGAAACAACACGAGGTTTTTTTCCCGCAGTGGAAACATGACACCGCCGTAGGGCAGATAATTTGCGCGAGAGGAAACCCCAATCTAGCGGACTAAATGGGGCAAGAAAAAAAGGAAGTTCTATACAGTCGGTAGCTCCAGTAATTAAAAATCGCTTCGTAAATTCCAACTCCGCCATCGCCTCTCTTGAGTCTTGATAATGTATTAAAAACAAGATCTCTCCTTCTGCGCTAGTTTCTTAGACGTATAATGGAATTTCCATTCCATCAGACGATTTCCCTCTGTATATTTTCTTTCAAGGATTTCGCAGTACGTTAAGGACGAAATGTAATTAATTCTGTCAACGTAACGTAGATCTAATAACCGGCTTGTAAAGACTCTTGATACCCGACACTGCTATCTTGATAATTAACGAACGAGCTCGTGATGGGTGACGAAAAACATCCACATCGATCTCTTAAGATGTCCAGACGGGATACAGGGGTTTAACAACAACAGAACAATAAGTGACTATTTCACGGCCCGAGATTTCCCAACTTATCAAAACTTACCGAAAAAGCAGCGAAAAGTTCAAAAATATTGAAAATTTTTCACTTCAAAATTTTGATTAATCCAAGTTGGGATAATACAAGCAGGACTTTTCCCTAATAGGGATAAATCTAACTTTTTTGAACCTTACTTGGGAGAAATCTCCTTTGAACTTTTCAAAAACCCACGATATCAGAGTATAGGAACTCCAAGTTATGAATGTTGGGAAATCCCAACTTTCTCTTGGTTCTATCCCTTTTCTTATTCCCTCTCTCTCTCTCTTTTCTCTCATTTTTATTTCTTTCTTTTTTCACTATTCATCATTATCATGTTCTTTAATGGAGACGTTTTACATAAAACCAATTATTTCTTCGAAAATTCGCTCTTATAGCCATACTGCATGAACTAGAAACCCCCCCCCCCCCCCTGGCTACGGCCCTGGATAAGTGGCAAGATCTGCAGTTGCTTAAACCACTGATTCCATCCGAGCCCTAAAGAGGAAGATTAAACAGACTGATGAGCCAGCCATCTGGGAGCAAGCAACGACAACGTTGACGAAGCTTCGCGTTTCATTATGATCTCTCTTCATTCTACCTATGTACCTGCTCAATATTGAAAATTTTCTCGTTTCGTTGAGATCTCTCTTTTTCTTTTATTTGGCTCAATTTGTGATTCCTGCCCTCTAGTTGAGACTTATTTGTCCTAATAAAAATATTTTCTATCAAAACTTTTCATATCTACTTTTCAACTCAAAAATATTTCCGAGAATTGAAAACTGTAATGCTTTTCAAACCAAATTAAAATTGATGGTGACTGTATAAGTCGTCGCCAGTTATGAGCAAACAACATTGGTATCTGCAGCGCGATGTTCAACAACAGCAGCTATCTGACTGTTTTTCTCAAAAAGCGGTTTTTTGCCTTGTTTCCACTAGACACGCGTCAGAGTAATTAACAATAGACCCAGAAAAAATAGGAATAAACCATTGAAAACCAGTTTTTTGCGCCTCCTGAAAAATTCGTGAAAATCAGTCAGCCACTGTTGCACTGGGATAAATTAAATTAATTTAATTAGATATTTATTTGATGCATAACCTCCCATAATTACATCATCCGGAACCGAGACCGAGCTTCGGGCCAGAGCCGACTTTGCCCCGTTGGGAACTAAGATGTTGAAAGCTTGCCAAATCAGTCCCAACTCCGTTAGGGCATCTGAGAGGAGGGTAATGCCATATTGTGCCCTGAGGGGAACGATAAGAGCGTTTGATACAATAGGGGATAACTGTAGTTGCCCTTAGGGGAAGACCCAAAACCTTTTGAAGGAACGCGGCGTGTTATTCTATCTTCAGAGGGAATATCCTGGAAAAAGGGAGAGAAGGGGAAACCAGGGTGTTTCCAGAGCAGGATGTCCGGGATCAGGCGGGTATTTATAAAGCGTGAAAAGTAAAATGTTATCCCCATAACTAGTCTGTTAAACTCATCGGGACATCCCCAGAGAGCATAAAGCTACAATAAATATATTAAGTGAAAACTCTGCAAATTCTTCCATAACGGTTTATCATCTTCTGAACGTATCACACCCTTCTGTCTACATCATTGCTCTGTATACAATTACCTTGTGTATATTTAATATGCACTGTGATAACTCAATAGTTCCTAATATTTTTTTAGACTCATTGATTTCCTGTATGCTGTACAGGAAGATAATTTCCGTTGTTATAAGCACCTATTTTCTTCATTGTTGAGACTAACTATATCCCTGTATACATTGTATATCCCTGTAGTAAATTGTTAGACTGTAATTTTAAAAAAATGGCTTGAAAGAGTAATTCAGATCAATTTATACCAATACTCGTAAAAATCTCAGTTTTGAAAAATGAAAAAAAAAAGTTCTTGTAGCGCCCAGTGTTGCCATATGGCAAGGTGCCGTAAAGCCTTGAAGATTGACCACGAGATTTTTTGAATTATTTTTCTCGTGTTCTGAGGACCATTTGGAGTCAGAATATTGTAAAAAATTTCAAAATATCGAGGGAAAAAAATGTCGGGCGTTAATGGGTTGAAGAAGACAATTTGGAGGAGATATTGATTGTACAAACGAACTCATTCGTACCTATTTAGATGATAGTGTTGATTATATTAATTAATTACAGACTCATTTTTATTGAAATTATAACCGTTAAGTGATCCTTTTTTGGGTGGTCATTCTTGCGTATTCTCCTGTCTTACTTACAAATCTCAATTTTTTGGTTGTTTTAATCCCTCGCACTGTGATTGATTTACATAGCACTATTGAAAATACATATATACGGCTTGATATATTAGGGATAAGTGAATATTACAATTCAACTATTTGGGATGCGCGTATATTTTTGCATATTTTGAAGGGTTTAAATGAATATTTTGAGATTTTAAAGTGCATATCGACCTGAGCTCTATGCAGGTCGTACCCCCGGCGAGGGATCGATTCTACAACTAATTTCTGATGAAAAGTGTTTTATAAATTCATAAAACACTTTATGTCTTTTATGTCTTTAATAAAACACATTTATGTCTTTTCAATACCGGTTGAAATCCGAATTTTTCACCTTCAAGATTTTTTTCATGTTTTCAACCTTAAGTCACTAAAATGGTCATAAGTCCCGCATTTTTCAGTCAAAGTTCAAATGTAATTTTACCGTTGGAAATAGCGGTAAATTCCCTATCTCCCTAGTGCTTAAGCGTTACTATCGTTGGCAATTAGGTCAATGTAGTGTGTTTTACTAGAAAAAAAAGAACGCTTAACGCTTAATTAATAGTTGGATGCAAAACAAAATAACAGTTCATAAAACTGAAGGATATCAATAACAAACGTTAAGCAATCTCATTAGCTGAGATTGGGATGAGCCTTTCAAGTAAATGGAAGAGAAAATGATTGAAGGGAGGATTCGATACTTACATTGACCTAATACGATAGTAATGTTTAGCTTGGCCTACCTAGTCCAACGAAATTACCACACAAATCAACAGAAATGAAAACAATTTTTGAAAAGTAAAGTGGACAAGATATCAGTGACTGCTTATTCGAAACGTCTTGTGTCATCATTTGACTCAGCGAAACAAAGATTGTGATCATTTTACGGTAAAAATGTCAATTTTCGCGAAACATTTTACTTGTCGATTTATACTGGAAGATCCACGGTTTTTGGCACAGGAACGAGGATTTTACACCATGAAATCACTGTAAACAATTTTGATCATACCGTTGGAAGGCTGAGCTTTTGGGCCAACTTTTAGGTTGCAGTATGCAAGTAACCGGCAGATTCAGTTAGACTTACAACCGTTTGAAAAAACTGTACATTTCCGAAATTTTTGAGACTTTCCTATTTGGGCTCATTTTTAATATCTGAATCTTATTTGGAAAGTTTTATTTAGCACTAGAGAGATAGGCAAATTAACGGTCTTTCCAACGGTATAATTACATTTGAATTTTGACTGAAAAATGCGGGACTTAAGGCCATTTTAGTGACTTAAGGTCGATAACACGAAAAAAATCTTAAAATTTTAAGTGAAAAAAGGTTTATAGGACACTTTAGTGTCCTATAAAAAATTAGTTGTAGAGTCGATCCCTGGCCGGTGGTACGACCTTACGACTTAAACATGCGGAGCTAGTTTTATCCACTTACATTGACGTCTTTTGTGTGCTCATTTTAAAATCGACGCCACCTTGTGGACCACCAACCGTCGTTCGGAATCGGCGCTAAAGCTAAAGAAGAAGAGAGTTTCCTTCTTTTTTCGCGAAATAGAAAGAGTTTTTATCCTCCCGCGTTGCCAGAAGCGTTGGGCCCTAAACGACGGTGTATGGAAGGGTAGAAAGCGGAGGACGCAGAGCGTTAATGAATGGCGTTACGGTGGACGGGGGCGGAATGGGGCATCAAACTTACATTAAGCCACAGTCTGGAATTTACATGATAAGCGGAGACCCGCCCAGAGGCTCCACCCGCATGACTATCTTTTAGGTCTTCACACTTCACTCCAATATGGATTTCTCATTAGGTCTCTGTCAGCTTTCGGTCTCCAGTCGCTACCCGACTATTAGAAGGCTCTTTCCTTCAGGAGGTTCATCCATGACAATAGTCTCGGATGAGATGTTTCCGCACCCTCGGATTCCTGACTGAAGCGGGATGAGAAGCGGATCGTTCTAAGGGCTTTGATAAGACCAACTTCCCATCAATCCGGAGAGCGCCTTTAACAATGCTGGGCTTCGTGATTTTTAGCGAGTTTTCGAAAGAAGGACGTTATTGTAACGGCTTCATAATTATCTATAAATTCGATATAAATCAGCCTCAGAGCATTCTGAATCCATTCACATAATATACAAATATAATAAATGAAACTGATATCACAACGCCCCTATTCATGTTTGTTGCAAAGTGTCGCTTGGTGGTTTTTATATCTTTTGGAATAATATTAAATGATCAAATCTGGTTGACGGAAAATTTATTTCAAGAACCTTTTAATCTCGTCAAAGTTTTATCATTATCTTCTTTTACCATAATTATTTTCAGTGAGTAACAATAATTGTTACAACAATATTTTCATTACAGGTCAGTGATACAGATATTCTTATAATTATTATAATCATATGTAAGAATGTATCGTTTTCTCAACTTCTTTGCTTGGCGGGGCGGAACGCTACCGCGTTCCTAGATACGTATGTCTGTATCACTGACCTGTAATGTAATTGGGATTGCCCGTAATAAATTCCAGAGGCTTATTAAAACCCGATCACCTAGCCATAGGCTCTAACGTCATAGGCTGTGACGTACTAGCTGTCCTGCTGCCAGCCGTCTGACGTCATACGCTCGTGCGTCATAGGCTCTGACGTACTAGTTGGGCTCCGGCCAGCCGTCTGACGTCATAGGCTCTTACGGCATAGGCTGTGACGTAATAGTTGCCCTCCTGCCAGCCGTCTGACGTCATACGCTCGTGCGTCATAGGCTCTGACGTAGTGGCCCGCCTGTCGCTTGTGTTCTGACGTGATCTGAGGGAAAGGGTGAATCAAGGAAACAAATTTTTCCCGTTTCAGTTTATGTGCCAAAGCAAAGACATGAAAATGTCAAAAGAATGTCAACTCCATCCTGTTGTTGATACAGTCGAGAATTAAATGCTTGCATACGAGTCTGCAACACATTGGGACATTTTATGTCTTTAAAGAAGTGATTCAAGAACCTTCGAACAATGCTACATCACCTACCCCAGTAGCGTAGTTGTTACACTTAATTGTAGGGTTCATCATAAATTATGAAGCTTGCATTCGTATAGACAATATAAATTATTGAGAATGATCACCTGTGTGTAAACAATTATTTAAACAATCACGCTCATACCGCAGCTTGTCGGCCACGCACTCCGCAGTGGTTAACGTAATATGGTTAGGTAAATCGAGAGCTATCCAGCGAGTGGTGAACGATTTTTGTACGATGATAACTGGCGAAGATAAAGTTCCGGAGCACCGAATCGGTTGTAAGCGAAAATCATCAGAATTTTTCGTGACGATTTCGTGTGACGCTTTTGTGTAGCGTTTTTCGAGTTATGTGCCAGAGTAAAGACATAAAATGTCAATAAATAAATAAATCATGTGGAAACAATGAAGTTCAACAGGTGTTTAACCGGAGTAGGGTAAACTCGTGTACCTTGTCGCCGTTATTTGGTTTATATTTTTTCCTGAATCTAATTATGGTCCCATTAATTTGTTTTTGATCTGTATTCATCAAGCAATAATAATTATTGCTTGATGAATTATAATTATTATTTGGGAAAATTCCAAATTTTTAAAATATTTTATTCAGCATCTTCCTGGAGTGCGGGTGTAATTTGCGCCACTTTTCAAACTAAAAGAAAAAGTGTTGGCATTTGGGCCTTTTGTTGGTGAATTACGGTTGACACATTGACACTGAATTTTAAAAAATCTCATTTTTTTCGAGATTTTGGCATTTGGACCCTCTGAGCCCATCAATTATATTCTTCGGGTGATAAAGGAGGATGAATACCTAGTGTATGAATGTGATTACAGTGCTGTTGGAATTTAGGATTATGGTAGGAATAGTGTGGATTATTGGCTAAAATGTTGTACACTTATTAAAACAAATGAACTGGAGCAGATTAATATAAAGCGAGTGGAAGGGAATTGTGTGAGTAGTGTTGTTGTAATTTATGAGCTTTGTTTTCTTTTTGTGATAAATGTAATATTATGAAGCAACTCATTACTTCATATTAAGAGATGTTGTATCGTCTCTCGACGTAATGAACAAAAATTCAAAATACATGATACGCATATTCATTCATACATCACTACTACTCTAAGTGGCACACCCAACAAACGACAATGCAAATACCAATTTACAGAGGGATTTACCTACTAGGTTGTCGCTGGTAAAGAAGATGCGCATGTCTTTAAGATGACAAGATGAGGTTAAGAACTTGCTGCCTGAAACTGTGTTTCGAGAGGGAATTACAATTTGTTTGCTCTCTTCTGTACTGAATTCACTGTAGGCCCTTATTCAATCAATTCACCAAAAGGTAACAATTAAATAAGTTGGTCGCAGAAACTGGTAACTCATAACCACAACCCTCCCAGCCCCACGTCATGTCAAGTACAACACTTCAACCTTCTGTTCCCATGGGAAGAAAATCTTCTCATGAAGCATAAAGAGAAGGCAGTTGAACTGTCACAACTTCCTCCGACCAACTGCATTGTGATTAAGCCATCTTTTTAGAACCAAATCCAATTTAGTTGTCTTCCTTTCGTAATCCATAATTCGAAAAGCTGAGAATTAAGCCAATCGACTTGAAGGGAATGATTCATTTCTATGAGTATGAACCAGTGGAGCCTCCTTCTATCCAGACTCATTCTTATCTTATTACCATTCCCGAGTTCTCGCCGATCCGCCCTCATCTCAATACGAAGTTAATTGACTTCTCTAGCTCAAGTTATCTATCTATGTCTCAATCCCTCGAATACCAGGAAAGTTAAGAGAACTATATAAAAAAAAGAAGAAATTGAATTAGTAAACTAGTGGGGGACTTTTCGAAGTAACGTGCACAGGACCAAAGAAACCAAATTGTTGTGCTTGTCAAACTCTTTTTAAATTCGATTAACTATTTTTTTTTTTAGGATTTACTTCGATTTAAGCAATTATTAATTAGGTAGGTACGTACTATGTACGTACTGTGATCAGGGCAGTCGATTCTTACAAAATGTGATGCACCTGCACTATGTTGCAGCGGTTGAGCTGAGTGGACGGTAATTTTATTGATTAACGGCTAATACATAACGAACAAATAATACTGATGAATTGAGGGACTAGTTTATTGTAAAAATCCAGAATACTTTGCAGTGATTTAACTGTACCTGAGATCATTGGTTGACTGCTAAAATTTATCTGATAAAATATTTAATATTGAGTACAATATTATAATGAATGTCAGTCCTCTTAGGCCTTCTTGGAGGGTGCTGGATGGGTCGTTCATGGTGAAGGGCTGTGGTTGCACAGATGTGTAGTTCGTGGACTGTTCTGTCGTTAGTATCTTAGGACATAATATTATGGTAGTTGATACCGCTTGGATCCAGGACGTGGATAAACGGCAAGATTGAATGGAACACTAAGTGTTAAGGATCATAAGTCTTATGAAGTTCCAGAATTGCACATATGGATAACTCAGTCCGCAGGAAAGTGTAAAATCTGGCATCCAACAGCTCTGAAGGAGTATCGTACATTACGAAGATAACGTGGGGTGTGATTTCACATCACACATCTTTGCAAATTCAGGACAAAACGGTTTATCATCTTCTTTGAGCAGATCACACTAATCTAATTCACGTAATGACAGATGAAACTCTAGCTCATCATCCAAATTTAATTAAATAAATAGGTATTGCTTAAACAATTTTACTGAAGAGAAACCCAGTGAATATTTCGTTGTCATCCATCTTCGACGCTTGTTTAAAATTTCAGGACTCTAGCTCACCATCCAAATTTAATTTGTTTACACAAATAGTTACCTATTGTTTAAACAATTTTACAGACCCGGAACCGTGTAAATTTTACAGCGCCATCCATCTGCGACTCATGTTTAAAATTTCAAGTCTCTAGCTCATCCTCCAAATTTAATTTGTTTAAACAAATAAGAATAGTTTAAAAAAATTTTACTGAGAAGAAACCGGGTGAATATTGCATTGTCGTCCAGTTCTGACCTATTTTTAGTCTAGCTCATCGGGAAGTTAAAAAAAAAGTTGTTCAAATTTGAACTAAAAGTTCAAAATTCGTTTTGGACGCCTTTCCCTTGACCTAAGGTCCTTGTGCGATTCCAATGATTGACGATGATAAACCAAAACACCACAGAATCGTTTTAACAATGTTTAATGTTAAATGTCATGTATTGTTTCTACGTAACACCCCCCTCCTGCACTCCTCTGCCACCTGAACCCAATCAATTCCACACCATCTGTCATTTACTCCTGATGAAGCGGGTAGCTTTTAGTAATATCACGTCTCAATAATAATCATTAAAAGCCCCGATAGGCGATCTCCGTGTTGAGTTATCGAACGTACGTGAGTCTTATTATCCGGTCAATTCTTGGCGTCGTGGTTCCCCCCGTCTTTAATTGGTGACATTCCCGCAAAGAGGAAGCTCCCAGAGCTGATAAGGGGCTCCGGTGCATTTGTATTTCTGAACGCTATAGCTACTATCTCCCTTCCAATCCCAAAGCCTCCCAACGGATCCCGTTTAGTAAGAGATTTTTTCGTAGGGCTCTAAACACTAAATCAATACGCAAAAAACCGTATCAATACCAATCTAATACCAATATTCTAGCACTATACTTTTACATTGGTACAGTTAACATAGGCCTGCCTAGTTTTTTCATTGCATGTTTCTTTCAACCGATATTTTAGTAAATATCGATATTTTTTATCGACGCTATCGGTTGCAAAATGTATCGACACTGATCTATACGATAAAATTTATCACATTCAATATCGTCATCGATACCTTACCTCCGATACTATCGAATATCGATTTGTTGGCTACCGATGGCCATCCCCAATCTGTACAAGTGTATTTTTCTTGTTATCCCGATTTCGCTGAAATCCAGATTTACAGGTGCTAAATGAGGCTTTGAAGCTGTATCGAAATGGTTGTAGTTGCCTCTATAGCGTTAGGTTAACACATAATTGGTGCTTACCTACTTATAAATTAACGTTATGTTGTATGTTTCACAATATCGACAGTGTCAACAAATTTAAAATGGATTCGAAATCTCTCCAACCATAGATTATCTAAGAACATTTTAGTTCACCAAGTCTATATAAATTGTTCAAACATAGTCCACTCACTGTCTTGAACTCGAGGTACAAGAGGGCTTCAGTGGATTTTCGGCTTGTTGCCTATCGGCCTGTACAAGCTGTTCTACGATGTCTACTTTTCATTTTGGTCTTGCTACGCTGTTTTTTTCCCCGTCCCATCGTGTGGGTATCGATTAGGCGGATTCCTGTTATCCACTATGCGAGGAATGTTGACGCTCTTCTTGCGTGAAATGCCAACTCAAACCCAAGAGCTCTATGTGATGCCTTCCCCCGTTGGAAAGAAATTCCTCAGGCTCTTGATGTATAGCCTTCAGCAAAACATTTCCTAAATATTTAATTAGAAGTATTATAATGGTCATGAGTTATAGATTACTTTCCATATTGCAAGTAACTTTCCACTCGAAAGATTTATGCCTGAGAGGGGAGCTATAATTCTTCTTCGTCGTGCAGGGAGATAATAACTTCTTGGGCTTTCCAGAGTTGGCAAAAGTTACCGCACACCTTCAGGAATTATAAGAACATTGAAACTCAGTTTTAAGCAACCAGGTTTTTCGAGTAATGAATCAAAGTTTCGTAAAAGTGGCTTTTGGAATTGTTTCATCGGATGTTTCGAGTTTAATTTAGTGATACTGTCTGAAGATGTGCCTCTTCATTGACGAGGGTGAACTTCGAACCCTCTAATACGAATCCTCATAGTATAATATATTACCTGAGCGTTACAACAACCGCAATTTGAATCCTGAACATGGGCTGGATAAGTATAAAAATATCGTTTTCGCCTGATTTTGAAGTCCAATGACGATGACGATTTCTATTTTCAAGTCCAATGTTTACGAAAATGGGGTTTTTACGGAACCCCCTTATTTTGGACGTGGCCTTTTCGATGTGTACATTAAGAACTTAGCTTTCCTGGTATTTTTCTTTTTCTTTCCTTCTCATATGTTTTTTTTAACCCTCCTCCCACAAGGCTCCCTTTCTGAACATGGATTGCAAGGCAGTGTCATATACGACACAGTACCATAATTGTTCACTGAGAGTAATTTTTGGACGTTTCAAAGGGGAAAATGAGTAGGGACACTTTCTCCCAACCACTTAAAGTTTTATTGGTACTCTAAATCATCAACATTAGTTCAATAAGAATTTATTGATAAAATACTTGAATATTGAAATAGATTTTTGAAAAATATAAAAACACTCAATAAAATTTCAAAACCGAACACATTTTTCCTCCCTCCTCTGAGACCAAAGACTTGGAAATGCGATAACTAATATAATACTTGAAATTCTAGTGTAAAATTGAAATAAACTTTTGAAAAATATTTTTAAAAAACTCAATAAAATTTCAAAACCGAACACATTTTTCCTCCCTCCTCTGAGACCAAAGAGCACCAGATATATAAGTTCCTCTCAGACTTAGAAATACTATAACTAATAGGCATAATACATGAAATTCTTGTGTAACATCTTCTAAAATCTTCTTGCGCTCAACTTCATGCAATATTTCTTCATCAGTGATAAATCTCGATGGGTTAGCCATCATGCAGCAAATCAGCAAGATACTGCAAGCAGGATGCAGCAAGGAAGCAGGATACTGAAAGGAAAGATAGAGTTACCATGGGTGAAGTCCTCACAAAAAATATAACTTGTACCACAACGCAGTGTCAATTATGACACAGGCACCCTTTGAGTTATGTGCCAATAAATAGTAATAATCACGTAAGCCACTTATTGCTTTCGCCTTAGTTTTCATTTTTACGGTACCCTTCGTAAGCATTGCCACAAACCTTGAACTGAAAAGGTGAACCTGTCGTGAAACCCAAACTACGCCACCATAGGAAACGCCCACCTTCCGGAGCACAGGGTAAGTGATTCATCAAGGATCGAAACACCCGCGCAACCATTTCCCTTCTTCCTTCACTTTATCAGCCCACTTTTCTATTTGTGGTGCTCCGAAGGGCGGTTCGGGGAGAGATAAACCATCGGCCGTTTTGCAGATATCCCACCAGGGTGCGTGCCAACATCTAACCCAATTACAGCTTCTGTCTTTTATTCCTTATAGGGCAGTTAACGTGAGCGGTGTAAACAGACTGCTGTATAGTAGAAGTAGGGCGCCACTACCCCCCCATCATCTTGGTTAAATTAAATAGATTGCATTTCCTAGGTTGTATGAGGTACATTGTACATTGTTCGTGATACAATTAGACACTTTCAACGTTTGCCCCATAATAATAATACGATCATTCTTGGGAACCTACCTGAAGTTGAAAGTTTAACCGGTATCTATTATCTACAGATTAAAATAATTAGGTAGATTTTTCCGATTATTTTCTGTATAGATCTTCTGTGTACCCTTCTGTCTAGATCTCTGTTCTGTATACGATATCTTTGTGACTCCTGTGTATTCTCCTCGAGCTTCCTAGTGCCTCACTGTAATACTGACATTAGCTATACTTCATTTCATTGTTTTTTAACAATGTTAAACAATGTCATTTTCACGATTCTGACACAAACTCGCTATGTAGTTTTGGCTTACAACCAACGCGTTGCTGTGGACATTTCTTCGACATTTTTCATCGTTCAAAAATCGTTCACCTCTCTTGATTTATTCGAAAAATGTACACATTACAAGCTACTAACTTCCCCCTCCATCCATCACTGGAGTTACAGTTCCCCAGTTTTGTCACTCATGCACGAGCATTGTTTACCTATATTCTTTTTTATATTTTTTATTTATTTTTATTTGGCATGTATACAGCCAAATAGAAACTAGGAGATCAATATAATAACACATTCATATGGTTTAATCATAGTCATTTGAAATAAGAAATAAGAAAAGAAGAAATAATACACTCCGACCGATTTCCACGATGTTCTTCTCAGTCCATAATCATGTGCTGTCCTGTTGGATGTCCACACGAAAATTGAGAGGAGTCTACTTGTCGAATCCCATGGAGGTATTCTTCCAAAATTCCATTATTTTCTCGCAGTCAACAAATTGTTGTTCCTAAGCGGTTTCCAACTTGTTTTGTTAAGAAATCTGGTAGTTTTGGTCGAAAGGGCTGAATTTGTTTACAGAATCGAGCGTTATTTGAAAGGATGTACTTACCAGTCTTTTTGGTGATTTGTTGCATCTACTCATCAGCCATGATAGGGTTGTTCAACTGCAATCCACTTTTTGCGAAACCCATTTGGCTAGGGGTGGATCTTCATTTGCTGATAATACCACATGAGCGTTCATTCGGACAAATACTATAATTGTACTGTCTTCTTCGCAAATTTTGAGGAGTCTCAGCTGTCTGGTGCTCAAAGTGTTTTTGAATCTTTGGATGTTGCTTGTTTTGAGGACTTAAATTGAGGTAATCTTACGTCCCGAGCATCTCCGTGAATGATTGTTGTATTTCATTTCAAGTTCCTTTCGTCAGTTCAAAAAGCGCAAAATTTTATTTTCTGAACAAGCGAGAATGATTCTTAGGTAGCTTCGTTCAAGAAACTTGTGACACAACATGAAAATGTCACACTGTGTTACGCAACCAACTTGTCTCCTCAACATCAAATAATTACATTATTTTCTATAATATTCAAATACCGAGATGTTTGGAAATTTGAGGAGGTTCGTTGAACGAAGTGGCTACTCCTATTGTTTCAAGGTAGAGGTATTCCAAGTCAATAAACATGATCCCTCTCTCTTCTCTTCAGTTTTCAATGGTTGACATTATAAATCCTGATTGTAAAAAAAACGTTAGGTACCTATCTCAAAGACTCCTTCTCGTTAGGAGTGAATAGCTCAATGAAAATGGTGCTGAAACATTTAAAAGGTAATATAAGAAAACAGTATGCCGTGCGAATGAGACCTTTGCAGCTACGGTGTACAAAACCGTTTCCTCACTAAAATAAGTGAAAAGGGAGTGGAAGGGATGATGGTTTAATGTACCATCGAAGGTGAACTGGAGAGAAAAAAATAGTGTCAGACGAAACAGCGCAATCAAAAGTCCAGAGTGGAAAGGCATTTCATGGCATTGAAGTAAGGCCTGAACCTCGATTTGTCTGAAAGGGGTAGTTGATGAAAAACGAGTCGTTTTTCGTTCACGACGATCCCAAGAGGCTTCTCCGGCGGGTCGTCAACGAGGTCATTCCGTGGAGGCCGTCCGAGTACGTCATTACCGGCCCAGGAAGAGGCGGAAGCGCGAATTTAGTGGTGAACTATTGGAAACAACAGAACGGGAGTAGGAGGCAAAGGGGTGAAGTGCTCTTCAACTCTGTGTTCAGAGGATGAGGTCATTCTGAAGTCATCCTGTTCTCCTCCTATTCCTTCACTGTGAGCTTTGCTGCCTCATTAGGGGAAGTATTTATTTGAGCCCATGAAACTCTCAAGTTTTGTATTGAGCATTCGCTAATAATTTCAATGCGAATATTCGTAATGGAGTGTTGAGTACACCTAATTCTTTGTCTGAAAATCGTCATTGCTCCAGTAGGCATCATTATTATTTTTAAACACAAATTATGTAAGTATAAAAGGGCATTAGTTGATAATTGGTTCACCTTCCTTATACCATTCGTTGTTTTTCGTATTTCCCGCCTTTCCTAGCATATCATATTTTGCCAGACGAAAGAGCTTGCTAGAATGATTCTACTGATTATCGACTTATACAGCAAAGAAGCTGTTAATCGAAAACAACTGACTGACCAGTCTAGATGTCACACGAGGGGGTTGAATTCAATCCAGCTGAGTTGACGTGGAGAAGAGCCACATAAGCGTCGTGCAATCAGGATCTGCCAGACCAGGCTCGAACATTTCAGTATACATTTCCAGGAGGTTTGTGGGCCCAACCTAGGGAGGCATTGTTAGCAGGTGGCCAGGCTGTGTCCATGACACCAGGAAGTTTTACTACATTAGTATCTAGTTGAGAAGGCACTATTCTGAAATCAGGAGAATCATCATGAGGGATAGTGATTAGACTGAAAATGCATTTACTCCTGTGCTGAATCCAGTACAGTACTGGATGAAGGAATGAGAGGTTTTTTGGAGCCTATTTGGAACTTCGTCGTTTTTTAATATTATATTCTCTCTAAGTGACACTGCCCGAATGTTCTTCACATCACATTGCAATTTGTCTACGTTTGCTGCAATAATTTTCTAAGTGAATTCCATCTGTTATTAGTTAAAGTAAAGTGAAGTAAAGTAAGCAACCATTTCAGGTTGAATTTTCGTCCAACTGCCGTTTTTGGCGTCGCGGACGTCATCGGCTGTCCACCTAGGTGGATCAGAATTGTTCCGATGATTTCGCTTAAAGCTACTCATTGCCTCGCCCCCTTGATTATTAGTTATTGTCCGTAAGTCTCCTAGAAGAGTTAGAATTTACAGTTAGAATCTACAGTGTATTTCAACTCAATAAATCAAACTATACTAAGTATAGTTACACGTGGTACTCAAGTCTCCCGAAGGGCTCGTTGACATTTTCTAGAACCATGAAACCGTGTTGTGAATAACAACATTTTGTTACTTTGAAACTTTATCGTTTACCACCGTTCCCTTTCCCTTTTCACGCTTAGCTTACCGGGGGTGTGCCTTATCTTTTATACGAAGATATCGCCAAATCCTTCCGGCACCAACTGGTTTTGGGGGTCCGACAACCCTCTGAAAGCTCAGAACAATATCGCTGCGATTCAGAAACGTCTTGTGCGTTGTCGGTTCGGAGAGCATTATGGTGTTATGCAGGGTTTTATCGCCTTATCCTTGCTCGTACAACCTCTCGTTCAACGCTACCGGTTTCGCTCCGTCGAAAATGATGAAAATATGTATCGACAACGGTAAGATTTATGTGAGCCCTTAAAATACAAGGAACGCTTTTATAAGAAAGTCTATAGGTACTTTTTATTAACTACGTGCATCAGCAACGTATTTTCGATAACCATATCACTAGCGGTCCCCAAAGGAACTTTACTGGGTTCGAGAGCAAGCCTCACACAAGAAGAACTGTCAAAAGCTTTGGAAAAAGTGGATGTTAATTCAAACATACCTGTTCATTTATGATGCAAAGAAGATGATGAACCAAAAAATGTATGCAAACCTCTAGTTACAGTAGGCCCCAAGATAAAAGTGAATTGTGCCTCGTACCTGTAGATAGGAGATGTAGGTTCTGGCATGAAAGGCTCTTGGCGAGTGTTGGGGTAATGTATGGGATATTGGAACGGGAGGGGCCAGACGATCCTTCATATTAAGTTGGTTGGGGTAGGGAAAGAAGGTGAGATAAAGAGAGAGAAATTGTCGAAAATGGAACGTGCGGGAACGGAGGAATGAATGAAAAGATAGGACGGGCCGTGAGTTGAGACGAGGCTCAACGACCGTTATTTATTACGTCTTAGAAAGGAAATCCATTTTTGGTAGATGTATAGAATATTTATAGAACGTACCTATGAGTACGAATGGGTAAATCCGCGAACGCCCCTTCGCCTCCATGGGCCGAAATTGGTGACGGTGTTGAAGCACATTTTCGAGCACAGGAACCCACCAGAAGTTTTTGAGAAGGCCGTAATATTCCCCCTGCATTAAAAAGGAACACGAGTGACACCTATCACTTCAGAGGGATTAGTTTTCAGGACGCCTCCATGAATTTATACTCAGGAGTATTGTTGGACGGTATAACTCAGTGGGTCGAGGATAGAAAGATACTCAGTGAAGCACGGGCGGGGCTTCGAAGGTCTTACTCTGCCGTCGATAATGCAGGATCCTGATCATGTCACTAAGGGCTGGAGGGCTATCAGCGAGGAGGATGATTTCGACGATACACTATGCCATGTACACCTCGCCAGAGCATAGTCTTAAAACTGGGACCGGAGGCGCAAGGGAGGACTGTATGCCGTTGTAGATCTATTGCTATTCGAAGGACACAGCCTAGATCGAAGCTGCAAACAAAGCATCTTGGTCCATACCAAATTACAAAGACGTTGCCTACTGAGCGTTTGCTGTCTGCAGACTGTTCCATGGAAGATTAGAGCTGCTGAGATTAGACCTCGACAAACTAGGACAATCATCCAAGGTGGAATCCCTAAACCTGTCACCTATGGATTTAGGTCCACATAAATCCTTAGGTGACAGATTTGAGTGTTCCACCTCGGATGATGAAAGAGAATCTGTTGAATACGAGACCAATGAGCAGATGTCGCAGATGAAGGAGGAGCTTCAGGAGGACGACGAGCCATCAAGATGGCCGAGTGTAGGAAATGCTGACGTTTGCTAACTTAACGTAACTTAACATCCAGTGCAAACTGATCCCCCAAAAAACAACTCTGTTGTAAAAACTGGCCCGACAAAAAACCTCCTCAGCCGCAAAATGGATTAATATCCATTTTGCCCGCCAGCCACGTATATAGGATGCTCGGTGCTTCCCCTCGCTGTTGAGTGTGCATATAGAAACCTGATCCTACTACTTCTAACCTCCAACACCAATGTTTTCCTGTTCCCTGTCTTCTATCCACAACCCCCCTTTCACCCTCAGTCCCCCTGAGTTACACGGGAAGCCGGGTTGAAAACTGATTTTAAAAAAGTCATACATAACCCATTGTCCGCATCTAGTTGATACGTTGCTCGTTTGTTTATATTTTGTGAGTTTATTCGTTCAAGTTGTAGGATAAAGTAAAGTTAAGCCTTCGTGGTTTATTGATACACTTCCCGACGTCAGTTCCCCTGCGCTAATACAGCACGCATGGAATTCAATTTTTCAAAACCATAAAAAACTACCGGATGGTCCAAAAAAAAAAAACACCGTTCACTCCATCGGGTTTCTGGAGGAAAAATAAAGTCGTAAAATTCAAAAATTATCAACTAGGGTCAGGTTTTAATCAAGCCGATCTTTTCTCTCTCCCTCCGCCGATTTTTCCTGTAACCCAGGGGCACCTTGACAGGGAATTAATCTTTCCCATGAAATTATCACCTATCCACCCACGCATAAATAACGATTAAAACGTAATCGGAGGAGGTTTCGAGAACAGATGGCGATGAAGTGAGAAGGGTCAGTTGGCAGCCCCTTTTAATTGAAACTCGTCGTGATATTGTTGGCGAGATAGTGACGGACAGAGCCCCCCAAAGATGGATAGTTACTGTTAGATACGGATAGATTATCTTACGCTTTATAGATGCCCATGTTTTACAGATTTTGTATACAATGAAGGCTGGTCTGTGGTTTACGCTGCTACGAGTATATACTCGTACATATACGAATATATTCTCTCGGTCCCAAGCAATAAATGAGGATGGGAAGTTTTTCTAGTTTTGAATTTGGATGAAAAGTTTATATTAAAATATGTTATTATTATACTTGTTATTTCGCATAGGAAGAGGTACATATTCGGTATATATAAAGGATGTACGCGTTAAGGTCGTACCACCGGCCAGGGATCGATTCTACAACTAATTTCTGATAAAAGGTGCCCTATAAAATTTTTTTCATATCGGTAAAAAAACATTTATAGGACACTTTTCATCAGAAATTAGTTGTAGAATCGATCCCTGGCCAGTAATACGACCTTAACGCTTACACCTTATATAGGAAATGAGCAATATAAAACAGATGTTGAAAGACCAACTATGTAATTCCCCTAACATACAGTGGATTTAAGTTAAATAAATATGCAACTGTTCTGTATTTCTGTATGATTGTTCGTCTAGTAAATCTGTTATGTTACACTGTAAAAATAAGTTTTTAGGTAAAATTTACAATATTTTTCGCGTCATTTGGATAGCGATACCCATCTGTCTACAATATTCCTGTCTCACCCAAGAATATCATTCGCTGAAAAGTTGAAGGTATTTGAGGCCACGGTCAATTTTGTGTTACTCGAGAAACGACTTCCGAACTACCTGGACAAGAAATATTTTGTTAAGTATAGTTATGTCAGTGGAACATCAATATATCATATTGATTGAAAACTATGGATGACATTTAATTAGTTCTCAATTATGTATGTTCACGGGTTATTAATAATGACAATTATTGTTGGTGGAGAAGGCTAATAGTTAGATAGAAATATCCAAAATACTGAAGACTTCCCTGAAGACAGAAGTATTTCGGAGCCACCACATATCATGGAACGATGACGCTCCCTTGGCTCCTGCACTAAGTAAATGCCCATCTCGATTCGATTCGAAATGGACGTTTTACAAGTCTTATCAAACGTCCATTTCATCCTAAAAGAACATCTCACTTCGATTCAGAATCAACTAGAGATTGTTCGAAGTTTTCAATGTAAAGCGAGGTCTTATTGAACGTCCATTTCATCCTAAATAAACGCCTGAGAGAGAATCTCGATGTTCGTTTAGGATGAAATGGACTCAATTCATCTTAAAAACGTAGAAAAAACTCGTATAAGTTGATTTTGAATCGAATCGAGATTCTCATTTAGGATGAAATGGACCTTCGAGAAGACCTACATTCATATCAATCCGAATTTTATAATTATAGGACAACTCTAACAGGGCATATTGGACGGACGGATTTCTTTCAATTCGATTCTCTTGTTCGAATCTACTTGTCTTGAAACGTAGATCAACAAATCTTGATGTTCAATTTTATTTTTCTGGGTCGATTCCAGTGGTTCATTAGTTAAGGTGATAAACCTGAAGTGGATTTCATTCCAATTAGATCAGTTACCTATTATTGGAAGAAATGGCCCTTGCACATGACACACATCAGACTGGAAAAGACGAAAAAACCCACACTAAATGGGTGTGGAATGTCTATTGTTGGAACCGACATTCCAATCAAATTGAACTTGTCTTGAAGTCTCCGTCTGGCAGAGGTAAAGGACTGTAACCTACGAGTACAAGGACCCCACAAGCAGACACGTGAAACTAGTTACTACGACTTGCGGAGTGCGTGGAGAATTTATTTCATTTTCCCCTTTTTCCTGCCCGTTTTTCTCCTCTTTCCCTTCACCGTTCCTACGTCGACCCTTTCCTGAGATTCGCCAAAGCTTGTCAATAAGGTCGACGTCGAGCTTCCCATTCCGAGGGCTTCCAACCCCCTGTAGACGCCCCGGGTGACGAAGTTCAAGCATTTTCTTTTCATCTCATCTTTGCCACGCTTTAACGTCTGCCAGAAAATTGGCGTTTTATCGGGGAATGCCCCCTTCGCCCGAGCATCTGAAGCGAATGGCAGTGGCACCCTTGTGACTTGCACCAAGAAACATTTCACACATTTCCATCACCGTGTTACTTGCTCACGACAGGACCTGAATGGTTTCAATCCTGAAAGCTAATAAAGGCTCTCGCCCTCCAGTTTAAGTACTTATTACCACCCAGCGTTCGCAATTTTCCAACATTATTTAGTGCTCCTTTCATTTATTTTCTAGGGAATTTGTGATTGTTTTCCCTTGAAGCCCTGACATACAATTTTTGTGTTTCGGAAAATGTGATGGTAACATTCATGTTTATAATGGGCTCTACTCATTATGAGCAGTAACACAATAAATATCTACTGGTAATTATTACAATTATTTTAATAATTGAAAATTGGTTCACTTTTGGTTTAAAGAACTTTGGGAATCGGCCAAGAAAAAAAATTTACCTCCTCCCCTCTCAAAATTTGAGGGTTTTCGATTCAAGATTCGTAGATTCCAAAAATCGAATTAAAAAAATCCGTCCACTTTGACCACTTTGAGCAAAAATTACGAAATTCGGTTTCCGGGTTCGGAAAAGTCCCACGATGATTCTTGAAACTTATCATAACCCTTATGGATAGGTCAATGAATTTTGAAACTTTGAAAACGTGACTCTCATGAAAATGTTCAGTTCATGTTTGAACCAGTCTGCGCCACTTTGCCACGTTAGCGTTGTGCTAATATTACGAATTTGGTTTACAGGTTCGGACCACACCCACGATGATCCTTGAAACGTTCATAACCTTAGGTCATAGGGAAGGGGTTCAAAACGAATTTTGAAATTTTTCTTCAAGTTTGAACAACTTTTTTTTTCTCAACTTCCTGGTGAGCCTTGAAGTTGACTTGAATCCTGAGATACTTGAAATTTTAAATATACCTAGGTGTGAACTGGCTGACAATGTATTATTTAATCGGTTGCTTGTCTGTAAAATTGTTTAAACACTCCCTTTGTTTAAACAAATTAAATTTGGATGATGAGCTAGAGTCTTGAATTTTCAAACATAGGTCGAGGATGGATGAAAACCAATATTCGCTCGGTTTCATGTTAGTACAACTGTTTAACAATACCTACTTACTTGTTGAACAAATAAAATTTGGATGGTGAGCTGGAGTTTCATCAACCATTTACTGATCAAGACAGAAGGGTGATCTGCACAAAGAAGATGATAAACCGTTGTGCCAAGAATTTGCAGAGTTTTTATAATGTACGCAAATTAAGTAACAAAATAATTATTACAGCCTGATCAGCAGTTGTCTTCACTCTGCTGTTCACATAACAGCGGTCGATCAAGAACAATAAACCCCTCGCTCATTCTTGACTGAAATGAAACAGATGAATAAGTCAGAAGAAAACTGGGTGCTATAAAGTCCTCTAACGTACTATCCGATTAACGTCATACTTCTTCTTTACGGTCCCAGAGTTTACCAGTTCCTCTCCCTCTGAAATAAAACTCACGGTGGAATTAATGCAAACGCTGTTGAGGCAGTTATTCATTTGTCTAATTACCTCCATGTTTATAGAAGAGATCAGTAACGACGTAATTTTGGAACAGTTTATTTACATACGAGTTTATTTACATCGTATAGCAGCTTGTTTTAATGATACCACTCGCAAAAGTAGCCTTTTGAATCTAATTAGGTACGTACAGTGACTACTATGTACGTAATATCTAACAAGAATTGAGACTTCTACAGCTTGATGTGTATGTAGCTAAAAATTACATAACTCTACCAGGAGATTTCTTAAATGTACACATCTATTTTACAAAACTTGTGAACATGTGCAGTTTTGTTTGAATAATGGTATCGTGGCTTGATCCTTTTTAGTCGTCTTTCCAGGTGATCAACGTCGAGTAGAAGTGCCTTTGAAGTATCTGCTTAATTATTAAATAATTTTGCACTCCAAGATCTCGGTGGATGTTATCATGCCAATGTACCAGGCCCTTCCTGAGCTTTGTTCTGTCATTTTTATAAAATTTCTACGTTACCTCTGCTAGCGCAGCCCAGAACCAACACCGACATACAGGCTTGAGGACTTTTTTATAGAGCATAAGTTTGCTCTCTACTGGCGAAACTGAGTGACTTCCCATAACCCAGTATAATTTCCTGTTTTCTAGACGTAATTCCTCGCTCTTTTCTTGACATGTGCCTTCCATCGTAATTTACCATCTAGCGTCATTCCCAAATACTTTACTTCACTGGCGTATGGGATGATTTTACCATTGAGAAAGGTCGGTATGCACTGAAGCTACCGATTAGTGAAGCCCACATGTACCGACTTGGTCTCATTATTCTGATCATCCATTGCGCACTCCATCTTTGTATTTTGGAGGTAGAGTGGTTTAGTGTAGTAACGGATTCATTGTTGTCGTGTAAGTGATAAAGATAATCTGACTGGATGCAGAAATAATTCGGTTGGCAGCTAGGTGTTTGACTCATCATCTCTCTGTTAAATGATACCCTTAATGTTCCCAACATTTAGACTGCTGCAGTAGTTGAATTGCTGACACTATGCCTGTACTATAAACAAATGGGTTACCTATTTTTTGTTATATTAGACAATCTAGGGATATGTACTTTTAACTACCCCATCCTGCCCAGAGCCGCCTCTGGTTTAATGCTTCCACGTTGAAAAAATGAGTTGTTAACTAAGTGCGAAAGTGAATAACTAAAAATGCTTAATTACCCAAAATTTCAATTATTTGAGATACCTACGCCTTTCATGCTTAGGACGGCAGAATTTGCTTGTTGAGTGTACAATTGAGACGAACTAAATCACTCTAGACGAAATCGTGGAAACCCATGTTAAAGAAAACAAGAGAAAATTTTGAGGAAATATTTGAATAAATCCTTTATTTCCACTGAAATATTAGTACACTGTTAGACCGGTTTCGGTGATTAAACCATCATATTGTAAGTATTGTTTTGTTACTGACGTAATAATCATACTCGTAGATAGTGAACACCGTGCAATTATAAATTCACAGATGGATTTAAAAAGGATAGATAAGATTCCAATTTTGTTTTGTTAGCTACTCATGATCTATACAGAATTGTGTAATAACGACTTTCCTTCGAAAATTCGCTGAAGGGCACACTTCTACGCTGCCGTGTTAAATAAATACGCCTCAATTCCAATGTTTACAAAAATGGGGTTTTTACGGAACCCCCCTATTTCGGACCTGGCCTTTTCGATGGTGAAATCCAAATTTCCAAATTCGAACCGGAAGTGGGGGAAAGTCTGACCATAAAGATACGGAAATTGGTCAATGACACGCTGTTAGGGTAAAACGCCTCAACTCACCAAAATGTTGGGATAAGGCGTTTTACCTACAAAAATGAACAACATTTTCCTAACAAAACATCCGTTTGATTGAGTTTTTGTCGTTTGATTATAAATCTATTAATTTGCGAGTTTTGACATTTTATTAAAAATTTGGCTCATTAAAATTAAAAACTGTCACGAAAAAGGGTCTTCGAAAAGCGTTACCTACATTTTACGATAATTTTCACTTACAACCAAGCCGTTGCTAGGGAAATGAAACTTCTGTAGTTTTCATCGGACAAAAATCGTTCTCCATTCGATCGAAAGCTCTCGAATTATAACGTATTTGTTATTGGTATTTATGTCAGACTTATATATAGTTTGATGTTATAAACAGATATAGTGAACACTGCCGCTTGTTTTGTGATCAATTGCTTGAGGTAATTTGTTACTGAACGGTTTATTAGGATTGGATATTATTAATATTGACATACAATGTCCCAATGTGTTGCAGACTCGTATGCAAGCAGTTAGTTATAAGAAAGTTTGTTTCTTTGTATTTGTGTAATCACGTTTCCTGCCAGAGTGGTAGAGAGGGACTTATGGTCAACAAAATAAACAGTCAAACAGTCTCTCCCTCTCCACCCACAATCTCGCCACAACTGCTTAAATTCAAATTGTGGGTGAATGTCAATGTGGCAGTGGGTGAGAAAGACAAATACGGGCAGATGTGGGTGGTTGATGAGATGCGAGAGGGGGGAGGGAGGTGTTAGATGAGTGGGAGGCGGAAGTTGTCTCCCTTATGCTCTTCCTCTCCATCCCCCGCCACAACTGCTCAAATTTAAATTGTGGGTGAATGTGAATGTGGAAGTGGGTGAGAGAGAGGAAAACGAGCAGACGTGGGCGGTTGATGAGGTGATGAGTTGCGAGGGGGGGGGGGGTTGATGATGGGGAGGCGGAGTGGTCTCCCTTATGCTCTCTCTCCACCCCCCCCCCCCCGCCACAACTGCTTAAATTTATATTGTGAGTGAATGTCAATGTGGAAGTGGGTGAGAAAGACGAATACGGGCAGATGTGGGTGGTTGATGAGGTGATGAGATGCGAGAGGGGGAGGGAGGTGTTTGATGAGGGGGAGGCGGGAGTTGTCTCCCTTATGCTCTCCCTCTCCATCCCCCGCCACAACTGCTCAAATTTAAATTGTGGGGGAATGTCAATGTGGAAGTGGATGAGAGAGAGGAAAGCGAGCAGACGTGGGTGGTTGAATGAGAAGCGAAAGGCGTTGCTAGGGAAATGAAACTTCTGTAGTTTTAATCGGACAAAAATCGAAAGCTCTCGAATTATAACGCATTTCTTGCGTATTCATTTTCACTGTTGAATTGGTTGAAGTCATATCGATATATCACCAAAAATGGGGTTTTTATAATGAGTTGCAGTCAACTTACATCAAAGGTTTCAGTGAAAAACTTTGAGACGAATTTCTGCAATGTTTTGAATTTTGAGTTGAGGCGTTTTACCTTAACTAGGCAGTATATTCTTCCGTCTTCAATCCGACAATATTCACATCATAAACAATGACTGAGAACATATAAATATATTTGAAGCTCTGAAACACAAAATCTGAGGTCCCAAAGTGGTTCTCGAAATTCGTTCAGTCTGATTATAAATTTTCTCAGAGAGGTGATTCTCATGGATGTTCATCAAGGGCTCCGTCCAGACCGTTTTCGTAGATTGGAATTCCGGAAATCGCTTTATAGAATGTTAATTGGAAATGGAGGCCAGAAGACTATCCTAGATGGTGATGTGGGGAGGGTTATTGAGTGAACTGAGAGGATCCCCGCAGGAAGGTTCTTGTGATGTTACGCCCTCGGAAAGGGGGAAAGTGCAAGGCGATCATAATTCAACCCACGGTACTGCTCGCTAGTCAAGTACTAGGATACACCCTCTCCGACCGCCAGTTTCGACGATCTTACTCCCTTTGTTCCTGTTTGCCGTGGCTTTCCTCTAGTTATTGACCTCTCTCCCATCCGTCCCTTCTGGGCTTCCCTAAGTGAATCTGAGTAAACAACATCTCATCGTTCCCCCAACCGCCTCTTCGCATCCACAACTCCCTACGCTTTTCGGGCAAATATAGGTCGTACTACAATATTATATGATATCATACAAGACCGGAAAGTGATTCCGATCGTGAAGTAAAACGCAGAACACCGTTATAACCCTTCAACAACAAAAATTTACTTTTGAAAAAGTTTGCTCAGCGGCAAAGTGAGTTCAAGAACGTTGGCCAAGCACATAACTGATACCAAGAAAAAGCTGTCTCTAAGAGCAGCAAGTTGGGAAGCTTTACTGGAAGTAGCGGCGTCCTTCCAAGTGCTGATGGAATCCAAAGGTCTGATAATCTTGGGTAAGTCAACTGAAATTGTACAATGCCATCATGCTGATCAATCCTCCTGGTGTCACATAGGCCTGACATCTGGTGCCCAAGATGCTTGGACAAGACGCGATTTCGCTCTGCAGAAGCTAAATTAGCTAAAACTCATCCAATACGGCAAACAAATCAGTTTAGTGCGCCTCATTACAGAAAACGGTAATCAGTTCTTAAAATAGGGATGGGATATCGATAGGTATCGATATTATTGGAAAGTCGGTATTTTTCTATCAATATTATTGGAATATCGATATTTTTCTATCAATATTATTGGAATATCGATATTTTTCTATCGATATTATTGAAATATCGATATTTTTCTATCGATATTTTTTCATTGATGTTATCGGTATTTTTTTTATCATAAGCAAATAATGAATCAGATAGGTAAGTTTTTGATCACATCACATTAACTGTTGTGAATAACCACAGGCTAGAGGCAGATCTTATGATTCGTATTATACGATGCTTTACTTTTTCATATTATGAATCTCTTTCGAGTCCTGGACGCTGCACTATCGAAATAATAAAAGCACAAAACCAATTGCAGGGTCTCTTCTTTTTATGGTTAAGCCCGGATATAGGTCATAACCCTGCGACGATGCCACTTACGGAGGCTATCTCTCGAAATGTAATCAGGTGTACGGAATCAAAGAAAATAAGAGGGGAGAGGGGGGGGGGAGAACAAATTCGCGTATCATCGGACCTCTCCCCCGGGAGAAACCTCTCCAATTGATTCGATACTACGTGGCCAATTGCTGCTGTGTGAAGGGAGAATTGGATGGAGCTCGGTGAGGGGGCTCTGCCCCTCCTTACCGCCCCCGACTCAAACTAATTGTGAGTCGCTGCTTCGCCCCGCTGATCAGACCCTTGGGCATGAACAAAAGGAATCTAATCAAACTCTAAACAATATTACCGCTTCGAGGTTTATCAAGATTCAGGAGCCCGCTCGTACATCTGCACCACCCTCTCAACCCTTTCAGTCGGTTGTTAATATAATTATCGATATTCCATTTCCGATTATTCATTTTATTAGAGCTTCCTTCCGTATTCTTTGAGAAACAAGAATCTTTCGACTGAGACTCATGTTGATCGTAGGAGGACGATGTATGAAAACCCGATAACGACCGGAGTCTTTTGAAAGATCTAAACCTAGAAAGATCACCAGTGGAGGATGTATGCACTATGAAGAAGACGAAACCACCTTGTTTTCACCCTTCGAGGCTCGCTACTAGTGCTGAGGCTATTCAGAATCCAATTCGGAAGTGTGGGAACAGTACTTCTTCGCGTGGACTGATCACAAAAACTGTAAATTGCCGACATATTTTGGAAATTACGGGTGGGATAACTTTCGATTTGGGGAACTGAGAAAGAACGCGAAGAAGAAGTGAAACGAAAATGAGGCTCGCTCAAATATGTTGTGCGCATCTTACAACGTTAGTCCAGTAAAATTACACATGAAAGGGAAGTAACTCGAAGTGGCCTGGAGAAAGCTGGAAATCGTTCTAGAAACTTAAGACAGTCTTAAAAACAAGTAATCTCTGTTTGTACTCCTCCAGGGGTCGAGCTTAACTTTTGGTGCCCCGAGAAAGTCAAACTTTTCGGCCTTCCTTCGGTTTTTCGCTTATAACTACTGAATAACGCATCCTAGCTTAAACCTTACTGAGAGACAAATTAAAGAGTATTATATTCTGTGTAGATTTACCCCCTAATTTTAAAAGTGGACTCAGTGATAGGGTAGTAATCCACGGCTGAAAACGACCATTTTTCTCATATTGGCTAAAATGTACCAGAAGGGTGATCTGCAGAAAGAAGATAATAAAGAATTTTCAGGATTTTCATGTCTAATTTGACATTGAATAGAGTTGGAACTACCCTTAGGGAAAATAAATCTTACTTCTATCCAATAAATCAAACTATTATTTTAATAATATTTAACTCAAAATATCAATGAATTCGGTTGAGTTTTTAGTTCACATTTAAAGAGAATTTAATTTTTAGAATTTGTATGTACGAGCAGCCGTTCGTTTACAATCAGGGCTGCCAAAGGTGGAGCCGATCGAAAGTCGTCAACATGAGGGTGAAAATCATGCTGCAGCCTCATGCAGCCTGCATGTTCATACTGAGCTGATTCGAACACCAGACATCGAGTCATTATGAATTATCATTAATAATTGATAATAATTATCAATAACTAACGAAGATTAATAATCATTAACAATAAATATTTATAATTTACACTACTTGATCATAATTATTAATAACAAATGATAATTGATAATAATAATTAATCTATCAATTAGTGATAATAAACCATTGTGTCAAAAATTTGCAGAGTTTTTCTTGGACAATTACAATGGTACAATATTTAAAACAATATTTAATTTTGTTTCAGTCTGTGGTGTTGATCAGATCACCTTCTCCTTTTACACTCACAAGGCTTGGGAGAAAGGAAATATTGTTGCTATGTCGAGCTACTAGTTTTCTACCCATTTTAACCATTTGTAGGGTTCATAAAATTTACACAGATTTAATGATTCTTTCCAATTAAGTCACAAATTTGGGGTGATGTTACGGATCAAACTTCGGGAGTGTGGATAAGTATTGTCAGCTTTGGTAGTGGGAAGGGATTATCTTCAAATCGAAAAATTTATGAGTTGGGAAAAGTGTGGACGGATCAAGACTTGATACTTAGTATTGTTAGTATTCATCAAGATACAATACTTAGGTACTACCAATTAATCATTTAGGTACTGCCAACAAATACACTGGAGACCAAAAAAAACGGCGCAGTTGAATTGTTGTCGAAGAGTCAAGTTTAAATCGATAACAGTTGGGTTTGAGTCAATAGTAAGGTCAATAACAAGGTTAAGAGGGATTACGTGCCATCCCTGTTTTTCCTTAACTATCCATTTTTTTCCTGTAATGCTCTCATGAATTCACGATAGAAGCCTACAGGAAACCGTGAAACTGGTAGCTACACCAGAAGGCCGGCATCCTGCTGCAAACCCAAGCAGCTCAGTCCAAGCAGCGTGATCTCTAGCAAATTGAAGACGAGCCGTTCGGTGTGCTGGGGTGAGTAGAGGACCTAAAGCACGGACTCTGGAGTGAAGATTAGGCTTCTATCGTGAATTCAAGAGAGCATTACAGGAAAAAACTGGATAGTTAAGGAAAAACAGGGATGGACCTCGGCAAGTAATCTCTGTTAACCTTGTTATTGACCTTACTATTGACTCTAACCCAACTGTTATCGATTTAAACTTGACTCTTCGACAACAATTCAACTGCGCCGGTTTTTTTGGTCTCCAGTGTATTTAGGTACTACCAATTACTCATTTCCACGTCTCTTGATGTACTCATTTTCGAGGCATCCCCCGACCTATTAAACTTCATTTCCGTTTCCAGTACAGCGCCCCTTCAATCAGGAAATACCTCAAGGAGGCGGTGGATGAAGAGACGGCGGTTCTTAAAAGACTTCAATGAATGTGTCATCCTCCACAAGGCCGCGTTTCCCGGTTTGATCCGACCCCGAAAACAAAACTCATTACAACTTCTTCGAAAACGTCATTCGACGTCAACTTGAAATTGGCGGTCTCCATTTCTCACTGGTAAGATCGATGAATTTATTATTCTAGAAAAGAAACGACAAACGTGCTCTCTCCGAAGCTCACTGTTTTTCAGTCACGTTTTCTTCGGGGAAATGATTGTATTTTGTATTAGAAAGTTGAATATTGAGATTTGATTGTCAAACTTTCCTTGGAATCCCTGAGAAGAAAACCGAACCCAGGACACGGATTTATGATTTTTAAATTAGAATTAAAGTTAAATTGTGTATTTTGATGTTTTTTGTATTCCCCGAGGGGGAAGGAGCGAGTACTTCTTCAGGAGGAAAACAGCTTCACTTCTACACAAAAGGGAGAAAGTACTTCTCTGAGGGAGAAAACAGCTATCCTGAGTATAGATAAGAAGCGAGTACTCCCTCAGGAGGAAAACAGCTTCACTTCTACAAAGGAGGGAGATAATACTTCTCTGAGGGAGAAAACAGCTATCCTGAGTATGGATAAAGAGCGAGAACTTCCTCAGGAGGAAAACCGCTTCACTTCTACAAAGGAGGGAGATAATACTTCTCTGAGGGAGAAAACAGCCATCCTGAGTATAGATAAGGAGCGAGTACTTCCTCAGGAGGAAAACTGCTTCACATCTACACAGGAGGGAGAAAATACTTCTCTGAAAGAGAAAACAGTTAACCTGAGTATGGATAAGGAGCGAGTACTTCCTCAGGAGGAAAACCGCTTCACCCCAGAATAACAGGAGCGAGTACTCCCCACTTGAGGAAACCGCTATAGGAGTGGTGATCACACAGAAAACCCTACTATACTACGTACAGAAGGGACACTCAGGGTGGGGGGTGGTTGCCAGCATACAGGTGGCGCGACGCGAAAATGAGATGGCCGAAACCTGAACTAAGACCCCCCGAATCCTCGCGCATGCGCCTGACACCTTGGTTACCTCCCCACTCCTACTTCGTTGCTACAACAAACCCCCGCCACCGTTCCTCAACCACCACCCCCCCTCCCTACTCCATTTCCATCCGCCCCTCTTCCACACCCTTGGTAAATGTACGAGAAAGGATGAAATTAATACAATTAAAGCAAATGTACGGTAAAACAATATTTATTCAACAATATGGATTGAACAGTTATTACGATTCGAACATATGACATCACAGTTCGTGGATAGTTGATATCATTAATTTAATTGCATAATAATTATCTATTGTCACAATGAAATTATTAGACCATCGTCAATATTGATTGACTAGTTATTACAATTCGAACATAACATATTGACATCGCAACTCGTGGATAGTTGATATCATTAATTTAATTGCATTCTAATTATCTATTGTCGTCACAATGAAATTGTTCGACCATCGTCAATATTGATTGACTAGTTATTACAATTCGAACATATATTGACATCACAGCAGGTGGATAGTTGATATCACTAATGTAATTGCATTCTAATTATCTATTGTCGTCACAATGAAATTATTAGACCATCGTCAATATTGATTGACTAGTTATTACAATTCGAACATAACATATTGACATCGCAACTCGTGGATAGTTGATATCATTAATTTAATTGCATTCTAATTATCTATTGTCGTCACAATGAAATTGTTCGACCATCGTCAATATTGATTGACTAGTTATTACAATTCGAACATATATTGACATCACAGCAGGTGGATAGTTGATATCACTAATGTAATTGCATTCTAATTATCTATTGTCGTCACAATGAAATTATTAGACCATCTTCAATATTGATTGACTAGTTATTACAATTCGAACATAACATATTGACATCGCAACTCGTGGATAGTTGATATCATTAATTTAATTGCATTCTAATTATCTATTGTCGTCACAATGAAATTGTTCGACCATCGTCAATATTGATTGACTAGTTATTACAATTCGAACATATATTGACATCACAGCAGGTGGATAGTTGATATCACTAATGTAATTGCATTCTAATTATCTATTGTCGTCACAATGATCGGATGATGCCGAAGGTACACTCCAGGAGGTCTTGATTGAGGCGACGCACCTGCAAGTCAAAGATGAGCATAAACGGTAAATCAAACATGAATAAACAGTTAAATAATATCACGTTTGTTTGATCACAAACGATCTGTCCCAACATTTGACCCAATTTTTTTGACAAAAATTCCCATCGAAATACCTGCACCGTCCCCTCAAAGTCCGCCACCGTCGCCATCCCACACTTCAGGTGAATAATACTGATTTTAGCCCTTAATACCAATTGTTCATCCCCGAAAATTCTAATTAGATCCCTATTCTGTGTGAAAAGCAAATGAAATGATATTTTTGTCTCCACTCAACCTTCCATGCCACTTTCAGTGATTTTATATATCATTTTCAGAACATGAATGTTTGAAATATTTTTATAGGCAAATCCGTTTCAGAGCATCACCATTTCATCCCTAAATTTAAAAAAATGATGTATATCTATGTGCCACTCCTGATAATATCTGTCCTTGGGTACATGATAAAAATTCCAAATTTCTCCAAAACGTTTGTACCTATTGCCAAACAAAAGGTTGAGTTCAAAATTAGCAATTTTAAAACATTTCAAGGGGGTCAAATTGGACTTTCTAGGGGTCAAAAATCGGTAAAAACGGCTAAAATTGCAATATAAAATGACTGGAAGTGTATGGAAGGGTGAGTAAAGACAGAAAAATGCCATTTCACTTGTTTTTCGCACAGACTAGGGGTTAGAGATATTGGTTTTTGGGGGTAAAAATAGGTATTTATGGCTAAAAATTATTATTAATTCACCTGACGTGTGGGGTGATTAATCACGACAGAGAGACCCTATTTTTCTGAAAAAGAAGCGGGTCAAACTTGACTTTAGAGTCAAAAATCAGTAGCAGGAATACTTCTTTGAAGATTCGCTCTTATAGCCATGCTACATGACAGGAACTTTTCATTTCATCAAAAGTTGCGAATAAATGTGTAATGCTCGTCATACAATCGTAATTGGGCGTGCTATTGTTATTGTGTGTAATCACCTGTAGGTACTTCACATCAGGAAGCTCAATGCTCAAGTACTCCCAAAGGGAACGAATAGCTTTCAGCGTCCGGAGCCAGGCGTTGACGCATGGAGGGGTCAACGTCTCGGTCCCTGAGGCGTTTTTCCTGACAAACTGAAGTTTCTTGAGCTGAAACAGGAAAATTCCACCAGTAGATCAACATTATGTCATATTGTACTTCAAGTCTGATGTCCACTCGACTTGATAGTAAGAGTAGGTACTCACAAATTCTTCAGCTTTGTCCCATAGAGAGTACAGAACAGGTTGAGTTCCACTATTGGGATTAAGCGGTCCGGTACGATAGCTGGGCACACTTCCTCGGACCAACCGAAGTCTATCGCTGTCGTAAAATTGCTTTGCATCAAAGTGTCTTTGGCACAGCTTGTGTGAACGTAACGAGTCAGTTTGCCCCGATACCTCTCGCCATATTTGCAACCTGAAAATGATGGATGAACAATTTATTATTCCATGAAGTCTGAAAAAGTAGACGGTTGGTCGCCTTACAATCACCCTAACTTTACTATAATTATTCTTGACTTTGGTAATTCTGAGCAATTGTCCGGTTAACCTCAATTCTTTCTATGCATTACTATACTTATGTCACTAAAAATAAATATTTAGAGTAACATAAGTGTCGGAAAAGGGAAATCCACATCACTTATTCTGCTCAGAACAAAATAATAATCAATTTAGAAAAGGTAGGTAGTATGATAAGGAAAAAGTGTAAAATGTAAGATCGCTTCCCTCCTTATCAGTTCACGTTTGCGACGTCTGCATTTTATTGTCGTCAATTTATGCCAACAACATCGCAGTGTGGAGAGTATTTAAGTTGACTGGATTAGGCTCAGAATTACCCTAACTTTACTTAATAATCCCATTAAGGTTACTATAATAGAGAAGAATGTAGGTAAATAATGTGTGCGGTGCGGGTGAGTACGGTAACCAACGAGGTACGGGGTCGGAAAGTAAACAAGCAAAAAAATTCACTGCACAATGAACGTGTACCTACTACGAACGTAATTTAAAGTAGATTAAAACGAAACCATTAGAATAATTTAACAGACTCACCTCTTCTGATGGTCGGGCTTGGTCACATTCGGGTCGGGAAAGCAAACAAAGGAAGCAGTTGGATGAGTCTTAAATCGAACGTCACATCCGATAGCGGCGCACTTTAAATTTACAACCCAACTCATCTAGAAAACGAACGACTTCAGTTAATGAAAAAATACGAATTCCGTACACGACAGCAGTATTTTCAAATTTCACGAGCCTATTACGTACGTAAGTTTTATTACTAACCTCGTCGCACGTCTGTGGATGAAATCGTAGGTATAACACAGAAAACCCTACTACACTACGTAGGTATTCATCACTACAATTTTTACATTTTAACGCGCGAGAAGGTTTTAATATTTAATTTAAACCTACGAGGAATAATAATGAATACCCCTATTGTCCACAGAAAACCCTACTATACTACGTACAAGAAAATACAAATGGCGGAACGGAGTCGGACTGTCGGAGCGTCTACATGAGTTGGTGGGTGGTAGGGTGGGAGAAGACGTGCGATCGCAGCGATAAGTGAAGATGAATGCCAGAACCGTGAACTAGCACCGGTGTCCTAGGGCTGATCAGGTGGCGTTACGCACTAAGCAGGTTACGCATCCATGTGAGCGCCTGGCCGAGCTCCACCTTTTCATTATAATAATAATATTATATTATAGGTAATAATACAAGTATGTAATAATAATCCACCTTTTATATATAATAATTATATAAAAGGTGGATTATTATTATATAAATTATCATATAATTATATTATTATAATTATATAATAATTATTATATTGCGGGTAAGGATGACCAACTCTAGTCGTTGTTATCATTTGGTTATATATTATTATATAAAAGGTGGAGCTCGGCCAGGCGCTCACATGGATGCGTAACCTGCATAGTGCGTAACGCCACCAAATTTTCGAAGAAAAAGGAGGATATTTTTAAAACTAGAAATTCCGAAAAAATGTTATATACCAAAATCCGTTGCAGACCATCCTGAATTCACTGCCAAAGTCTCCAAAAATCATATATGCCTTTTGACAGTGAATTCAGGATGGTCTGAAACGGATTTTGGCAGGTATAGGTACAAGTTTTTGGGAAATTCGAGTTTTAAACATTTTGGACCGAGAACAATAGCTATTCTTCGAAAATTCGCTAAAAGGTGGCTACTGACTCAGGTCTTGTTATTCGATACTTCAGCCAGCCTTTCTGGGCTTTTACCAGTGTACTAGCAAAGCCTTCCTCACCCCATCTCCTTCGGAAGGTTCGTAATACAATACCGAACATCCTGGTTCCTTTTCCTTTACTTCCTCCGCCTCAGTTGTCTCAAGCCCACTTCTTGGGAATACTGATGGCCTTAGACCTTTCCAGCTCTGGGTAAACGCGAAAACCCCTTTGTCGATATCTTTGATCTGACTCGTTCCTCGTTTCTTGTGTTTCCAACGGACAACACCGTTTCTCTTCATTCACTTCTTGTGATCTCCAGTATTCCACATCAAAAGGAATCAGATAGTCCGCAAGAACTCTATTTTCGTAATTTACCTACACATTGCGATTTGTTTGTGACATGACCTATTGTAACCCTCAATCCATCAATCTTCTTCGACCATATAATATATATATTATAGTCCTAAGGAGGATACGGATACGTACCTACCAAATGACCGCCTCATAGTCCTAAGGAGGATACCTACATACCAAATTACAGCTTCATAGAGTTCATAACATACTCGTAGAATAATTATTAGCTTCAAGATCCACTCTGGTGATCGGGGCCCTGGGCAGCGTCAAGTTAAGGACTAGGCTAATAATTAGCATATTATTTTCTAATTTTGGTATTTACTACATACCAAAATTTGGTATGTAAGTACCAAAATATCGTTCACCACTCGTTGGAAAGCTCTCGATGTAACATCTTCACGTTAAACAAAATATTAAAACTGTTATGGTCATAGCTCTGCTGTTCGTACAATTTTCGTTAAATCGAGAGCTTTCCAACGAGTGGTGAACGATTTTTGTGAAATCAAAAATGGCGAAGATCAATTTCCCTAGCAACGGTTTGGTTGTATGAGGAAATCATTATATCGGGAATAGATTAGCGTAACGAACATGTTCGTATGTATACGAACAGTTTTTGCCAATTTAGTGAAGGCTAAAACATGTTCCATGTAAAAACAATGTTTTAACATGTCATGTTCCATGTTTAAAAAAAAACCTGTTAGATATAGTACTTGGATTTCACAGGGTCAATCAAGTAGAGGATAGGCATGGGCCTGGTTTCCCATGTAAGAACTCAAAATTGTCATGTACAACTGAAAAGGTACGAATGACGTCAAGAATATTAAATATTAAAATTTTAATATCTGCGCTGAGCGGGCAACAGTCAAATTTTGACTGTTGACCGCTCAGCGCAGATTATTCATGCTACAATTCTTTGGTAAACCACACATTACCGACATAATTTGCGAACTCAAAAACTTTGGTCCTCCTAAACCTAAGTTGCAAATTTCGATTTTTGCGTTGCAAACGGAAGGTCTTAAAGATAGAATAACATATTTTTCCAAGGGCATAAAACTAAGTTCTTAATTTTGATCCCACTCTCCCCTGCGAAATTAAATGTACTAGCCCAGAACCCAAAAATAAATTTTATTTATTTAAGGGAAGTTAATGCAAAACATTCATCAACATTTATATGAACAAGGCATCAAGAAACAAGATGACACATTGTGTCGTTTGGATCTTCTGCTAGCTTGCTGTTGTTAGGACTGTAGATCACGGTTTGGATCTTCTGCTAGCTTGCAATAATACTCGAAAATTATTTTTATCGTAGCAGTCATTTTCAACAAATAGGCGAAATTGGTAAAACCGCCTATCTTTGACGAACGATTGCGGCTGAACGACTCAACCGATTTCAATGTTTGAAACGCCATTTGACGCGGACTTCAATTCTCTTCTGAAAAGAAAAGAGTGACATTTTCTGTAGGATATGTACTTTTCGAGTTGTGTGTGAAAAACTGAGAAAAATGTGAAAATCTCGCTGTTTTTAGGTTCTCCAATTTGAAGTGCAACCTAGAAACTGTCGCAAACTCATATACCCGTTATTCATGACCCCCAAGAAGGAAAAAAAAACGATATCCACCTCTTGAGTAATTTCTGCAATATGTGTGTTTTAATTTAATATAATTAAATTGTTTTTATATTATATATTACATCCAGCCGTATGAACAATTTCGGACGGAAAGAAGTCTTCTTTTGTACAATTGATCTTGTACAAGAGAAAAAACTAATAACCACATTTTTGGGACTTACATTTTGATAATTTAGTGAAATACAGCGCTAGTGAAAGTAGAATTGTACTTAGATATCGTTCATCGCTAGTGCAGAATAAGGCGGAAATGAAGGAATGGTGGTGCCATCGAGAAAGTCGAATAGCTGGTTTGAGCCCGAGATATACTCAACGCTTTCAATACTAACCCAGGAGCTAAGTGAGACTGCGATTATTAACGGCGGTATTAGACCGAGGGAGTGGGAATATCACCTGCGTTACTCGGTGAATTTGAATTCCACGTGAGATAGCGTAAGATTTCATAAGGAGTTGACATCAAGGAGGGAGCAAGGTTAGGGGCCCCGTTCCCTCGGGACCTTTTCGTCCAAAGTTTCCTAATGGTTTCCAATGTTGCCAAGAACAATCACACAGGCTCATATAACCCATTAATCTCTATTAGCCGTTGCTAAGACCAACGAGGACCTTTAGACGGGGTTCACGTTCTAATCCACGCCACCCTCATAATCAAATCCATTCAGTCTCTTCATCATCCTCAACTACACAAGCTCCTTAGGTGTCTTCAATCATTCTTATTTTCCTTCCACATTACCTCAGGAAGGCAGCTGCTTTGTATTTGTACTAATGGTGGATATATCGTCCGAATTCCATCAGTATTGAAAAAACAATAGGTGTGAATGTTTCTTGTTAACCAATTGGTTAACCAAGGACGAGTGTGGCGAATACAGATCACTTAACATGTTGGTTCAGGACCGCTTCCTGGTAGGGATGGGCGTATCGCTTCCCGATATACAGGGAGGACATCCCGCCGGGGATGAATTCTACAACTAATTTGTGACTAAAAATTCTCAATGACTCATATTTTTTACTCCACTTAAAAGTTTTTTCACATTTAAATTTGTTTTCGTGTTTTAGACCTTACGTCATTAAAACGAACATAACTCCCTTATTTCTCGAGGTAATTTCAAATCTGAGGATACCGTTGGATAGAGCATTAAATTTCCTACCTCACTAGTGCCAAACAAAAATTTTTGCTCACGTTTACCGGGTGAAAATTCAGGCTTATAAGAAATATTTGTCAAATTCCAGAAATTTCCAGTTTTGTCAAACGCCTGTAAAACCTACTACTCCTACTTGAAAGTGTCGTACTGTTACTGCAAAAGTTGGCCAAAAAGCTCAGCTTTCCAACGGTATACTCAATTTGAATTTACATAGGGTACTGTTGAAAAGCTGAGCTTTGTGGCCAACTTTTGCAGTAACAGTACAAAACTTTCAAGTAGGAGTAGTAGGTTTGACAGGCGATTAAAGAAATTTCCGGGATTTGACAATTTTTTCTTTTTAGGCTGATGATTTTTCACCCGGTAAACTTGAGCAAAACATTTTGGTTTGCCACTAGAGAGATAGAAAATTTAATGCTCTTTCTAACGGTATCCTCAGATTTGAGATTACTTCGGGAAATAAGGCCGTTATGTCCGTTTTCGTGACGTATGGTGGATAAGACGAAAAAAAAATTGTAAGTGATATCTTTTGATATATTTCCATATATCGCCCATCCCTAGTTCATGGCGTTGCAGGTCGCGGATTGAAGGTCTCAATCTATTTTATTCAGGAATAATAATTCAGGACTATTTTTTCAGGACTATTCAGGACTATCATCAAACAATAATTCATTTATTTATTTTATTTTATTTTGATATCAAGTTGGTGGTATCCCCATATGAAATAATTTTAGGAGTGAATAGTTTTAGTGAGATGGTTTGCAGTATTCTTAAGGACTGTTTTTGGCCCACGAACAATCGGATGTTATGTTTCTAAATTTTAATTCGTGTGTAATTGGCGAATCCAACAAAATTTTTATCGGGTGAACCGGCACAGGAGTACTACAGATTAACCTGTGATCGCAAATCACAAAACACCTGAATGATGGACAACGTTTATTTACAACAGTGGTAAGTAGGTACTAATTAACGGAACTTACATCTTTGAAACCAAAGGATGGCTAGTGTAGCCTACTGTAGTTTGAATAACCTGTCTTTGTAGGCAATAGTTCCACTACGAAAAGCAGCTTCTTGTGCATCCTGAAACCCAAAATGAATAACTTTGTAGTTGGAAAGTCGATTTATTCACTATTTACGGAATAAGGAATTACAGAAGACGTTAAAAACTAAACAAGGAAACAGGGGGCCTATATCAAAATCCATCACTTTTCAGGAACAACAAAAAACCGGGTTTTTCCGGGATGACCAACGAAATTTACTTATCCATGTGAGGATACATACATTTCACTCAAGTAGTTACTATAGAAAAATCATAAGAGTTAAGCCTTAAAAATGTTAGATTGCGTGGTGAGATAGGCCATTATTGAATTATAATAGCTTATCTCTTGAGAAAAATATCATGCTATTATGTCCCACCTCAACCACCCATTGGAAAAACATGTGTGGAATAAATGAAAACAGATACTTTTCATCATTTTGATGGTTCTCATAGTTAGAACTAAATGCCGAGGTATAACTCCAACATTATTGATTAATGTTTTTGCAACACAGCAACATGAAGGAACTAGTGAAAAGGCAGGCATAATCAGTAACAAAACGAATTAAACTGATAATTTGGACGTTTTGTTGCAACGACAGACGAATTTCTGGGATACTAAAGCACTTTTAGCTCAAAACCAATGTGTTCATTGAGAATGGCCATTACATATTGTTCTCAAGCGACGAAACATAATATGTTAATGTATCATATGAATGAATGAATGATAACATGTTTATTTACAAAAAATGTTCTTTACAATAATATAAATCAACATGATCGGCTATGGTAAAATTACCGTCAGCCGGAGTTCACCATTGTACTGGTTAGTTTTAATACTTATTGTTGGTTTTTGCTTATCTACTATTTCTATTACGTTTCTGGATTATACTTATCTATTGTATTTATTACATTATCTTGGTTTCTTACATTTCGGCTAATTTTATATTTACGTTATTTTTTGTTGCCCTCATTTGCTTGTTTACTTTTATTTTTATTGCCCTTATTTGCCCATTTACATATCTCAATTGTATCGTATTATGATTTCTATACTAAATAACAGCTAAAAGAAATCTTTTCTTAATAACAGCTTTCTATCTAAACTAAATAATCTAAACTAAATAACTAACTTCTAACTAAATAACTTTCTAATCTAAACTAAATAACAGCTTTCTAGGTGAATTGGATCAGCAGATATAGCTAAGCCAAGATTTAATTATCTGCAAGCAATCTCTGTTATTCCTTGGGAGTTTCCTCAAAAAGCCTGTTGTTCAGCTCTTGCAATGAAGTCATGTCTATGCCAAAAGGTTCATCATAATGAGAGATCCCCAACAAACTCACTAAAATCTAATGTTATTCTATTTAATGTTATTGATATTATTGAACATTTCAGACCAAGAGCCTCATTTCTACCCGCCAGGTCTATGGGAGAGATACTGATTGTATTAGCCAACTCTGCTACCTTTCTGATGAACCCACTCTTAGTACTCCTATAGGGCTCAAGGAGAAGCCGTGTGTCATTTCCAGATATATTTGATCTAATGATGAACTTAGGTGCCAGATTAGATGAATCTCTGAAGAATGGTTGAGATTAGAATATGCCTGTTCGTTCCCTTCAATCATGAATATTATTAAATAGTTCCCATTTTTCGTTATGACTAAAGATTTCTATACTAAATAACAGCTTTCTGGGTGAATTGGATCAGCAGATATAGCTAAGCTAATATTTAATCATCTGCAACCAATCTCTGTTATTCCTTGGGAGTTTCCCCAAAAGCCTGTAGTTCAGCTCTTACAATGAAGGCAATAGTGTGCCAAAAGGTTCATCATAATGAGAGATCCCCAACAACCTCACTAAAATTTAATGTTATTAATGTTATTGAACATTTCAGACCAAGAGCCTCATTTCTACTCGCCAGGTCTATGGAAGAGATACTGATTAGCAAACTCTGCTAACTTTCTGAAGAATCCCCTCTTAGTACTCCTTTCGGGCTCAAGGAGAAGCCCTATAGATACATTTGATCTAATTATGAACTAAGGTACCAGATCAGCTGAATCTCTGAAGAATTGTTGAGATTAGAACACTCCTGTTCGTCCCCTTCAATCAATCATGAATATTATTAAATAATTCCCATTTTTCGTTACGACTAAAGATTGCCATACTAAATAACAGCTTTCCCGGTGAATTGGATCAGCAGATATAGCTAAGTCAAGATTTAATCATCTGCAACCAATCTCTGTTATTCCTTGAGCGTTTCCCCAAAAGCCTGTGGTTCAGCCCTTCCCATGAAGTCAATAGTGTGCCAAAAGGTTCACAGATCTTCTCTCCGATTCCAGAAAACATCATAATGAAAGATCCTCAACAAACTCACTACATTATCAATCAATCAATAGTTCATTTGCTGTTATGGGTAGCACCGACCCTTACAACAAAGGGGTTTGCAGACATGGTTGTGCACAATATTTTGTCACAAAAACACGAGTAAACAAACATGTGACATACTTCATGAATAAACTAAACTTCCAAAGTGGATTTTTGATGTAGTAACCCTATGTCCACCAGCAACTCTACCAAAAACTTCCTGAGCTTTAAATAACTCATCGTAAAATTATATCGGTACTCTAAAGACAAGATACTTATTTAAACAGCACAATAAGCACTTTTACACATATTCCTTACTTAGCCGGGCTGAACCAAAGAAGTGAACTCTATCGTTTTCCAAATGAGGGCAGCTGCGAAAAATGTGCTTGATATTTTCGAGCTCCTGAGTGTTACACAGAATGCATGCAGGATCTGGGTCGACTTTCCACACAACCCCTTGATGGTAAATGCGGAGGCTAGTCTCTCTCCTCAGTCTTAGGTGGGCAAGAAGACGTTACACATCAAATGGTATGTCCCAGTTTAGGTAGGTAACCCAGGAGGCACGAGTAGCCACTGATGGTGGAAAGGTAAGTCTGGCTGTACGACGAACAGATTACCCTCTCGTAGTCTTCGTAAGCCACCATCGTTGCAAAGCTGTTGAGAAGCTGAACTCACTACATTATACTACAAAAGCTATTTGCAACCTCAATAGTAATTATTCCGAAGTTTGAATAGAGCTTTAAAATAGATCTAGGATCTGTTTTGGGGTGGAATTTTCTCTGAAACAAATTCCAATAATTTCCCAGACATTCTTAGGCCTAGGCATGTAATTCCGTCAAAGACACCCTTGCAACCTCGGAACTATGTTTATATATTTATCTACTATTTATATACTGTTGTCTTCTATACACGGTGAGCTAGTTGTCAGAATTGGCGACAAAAACTGTTATAAAGGATTTGTTTGGCATGTTTACAAGATAATATTACCTATATTATAGGTAATCCCATAGGAATTAAAATTGAAACTGCCCCCGTTTTCGAGAAATGGCAAAAACAATAATCTCTTATAATATACTCGTAGGAGACAATCTCCTATAATATACATATTATGTATATAGTACCTATCTATATACAACGTAGATGAAAAAATGGTTTGCGTAAAACTTCATCAAAAATGAAGCGAAAGGCCGCCAACCGCATATTTTCATCTCAATCCGCTCTTGAGATATGATTTTTTAGGTTTTTTCGGAGAAACCATGTTTTTTCTCTTTTGAACTCGGATTGCTCGACTTTACTCTATTCAATTTCAACTTTTGACAACATTTTCAGAGTTAAATTTGCTATGAGACTAGTGTACTTTGATTCTTGAGAAGAGCCATCAGAAGAACGTTAGGTAAGTACTATTTTTTTTAAATCCTGGAAACTTTCAAGTCTCACGAAAACATCTTCATTCAATCAGCTTTTCAACGGTATGGTCAACTTAGAGATTATCTTGTTCCTTTGATCAAAAATTCAAGTTTAAGTGCAAAAAAAGGCACTTTAAAGGGGGTGTTTGGTCAGAAGGTGGAAAAAAATGTAAAAAATGGTTTTAATGCAAAAACGTGAGACAACAACAAGTTTTATGCATGTTAAACAATTCATATGTTCTCCACATGAAAGGAGAAGAGTTAGGGATTGGCTAACTTAAAATTTCACCCCTTGGATTGGTAGAAGCGGTGTGATCAACTGCTTATATCTTGAATCTTTCTCTTTAAATCTTCTACTTATTGTTTTTTGCCACTTCTCGCAAACGGGAGCAGTTTCGATTTTAATCCCAACGGGATTATGCCAAACAAATCCTCTATAGCTGTTTTGTCGCCAGTTTTGACAAACCTAAATTGTCACACCTACGATGGTAAGGGTTAAGAGCTGTCACCAAACAATCGAATGGTGATTTAGATCATGACATTGACTCGCGTTACTAGGAATCCACTACTCCTTCAACAGTATCTGCAGGAGAAGGGAAATGTGGTATCACTTCTATGACGACACAATATTTCGACTGGGAGCGAAGAACTATACAGCCAACCTCTCTATCCTGTCGCATTCATCATTCACTCCAGTGATTCTGAGTAGAGGAAGATCATCGAATCTCCAAAATCCAGGCAAATCTCATAAAAGCGACAGCACCATTCGAAAATTTTACAATGGATTTCAACCTATGTAAAACGGTTGTTTTAACCTCATTTTTCTGCTTACAGTCAACTGGTATATATTCTCTCTAATAGGCAATTTCCTACGGATTAGACTGCTGTGAAGTTAGTACTGACACTTGAGAATCTATTCTCGAAATTTTCTCGAAATGAGCGTAAGCCAATACTGACCTCGATTCGTCAGTCATATTTCAAGGCTTGAGCTCTAGGGCCCCATAAGTACCAAGTGGAATGGGTCGAAATTCGCCAATGAACAACAGATGTGGAAAACGCCCTACATAGTCTAGTAAAATTAGACCTGAATTGCCTCGAAGTGGCTTGGAGAAATCAGGAAATCGTTCTAAAACCTTAAGATAGTCTTGAAAGCGAGTAATCTGAGTTTTTACACCTTCTGGGGTAGACTGGTGGAAGCCCCCCCCCCCCCCCGGTACCCTAATCATGTTGCGATGGGTTCCATCATTCCCCGCTACTAGCTCTCGACCTGCCACCTTCCTACATACGTCACCGCTAACTCCATATCACTTCCTGATTCACTCACAAATATTTACCGAATCAAAACACCTAAACAATATTCCCACACACAATAATTCCCGAATATTATTTCCTAATTTATGAATGTCAGTTGGGGTAACATACCGAGAAAAGGACGAACCATAAAGTAGTAGGTACCTAAATTATGTACCAGAACGGAGTCATGTGACGGCCATATTGCTCCCTCCCGACTTCTGAACTCTGTCACTCGGTAGTACGCTACTAAATACAGGAAGTAGGTAATGGTCTGGAAGGAAGATGTAGGCTACTTCAAAATGACTGTATTTGGAATTTAGCATAATAATATTATGCTAAATTCCAAATACAGTAACTAAATTCCAAATACAGTAATTTTGAAGTAGCCTACATCTTCCTTCCAGACCATTATTTCCTGTATTTCCTGTACTACCGAGTGACTGATTAAAATTGGTGAAAATATAACTTTTTAATTTCAAATTTTCTTTGAACTTTCACTTGAATTTCTACAACTTTGATCTCAAAAGTGTTTTGAAATCGATTTTATTTTGACAGGACCAGTAGGTACTTTTGATGCTACAGATAACAAAGTCGTCAAATGGTACATTTTAGCCAATATGGGAATATGGGGCGTTTTTCAGCCGTCGATTATTACCATATAATATATGGTAAATTATCGTAAATTGGTCCAATTTTAAATATTCTCTTTAATTTGTACCTTGGTAAGGTTTTTAAAATTGGACGATGTGGGGGCTTTTCTTATTAATATAGTGATTTTAGAAATTTATTCCAAAAGATCCTGAGGTATCCTTCAAAAACTGTCCAACCTAGGTCCCTCAGGCTCAACAGATTACTCGTTTTCAAGACTATCTTAAGGTTTTACAACGATTTTCATTTTACTGGACTTGACATTTCATCAAGTCAATGCGTTTTACACCCATGAATTTGTAAACATACAAATTTTTATTCAACCACCCACAACAGTCCCAAAATGGCAGCTCGAATTTCACATGGTTATTGAGCCTGAGCTACGGGGGTAGTTTGATCGTGACTGAAAATGGCTAAAGATGTGACGATGACGATGCGCTGAACAGTCTCCAGTTATCCTGCCCCACTCGTGAGCATACGGAAACTGAGGACCCCATCATCGAATTTATTACCGTTTTGACGGTCCCAATATCAATATAGGTACTTACATGGTTATTTTGGGATTTTAGTACCTATGTTACTAGGGACGTTTCCAACTTTAATTCCCAGCTGCAATAGTTTGACTCGTGTGAATATAGCGATCAGGTGGGGTGTAGTAGTTAGAGCTACTGGCCCAACTCTATAATCAATTTCAGATTCACACTAACCAACATTTCAGATTCATACTCACCAACATTAGCTGTTAATACTCACCCTGTTCGACTTTATCCAATATATGGTGCCCGCCAAGGGAATTGCAATCATGACGATCATTAAAAGACTGTTTTTGGGGGTTTCACGAAAATGGTCAATCCTTGTAACTCTCATCGAAGCAAACCTCTGAACTGCAGGATCAAACTGGAAAAATAGAATAAAGAGTTAATAATCAACATCGATTTAGGTTTTGCAACCAGATTCCCGGCTTTTACTAGGACAGTAATCAACTACAGAGCAGCCGCAGGAAATGACATTTATTTGCCTGTTTGTATATTTATAGGGAAAATTGTGATGTATGGTTGGCTGAGTGCCCCTGTCTAGGGGGTTAGGCAATATACCCACCCAGAGGGATATGCGGTCTGTGTTTCCATACCATCTATCCATACCATCTATCCTCAGAGCGGTCGAACAAAAAGATCGGGAACAGAGGACCAGCAAACCATCACAAAATACGTTATTAGGCATCGAGGGAAAGTATGTTAATACTGAGGAAAGTTCCATATTTTTAGCAATGGCCTGGACTGAGCACTCATCATACTATCCAACTATTACTATTGAGGTATCATAAGTGTTTGAAAAATCAGTTGTTCCTACTTTTCCAGGTGAGAGTAACAGGACAAGCAAGTTGTCAATAGGCTGAACCTGAAGGGCGAGGGGATGGATCAATGAGATGATCCAAAGAGATGCTAATGGTAAAAGTGCAGGCTAATATCAAGCATGAACCCTGGAGGGGTCCAAACTCAGATTACTGGTTTTTAAGACTATCTTAAGGTTTTATAACGATGTCCAGGTTTCCTCAAGTCACTTCGAGGTCCATTCCTTACTTTACTTTGAACATTCAAGAGCTGTCACACCAAGTTCTGCCTAGTGGTGACCTTTAACTTCCTTACCTCCTTGCTTCTTTGAAGCCTCCTGGACTTGGAGCAGCATAAGGCTGAGTGGCCCCTACAGCTCATTTCCATGTTATGAACTCTATGAAGCTGTAATTTGGTATGTAGCCTCCTTAGGACTTTAGATGTTGCCCAGGCCCCACATCAGCTGAGTGGCTCCTAAAGCTCATTTCTATGCTATTCACACTATGAAGCTGTAGTTTGGTATGTAGCCTCCTCAAGCCTTTGACGTTGCCCACGTCTCGGATCAGCTGAGTGGCTCCAAAAGCTGATTTCTATACTATTCACTTAATGAAGCTGTAATTTGGTTAATCAGTTGTCAATGTTATTTATCAAAGATACGATTTCGGATTGCGAAGAAGAGTTTTCAATGTCGTCTTCAATGTCCCCAGCTACGGCGCTTCTCAAAATTATCCTGTAGAATGGTCTAGTGTCTGTAGGGACGAGTTTCGTAAACTCTCATTCGTCCTTTGGATCCACTCTTCTACAACGGATATAATGCAGTTGTCCACATATTTCTAGTCCAAGATGACTTGGACGGTTATTGCTGGATTCTTGGCCTACTCAGAGTTAGCTGGTTATTCCTAAATAGGGATGTGAGTCGTGAAACTGTTATTTTCGTTAATTCCTGGGACATCAACTGAAATTATTCAGTAATATGTAACAACTGGAAGTTATACAGATACCTCCAAAGAAGTCGAATCTGAATTTATCCCAATTTGACCACAAATCAACTTAGATGGTTAGGTATTGCATAACACGATCCAAATAGTACTTCAAAAATTTAAATTTGAGTCAATTTGAAAATGTTGGTGCTAATTGGATTCACCAAATAAAGCTTTCCAAGTTTGAATTGATGTAGCAAAGATCTAACACTTTGGAAGTAGGTATAAACACACTTCTTGGAAAGTTTGCCAAAATTAGGAGGTTTTTAATCGTCCATAAAAATTGAACTAGTGGACCAACAATTTTAAGAGTAATAAGAGGGTTGTGTTGATAATAAGAGTAATCTCAGATTGCATGCCCACAGATAGTGAGCTAAACTGTTGACATCCTAAAAACCTCGACATTTTTGGACTTTTTTCAGTTTTTCGTGAATTACTCGAAAATGAAGAATCCTACAGATGAAGTCACAAGGAGTAAATTGAAGAAAACAAAATTATGCGTTGATTAAGAGGAAAAACTCTCAAATTGGTCCATTAGTGTTATTTTTATAGACGATCAAAAACCACCTATTTCTGGCAAAGTTTCAAGAAGTATGTTATTACCTAGACCTTTGTTACATCAATTCTAATCGATACCGTTTTCGTTACTTATTAAAACTCGTACTTACCGAGTAGTGATGGCATTTCACACAGTCATCAGCTCGGTTTTCTCAATTCACAGATAACACTTACTAAAAAAAATAGCAGATATCCTTCTATGCCAGTAAACTTAACTAAAGAAAACGGTATCGATTAGAATTTGGAAGTAGGTATAACGAACTTCTAGAGAAATTCGCCAGAAATAGGTGGTTTTTGATCGTCCATAAAAATAGCACTAATGGACCAATTTTAGGGCTTTTCCTCTTAATCAACGCAGAATTTTGTTTTCTTCAATTCACTCTTCGTGACTTTATCTGTAGGATTCTTCGTTTTCGAATAATGCATGAAAAACTGAAAAAAGTTCGAAAATGTCGAGGTTTTTTGGCAGTCATAAGTTTAGCTCACTATCTTTGGGAGTTCAATCACAGATTACTATTATTTAAGACCATCTGAGGGTAGTTAAATGGTTTCCAGCTTGTTCGGAATCATGGTTGATATCAAGTCTTAATTTTACTGGCCTAGAAGATATCGTGGGGTCAGTGCGAAAACTACCCAAGTCCAATTTTATTGTAAAATTAGATATTAGTATCCAAGGAACAGTTTTCAACCTACCTTTCACTCGAAAGTATTGCAGAATATAGTATTGTATATAGTAACAAATGTTATGAACCATGGTACATTAAATAATTCCATATATTCGATTTTTCCGACAACCACAACATTTGAATTTGTGTTTTCCACAAAAATGAAAAAGTGGACTTGGGTAGTTTTCGCACTGACCCCACGATATGGTATGCGTTGCCAAAAGTGACGATGTGGGGAGTTACCGTTAGACCCTCGAAATGCCATAACTACTAAGTACGGGTTATATGCCATAATAACTAACGATAAACGGTATCGATTGGAATTGATGTAACAAAGGTCTACAACTTTGAAAGTACATAGGTTCTGAAAGTACCTACATACTTAGTTCTTGAGAAATCTGCCAAAAATAGGTGGTTTTTGATTGACCATAAAAATTGCCGAAAATATGGAGGTTTTTGGCAGTCAAAAGTTGAGCTCACTATCTGCGGGCATGCAATCACAGATTACTCTTATTTAGGACCATATGAAGGTATTTACCTAATTGGTTTTTCAGCTTGTTCGGAATCATTCCAAAAAAAGACCCCTTTTACGACCTAATTTTACTGGCCTATTCGGTGGAAGAACGACCAAGAAATCTGTCGGTAGAGTTACGTCAAGCAACTGACTTCAGTTACGTTACTTACAACATGTCCACCTTCGGCGAAAGGGTTCGTCAGTAATTTGAAGTATTCTTTTTTCAAAGCAGCTCTCTGCTTGTTTTTCTCAGCAACCAATCTCGGAAGGTCAGACATCGCCGCGACTCTGAGAAAACCTAACCGTTAGAAACAGAATCGACAAGTCTGAGATGGAAAAAAAAAGTAAATCATTGCAATTAGATTAAAGAATTAATTAAGTACGCGGAAACCACCCTAACTTACCTCAAAGTATGAATAGATGAAAACTTATTCTACACTATCGAGCTATAACCTGATAATGAAAATTGGAGTTGGTGGTGGTATTTCTATTTTTGTGCTGGTAGAAAGCTGAGTGGAGGCAGATGTGGTGGGTGTACTTGTGACGGAGAGGCTCCCCAGCGGAGAATAAGGGAACTACTGTAAAGTATACAGATGGCGGTGAGGTTTGTTTGCAGTCAAATACCAACCAATTCCGATCTTCCGTGTCAACTATGAAAGTACTACTTCTTTCTACAGTACCTACCTGCGTGATAAGCAGAGACAGGCACAATGTGGTAGGTACTTATTCTGGTAAAAATGTGGTAGGTACAAAATCTAGGGACATGTATGGCAAAATAAACAACTTTTTCTCACCCTTCTCCACAATCCACAGTACCTTTATGAAAGGAAATGCAAGTACTGCTCACACAAGATTTCTTTTACTTCATATTTTATTCATACAATCATAAATAAAATGTATACCAGGGGCGTAGCGTCAGAAAAGCACAGGAAGTGGCTCTTCCCCACAAGAAATGAAGAATGTACCTAGGTAGAAGTTGAATAATGAAAAAATGTATTGAGAATAACAAAATATTTAATCAACAGTAATAAAACATTCAATTGAAAATTTGAATCGCCCGCTCATTACCTATGCTACAGTAACTGTTACCTACAGCTACCTACCTTTGATGGTTGCTTTGAATCACAAATCCAATGACTTCATACCTACCTATTTGATTAACAAAATTAAATTTGGATGTTGAGCTAGAGACTTGAAATTTTAAACATGGATGACAATGCAATATTCACTCAGTTTCATGCCTTTAAAATTCACTCAGTTTCTTGCCATACCTATTTGTTTAAACAAATTAAATTTGGATGTTGAGCTAGAGACTTGAAATTTTATACATGGGTCACAGATGGATGACAAGGCAATATTCACTCAGTTTCTTGCCTGTAAAATTGGCCTGTTTTTTGAGAATTAAAGTTTCAGGGTCACTGGTCGGTAGATGCGAGTAAAATTATACCCCCAAAATTATAGGGATACAAATTAATTCTATTTAATTTATTTTAATTTAAATTCATGGATTTAATTTCATTTATCAGTTGTATAAATAATTTATAGACCATTACTGAGCTAGTCACCGAGATAACACAGAATCCTTAAGGATTTTCTTCTCACCAACATGACGTGGTGACTTACCTTTTGGAGGAACAGACCTGATGCGAGATGCATAACATACACCAGTTAGGATAAGGGATGCAGGGGTGCACTTACACTCACTGAGTCTTGCACTCATGCAGCTGGAGAAAGCAATGTTCTGTTTCGGCTGGTGTAGGGAAGTTACACAGTACCTTATCTGGTACCTATATAATAATAACTATTAACTTCATTGGAAACTTTGTAATTTATGGGAGTTTATTGTTTACAGCTGACTAAATCAAATAAATATCGTCTCACAATTTTCCATTTATCACATAAGTACTAATTTTTGGTGTGGAAATCAAAAATATCTTCTTCTCAGTTCTAGCTGCCTTGGCGATCTGTGTAATTTGGAATTTCGGGGTTACTGTACAGAGGTGCATTTGACAGAGACTGCGTTAATCACAGGACAACATAATAAGCCTATTCCCCCTTCAATCGTGGAACAATAATTCATAAAATCTTAATTTCTCCTTTAGAATACTCGAATTTCTGTTTGTAGGTACTCGATATCACGTGAGCGTCGCTGACTCTTCAAATTCATTAAACGTTCATAAGGTTGAAGAATGAGTATGCGGAGTTCATAACCTGGAATTAAATGCCATTTTAATCAAGAGTGCAACAATTATGTTATATTTTGTTGATCAAGACAGTAAAATACAATATTTCGAGGGTCTCACGGCAACACCCCACATCGTCACTTTTGTCCAAAATGAGTTACGCATACCATTCGAAGCGTCTTCCCCCGGCGGATCGATCTAAATAAGTATAAGTTAGGTACCTAAATTAGGTAACACTAAATCTCACGATTTACATTACTGAATTACTCAGTAAACATAGTCATTGGCAGATGGTTTTTTGGCTCTGCTGAAAAGTCGCCAATATGACGATGTAAGAAGTTGCCGTGAGACACTCGATTTTCAGATCCGTTCTTGTGTGAACAACTTTGGTAGAAGTTTTTACTTTGGTAGAACGGATCTGAAAATCATTATGCATATTACTTCTATTTAGGTCTACAAGGCATGGTCAAGGTCATCTCAAAGTAAAATTGGAAGAAATCATTGGAAAAAATCTGAAACTTTGACCTTGAGATGACTTTGAACATGACCTTGTAGACATAAATAAATTATAATATAATTTATTATTATTAATATTATTAAAAATCAGCGACTTCAAAACCTATGTACACAGTTTTTCGATTTTTTCAATAATTTCCCCCGATTTAACCTTCAAATGACTTTCAACCTGACCTGATGAAAGTCAACTGACCTCAGATTCAGAATCAGCGACCCCAAAAACATTAACAAAAACATTTTTTGTTGTTTTTAAACCAGTTTTATTCTTCAATGGCTGAATTTGTAATAAATTGGAGGGAGGTTCTTTGGAATACATACCGAGGAAAATGTTGTCATGTCCATTTTTATGATTCCGGCTCCTTTAATGACCACAGGATTCGTGATGGCGGTTTGGAAATTGAGAACAGTTTTTTTGTTTCGCATATCCAGGTTGTACCATTCTATGAAGTACAGCTCGTTTCGCAGAGATTTTGACTGCAATTGTGGTAATTATACTGATAAAATTCGAACGACTAGAGCTTGATGCACAGTGTACAGTGATCAATGGAATTTCAGGAGGCCCACAACACTGCAATAGTACATAGTTCAATCAAGCGCAAAAGCGTGTACTTGCAGAGAATGTGTCTTTCTAGATTTTCTTGTTTTTACATTGTGTATGTTCCTGGTCTGAAATGGAATATCGAATGAAAATGGGAATTGACTGTCCAGGGCAGTGCAAAAAAGGCTGTAGCTTCCAAACATTTCTTGAAAGTTGAAATCCTTATGAGGGATCGTTTCTCTGTAGTTGGTGCACCCTTTCAAAAAACGAGGACCCGCCAATTGCTAAAGTTCCTCAAAATCGGTACCTATGTCGCATTCGGGTGAAATTGACAAATGCACCTCCATCATCGTCACAGAGTGTCCAGGAGATCGTGGCCATGTTGACTAACCCTGAAAAGCTGACGAACCCACAAACGTCTCGGTTTCCGTTGTGTTCTATTTTCGTCATCAGCCGCTAATAAAAGCAGAATCGGTGCAGCAGCAGCCGCGAGAAGTATTTCCCGAGACATCGCGAATGAAACCGCTCCCCTGGTGTGGACACGATACGTTGTTGCAGGGCAGCTCAAAAATGTTGTGCGACATTGTATCGGGACAGTTTGAAACAGCTTCGCAACAATGTTGCGCAACAAAAAGTCTCTGTCTCTTCTAGGCGTGCAACCTAGAAACCGTCGCAAACTCATATAATATATATAACGGATATAATATAATAACGGATATTATCCGTTATTCAGGACCCCAAGAGGAATTAAAACGGTTTTCAGCTCTCGAGCAATTTTTGGAAGCTAGAGCACTAATTAGTTGTTTCCAGGGCTATTATTTCAGTATCCGATATGGAAAGGTACATATCGAGCAGTCAAGCAAATCTACCAAAGCCTTGCACTTACCTCTTCTGTAATTAAGGAACCAATGAATGACAGGAGAAACATTGTGAGGACTTCTGCCAAGATCAATAAGACGAAGGTGACAATACTGCCGTAGTTCAGATCAACCATTGCCTGTAGTTAAACCGAAGTATGAGCGAACTGTATCGGTACATCTTATTTTCTAGTAATTAACATAGTGTAGTTTTAAAACCAAGAGATTCTCTTGAAGAGAAGAAGGGTTACAGAATGGATTTTGATCGTCAAGCGTTCAGTGATCGTGTGTTAATCACTAATGTAAGTAGAACTTTTGCTCGAATTAGACACTGATTGAAGGAAGAAATTTGTGGTTTTTCGATTATGATCTAATGATCTATTGAGGTTTTAGTGCAGATATCGATGTTAGCAATTGCAAACTTGCTGAGAAACGACACGAAGTTTTGCCACACAAACCTCACCACTGCCAATTCGTCCTAATTGTCGAAGGTCTCAAGTTGCACATTTTATCCTACTCCCCAGATTCTATTCAACATACGAGTATTATGTGAAAAATGAAGCACCCTTCACATGAATACGATGGAATCAGAAAAATAATGGTGGACTAGTTCACTCACTAATAGTATGTTGTACAGACAAATTCCTATGACGACCAGTCCAGTCAAGTACGCCAGCAGGAAGGACAAACTGATCTCTGCAACGAATGTAGCAATCATTCTGTTGACATGAATAACAAGGTATTCAAGTTATAGTATGACAGTGAAAGTAGAGGGCGAATGATGAAATGGAACCTAACTTTATTTTTTAAAAATGGCATACTAAATGTGAGTAGTAGGTAGGTCTTTTGTAGAGTGGCAGACTGTCCAAATTTCATTGTTCGTATTCAAAAATATTGATCATAGTTGAACTGTCCAATTTCGGGGAGCAAAACATTTTTGATGATGTACGGACTAAAAATGATTAACTTTTTGGTTTATGATCTTGAATAATGAATCTTTAAAATCGCCCAAGAAAACGAAAATCACCCCCTGTGAAATCAGCTCCCTAAAAATACCGCTTAGAGTGGTTGCTCTCGAATCAAGCTTGCCCCTTGGATACTCCAGTTTTCAAAAGTTTATTAAAATGACATAAAATTCCTTGTTTTGATCAATGCTCAAACAGAAAGAACAAATCATTTTATCGCTCAGTGAGAATTTGCATTTGAATAGGATTCTGTTGTTACAACAAATTTTATTTGATTTCAAAGGTTCTATGTTGTGTGTAAACGCAGTTAATTCAAACTTACTCAGTTAATTTTTGATGATGAGCCAGGGTGTCCCTCAGGGATAATCCGACGATGCGTTGATAGTCCGAGTTCTTCTCATCCAATACCACCCCTTCTCTCCCTGGATACATGAGATGATAGAGATTCGACGACCGACTGAATAGAGTGTCGAGACTGTACATTATGACGCGAAATTCAAATCTCATCCGTTGAGTGACGTGAATCAACATGAACAAACAGGTGAATATTATGATACCTAGGGAGGAAATGCCCAAAGCTTGGCCAGACACTGCGACGAAATGCAGAAAACCTTCATGGGTTGGGAATGGGTACCAAATTGCGATTGGGAGATTTAAACAGATTCCTTTTGGGGTGTAAGGATTTTCAATACCCACAATCCACTTGGACAGGTACGGCACTCCCATAAGGGCACCACCAACGAAACCAATAAAAACGGGTATGGCTAGGAAATAAAGTGTTTCTATTTTGAAACGCTTGAGTAAATCGACGCACCACTGTTCTGAGTATATCCTGCCGCTCCTGTAATTGCCAACGTCGTTGTATAATATTCTGTGCTGCTTGGCCACTTGCTTCCGCTGGGCGTTGAAGATAATGGTGAAGAACATGCCAAAAAATACTAAAGCGCTGTAGTGAGCTGATAAACTAACAAGTTCCCAGTTCCCTTCCTGTAAGAGGAGGATGTTGCTGTATATCAGGATGACAAGGTGGCAGCCCAGCATGATACTGTGGAAGAAAAAAATTCCGACCGACATTGGGACGTAAAAACTTCTCCAATATGGGAACAGGAAACTGAGTTGAGGCAAAATCCAAAAATCTCTGTAGAGCGATTTCACCAGCTCCTCGTCCTCGGCGGCAACTAATTCGTCGTAGAACTTCAGAAGGAACTTCATATTCTGGTTGGTTCCTGTGTATTAAACACATTATTAAAATGATTAAATGTTGAAATAATGAATATAGTAAAAGTTTGGATAAGTAGTAGAAAGAAGGAGGAGGGGTGGTGTTGCTAATAAATAGCTCAACTCTGATTTTCGGAGGTTTAAATTATTCAACAAACGGTATGGTTCAAATGTTGAATACTGTAGGACTACAACTTTGTTGCTTTACTCTAGCTTAATGAACTCTGCATTTGGAAAAATGTGGTGATGTTTAATGGTGTGATCTACCCTTAACTAGTGCTGGCAGCCATGGTTCAGAATCCTCACCAGTTGTTTTCAATCCTCACATGTACTTGTCAACTAAAAACTTGGCGTAGGAAGGATCATGAAGGGTCATACACTACACTTCACAAGATCCACAACCTTTCTGCCTTGCAGCGCCACGTCTGTGAAGAATTCATGAAGGCCCGAAGGTGAAAAGAAAGTCAACAGGTTTTGGTAACTACCGCCAATTCTGACGCCTTGTCCCCCAATCGTACCGGTAATGGAGCATAAAAATAACCCAATTGTTGCTGAAGTATATGTTTCAATACCCTACAATCACACTTCATCGAACAGTTCAAGTATAATCATCTCTCGTGAAAATTGGTGCAATTCTTCATATTGTCCCCCTTCATGCCAAAACCGTGACTGTGCCAAAAATCGAAATTTGAGTTCGGTTTCACTTGCGGGGGTCTTGACCTCCTCTATTTACGAAAAAACCTTGGAAATTCTCAGGTGTTTTCTAAAGATTTCTAAGGATTTTTCTAAGGATTTTTAAGGATTTTTATAAAATTTTATTTAATAGAGGAGGTTAATTCACCCACTCTGCTGGAAGAGCATAATCGCTGGTCGAAGGAAGGTCGGGTTTGATGAAATTTTTATTCTACCATTCCGAGCCAGTGGAATTATTGGTGCGTATATTTCACCCAATGTATTGCACGTAAAGCCATATTGTCGCAAATGTAATAAGGCTACATAAGGTTACTTATCTATATTAATATGGAAATGAAGATTTTTCGTACATAAAAATGTATATAATCCAACTTTTAAGAAATTTAATAAGCTTAATTGGTATCATTGTTCTTCTAGAATGTAGATTTCATCTCAAACGAAGCTTTCGATTCGCACTTTCCTGCTTTATGGGAGTGAGTGCTGGTGTTCCTCAAGGCTCTCCATTATCTCCTCTTCTGTACAGCCTCTACTGTAGCGACTTCCCTGACTCAGAAGGAGTGCTAGGTAACGACTGGAACGATCCATCTCTACCATATAGATAGGGACGCATCATTTCATCATTTCATTTCATCATGACATCACGCATCACTACAGGAATCTCATAGATGGCGGTCTATCAGTGCAATCGTTGCAATTCCAAGTAGATGTCCAATTGTGTGGGTTTAAATCATATTCAAAGAGTAAGTTATCAACTGCATCTATAATTGTAGTTTTATACATAAGTGGTTCTATAGCAGTATTGTATATTAGGTACATACTTTGGGTCACATTACTCAGCAGAGTAGACTAGTAGGTACCTAGTGGATGCCGAGGCTTACTGGATCACCATATTACACCATCCAAGTACCACGAGATAACAGCGACTTTCTGCCTTGCGCGAAGCCACGAGTGCCGGTATCACCAAATCTGTACGCGTACACTTCGACCTCATCGTAACACTTGTTGGCATTTCTGGCTCGTGGCGTGTCAACGAGAGTCAACGGCGTATTACTCCAATCCCCTGGGAATCTGATAGAACGTTAATTATTAATAGTTATAATAATTATTATGGTGAACAATCTGAGAAAACATTATTAAATTACCAATCCCTATTACCTCGCTGACCCCCAACCCAAAAACATATCCTTGTTAAAATTAAGTTTTCCAATTTAAAACACACCTGTCCCCTGCTGAATTATTGCACTGCATGTATATTGGCCCGTTTTCGTACAGCCCATCCAATATTTGCACCCTCATGGGGTTCCATTCGATATTTCCGTACGACTCAGAAATCGGTGAACCCCTCCCCGTTTTCTGGTCTTCTAACCTGCAACGATTAACACGATAATTTCGAAGCTCGTTAACAGTTGAAGAGGTGGTTCACAAAGCGCCAAGTCCGTCAAGAGCAATTTTAGGAAAATAGGAGAAAACCTGTTTCTTTTATTCCAATCAATGAATCAATTGAGTTCGTTTATTTGTTTGTAGATGACACAATCTAATTACAATTGGAACCAGTATGTTAACATGTTAAGCTGGAAACATTGTTTTTGTGCTATTTGATCATCGGAACCAGTTCCTTCAGCATGAATGCATGTGGAACCATAACCTTTTGCTCGGTTCCAGCGTGGGATCTGTAATCATGCAGGTGTTCTTTGTTCTAAGGGCAGGAACCTCGTAACAGAAACCTGGCCCTGTTGGATGGTGGGTGCCAAATCTGTATGGAAATTGATGCTATTTGCTTGATATTCCTTCAATTTCGGCACCACCAAATCATCCAGCTGAGGCCAGAGGTTCAAATACGTCTCTGATCTTATGGTTTTGTAAAAAGTGGACTTGATGCCTTTTGAAAGCCACCTGCTCAGTGCTTACATATGAACTGCGTACACGCTCTAGGCCTGAGCTGTCGGTACTTACTGCGACAACTTATCGAAATAATCCCCTAGAGCATCATCAGAAATACTACTCTTGCATACTTCCAGGTCGATTTTTGGGTAATAGTAATTGTAGCTTACACACATCTCATCGGTGGTTTTGAAACCGCCCAGAGTCACGTTGTTTCGAGCAGCTGTGTCGTAGAAGCAAGTTTGAATCAAAGCGTCTCCCTAAAAATGAGGTAGTTATGAGAATATCTCATTTTGATTTAGATATTAATGATTATGTATTATAAATGGTATGTAATAATGATTGAGTATGGATATTAGTGGTAATCTTTATGGCTTTGCAGATGATAATGCTTGGGCGTTTTGGGGCAAAGACATCAGCCTTATTGACTCGATTAACACTGATCAGCTTTTAATAAAAGAAAGGTTTGAAAATGATATGGCTTTAAATATACGAAAATGATGGCTCGTATATAAGACTTCGGTAGTCCGATTCTCAGTAGGTAATAGAGGTTTTCCCTAGTAGGTACTCTGGATTTAAGGTGCCTTTAGATGGTGCGAATCTGCCTCGCGAGGCAGCTAGCGGTATCATCAAGGGTAGAGAAGGACCTCCTGTCGCCATCGTTGCCTCGCTCTACTCGCGCATCACATTCTCTGCAACGCCTCGCGAGAGCTCATCGGTTAAAGCCTCGCGAGGCAGATTCGCACCGTCTAAAGGCACCTTTAAGTTTACTTCCAGTGCTTCTTGTATTGGCAATCATGTTAGTGATTGTTCTTGTGGTCCATTACCTTTCACTGATCAATGCAAATATCTGGGTGTTGTAATTGATGACAATTTGAATTACAGGTCTCACATCGAATCTTTGCTGGCTCGATTGTGGAATTTGTTTTATGTTTTTAAAGAAGCCAGAAAATTTCTATCCAGTTGTGTAACTCGGCTCCATTTAGACCTAGCGATTTGTTTATTAAAGTTGAAACGAAGCTCTGTAAAATTTGGTTGTAGGTGTTTGGGTTGTAGTTCGTTTGAGTGAGAGATCGGACTTGATGTGTTGATGACTCTGATTATAAGAAGCCTGATTGTTTGAGGAGAATCATGATACAATAATAGAGCGATATCAACTGACTGGTCTGATTTCCCGTTGTTTTTTGAGTAGCCTTATCTCTTGAAAATGAGGGCTGTAGTGGTAATCGTAATTCAACCTTTCAAGTTCTACTCCTTGACGAATGTGTCTCGTTTCGATCATCACTCCCGTCAGATGAGTATGAAGCTGCGAGCCAAATATCATTATTCCATTTTCCGGCAGTGCCTGAAATCATACTGCACCATTAGACAAATTTGTAATTTAGTCAATCAAAACCTTGTGTAAATAATGGGAACTTGGTGATCAACGAACAAACAACAGCTTCAAAATCGGTCAAGCCACTGATAGAGAGCTCGCAAACATAAAAGATTTCAGTATTATCATATAATTAATTTTTAAGATGTTCGGAATCTAACACTCTCAGAGCCATATTATAAAAACATTTGTGTATGTTGAATTTATAAATAGCGTTCTTTAGTGACCATCCAGACCATCAAAGCAGTTCTAGTCACTTCTTTGGGATAGTGGCGGTAAGCAAGAAATAATAGTAATACCAATCAAATCCACCAGGTCCTGCCATCATCAATCCGTGTTTTACATTTCAAGGTGGCCGGAGCTGAGGGTGGTGAACGACGTTAGTACTTACCACGCTCGTGCATTCAGATGTGCAGTACCCCGAAAGGCTGAAAAGTCTTTGTTTTGGCGGAATGGCCATTTTGTCGACGTACTCTAATCCAAGTTCCATAATGCCCGCATCGTACTGCCGCAGGTCTGGCGTCATGTAAATCTTGAAACCGCTCGAGTCCACCCAATCTTTTGAAACAAGAGAGCATCATATTTTAAATCAAGGTTGCGAATTGGTGATGATTCGAGTTCTCGACGTTCTCAATTCACTCCACTACCATGTGATTGCCACCTTGTACTCAAAGAATCTCAAACTAAGTATCTTTGCATTACACTCGACCCTCAGTTTACATGGAAACATTACTCGAACAACCTTAAAAGTATTCCATAGAACCAGAAGTTTGTTCAAAAAAAGCAACCCTCTACTCATTGTACGTATTACACACTAGTCCAATGTTACAGTTCTTATAGCGTCACAGCATGGGGTGAAGCTCATGATACTTATTTGAGACCAATCAGAAAAGGATAATAAAAACGATGTTATTTAAACATATTGGACCCTACACCCAACTCAACATTTTCCCCTCTCATTGAAAAGAATTTTAATGTCAAGTGGCCCTCGCATCTGACGACGCCACGAAGTGTTCAGGATCTGCACGTTCGTAACATTTCAGATGTGCGGGTTCAAACTGGGCAAGTCAGTGAAGTGGAGTAGGAGACATCCCCGATCTTGCGGTATTGCTTTAGAAACTACGTTTTCATGCTGAATCGCTGATAGGCTGAATCGATTGAAATTCGCCGAAGTTGAAAATCGACAGGGAGAAGACTAAAAATCCAGTCATGCAACATGGCTAAAAGAGCGAATTTTCGAAAAAACTGGTTCTACGTAAAATGTTTCTAGCTGAGTAACACCCCAGTTTATAGATTTTTAATGCTGGACACGATGGTGAAGTCAGAATTGCGGCAGTTCATTCCGTTATCAAATTAGAGCAGATGAACCACGAAGAACATCTCAAGTAAACACCACGCTCAACAGTCCCATTCAGCGTAAAAAAAACCTTTAAGATGAGGTGTCACTTGTCAGACTATTTCATTTTTGGAATTTATGGGTAAATTTTCCCCCTTAAAACTCCCCTAGGCCCCCATTAGAGTGGCCAATTCTGCTAATCTCGATTCTATAAAGAGTTATCGTCTGGAATGGCACATACATAAACATATATTTTCAAGTAGGTACTCCATTTCAGTTTCTCCAGCATGTTATCTATTATTAACTTACTACTTGAGTTATACTCACTGGCTAATTTCAACGGGTTGTTATAGTGCATTTCCAACATCCCGTACAGGGTATAATTTGGGCCGCCGACAGGTAACCCAGCTTCCTGAAAAATGAGCATTATCAACTAATTAACACTTTGTAAAATACGGTTGGTTAGATTAGTCTATTGCCGGTTCTAAAGTTCATCTAATGGAATAAAAGTGGAGACTGAATGAACACTTTATAATAATTATTGGAATTTTTTCTCTTTGAGTTCTAACCGAATCATCAAACATTTCTGGCATCCCATTTCTTATTGATATAGTGGATTAGAATTTTGAAATAAAATGCCAATCAGAAGTTCGTCTACTAAACAAAAACACATTTCTAGAGTGTAAAACTTACTTTTGGGTATACGAACGGCTTCGCTCCCATAGCCCACGCAGTCACTACTTTAGCGCAGGGTTGCAACGCCTTTGGTTTCTTACTGCACTCTCCAGAGTAATACGGAATATTTGTGCCTGAAGGCACTTTACAGTGGAAGAACTCCATATGATGAACCAGACCTTCGTTTCCCTTTGTCAAATAACTTTCCGCCTGAAAATTCGACATAGTGAGCTATAATTTCAGATATTGATTGAAAATTTAATGCGATATTATTTTCTTGGCAACTTATTCACTGTCAATGCTTTATTTTGTCTTAGCAGTCTATCTTACTTTATGCCAACATTATGCGTTGATTCAACTTTAAGATGTAACATTCAATGACTATCGACATTGGGTGATCGTACCTACCTACCTTGGTAACGATTTATAAATTTAATAAAATCCATTATAAAGCCGTAAAACCTAGTTTTCCATCCCAGTGTTTCAACCTTACAATTACTCACGAAAAAGGGGACTGTTTGTGACTGTTTAGGTCAAAAATCGTCATAAATACGTTTAAAAATCCGAATATAACAAGATTGTTTTAATGACATAGTATAACTGACTTGGTATTTTTCTCAACTTGAATTTACGTAAAATTCACAAAAAATAGAAATGTGGTAATAGCATGGAACTTTCTTTAGTTACTAGCAAACATGTTATATCTTCATGGTTTTACGAAATGTATTCCAATTTTCAACAATCTGTAGGACTAATTCCACCCATCTATAACTAGCTGATACCCATGCGCTGCACGGGTCACCATGCATTATTGCTCTCCTGTCCCAATCACGCCCCGATGGTCTCGCTGATCTTACATCCTCCCAATGACTCTCCCGTGGTCTCATGAGGCAATTTCATCGCCCTAGAGTGAACCAGAGAGAATTCAGCTGTATCTCTCACGAAGCTGATCTTACATCCTCCCAATGACTCTCCCGTGGTCTCATGAGACTGTGTACCAAATTTCATCGCCCTAGAGTGAACAGCAGAGAATAATTCTCTGCTGTTCACTCTAGGGCGATGAAATTTGGTACACAGTAATTACTACGCTGTACCTCTCAGGTAGCTAATCTTACATCCTCCCAATCACTCTTCGTAGTCTCATGAGGCTATCTACCAAATTTCAGCGCTTTAAGATGAACATGGATGGATGTTAGAACCGACGCGTCGCGACGTGATGTTTAGAATCTTGGCCAACTTTGCCTGACAGTGTTTCGCTTCGCTCGCGTGAGAGAATCCTGTAGATAAATAGACACATATCTTCTTCTTCTTCCATCACTTCGGAAAGCTTGACAACGGAGAGAATCTGTATTGTCACTAAGGAAAGCATCGTTCACAAGGTAGGGAGCGGGTGTGTGAAAATTTCATTTAATGTAATATCGACAGAAACCATCCCTAGAACTTGCTGGTCACAATGGAGCAATCCCTATCAAAATCGCTTCAGTGTCTATAGAGTACAAAAAAAAAAAACAAGCTTAGAACGTTAGATGATAGATTATTTATATACGTTTTGAGTGCGGTGATTATTTAAATAATACTTTAATGTTTACCTAATCCCACATTTCCATAATATCTTCATATTATGAAGATTTTGAACAATCTTTTATAACCCATCAAGAAGTTACCAGGTATAGATCTTACTTGTATGACGTGGTGCTTCTGTTGGAGCTTCGAAGGCATTTCGACGGTTTGACACCAGTAAGTCGTGTCGCCGGATGGAACTTTAACATTTTTCACTGTCGGATTGTACACCCAAGTCGACGGAGGATGTGGAGCTCCTTGTCCTTGAGTTTTCAGCAGCTGAACTCTCGTCATTCCCCCTTCTTTCCTTCTGCAGAGGCTTCTACCAATCAAAGGGCCGCTCCCTTTCGACCAGACGATATGCGTGGTGCCATCCTACAATTTTAATAAATAGACTTCGCAGCATAACACAACCTTGACGACATAAATGGCCATTGCAGAGTGTTTTTGAGTTCTGTTCGCTACCGACCTCAATTTGATAGTGGTGTTTGGAGCATCTTTCGAAAGACCTGGAATAAGTGAACTTCGTGAGTTTCCCAACAACGGACCTGAAGTCGGTGCAAATATCTTCACCCTCGGGGAAGGGATGTACGATGCATTTGTCGTCCGTCCAAATACCCTGAAAATATACGAGTGGGTGAGTAATGTTTACCATCAATTATCACAATGCACTGTTTGATTAACACGTATGATTGTTATCATTGCCGATTCTCACGGTAATTTCTTGGCCTATATGATTTTGTACTCGATATCCTTGAAACGCCCAAAGCCGACTTCACAACGTTCCTTATACCTCAATTTATGACTCTTGGTGAAAATACTGCTATGAGTGTGATTCTAAAGACTCAGAAGATATTCCAGAAGCAGATTGGTGTGGTGATCACGATATGGAGGATACCATGTTCAATGTGTAAATTTGATGAGGGCAATTCACCATTGTGACCAATCTAACCATTCGATGTACCTATCCAATCACTACTGCTATGAGCAGACTCCTAGGTGCAGGTTACTGTTAGATAACCCCTGACGTTTTGGTACCTTATCTACGTTTCTTTCCCGATTTTCTTAATTTTTAACTGAGTTAGACTCGTAAAATCGTGTCAGAATTGAAGGTCATACCTTTCTGAGTCCAACGGTACCCATAACCTTTATTTTCAATAATGGAATCAACGGCTTTTGTAAACCAGCGACACAGGATTTTGTATTCTTTTCGTCAATATGGAGGTGGGCACAATCATTGTTCATCATCATAAAAATACTGTTGTATTATTGTAATTATTCCACAAACTTTGTTATGTTACATTCCCCTGCTTCTATAATATAAATATTATTTCAGAGGGTTCCAGATCAATTAGAAGATAAGTCAAAATGATTACATCACATAAGCTCCCACTTCAAACCTTAATAAACTCTGGAAACTCATACGCGGCTTATCTCGATTGGAAGTTGATAGTCACATTTCCCCGTTTATGAGGGTCATCGACGTTAGCTTCCATTGAATACAATCTCACGGGTTCGGTCGATGGGCACTTTACTGGTGTAAGTACTCAGTAAAATGTATTTTGTTAAGGCTTATGACCAGTGCGTTGCACAGCTCATCGAAGGGTTATTTCCACAGAAAAAACAATTACAAAATAAATGTACAGAAGCAAAAGGAAAATACGCCTCGAAGTTACAGGGTAGACAAAAGTACTAATGAAATGTTCACATAGAACAAAATAAATTTAATAGGATTATATTGTAGGTAATAAAATTAGTTATAATTACCCACAACCCCAACGATTTATGTAGGTATCCCCTTTAAAACACATCTCTGCAATAAGTATGAAAATAGTGTACCATGTCTTGGAATGACATTGGAAACAGTCAGTTCAATATTGTACTAAGAGTCCTTTTAGTGAATTTTCGACGTTTATATACTTACGTATTTGTTATTTCAGACAATTACTCTCGATAGAATTGTGATAAAAAGTTCAGATTTTCACAAGATGGGCAGAATCGGGCCACTCTAAGGGGTGTTTAGGGGAGTTTTAAGGGGGTAAAAATTACCCATAAATTCCAAAAATGAAACAGCCTGACATGTGACACCTCATTTTAAAGGGGGTTTCACGCTGAACACTATGGTGAAATCAGAATTGGGATATCTTATCTCGTTCTCAAACTGGAACACTGTCAAGATGAATGAGATATTGCAATTCTGACTTCACCATCGTGTTCAGTGTTGAAAGATCTGTAAGCTGAGGTGTTACTCGGTAAAAAAAATAAATCAAAATTGGTTTAAACAACCAGTTGAATGGAGAAATTTGACATAAAAATAGTTATTTCTTCGAAAATTCGCGCTCAAGCCATAGGTATTGCATGACTGCGGATTTTTCTGTCTGTTGAATATGTTTGAGTGACTTCTGAAACGTCGGGAATGAAGAAAATTTGTCTATCTTTCGACTGAACGTTAACCAACACTAACTCCTAGTATAATATACTAGGTAGTTAGTGTTGGCTGAGGTTCAGTCGTATAGTTAATCATGAATATACCCGTAATTATATATCATAGATTATATATCATATATCATATTATGATATATAATTACGCGTATATACATAATGTACCATTTTTTGTTGTAAAAAAGTCTAATTAGGTGGCACGATGATGAATAGGGTGACGCATAGTTCTTGCACTCGCTATTTCAATCTTCCTTAACACACGACTTATGAATACGACGTATGAATGTCGTATTTCAGGGCTCGCCTTTGATCATCTCTTTGGCAAAGTTTTTTTTAAATTAATTTTCCGAGTTATTTAGAACTCGAAGGACGAAATACCGCATGAACATGAACATCAGTTCAATAGCTTTTACTATTGAGCTTTGACTGTGAAAGCTTTTCTGCTCTGTAAAATAATTTGGAACAGTGCTTCGGTGAAGCGGGTTGGACCAGTGTTGGACACGACATCGGTGATTGGCATTGGGTTATACGGAGAGAATCCTGTCGAATTTTGAAACTCAAAACACTCTTTGGGAAGTTCTCGGGCAGATTTTTGTGCGATCTGAAGAAGGTTATCTGTTAGGTCTTGAAGTAATTTTTCGGGGCTGTTCGTCTACCGATCAGGAGGAAACTAAATTTTTAATACAATAGTGTTGTGGCAAACTAAAATAAATGACAAGAGTGAGACACTTGTGACTTTTATTCCTTTATTCTGGCTTGACACCACATGCAATAATCATCGACCCGCTTAGCGTTCTGCTCAAGGACAACTGAATATGGTCACAGCCATCTAAATTCATATTAAATTGATCAAGTAGGGTTAAGTTGCTGTTAACATTTTATTTTAATCCAAAACGATCAAATGTAATAACAATATCAATTTTCTCATACTAATCTACGAAAAGTAGTTTGGAGGGTAAAATATTATAGTAAGTAGCATTGACAGTACCAACCTTGATCCGTGGGCCGGAATCAGGGCGAAAGTAAACACAATAATCTCCCAATTCGAAGTCTCCATGATGAGAAAATCCCACAGCGAACCAATCGTCGTCCTCGATCTCCGCGTGAACCTCGAATTTGATTTTGGAATTCGGGTAGTCCAGTGTCCAAAACAGCTTGTGCCGCGCCTCGCCGTCCAAGGCTACATCGTAAACTGTGTCTGCCGGCCTGATGAGAAACGTATGATTACATTACAATAATAAGTACCGGTATTATAAAGGTTTATTGTTAGTATTTAGAGGAGCAAATGAACCGCGCTGTGCGATAACCCCACAAATCGGGTTTCGACAAATTCTAGTCAGATCAGCTCCGAAGTCTAGTTTAGATTCGGTTTCTTGAATAACTTTCTGCTGATATTATTGAAAATGTAGAGCGAACAGCATAGTTTTGGTTTATTAATGAACCTTTGGAATTGCCCCAAAAAAATCCCCCCCCCCCCATTACGAAATTTGGTTCACGAGTTCGGACGTCTCAGGATGATTCTTGAAACTTTTCAAAACCCTAGGTCAATGGGAAGGGGTTCAAAATGAATTTGAAAACATTAAAAATATAACTTTCACGAAAAATGTCAGTTCACGTTTGAAGAAGTCCATGGCACTTTACCCAGTTAGCGTTGTGCTAAAATTACGAAATTTGGATTACAAGTTTGGACTACACCTACGATGATCCTTGAAAATTTTCATAACCCCAGGTCAAGGGGAACGTGTCCAAAACGAATTTTGAACTTTCAGTTCAAGCTTGAACGAAGTTTTTTCTTCAACTTCCCAATGAGCTAGAGACTTGAGATTTTAAATATAGGTCAGAACTAGATGACAATGCAATATTCACTTGGTTACTTGTCTGTAAAATTGATCAAACTATTCTTATTTGTTTAAACAAATTAAATTTGGATGATGAGCTAGAGTCTTGAAATTTTAAACATAGGTCAAAGATGGATGACAAAGCAATATTCACTAGGTTTATTGGCTGTAAAATTGTTATCAATACCTATTTGTTTAATTGAATTTGGATGATGAGCTAGAGTTTCATCGATCATTTCGTGAATTAGATAAGGGCGATCTGCTCAAAGAAGATAATAAACCGTTGTGACTAGAATTTGTAGAGTTTTTCAATAACCAATTAAACGAAGCTTCTAAAAATAAACATAAACATCAGCTATACCGTTCAATATATTGAATTCACAGGCATGTTATTAAGCTATTTTAATAGTTAAATTGTGTTAATATTATAGAACATACAGTCAAGTAAGGCCGTGTATCTGATGCAATAAAGTATATTATTATGCTCTCGTCATCCACAACATCTCCCCGAATTATTAACAGAGGCAGGGCATTTAGTCAAGTGAATTCCATTTAGAATGTTCCTCCCGCCATTCCGCGGAATTGCTGTTGAAATGCAGTTAGGCCCCAGTCCTACGTACCCGCTCGCCTGACGGATTTTCACTAACGCTCTCCTCTCAACATTTCACATCCATTAAGAAGTCATCAAAATATCTAAACTCGGGTTGTCAACTTGAAACTTGACGCCGTCAAATCAACAAATTCTGTTCGTCTTTTTATCGTCGCTATTTCTTCAGATATTAAAACTCGGGTTGAGTTTTGTTACATTCTTTGTCAATAATTATTTAAAATGATTAAAAATTAATTAAAATTATTTTAATTCACGTGTAACATAGAAATAACAGAAATAAGGCTGTCATTTTGCACGTTTGTCCAAATACGTTCACCAATTCGTCATAATACCTATGAAGTTGTGTACAATTTTTTAATATTAAAAAATTATTCTAATTGTTTGATCATTTGAATTGTAATAATTTTTAATATTATTAAAACATCTGGCGAGGAGCCTCACGCTACTTCCCTGTACACTCGAAAAAAATTGCTATGTCCTATATCCGAAAAAAGTGATAAAATCGCCTTCTTTCGCCCATCCATCACCTCAATAATAAAGGTGAACTCCTGAAATTTTGAAATTTCAGCAGGAGTTCTCATTTCGAATACGTGGAATCTGAAAATCGAAATGAAAAAATTCGCCCGTCCACCGCACCTGTTCTCCAGGCGCTCCAATTGAACCTATTGTTGAAATTTGGTACCAAGTAATAAGTTCGACTCAGTGTTGCCGTTTGTCATTTGTAAAGTGTGTCTGTCACCTGTCATTTTGGAATTTATGGGTAATGTTTCCCCCCTTAAAATTCCCGTAAACCACCCTTAGAGTGGCCAGATTCTGTCCATCTACGAACTTAGCCAAGACAGATTTTTTGTGCAAATTTGAACTTTTCATCTCAATTTTATCGATAGTTATCGTCTTTTGGCAGTGAATTCAGGATGGTATAAAACGGATTTTGGTATAAAATTCTTTGGTCGATTTCAATGGTTCATTCATTACCTATCGGAGATAATAAACCAAAACTTTCGGGAATTCCAGTTTTAAAAATTTGGGATACCTTCCTTTTCTTCGAAATTTCGGTTAAAAAAAAAATCACTTACTTTGTAGCGGCTGAAGTTATCAAGAAAATTAACGGTGCCAGGAACCTCATTTCCTTCTACGTCTCTTATCAATTCTGGTGATCAATTTTGGTGTAATTGGCGACGGTTTCAGCGAGTCCGGACGACGGCTTGGAGAGTCAGCGAGTGACTGGAGGTCCAGGAGACGGTCGCCCACCTCATTGGAGGCGGTTCAGAAGGAGCAGGCGGGATATTAACTCGTTCGCGAGCTTCTCGTTCTTCGGATTCCACTGGAAATTCGTAAGCGGCGCCGCTCCGCTCTAAAGGAATTATCAATTCCTCGTACCTTATTTTGAGGGGAAGATCATTTGATGCCCGCGGTCACTCTCTTGTTCGATTTGGGCGCGTACAGAGTTGCAGACAGAAACATGAGTGAATACATGCATCTTTATTGCCTATTCTTTGTGCACATATAATATGTGACATATTGTGCGATTTTGGTTTATCAACCAAGGGCAAAAAAGTTGTTCAACACCCTCCTCAAATTTACTGGTTTACGTTTCAAGGTACGTAGATTCAGAAAATCGAATGTAAAAGAATCCGTCGCGCCATTTCGTCCTAAAACGATCAAATTTGGTTAATTTATTTAGATCAGCCTTAGGATGATCCTTGAAACGTTTCATAACCCTACCTCATTTTTGAAAACGTCATATCTCGAAAAATTCACATTGAACAGTATAGTTTTTAGTTCATATCTAAATAGAGTTTGAATTACAGCATTTTTTAAGACCACCCAGAGCTTTCTACAACCAGCCGTCCGTTCACAATGAGCGCTCAAAGGTAAATCCATTGAAAAGCCGTCAACATGAGCGTGAATCATACGGCGGCTTGTCGGGTCAGAGCTCATACTGGCCCTACCGATGGCTTTTGCGCATTGTTTTGAGTTTCTTGTTCTGAGATAGTGTTCGTGTCTACAGAGAGAAGGTTTTTTTTCGAATATTTGGTTCCTGTTATAAATTATTGCGGACGTAGGTACAAGAACATTCCAGAAAAATACAAATTAATTCTGAATGATGTTGAGGGATGTCGAGGGTCGGTTACATGAAAATTGATTCATGTGCCAATTTATTTGCATAACTACCTATAACCAAATAACTATAAAAAATTTTTGTCAATTTTCTCACGATACAAATGTAATTAATTAATAGTAATATTATGAAACTGTTTTTAGGCCCTGAAGATGAAGAAATATATTCTTCGAAACGTCGGCACATAAATCAATTTTCATTTGACCGACCCTCGACATCCCTCAACATCATTCTTACTGACGGTCAAACTAAATCACACACACTCATTAATTCTGAATATTTGTTGATCAATTAAATGTTTAATTCATCATTGATATAAATAAACTATATAAAATAAAACAGAGTAGTGATCTTGACAGAAGGGGAAGAACTTTAATTTTAGAATTTTAATTTTACCTAGAATTTTAATATTGTTTTACTATTTTATTAATTTAGATTTTTAGATGATTATTAATTTGGTAATCAAATGAATCACTTTGGTTCTTCTGATGGTTCAATCAGTCGTGTAACATTGTAACAAAATTTGTTTTTAATAGCAGTAACATGATGCGTGTTACTTCAAAACTTTGCTCATTCGGTGACGCTCCACGACAGGAACTAGATTTTCTTCTTCCGTAAAGTCTTCCTTCAGTCCGCATCAAGTGGTCTTAATTGAATTCCGCGACGCAAGCATTCGCTATTGCATTCCATTTGGAGCGCCCACCCTTCGGGCGATCGCGGAATCTTCATGCCTCAATATTCTTCGAACTTGGCCCCCGCGTCATATTATTCCCCCAAGTCTTGAGGCATTCGGCAGGCGTAACCCAATGCAATGGTGGAAGCCTTGCAGTGAATCACCATAATATGCACATTGATTAACTGATCTGCCGAGGCTGGTTGGTTGTATTATCCTAAAACTTCCAATTTATTCTTCAATGTGTTTTCTTCATTTTGATCTCCTTTATCTAGTTTTGTAATACAGATTTGGTGTTTTTCTTGGTCCAATTCTAGGGACTTCAAAAACCTACTTTTCCACATACTCACGTAATATTACCACTCAGCCGCCCTTAGACGTAATGTATCTTCACAGTTACGATTGTGACGGTTCTGACTAGTGCCCGTCGATGCCAATGTGTAAGAAGAAATTGGGTTGTAAAATACTTGGGGGTACTTATTGTTCAGAGCTTGAAATGGTGCGATCATGTTGGTTTACTGACGGCTAGAATAAGAAAGCTTATATATCACTCGGATGATTTCTTTCTGAGCTCTAAAGAAAAGGGATCATCAATGACTTAGCCGCACCACCCCACCCTACAATCCCATACTGCAGTAATGACTGAACCAATGTAAAATACGTTTCCCTAAGAGCCAATGACGATTGATACTTACGAAGTCGGGCGAAAACATATAATATCCCTTTTCTTTAGAGCTCAGAAAGAAATCATCCGAGTGATAAGTAGGAAGCCCTAACTTGAACCCTCGCGACCATTGTTTGAAAAATTGCTTATATGTACTGTGCGACAGTTATATGTCAAAGCGTCTGTCTTCCAAATCGTTAAGGAAAAATATTTAATATAATAAATGTCATATCTCACGACTTCCTCACGTTTTCAAAAGTCGAACTACTTGTACCTGTTCCATTGAACAGATCGTCTCTCTTTCCGGATCATTACATTTTTGTTGGCATCAAATTCTTCAACTTGCTCCCGCGGGACTTTAAACTTCAGCAATCCAAGCTGAACTTCAAGTCCCTTCTTTGTAAGCATCTTGTTGACAGTTGTATGGCCTATCAATATATTCATATATGAATGATTTGATAAGTGGTAATAATAATAATATACTTGTATCCTTGTTCATTAACTTATAGTTTACTTTTACATTGTATATTAGCAGACACATTAATTTATTTTATTTTATTTTCGTTTTTTTTTAAAGCTATTCTACACCAAAAGAATCAATAGAGAAAACAATCATATCTGATATGATTGTTTTCTCTATTGATCGCAAAAATTAAATGTTATTTTCTTTCATTTTGACATTTTTATGTCTTTCATATGGCACATAACAAAAAAATCGTCACGAAAATCGTCACGAAATTTGCTCACGAAAATTGTCCCAAGTCGCCACAATGATGATTATGACCATCAGAAGTGAAGTTGGAATTAGGTAGGTACTTTACAGTTTGTTATGTCTTTGCTATGGCACACAAACAAAAAAATCGTCACGAAATTTGCTCACGAAAATTGTCCCAAGTCGCCACAATGATGATTATGACCATCAGAAGTGAAGTTGTTCGTTATTGGAATTAGGTAGGTACTTTACAGTTTGATATTACTTCCCAGTTTCGGCCCTGATCATCCTAGAAAGCTGATACTCGGTATACAAACTCTTGAGGGAACTCTAAATTCGAATTATGATATGCGCATGACTTGATACGAAGTTTGTTTGCACACAACATGAAAATGTCTCAATGTGTTGCAGACTCGTATGCAAGCGTTTACTTTGGCGTTTTTAACAGGAAAAGGGCTCATAAGTCCAGCGACAACCCAAACCCAAAGTTTTTGAAAATTGACAATTTACCAGTTACTATAGACGTTCCTCACAACATAATCTTGCCAACACAATCACAACCACCCACACAACTGGGAGACACAATAATACCTCCCACCCGCACAAATACACAAATTCCTACAAGTAATAGGTTTGCACCATTAGCGGAGCTGTCACAGGAGGAAGCTCGTGCACCAGATACGCAACCTCCTAGGCCTTTCTTTTATAAGGATGCTCAGACTTGTGGCTCAGGGGCTCCTTCCTTCGTGCTATTATATATTGATATTGTTGAGCATCATCATGTACATCATATATTATATAATAGTTAATGTCTATAATTATGTATTTGTATTTTTTGGAAATGGTCAAATAAATAAATAAATACAATATCGATATTTGGTTTCCAACAATATTGGTACATATATCTGTTTTTTCCCCTATGACCACAAAATGGTCTTTCAGTCAACCACAGTTCTAAATGTTGGTAGCAATAAGTATTTGAGAAAATGATAATAACATTTTCAACTGAAGTCTTTGATATTGGTATTGATGAAGTGTGGCCACGATAGAGAAATAAGATGAAATGAATATTACCTACCAGTTTTGAATCCCGATTGCTGTGTGGTTATTACAGTTCCTCAGTGGTTACGAAGCTTTGCCGCGGTGTGTTTTCGTAAGATAATCACTTTATAAACGGGCCACGGATACGACTTCAAATGAACCATTACCCCTCGACAAAGGGCCCCCATTTGCATTGTAACAGGCTTCGCGAATTATTGAATAACCCTAATAACGCGAGTCGCTGTCGGAATCCGAAGCGTTTTAGAACTTAGTTCGGTTGGATCCGCGATGGCGCTCGGATTTACATCTTTATCGGCTTTGGCGGTTCCCATCATTCTCTTGGCGAATCTCGACTACTGCATAGCGTCACTACCAAGTTCTTTGATCAACGAGCACTTTGCTAGGAAAAGTGTCGGAATAGTCGCTTTAAAGACGTGCCGTTTTGCGGGTAATTTCTTGTTCTGAAATACTTTTTCGAATTCGAATATTTGGAGGTAGGAGTTCAGATCCGATGCATCTTTAGTTTCTGGTTAGGGATGGGTTTTTTCGTCTCATTCGCTCGAAGTCCTAAAACAGCAATATTCTCCTAGTGTTAAGACGCTTCGCTGTTCATATAATATATGGACAGCGAAGCGTCTTAATATTACTATTAATATTATTAAAAATCCATTTTCTCGAGAAAAAAGTGAGCCAGTGAACCTATTTCCCTGTGAACTAATATTTCCCTGTGAACTATTATAGTGACCTGATCGGCCGAACTGCCATTGCATTTTACACTTGTTTCAGATGCAGTCAAACTCACGAGGCACCTCAACAAAGAGCACGGATTTTACACCAAGGTCATGCGCTCAGTAGCAGAGATGAACGCGACGGATGTTCAATTTCATGACGCGTTAGTCAGAGTTGGAGTTTTCATTGATATGACGTGCGGAGATAATCGACGATTCTTAGAGGAAGTATGAGAGTTTTGTACTATTCACTCAATTAACCAGGGTCCAAACAAAAGTATAAATTGATAAATAAATAAATACCCCGAAGGAAAAATGTTGAAAAGTATTAGACTACGCACGTTGTTGCTTATGATGTACACAGAGAGAAATATCGTAATTGACTGAGCACAATTTGTAAACTGATTAAACATATGTATGTGTACCGAGCTGTCTTATTATTTGAATAAAAATGAATAAATAACGTTAGTGGTAGATAATGTATATTGGTGAAATTTTATTTCTATTTGTGTTTTGTTTATTTTACTTCATTGATCAGAAACACGACTGTGGGTATTTGAAGAATATTGGCACAATTTTTTCAATGTTTCAGTCTGTACGTTTTTTTCGGTCTGTTGGTGAATGAATGAATATTTTATTTCCACGTAAACTACAAACAGTATACTCAACGTTTTACGTACGGCTGTTGTAAGAACGTGTTGTTACCGCAAGATTTGGCTGAAATGGGCTGAACTGCTTGGGGGCGGTGGCTAGTGCTTTCCTTCCTAAGGGACTAACTGGACGGCATGTTGCGAGCGATTAGCGTTGATTGTTCATGCCGTCTCCCAAAGACGTTGTATTAAATTTTGTTCAGTAAAGACTGAGGTATCAAGCGTCAGACGTCCGCGCCATCACACTATTCTGGCTGAGTGAATGCTCACCTGCATCTACTAGTAGGAATTTCGATGTATCGTATAAATACATGCAATGGGGGCAAGAATTCTCGACGAGGTCTGTTCTGCCGTGCTAAGCCCAAAATCAGTACCTAATCAACGCAAAACCTGAAGTTTCGAGAAAGCGAGTTTTACCGTTGTGAAGCCCTTGGAAACGTAAAAAGCAGTAGTACATTTTCCCCTTCGCTTGGGAAAATACGTTAGTTTGACTGTTTTTAGTCGTTTCAAATGAAACTATCGGAGGGGTATGCCTATAGGAGTGAGGATGGCTCAATTTTTGATTTAACCCCACCAGCTGTTTATTTATTTCAAATAACTAAATAAAAATGTTAAAAAAAACTCGATGGCAAGACGAGTTTAACGATTCTAAAAAGTCAAAAAGCGTAAGAATTCAACTGACTGCTTTTTGACTTAGCACGGCAGAGTACATGTACAGACACACGCAGCACCTCTTACACAAACCGCGGTTGTTCCCTGTATCCATAACATGTCAGCAATACCTTGGTCATTCTCTACGACATTCGCCACTTACGATTGATCCGGCTTTAAAGAAGTACTCAACATAACACAACTAATATTATACAGTGCAAGGCTCGGGTAACTCATTATTTTAAAACAGATATAATCGTAGACTTGTGAAATTTACCCACTAATGAGGCAGCTCTGCTGCAAACAAAAATAATCAGGAAGTCCTAAGTAGGTTGAATATTACGGAACCTCCCATCTCATTCGAGATAGATTCTATTATATTATCGTACTTTGGTATGGTCCAAATACATGCTCAATGTACCTTTCAGTATTTTATTGTGACTGTTGCTATTAATCGTTCTTCCGGGAGCCTTAAGATTCCGCCCCGTGTTGTCATTAGCTCGACGGATTTGAGCACCTCACTAATCCCATCGGCTTAGATCAACCTTAAGACTCCGCCCGGTCTTATGATTCCGAACCCGAACCTTAACCCGAACCTTATGATTCCGCACCTCCGTGTTTGTTTACCTCCCATGTTGAGGGTTGCGGTATAAAAACCTCCCCCAATCAACTGATTACTACCATATAGATTAGTTGGACATATAGATCAAGCGGACGAAATTAATGTTTGAACCCGTAACCTTTGTTGACAAATTTCGTTAATAAATTGCTAAGTATCATTTCCATATTTTACTAACTGCGTTTTCCGTACACAGGGGAGATGTTCTCGGGGAGGGGTGGAATCTTAAGGTTTCTAGAGATAGGCTCGGGGCGGATCTTAAGGTACCATTAAGTTGCTCTGATCCTTTAATGACAACACGGGGCGGAATCTTAAGCCTCCCGTTCTTCCAAGCCTTGATATTGACGCGAAGGATTCTTCTATTTCCCAGGCTGTGGCTACTCATCAACTTGGTTTACGGTGGACGTGGTTGATCGACGTTGGTTCCAGTGTGGGCATCTTACAGAATATCAATCTCGGTTTCGTCAACGACGTAACAGTCGTGATCAGTAACGATACTGATGGAGAACGTCGTGTACTGTACCACGCATTCACCCAACCCTGGCCGCGACAGGAGCTGACTACTATAAATGTCGGTTATTGGACGGCTGACAGAGGATTAGTGTATCATGAGCCCCACAGAGAATATTCCTTGGAAGGAGGCACACTGAAAGCGGTCATATTTGTGAGTTTACTAATTTCACCTGTTCCAAAGTTAACACGAGGGAACGGTTGTTGATTGAGTCGCTGATTTCCAAAATCATTGATGCCGTGTTTTGAAAAAAATGAGTTGGTGTACCGTTGGATTCAGAGTGGCGTCATCTTCCATTCGGACACGGTTTCACGTTTTGCTATGGTGCTGCGATGTTTGTTGAGCACTGTATCTCTGCTTCGTATGGACCTGTTTGGCTTCTAGCTTCTGATGAATTCATCAATTCCAACTGGTAGTCAACAGAATATTCATGAAATGTTTGGTGAACGGTAAGACAATACGTTCCTAACAAAATGTTGCCCAACGATTAATCGCCCAACAATGGTCGCTGATAGTCGCCCCGAGCAAAGCGTACATGTTTAAACCTGTTGAACCCACAAGAATTGAAAGGTAAATTAGATTGATGCCCCTAAAAATATGGATAAAAACCCGAATTACCTCGCAAAAGCCCTGGTACCAAACAAAGTAGATTATTTCCAGTTCCAAAAGCCTTTCATAAGTATCTACTTATTGAAATCAATGTCTAAGTACCCTTTGTCTGATTCCAAAGCCCGACATTAAATGTCCGACAAATTTTGTCCATCGACCCTTCCTTTCTGTGCTGTCTTACTATGCTCTTGTTTTGGTCGAATTTCCACGTTAGGTACCTACCTACTTTATTACTCTTATAATAATATTTTTTTTTCTTTTTTTTTTGCAATGTACCTACCTACTTGATGAATGAAATATTGATTTTTTTGTAATTTTACGTATCAAATCTGATCAATAAATGTAATTTTTATGTTACTTCTACGTTACGCTGTGCCTTCATCAAGAGGCCCTTCAAATAACTTTTATTATGTAGGCAATATATTACCCGGCTATTATTTAACAATAATCTGCCCCTAAGTAATACATTGGCGCATCTCTTTTCTGGAAACAGGGTTCTAAAAACCCACAACGGTTCTAAAGCTCGTTATTTCCAAATTTAAATAACTTATTTTGTTCAGCAGTATCCGATACTTTTGTCCATTTTTGCAGATAAGTTATTTGATTTTATTGTGGTTAAAAAATTTCTGTACAACTCGACTGGATCATCAACTATCAGTTTTTCGCGGGTTTTGTATGCTTCCCATGTAGTGGATTTGGCCGCTTTGGAAAATAGACGTTTCTACTATTCTTACATCGTATTACAGATAACGAAAGAAATCTACCACGAAGATCAACTTTACAATGAGCTCCAAAATAAAACCTATATGCCGAGCATGGACAGCGCAAATAGATATTTCTTTGCTATCAGTTTGCATATGGCTGATTTTCTCAACTTCAGGTGAAAATAATTTGGCAGTAGGCAGCTGTTGAAGTATCTTTGAATTCAATGTTTAAAAATTAAGTAAGTGGTCGTCTTACACCATTGAATAATTGAATAATAATTGAAATGGGTCAACGTTTAACAGCATTGAGTTGGTGAAAGCGAACGATTGGGGGTATCCCTTACCGAACGGGAGTTTCTCAGGGATGATGGGGATGCTCGGCAGTGATTCAGCAGACCTGAGTATTACCCCACTTTGGACTGCCACTGAAAGGATGAATGTCGCGACGCCGTTATTGCCTATTCAACGATTCTCGTAAGTTCCGTACTTGAATGAAACTATTCTGAATCGAGCGGAATTAGTCGAATCTTAACCATGTTAGGTATGTTGTGAAGCTATTTCGTTGGCTATTTAAAACGTCTACCCGCGATTGTAAAATGAGTTTTTGCCAATTCTAATTAATTTACTTCCGCGTTCTAGTTGTGACAGTGCGATGCACCTTTCGATCCAATATTTGGTGTCGAAATAGTTACGAGTCATTTATTAGTTTTTGTATAATGACGAGTGAATAACATCGACACAACCAGTATCGTATCATTTGATGACACTGGATCAAGAAATAATTATAAAATAAATTAACTTCCAGAATACACGCAAAAAACGAACTATATTACTACCTACTTTTATACTCTGTTTCAAACTGCTTTAGTAGTAGGGGCTCGGCCAACGACTGGGCGTTTACCGCGGCGTTGCCACGTCTGGGGAAAGTGACAAGGGCTGAGCACACCGCCCACCAGTACCGCAACAGTGTCCGCTCGCCCGAATACTAAAGCAGTTTGAAACAGACCAAAGTCAAAGTGTCAACTGGTTGAGACAACAAGGGCTCATTGTGAGTGGCTTAGGCCTGAGCAGGTATTCAACCCTTTTGGTGGCCAGGCTTAGAAGACCGCTTCATATTACTACCTCCAAATTGTTTTCAAATTCCCAATATCAATTTGCTTCTTTCATTATATTATAAGTTTCAAAACAAATAAATAGCACTAGTTTAATCAAAGTCGACGTTTTTTTCGATTTTTATAGTAGAATCTTGGTCTGATAGAAATTTCGTTTAGTTCCAAATAAGTGGCACTATTTGAATCAAATTTGACGTTTTTTGGTTATCCATTTTCGTCGGCTCTAGTCTCCCAACCCTCTTTATACGTTTTTCGTATTTTTCGAGTCAAATCTTGGTCTTGTGTGAGGTCATTTTCAACCAAATAAATAGCTTTTTTCAAATCAAAATTAATTTTACTTTCTGTTGTATTTCGACTTTTTTCATATCCCATAGTCTAACATTAGAAAATAATATTTAATATTCCCTCAAATGTTCATATTAAGGATTTTATCGAGAATTTAAACACGTTTTTCCTTGAAATTTGGGGAAACCGAGACCTGTTCTTCTCGTGGTCACCACATACCTTCGTAATGATGAGCTAATCGTCTTTTTAATTGCTCAGGTTCCCATTTGCGTTTAAACAACCTAAACGAACTGGAACTTATAAAGCCCTGGCGTTGCAGTTTCAAACCGAAGTGTGGGTTTACACTGCCCTGATAGCGGTGATCACTTGCCTAACGCTCAGCGCAATACACTGGCTGAGGAACAGCGTGAAACGGCGTCGAAGAAAAAGTTTTTGCCGCCATGAAGAGGAGTCTTTGTCGTACAACGCTGTCATCGTGATTGGAGCGATGTCGCAGCAAGGTGATGTTTGCACTCGTGTTGTGGATAGTTAGCTGGAGCATAACAAAGAATTAGGATGCTGGGGCAGAAAAAATGGAGTAAATGAAATGTCGTCTGACTGTTATACCGGTTTCAGTGTTCAAACCTTCGTCAGTAACAAACAGTAACTGAAAGCAAATGATAGATGAAGGTGAGCTCAGATGGTGCCATAAGTGAAAGGAGGTCGATTGTGATTGGCTGTTGAAAGGAAAGGAGGGTTGAAGGGGTAGGAGCAAAAGTGAAGGAGAATCTAGGGAAAGATTTGTTAGATACGCCTAAGTACGATTATATCAATTATTGATGGTCTTTGAGTTGACTCCTGTAATATTGGTTTGTCAAGTACGTGAATTTTCTTACGATACTCGATAGTGTAAACAGTTTATTTAAAGCTTCTTTCAATTGATTTTCCATTCATGTTGCAGGGCTCATGTCCGATCCTACGGACATCGCACGGAGAATCGCCAGCTTATCACTCCTACTTTGTTTCCTTTTTGTCGCCACGTATTACAACGCTGCCACGATGAACGCTCTACTGTCGCCTTCTCCCAATACGATCAGAAACCTCAAGGAGCTGATGTCAAGTGACCTTCCTCTGGCTTTAAATGATGCTCCCTATTTCTCACACGAGGTGTTCTTTCTTACCGGCTCCTATTTCAACGTTTTTATAAAATTATGAAACTCGGGTTACGGGTTCGGATCGGCCGAAGGTCAACAGGAAGAGGTTCAAAATTCATTTTGAAAATGCCATATATAAAAAAATTCAAATTGAACGGTAAAGTTGTCTGGACAAATTTGAATAGAGTTTAACTCAGAGAATTGTTGAAGACCACAGCTTGGGTCGATAAAGAAAACACATGGTTCATGATGTAGACATTCTTGTTCTGAAATACTTGTTGAAGGTTATTTCGAATATTCGTTGGTTCCATTAAAATGCTAAGCTCGTAGACAGGCGGAATTGGGTCACTCTAAGGGGGAGTTTTGGGGGATTTTAGGGGGGAAGAATAAAATCCTAAAATGAAACAGTCTGACAAGTGACACCTGATTTTATAAATTTTTTAGCAAATTTTCGACCAAAAAGGAAGCTATTTTTCTCGGTCCAAAATGTTTAAAACTTGAATTTTTGAAAACTTTGTATACCACAATACGTTTAAGACCACTTAAGTTTTGGGGAGTTTTAAGGAGGGGAAAATTACCCACAAATTCCAAAAATGGAACAGTCCAGCAAGCGACATCCCATTTCAAAGATTGTTTTACGCTGAACACGTGGTGAAATCAGAATTGCGATATATTATTCCGTTCTCAAACTGGAGCAATTTGAAGATGAAGAAACGTGGTGGTTACTTGAGATGCTCTTCACGGTTCATCTGCTCTAATCTGATAACGGAATGAGATTGAGGGCATTTTACATATAACCAGTTATTTCTTCCAAAATTCACTCTTATAGCCTTAATGCTGCATGATTTTGGATTTGTCTTGTTTTTCTTTGGTTTATTCAATTTTGTAGTTATTAGCCTTAAATTACGTTTGAAAGCAAAATTTAAAAAAGAAACGGCTGGAAATATGGCTGGAATATGGAAGTAGATTCAAGTGAATGGGGCATATATGGGAGCACTGCACAGCACTCCACCAACTAATGATGTTTATTTTTAGATTCGCAAACTTATTTTGGACCAAGAGGTCACAGACAGAGTAAATCACTACAAAATCGGGATGATCAGCCTTGAGCTGGGGCTCCAGCACATCCTCAAGGGAGGAGCTTTCTGCTGTGAAGACTTCACGCTTTATAAAGGCATTGAAGCGAATTTCCTGGACGAACAGAAATGCGACTTGAGCATGGTTCAGAGCTCTCCTCCGTTCCCAACCGCCATCTGGATACCCAAGAATTCGCACTACAAAGAGATCATGTTTCAAGGGTAACGAGAATCAACTACTTGACAAAGCCGACCGACGAAGCTGCAGTTTCAATGTTTTACAACTATTCAATTTTTACAACTGCAATGTTTTAGTTACTTTTAGTTACTCGTTTCCATATAGCTAAATCCGAAAATTCGTCATTTTTTCGCCCGTTTGGGTTGTACTTGGCACATTTTGGACATTCTTGGCTCGGTCCGGGATGAAAATACAGTGTATTACAGATTTGCTATTGTGGTATTTAATACACACTTGCACCACAATAGCAAAACTGTAATAAATTCACCCCATTTCACAGTAGGTGTTATGAATACACGAGGGATCTGACGTCTTTATTGGTGTTTATGATTCTGTGTCGTTCGCCAGGAGAGTACGGAAAAGGCCCATCATGTTGTTCAACAGAATTTCGGTGATGCAAAATTGGACAAACGCAGAAATTGCATCAAACCGTTCGATCTTTAATTCATCAATGTTTCGAACCTTCAAGAGTTAAAAAGAAAAACAGTGGAACCTTTCCAAAGGCTCTGGTTCCGGGAAATTGGCAAAGAATCAAAACGAAACGTTGGCTGAGTGCCATTTGATATAACAAGGAAATGAAGATACGACCTCCTGCTATTGGTCGAGGTTGGCAAACTCATTCAGGTTCTATGGTTTTGTTTACCGTAAGTTTCCTATTGCAGTAAAGAGATTAACAGAGTCGTCCCCTATTTCGTTGGTCACAGTGCCAACAATTGAGAACGTTAAAACTTTTAAACAAAGACATAGGCCCCAATTTCCACTAGTAGTACAAGTAATAACGAAAAACCTTAATAACGAGTCAAGATACGGTTCAAGGCACATAGAATCAGAAACACGAACTTGAAAATCCAAAGATCCAAAAATTCGAATGTGGACTTTGGACGTGGGTTCGTACCCACGCGAGGATGATCCTTGAAGCTATTTCACGCTGAATCAATAGGAAGGGGTTCAAAAAAGCGCTTGACATTTCAAAACGTCGTATCTCAAAGATTCAAAATGGAACGGCACAGATAATTTGTACAAATGTGAGTGCGTTTCGGTTCAGAAAATTATGTAGACCACAAGAGAGAGGGAGACCCACCACATCATTCGACTGTCTGCTCGCACGATCCAACAAATATTTTTCAAGTTCCTTATGATTTCATTGTAAAGGTGTACAAAATTATAAGCTGGTAGGCAGCTTGTTGCTCACTGAAAATGGAAGCGTGTCTTTCAAATGTTCTCTTTGATATTTTCAGAATGCTGCGAGCGAAAGAACACGGACTAGTAGATCGTCAGTACAGGTAACACCTCTCGAAATTCAATATTTCCCAAGTTTTTTATTTATTTATATTTGTCGATTGTCGTTTTATGCTATGAAGATCGCTGTTTTTCAATCCACACGGACCACAAGCCCCTCCTCACATATCGAGGGTCTCACGGCAACACCCCACATCGTCACTTTTGGCCAAAATGAGTTATGCATACCATTTGAAGCGTCTTCCTCCGGCGGATCGATCTAACTAAGTATAAGTTAGGTAACACTACCTCTCACGATTTATTTTACTGAATTACTCAGTAAACATAGATGGGTTTTTGGCTCTGCTGAAAAGTCGCCCAAATGACGATGTGGGAAGTTGCTCAAGACCCTCGATATGCTTTTGCACAAAGACCGGAAAAGGCTTCCCCGCGCCAACTTAATCGACTAAACTTTATAGGACAATTTACCGCGGATGTGAGGTATGTACCTGGATCAGCGAAAGTTCCTGCCGACAGCTTTTTCCCTCATTGCAGCAATTAAACTGACTTCAACTGTCTCACTCCAAGATGTTGCCACTGCCCAAACAACTTGTGTGGAGCTACAACACGTCAGATTCTGCCAACGCCCTTTCATTTTAGAACAATTTTTTCGGGCAATTTTCGACTCAATACAAGCCCTTGCACCTTGCATGCCCTTGTATCTCTGCCAAAGTCGACTTGGTTCAGTCCCGCTATTGCTGGCCCTCCGTGAGAAGGTATGTCGCATTGTGGGCAAAGACATGTATTCCATGACAGCGAGCCATAACGTGGTGACATACATTGCAATAGGAACATACCAGCCATCAGAAGTAAGATTTGCACATATTAATGTGGATATTGTTGTTGTTTACCACCATCAAGAGGTTCTTGTTACCTTCTAACAATAATTGATCGCTTCTCAGAATCCAGACATTCCAACGTTTGTCGCCGTGAAAATGACTTTCACACTAGTCCAGTGAGTCACGCCAGCTAAGATTTTTATTGGTGGGGGAACTGGACTGTCCTGAAACTTACTCATGAGGACAGTCGACTGGCACAACTTTTTCCACTGGACTGGCATGTCACTGTGTTACTGGCCTGCCGACTGGCCTCGTGTAAACGCCGCATTAGCACTTTGCGGGGGGGTTTACCTACCTACAAAACTGAATTTGAAGTCACGCATCTGCCGACATCTATCTCAGTTGATGAATGCCACTGGCAACTATACTTTCAAAATTCTATACTTACAAAATTCTTATTGTGACTTTTTTGCCCGGTTCTCAATTTGCTACTTTTTTCTTGTACACACTTTCTTTGCCATTTTCTAATAAATTGATTCTCGTTTTCGTTGAAATTACTGCTATACATACTAACCTAAACCGCATTGACGTACTTTTCAGGTACTGGTACCCAGCCAAACCGGAATGTCTCGTGAACCAGCAGTGGCTGTGGGTTGGACTCGAAGCTGTCACAATCGCCCTCGTCATATACTTCGTAGGATTCGTTTTTTGTTTTATAATTTTCATTTTTGAAATAGCAACATCACTTCCGTTTTTCCGTAGTAAATACGCAGCGGTATTTAAGTCCAAGTAGAGAAAGTTTCAATTTAAAGGCAAGACCTGGGGTAATAATCCGTGAACATGCCTTGAAGCTTGGTCTGCTTGACTGTTCCATCGTCTGTCAATTGGCAACAGGAGTTATCTCATTTTTCACAGGTCTTCAGTAAAGTGATGGCTTGTGTTTATGTTTAAGTATGATGATGTTACACCAAAATGTTTTACCTTCAAAATTTGAAATGTTTACGATACAACTGTCACGATTTGACAAATTGATGAGAAGAATCTTATTTCTGCATCATTTTTGTTATTTTCCTCTCTTTGTTAGCGATTATTCCAGCGTATACCACTGTGTAATTCCATGTCAATACGTCAGTTATCTGTTGTGTATCAGAGCCATTAAACCAGTTTGTATTCCCCGAAAGAGGGCTTTTCTGGCTCGGTTCGCTCCACTCAAAAATCAAATATCTCTTGTTTTTCGACAGTTTTGTGACCTCAAAATACACATGAAGTCCGAATGTTGTGGATGCTGTTATTGATGTTGGTGAAAATGTGGTTTTTCCATTCGATTCGTCGAGAAAAATCCATTAAGAAACCGCCAAAACTGAAATATCTGATCTTGTTACTTAAGCGCCAGAGTAGGTACCATAGCGTTGATTTGTTCTCTTAATTAGGTGTTCTACGTTTTGCACACTACTTCGATGTTTTTCTCATGTATATGATAATATTATACCATTCGAAACAACGCTGCAGCCTCAATTATTCATTCCGTTACCATTTCGTCGCAATTTATTCTTCAGTCAAAGCGACATAAAGTTATCAATTGGACGATTCTTCCACGCCGTAAAACAGCAACTTGTAGTTCATTATTTTTTCTTCTCGCTATGAAGAAAGCTGTCACGTATTCCACAGGCTCCCAACTCTTGTGGAAATAGCCGTTTAGAAACTCACCTATAAATCTTTTCAAATCTTGAGTCGAGATAAATCTTTCAAAATATCGCCGACCATGTCCGGCTCAGAGTGCTTTATTATTTATAAAGTGAGGCATCTAAAAAGCAGTATTCGTGACAAAACTTTACAGTAAGTGCGGTGAGGAAAAGTCAATGGAGGAGATAGCCGAGGCAAGAAAGAGGGGAAAGGGTCCGGATCCAAGCTAATCTATAGGAGACACGACATCTCCGACCTCCTTTTGTGGTTGGCGTTTACCACCAGTTCGGATCTTCTAAAACCCGAAGTACTTGTAAATGAGCGTGAAAATGACATTTTGTGTTAAATACAGTCTTCAACAAAAACAAATGTTTCAACTCCACGGAGCGCATATGACAACTGGCAAAGAATGGAGTAGGTATAGTGTTTTCGGGATAATAATTAAATGTGTAATTACTAGGTGTCGGTCCCGTCGCTGACGGGCAGAACTAGGGGTGTGTCCATCTACCTCTGTTACCAGTCCCGGACGGGCAGAACTCGGGATGGATCCATCTGCCACTCTTATCTGTCGCTTTACGGATTATACCTCTTACATGTTAAAGGGACATTAACTCCTTATAATCTTAAATCTTACCAAAAATAATATTCATCTGTCTCACGGGAAGGAAGAATTAAAGATTTTTATATTTCGGCTACCCTATAAACCCCCACCCCTATGCATCGGATCCGGAAGTGAACCCCCCTATGTCCTTCCCCTATCACGGAAACATTTAAATACGGGAGAAGGGTTCGATCCATCGAGCCGTTTTTGGGTGATTGAAGGACAAACAGACAGACAGACAACCAGACAGACAAACAAACAGACACCCCTAGTTATCCAGATTTGATGCGTGTTTTTATTGGGATGCCCCAAGGTGGAGTGGAAAAGTCCTATCCTGTCTGTTATCAAGGATTCGACAGAGAAACATTCTATTCAGGGAGTTTCTTTCCGTGACGGCCACAGGCTAGGAATCGATTCTAGAGCTAATTTCTGGTCAAAAATGTCTTGTAGCAATTTTTTACTCAGTTAAAAAATTGAGTTTTTCAGTTTCAAGATTTTGACATTTTATGTCTTTACTCCGGCACATAACTCGAAAAACGTTACACGAAATCGTCACGAAAATTTCTGATGATTTTCGCTTACAACCGATTCGTTGCTACGGAACTTTATCTTCGCCACTTATCATCGTACAAAAATCGTTCACCACTCGTTGGATAGCTCTCGATATCCCTAACCATATTACGTTAACCACTGCGGAGTGCGTGGCCGACAAGCTGCGGTATGAGCGTGATTGTTTAAATAATTGTTTACACACAGGTGATCATTCTCAATAATTTATATTGTCTATACGAATGCAAGCTTCATAATTTATGATGAACCCTACAATTAAGTATAACAACTACGCTACTGGGGTAGGTGATGTAGCATTGTTCGAAGGTTCTTGAATCACTTCTTTAAAGACATAAAATGTCCCAATGTGTTGCAGACTCGTATGCAAGCATTTAATTCTCGACTGTATCAACAACAGGATGGAGTTGACATTCTTTTGACATTTTCAAGTCTTTGCTTTGGCACATAAACTGAAACGGGAAAAATTTGTTTCCTTGATTCAGCCTTTCCCTCAGATCACGTCAGAACACAAGCGACAGGCGGGCCACTACGTCAGACGCACCTATGACGCACGAGCGTATGACGTCAGACGGCTGGCCGGAGGCCAACTAGTACGTCAGAGCCTATGACGCACGAGCGTATGACGTCAGAAGGCTGGCAGGAGTCCAACTAGTACGTCACAGCCTATGCCGTAACAGCCTATGACGTCAGAGGGCTGGCTGGCTGGGTGATCGGGTTTTAATAAGCCTCTGGAATTCCGCGCCTTCATTTTGTATTCATTTACATCTTCACGTTGAAAAATCCTTCATCTTGTCGCTAATTTCAATGTTTTTGACTTGATCACACAAAATGACTGATTGGAAACAACATTACACCGTTGGCTAACCTTCCAATTCCAAGACGAACTAAAAACTCTCTACCGATGCATAACGCGGTAATTTCCAAATCAAAATTGAAATAACAAAATTTGTTGAACTCAAAGAATGATGAAATTCGCAGCAAAAATCCCATGATTTTTTTGAAAAATTCCAAAAAAAAAAAATTATTGTAACTTGTTAGGAACAAATTTAGCAGTTGTTTGCGGTTATTATGTGAATAAGTAAGCTTTCAATTTTTACTATTTCTCAAAGTTTATTTTGAACTTCAATTTTTACTAGTTCTGAAAATTTATACTTTTTTGAAAACATTTTTTTGTAATAGGTATTTCTATTTGTTTAACCTGCATAATATTTTAACAAATTGTTTTATACATATCATATTATAACAACTTTTAGATTTTCCTAAATCATAAAAATTGGTAGAAGATTAAGTACCACGTTCTGCCCCACCTTCCCCTACATGATTGTATCCAGGGAGAATTTTGGGGAAGGGAATCTTGAATTGTAGTTTTGGAGGATTCATCGGCATCGACACGTCAGAGAAAATTGCTTTCTCCCACCATAGCCCTAGTGATATTTTATTAATGATTATGAGGTAATACGTATGTTGAGGTAATATGTATGTGAATGGCAAAGTGTGGACCACATTCAACCGCCGTCAATTCCCCTTTCATCGCCCAGTGTAAACAGCGGGAGTCGATTAATAAATGTGAGGTTCCGATCTGATGATTGATCTCAGGCGTTCAGATGAGAGACGTTTCCTTCGTTCTCATCGCGGTCGTTTCATTCAAATTCGCCGCCCAAGGCCGATAGCCTTTTCATCAGCCATCAGACCTGGAATTGTCCTTTGAAAGATGGATCGGTGGGGAAGGAAGTAGGTAATCGATTTCTGGTTGCTGTCGATACCCGAATTGATGAAGGGACTTGAAGGGACATAACAGGATGGAGAACACAAGCACCTAATGACGATGCGGACGGTCATGCGCCATGCGGATACTCTAACCCACTTGAGATCTCCACTTTGTTCTAGATGTTTACAATTTTATGTTCATCATAATTCAAGGGATTTCACTTGCACCTAATTGTCCGAGGAATTTTTTCATGTCGAGCTAAGTGCAAATCAATCGTATGATACAAATATCAAAACCTTAGTAACCTTTGCTTTTAAGCAGCCAGTACTGCGCGATTTGACCGTCTTTTATTCAAAATTTTAGGGGGCTAATCACCGACTGCCCAACCAGCAGAGATGGGTGTATTCGTGTAGAAATATGAATACGGATATGAAAACGAATAAAGCCATACCTAATCACAATTCTTTGTGAATTTTCCCAGAAATTGCAATATTGCAATATTCACTCGGTTTCTTATCTGTGAAATTGTTTAAATAATACCTATTTATTTAAACAAATTAAATTTTGATGATGAGCTAGAGACTTGAAATTTCATATTTAGTCATATTCATATTTATGGATATGAATACGCCCATTTCTACCAACCAGCCCCCCTCACGAAGTTTCTAAATCCGCTACTGATCGACTTTGAGGAATTTTGGCGCAATGAGCCGGTGCGTAATTCAAAAGTTGCGCCAGTTAATTATCCATTGATTCGGGCGGCGTCGTAGTTCGGTGGGTTGGTGCGGCAGCGTGCACGTGAGGATGCTGCGCCGGGACGCAAGCGCTCTCACGTCCCGTTGAAATGTGGGGGGGGGGGGGGAGGAGGAACAGACGTCGGGGAAAACCACTCGGAAAACAGTCGCCGTCTCGCACGACCTCCAAATGGAGGGAAGTCAGAGTTTGGGCGAGTCGTGGAAACGCGCGGGTTCGTTGCGCGGGGCGATGGGCGAACCGCCGTCGAGACGAAGAGAAGAAGCCGCCGCGCTTTTGAATCTTCACAAAAGAGTCGGTGTCGAAGGGATGACACGAGCGAATCCGGCGGCGGATCATCAGGCGAGACTGCTCGCCAATCATCGGGCCAAAAGGCCGCAAATCCTATTGAAGGTCAGTGTCCTGTCGGCGAAATAATTCAACGTAACAACACGGTCAAATATTAAATCCACAGCCGTGCAGCAGAGCTATAAGAGCGAATTTTCGAAGAAATGTCTGGTTTTATGTGAAATGTCTCTATTTAAGCGACAGGCGACAGGCGGGCCACTACGTCAGACGCACCTATGACGCACGAGCGTATGACGTCAGACGGCTGGCCGGAGGCCAACTAGTACGTCAGAGCCTATGACGCACGAGCGTATGACGTCAGAAGGCTGGCAGGAGTCCAACTAGTACGTCACAGCCTATGCCGTAACAGCCTATGACGTCAGAGGGCTGGCTGGCTGGGTGATCGGGTTTTAATAAGCCTCTGGAATTCCGCGCCTTCATTTTGTATTCATTTACATCTTCACGTTGAAAAATCCTTCATCTTGTCGCTAATTTCAATGTTTTTGACTTGATCACACAAAATGACTGATTGGAAACAACATTACACCGTTGGCTAACCTTCCAATTCCAAGACGAACTAAAAACTCTCTACCGATGCATAACGCGGTAATTTCCAAATCAAAATTGAAATAACAAAATTTGTTGAACTCAAAGAATGATGAAATTCGCAGCAAAAATCCCATGATTTTTTTGAAAAATTCCAAAAAAAAAAAATTATTGTAACTTGTTAGGAACAAATTTAGCAGTTGTTTGCGGTTATTATGTGAATAAGTAAGCTTTCAATTTTTACTATTTCTCAAAGTTTATTTTGAACTTCAATTTTTACTAGTTCTGAAAATTTATACTTTTTTGAAAACATTTTTTTGTAATAGGTATTTCTATTTGTTTAACCTGCATAATATTTTAACAAATTGTTTTATACATATCATATTATAACAACTTTTAGATTTTCCTAAATCATAAAAATTGGTAGAAGATTAAGTACCACGTTCTGCCCCACCTTCCCCTACATGATTGTATCCAGGGAGAATTTTGGGGAAGGGAATCTTGAATTGTAGTTTTGGAGGATTCATCGGCATCGACACGTCAGAGAAAATTGCTTTCTCCCACCATAGCCCTAGTGATATTTTATTAATGATTATGAGGTAATACGTATGTTGAGGTAATATGTATGTGAATGGCAAAGTGTGGACCACATTCAACCGCCGTCAATTCCCCTTTCATCGCCCAGTGTAAACAGCGGGAGTCGATTAATAAATGTGAGGTTCCGATCTGATGATTGATCTCAGGCGTTCAGATGAGAGACGTTTCCTTCGTTCTCATCGCGGTCGTTTCATTCAAATTCGCCGCCCAAGGCCGATAGCCTTTTCATCAGCCATCAGACCTGGAATTGTCCTTTGAAAGATGGATCGGTGGGGAAGGAAGTAGGTAATCGATTTCTGGTTGCTGTCGATACCCGAATTGATGAAGGGACTTGAAGGGACATAACAGGATGGAGAACACAAGCACCTAATGACGATGCGGACGGTCATGCGCCATGCGGATACTCTAACCCACTTGAGATCTCCACTTTGTTCTAGATGTTTACAATTTTATGTTCATCATAATTCAAGGGATTTCACTTGCACCTAATTGTCCGAGGAATTTTTTCATGTCGAGCTAAGTGCAAATCAATCGTATGATACAAATATCAAAACCTTAGTAACCTTTGCTTTTAAGCAGCCAGTACTGCGCGATTTGACCGTCTTTTATTCAAAATTTTAGGGGGCTAATCACCGACTGCCCAACCAGCAGAGATGGGTGTATTCGTGTAGAAATATGAATACGGATATGAAAACGAATAAAGCCATACCTAATCACAATTCTTTGTGAATTTTCCCAGAAATTGCAATATTGCAATATTCACTCGGTTTCTTATCTGTGAAATTGTTTAAATAATACCTATTTATTTAAACAAATTAAATTTTGATGATGAGCTAGAGACTTGAAATTTCATATTTAGTCATATTCATATTTATGGATATGAATACGCCCATTTCTACCAACCAGCCCCCCTCACGAAGTTTCTAAATCCGCTACTGATCGACTTTGAGGAATTTTGGCGCAATGAGCCGGTGCGTAATTCAAAAGTTGCGCCAGTTAATTATCCATTGATTCGGGCGGCGTCGTAGTTCGGTGGGTTGGTGCGGCAGCGTGCACGTGAGGATGCTGCGCCGGGACGCAAGCGCTCTCACGTCCCGTTGAAATGTGGGGGGGGGGGGGGGAGGAGGAACAGACGTCGGGGAAAACCACTCGGAAAACAGTCGCCGTCTCGCACGACCTCCAAATGGAGGGAAGTCAGAGTTTGGGCGAGTCGTGGAAACGCGCGGGTTCGTTGCGCGGGGCGATGGGCGAACCGCCGTCGAGACGAAGAGAAGAAGCCGCCGCGCTTTTGAATCTTCACAAAAGAGTCGGTGTCGAAGGGATGACACGAGCGAATCCGGCGGCGGATCATCAGGCGAGACTGCTCGCCAATCATCGGGCCAAAAGGCCGCAAATCCTATTGAAGGTCAGTGTCCTGTCGGCGAAATAATTCAACGTAACAACACGGTCAAATATTAAATCCACAGCCGTGCAGCAGAGCTATAAGAGCGAATTTTCGAAGAAATGTCTGGTTTTATGTGAAATGTCTCTATTTACTGTTAAATAAATAAATTTGGTTTCCGTCAATTCCAAATTGAGGTGAAATCCACCTCAATTTATAGATTTTCCAACGCTGAAAACGATGGTGAAGTCAAAATCGTGATACCTAATCCCGTTATCAGATAAGAACAGATCAACTGAAAAGAACATATCAAGTTACAACCACGTTTCTTCATCTTCAAAGTGCTCCAGTTTGATAACGGAATAAGATATCGCAATTCTGATTTCACCATCGTGTCCAACGTTAGAAAACCTTTGAAATAGATGTTACTTGTCAGACTGTTTCATTTTGGGGAATTTATGGCTAAATTTCCCCCCCCCCCCCCAAACTTCCCTCCCTCCCCCCTCTTGAGGTGGCCAAATTATATTTTTTAATCTCAATTCTATCGAAAGTTATCATTTAATACACATACACATATATGTAAATACATTAGATATGGAGGGGGATCTTGAGGGTTGGTCAGCATCAATTAGAAACTCGTCACGCCAACATTTCGCTTTTTATTTATTTGTAAAGCATCATCAGGGCTAAAAGCATTGACAACGACAAGGTTAAACAATAATTGTTTTCCTAATAAGGTTAAACAATAATTCTAAAATTATTTTAGAACGGAACAGATTGTGTAATGGTTGGTAAGTAGAGTGTGGGTACACTTATCTCATTGTAAGGAATGCATAAGTATATGAATTTGAATTATTGTACAGGAGGATGAAAATTATATAGAAACACTTACAGAAATTGGGAAAAACTTTAAGTTTTTCAAGTTTTCCCAATAATTGGGAAAATTATTTCTGTAAGTGTTTCTATACAATTTTCATCCTCCTGTACAATACTGCCGCCGTAAGTTAAAACCACCTATCAAATCACCAGATCATCAAAATGGAGATAAGATAAAGTCTTTTTTCGAACCTTTCCAATGGAGATAGGAAATTCTACCTTGGCAGAAAAGACGCGCCACGTCGAGATCTACGCAGCCATGAGCCCAACTCCAAAAACACCAAAATGGTCGATAGGGGACTTTATCTTAGCACGGCAGAATAATTCAAATTCATATTCAGTGCTTTTGTTTCACCAATCCATCGTATACAAACATATACATGTACATAATAATATTATTATGATGTTTGGTGTCTTTTGGCAGTGAATTCAGGATGGTCTGAAACGGATTTTGGTATGACAAATTTTCGGTAATGCGAGTTTTAAACATTTCGGGCCGAGAACAATAGTTCTTGGAATGTTCTTCGAAAATTCCCTAAAACGCTGTAAATCGTTCTGTATGGATCTCCTTCCTGACCAGATCACTATTCTGTATAGGACATAAACATCCTCATGAGTCTCATAACTGTACGCAATATCTGGAGTAATGGGTTAAAATATTGTTCGAATAGGTGATCAGATGGTCATATCTGTGTGTGTGGAGGGCCGGGGGAACTATCGCAGTGATGGTCTGTCTATAATTAATTGGTAATAATCAATGAAATAATTATAGAACTACTTGAGCAAGACACACTCGACACCACAAAACCACGTGTGGTTTGAATCAGCTGTTCCCCAGTATGAAGTATGAATGAGGCCTCAAGTTGATGATTGTACACCTCATCATTTTAGACCTCCTTATGAACAACATCGTACAACGCTGCGGGTGAATCAAAATCGATTCAAATTTGTACAAAAAACTCTTCCGTTCCATTTAAAATTCTCGTCATTTTACGTTTTGACGATCGCAACCCCTTATTAGCACCCCTTCCTATTGACCTGAGGTTATGATTTGTTTGAAGGATCATCCTCGGCCTTGTCCGAGCTCGCGTCCCGAATTTCAAAATTTTAGGTCAATTCTATATAAGCAGAAAGTATCCTAAATTATTCTAAAATATCCTAACTGTGTTCTAAAGAATATAAAGAATTATTCTTATGGGCAGAAATGGACAGAAAGTATCTCAGGACAAAAGACTTGGTACCACAAAACCACGTGTGGTGAATCAGCTGTTCCCCAGTATGAAAATAGTCCACATGTTAACGATTTTCTCTTGGTTCTTGATCTTTGAGTCCTCATCGTGAACAAACGGTCTCTGAATCAAAATCTATTCAAATTTTTACAAAAAATTGTTCCTTTCAATATTTGCATACTTTCACGTTTTGACAATCTCAACCCTTTTCGCATTTCTTCCTATTGATCTGAGGTTATGACATTTTTCAAGGATCATCCTCGGCCTTGTCTGAGCTCGCATCCCGAATTTCCAATTTTCAGGATAATTCTAAATGGGAAGAAAATATCTCAGAACAAGAGACTGAATACCACAAAACCACGCTGTTCCCCAGTATGAAAATGGATTTGTAGGCTATGGATTTTACATAATTTTTCACCTGAAATTTGGGCTGCTGCTCCACCAAAGAGCCTATTGAGAACTACTAATGAAGCCGAGGCTTTCCATACCGATTTCAAGTACCTGATGGCGGTGAGTAACCGCTACAACGATACTGACATTCGTGATCCTGACATACTGACATTTGTTGACTACTACGATACCCTCTGTGATTAGGTAACACGAATCATTTCTCATTGAATAATACTTTTATCAGTTTTATGTTTCATACTGTTTTAATAAATTGCTGCTCCTCATTTGACAAGTGCAATGTTTTGCAGCACTCATTATCCATGATCTTCGTTAAAATTCGTGAACTTACGGTCGACTTCGGATCAGGTGACACAACGGGAACGCCCACTTCGGATCAGTTGACACTACTGGAATGCCCACTTCGGATCAGTTGACACTACTGGAACGCCCACCACGGTACCGTGCTAACAGCCACCGTGGAAACCTGGAACTCCCTAATGTGTGCCACCAGAGCGTTTGACCCAAAGTCACTGCATATTCCCTACTTTTCTCCTTACGGCGTTGACCCAAAGTCACTTCATTTCTCCTTACGGCGTTGACCCAAACGCATTGCCTTATTGACCCAAAGTCACTGCGTTTTCCCGTCATTGCCCCAAACGCCAGGACGCCCACCGCTGTTCTCCCATAAAAGAGAAAATTGACTGTTACAGTACTAGCCCTTAATAAATGGTCGAAAGAGCAGCCTGGTTCCGAACATCGATTGTGCAACACCGATAAGAAATGTTCTCAATTTCATTGTCGTAATCGGTGACCCTTGTAAGTTGAAGTGCTTTTTTGGGGGTTCTTCTCGTGAAATACTGAACCGGCTCGAAAACAGCGGAAGTTTAAATAACTTTTTAAAGGGGATCCGACAAACTCTCGCGTCCCCCGTTCCGCTCGGACCGAGAACTGGGGAAAAGTTTCTACGGAAAAAAGGTTCGCGGTTGAACGGTGTCTGTACCAGTGAGTGTGATGAGTTCGGTCGATTACAACTCACATTAAGAATGTATTATCCAATAACCGAAAATTGCTCACAAAACATATTTGACAGTAAATTTCTGTTTTTGTTGTTGAACATTTTTTGTTTATAACTTCTGTTCTTCGTATTCCAGAATAATATTAAAGCGACATTTTGGGAAACTCGAAAAAAGTAACTCTTGATACGATCTGTGCTTAGTGACGTGCGATACCTATCGAATATTTTCTTTTGATACCGAGTGCTTTTGGTATCTAATATTTCGTTCTATACCAGTACTGGTATCGAATATTTTCTGTAGTATCTGTTTTGGATTGCACAAGGGTGGGGTATACTGAAAGATTCCTTATTACCTAAGGCAACAAAACCTTAATTGCGTTTCAAGCTCGTAGGTACTAATGTAAGTATAATGAATGAAAATAAAATGAGTTAAGGAGCTCCTTGCTAACTATTTATAAGATAAATAAAAAATATTGAAATAAACTTTCTCGAGTGCCACTTCCGCTGGGCTCAAATAATTATTTAATTATAACGTCTGACCGTTTTCGGGCGAGCTTCAGGCTTGTCCACGTTGCGGATGCGTGACGAACGACGACACCTGCTGGCGATGGACGATGTGTGATGCAGAGAGATGTGAAGAAAAGATGATACGAAAGATGATACGGTGCTGCTGGCTACCCGGAGTACCTATTATAATAATGGAGGACATGAGGGCAATCCATAAGTATGTTAGTGCAGCATGGGCATGTATAGAGGGGCTCGTAGTACGTACTTACGTCGTCAGACAAGATTCAGACTAACGAGGCGGTGTTCGGGATTCTGATGACCCTTAGATGATACACTCGAGCAGATGATGAAATAATCAGTTTGTCAGGTGGGATTCTGATGACCCAAATGCAATGATGTTTTAGTAGTCCGGCGAAATCGTGGATTGTGGCGTCATGAGAGGGGATATGATCATTCACGATGTATCCTGATAGATTTGTCTTGGGATCACGGACCACCGACACCACTAATCCACGCACCATATCACAACACAACATGATACGAGCTCGTAAATGAAACAAAGTACACTTGGGCGCTAACAGTATCGGAAAAAGTACTCAAATGGATTTGTATATCATAGATACTTCTAGTACTATTCATACTCGATTGAGTCAACGAAGTGCTAGCAGAATCAAATGGTGATGTCAAACTCTCATTCCGTTTCAGATTAGAGCTCATCAGATTAGAGCAGTTGAACAGTGAAGAACATCTCAAGTAACAACCACGTTTCTTCACCTTCAATCTTCCCCAGTTTGAGATCGGAATAAGATATCGCAATTCCGACTTCACCATAGTGTTCAACCTTAAAAAAAACCTTTGAAATGAGGTGTCACTTGCCAGACTGTTTCATTTTGGGAATTTATGGGTAATTTTTCCCCTTTAAAACTCCCCAAACCCCTTAGAGTCGCCCGATTCTGCCCATCTACGAACTTAGCCTTTCGATTGCCAAGTCAGTTTTTTTGTGCAAATGACGGTCTGAAACGGGTTTTTCGGAAATTCGAGTTTTGAACTTTTTAGACCATGAACAATTTTATAACAAATTTTGAACAATAGGCCGTATTTCTGTCAGAAAGTAAGAGAGGACCAATAGGTCCTATTTTTGTACAGATGAATAAATAAAAAATCAGTCTATCAATCAATCTCCTACAGACGATGAAAACCATCGGATTTTTGGATAGTGAGAAAGCAAATACCTAATTATGCGTTTGAAATGAAAGTACCTAGGTAAGTACTTAAAAAATCGTTTATTTGCTTTCGATTAATCGAAAATTGATTATAATCAATAATAATTAATCCACATAATTATTCAATGCCGATTATCGGTAACATCGATTATTATCGTACGATTAATCATTTGAGGTTGGTTATAATCGATTATTTGGTTCCGATGATGCATCCCAACGTACCGTACACGGATTCACCGTACATAGATGAGTATTCGTGTTTATACCAGCCGGAGTATACAAAATGATTCAAAATGAAAATCCTTTGCAAACGTCAGCCTTCAGCTTTCCGGTGTTGAGGTACAGAGCGGGAAGATTGAGGAAGGTACAGGGAGTGGTGGTGTTAGGGGGGGGGGAGAAGTTACGGGGGGAAGGGAGAGTTAGGGGGGTATGATGTTGAAGGGAGGGTGGGGGGGAGGGCTGTTGTCGAAGTGCGTCAACGGACTGCAGCCCCGTTTCGTACCTGGAGCACTTATTGATCCTCCCGTTCCAGATGTACCCGTCTCCATGGAAACCCCTTTTCCCAGAATCCTCGTCCAAAACAATTTCATTCATGAGAAGCTCCGCACGCTCCTCCTCCCTCCTCTACCCCTCCTCCCCCCTCCTCGCCATAGAACGCCGCAGACGTCTCAATTCCTTCCCCTTTCGACGTCTCTCAGGCGCGCTGAGTGACCAGACCACCTCCCCCTCCCGTCATAAAAGCGAGTTGAGCGATTTAGCGATACCACTAGTGATAGTCAGGGAGCGATTTAGGAACGCGGTAGCGATCTAGCAAAGGGCAGCGATCTAAGAACATGGTAGCGATCTAGCAACGCAGCAGCGTTCCGCCCTGAGCAGCAAATAACTCGAGCAGAACAAACGGTAGCGAGTGTATGTTTACTGGACGTCACAAAATATAGGCTTTCCAAGTCAAATTGAGAATTTTCCATTTCTAATGACGGAACTACGAACAGTGATTTTTCAGTGAACTTCTCATTGTACGGTTTACGTAGAACTCGGTGAACCGCAAAGGGCATTTCATCCGTTTATTTATTTATTTTTATTTATTTTCAAGTTTCAATAATAATATAGGTACATAATATCGCATGAATTCATCATTAAACCTTATTGCGAGGCTAGTGATAGTCAGGGAGCGATGGTGAAATGCCCGTCGCGCCCCGCAAGAGCCGATCTAAGAAATACCTATCATGCAAACAACATAATATGTTTCTGAATATTATTCAGAAACAACTCATTTTAGCGAATTTTCGAAGAAAATGTAGCTATTGTTCTCGGTCCAAAATTTTTAAAACTCGAATTTTCGAAACATTTTCATACCGAAATCCGTTTCAGACCATCCTGAATCCACTGCCAAAAGACACCAAAAATAATGATGATAACTCTCGATAGGATTGAGATAAAAAGTTCAAATTTGCACACAAAATCTGTCTTGGCAATCGACCGGCTAAGTTCGTAGATGGGCAGAATCGGGCCACTCTAAGGGGGGGTTTTGGGGAGTTTTAGAGGGGAAAATTCCTCATAAATTCCCAAGATGGAACATTTTGACAAGTTACACCTCATTTTAAAGGTTTATTTATGCTAAACACGATGGTGAAATCAGAATTGCGAAATCTCATCCCGTCCTCAAAATGGAGCACATTGAAGATGAAGACTCGTTGTTACTTGAAATGATCTTCATGGTTATTCTGCTCTAATCTGATCACGGAATACGATATCACAATTCTTACTTCACCGTCGTGTTTAGAGTTGAAATATCGAAAAGCTGAGGGAGGTTTGGGGTGTATGTGGGGGGGGGGGGGGGGTTCACTCAAAAAATGAAAGTCTGACAAGTGACACCTCATTTTAAAGGTTTTTACGAGTACACGCTGAATACGATCGTGAAGTCAGAATTGCGATCCCTAATTTCGTCCGCAAACTTGAGTACTTTGATGATGAAGAATACGTTCTTCATGGTTAATCTGCTCTAATGTGATTACGGTTTGAGATATCGCAATTCTGACTTCTCCGTCGTGTTCAGCGTTGTAATGTCCAAAAGCTGAGGGGGGTTTCGGGGATGTGGGGTGGGGGGAAGGTTCACCCATAAATTCCAAAAATGAAACGGTCTGTCAAGTGACACCTGATTTCAAAGGTTTATTTGTGCTGAACACAATGGTGAAATCAGAATTGCGATATCTCATCCCGTTCTCAAACTGGAGCACTTTGAATATGAAGAAACGTGGTTGTTTCTTGAGATGTTCTTCATGGACATCATGTTCTTTAATGAAGACCATTTACATAAAAACAATTATTCCTTAGAAAATTCGCTCTTGTAGTCATGCTGCATGACTGGGGATTTTTAGATTCCGAGAACATCCATCTCATGAGTAGATACTCAGAATGATATTCTCATCCTCTTTCACCCCTCGCTCAATTAGCTCAATTAGCCATGAACAAATTAATTTCTAATAAGATAGGCGAGAATAAAGAGTAGTCGATCTTAACCCACTTGTCAAACGGCGATGCAACATGTAAATAATAAATTGAGGGCTCCTGGTTGTCAGCGTCAAAGCTGGCTTAGGGTTACCCACATTACCTACCAATCTAAAGCGCGTACCATAGTCATGGCTGTGCAAGTCCAAAACGACGTTAGGAGATTTATAATACATCAATAGGAGGGACTTTATGATTAGTTGTCTAATCGTGAAAACCTTAAAGTCACTGTACAGACGCACGCCAGGTCCGTGAAGAAGGTTTTTAAGTTGACATTAAGAAAAATAGGACGGCGATTTCAAGGCGTGTGATTTCAACTCGGAAAATCTCTTCCGGCGGAAGCAAAAGAGACTCGCGACAGAAACTCGTTTTCGGTCTCGTTTGGTGTTCAATCGCGACACAGCTGAGATGACAAGAGTCACGACAAGTTCAACTAAACCCGTCTCGTGCTGTCACCAACATACATTTTCCCTTCTGTAATTTCTCTATTTGATACATTTCACCGCTGCCGCTCCTTTCAGATGTTTGTCAGGGTCGGAGGGTTTTGGTTCACTATGCAGACCCCCGAGATTGTCATCAGGCGGGTCGAGTTATTGATATTGTGGCGAACGATCCTCTTCGACTCACGTGACAAGGTTGGATAAAAACCTCTGCAGCAGGTCTTGGAAACATCGTACGTCGTACCTACGAGGAGACAGAAAGTGGTCTTAAAAAAATCTCCGTGATCTGCCTCGTCAAAACTCAAAATACAGTAAGACCTTTTTGGTTTATTATCTTCGATAATGAACCATTAGAATCGATAAAAGAAACAAATTTTTCAACCCTCCACAACATTTGAGGGTTTACGTTTCAAAATACGTACTTAGATTCAGAAAATCGAATTTGAAAAAATCCGTACGTCCGCGGCACTTTGCCCAATTAGCGTTGTGCTAAAATGACGAAATTTGAATTAAGGGTACGGACCAACCCCACAATGATCCTCCTAACTTTTAATACCCTAGGTCAAGGGGTTCAAAAATTTCATAACTCGAAAAATTCAAATGGAACGGTATGTTTATTAGTTCAAATTTAGAAATTTTTCAAGACCACCAGGAGGTTTGTACGACCAGCCGCTCGTTCACAATGAGGGCTCAAAGTCGTCAACATGAGGGTGAATCATGTGGCAGCTTGTCGGGTCAATATTCATACTTGTTTTCAGATATCGAAATTAACGTTTTTTGAACCCCGGGGTACCTCGCAGGGGGAGTTGTGAGGGGTGGGGGTCCAGATATTCTGATTATGATCTAAGCCTCTAGATGAGTTGGTGCAGATTATATCAGATATACATCTCAAAAGTACAGCATCTGATACAAATTTCTGGTGTTTTATATCTGAAGATAAATATCCGAATGTAAGGCAAATCGCCCTTCAACTGACGGCATTTTTTGGGTCAACTTACTTGTGCGAGTCTGCATTTTCTGAAATGAAGATAATTAAGTCAAAATATCGCAATCGACTAACTGACGATCATATGTCATCATGCTTGCGATTAGCACTCAGTGGTTACGTACCATCTTATGAAAAGTATGCTGAGGACATGCAGTGCCACGCTTCAACATCCAAAGCCACTCCTTAGTTAAGTTTAACACCATATGTAACTCTTTTGTTTTGTAACAACCAATAAGCTCGCAATTTTGAATAAATATGAGTTTTTTCATTGATATTGTAGAGAAGAACCTAACTAAACCTAACCCAAACCTTAACTAAAATAATGTACCTATATTGTGCAGAAAGCTAATATCTATATATGCTATGGTACGACCTACCTAGGTAGGTAGGGTGTATCGTGTATGTACGACAACCCTGCAACCACACACTTGCAGTCTCTCAGAGTCGATCGTAAGTAGTCTAAAAATATTGAGGTAGATCGCCAGCAGTTCAAGTTTGAGCACCCCTGATCTAAGGGTTTAATTAAAAAAGTTTTTCAAGATTTGACAAAATCTACTTTTCGGGCTCATTTTTCACCCTTTAGTTCCCTTTAAAAAATTATTGTTAGATTCTGACGAGATGGGAAATCTAACGCTCTTTCCAACGGTATCCTCCGATTTGCGAATACTTTGAAAACGATGATGGAGTTAGGACCAATTTTAGGAGATAAGGTCGAAAACACGGAAAAAATCTTAAAAGTGTAATAACTCGGAAACGAAGCTTCTGAAAAAATTCTAGGAGGCACGCTAAGTCGCAAATTAGTTGTTGAACACGTGGGTGACGTTTTTCGGATCATAATCTGGACACCCTGTACGTCTATAAACTGAGGTGTTACTCGGCAAAAAATGGAAACAAAATTTGTCAAGAAACCAGTAAAATGGAGACATTTTACATGAAACCAGTCATTTCTTCGAAAATTCGCTCTTATAGCCATGCTGAATGTTTTTAAATTCAAGATGAACATAAAAGATGATATAAAATCCAATAGCCAACATGGCAGAACACAAGACATTGTGTACAATATTTTGGATGATGACAGGTAGGTATAAAATTTCGAGGGTCTCACGGCAACACCCCACATCGTCTTTTGGCCAAAATGAGTTATGCATACCATTTGAAGCGTCTTCCTCCGGCGGATCGATCTAACTAAGTATAAGTTAGGTAACACTACCTCTCACGATTTATTTTACTGAATTACTCAGTAAACATAGTCATTGGCAGATGTTTTTTGGCTCTGACGATGTGGGAAGTTGCCGTGAGACCCTCGAAATTCTGCTGCATCAATCAAATTTGACGTACTTGAACAGTGACAAAGGCGTAGCTCAGACTGAACCTCTCACACCTTCTGCCTCTTACAAAGTATCATTCCGTCAGTCTCGATCGATCTACGGGAGGAAAAATAACCCCGAGGATTCACGGGCTCTCATGAAAACATCTTACGTCGGGTTAAAAAAGTGAGAATCTTTATTAAGATCCGGCTCTCGTTCTCATCTGCCAGAGTGGGTTGCAAGGTCGGTCATTAGGTTGAGACTTTCCGTCAGCCGGTGGAACGGATGGATCTGTCGGGGAGGTTCTCCGTGAAAAATGGAAATACGGGGAAAAAAAATAATAAAACACCCTCGTAACACCTCAGTACGAGTATATCGCGACGGTATCTTATAGCGGGACTTACTGTAACAAATCTCCTCGCTCTTGCTCTGTGCTTCAAAGTGTGGCGTTCATTCGAAATGGACCTCTGTATTGTGGGTTTCATTTCAAATGTAAATATTTTCTCTTTAATATTGAGGCACGAGTCTCGGGTTGAATGGCGGATGAGCCATCTGAAATCCAGCTCCATATTCGTATTCGGCGTAATCCCATACAAAATTCGGGGTGTGTCCATCTAACTGTGTTACCTGTCCCAGACGGGCGGAACTCGGGATGGATCCATCTACCACTCTTATAATCTTAACCTTATACCTCTTACATGTCCCTTTACAAACCCTTATAATCTTAAATGCCAAAAATAATATTCATCTGTCTCACGGGAAGAAAGAATTTAAGATTTTTATTTTTCGGCTTCCCTATAAACCCCCACCTCTACTCATCGGATCCGGAAGTGAACCCCCCTCTATGTCCTTCCCCGATCAAGGAAACATTTAAATACGGGAGAAGGGTTCGATCCATTGAGTCGTTTTTGCGTGATTCAAGAACAGACGAACAGACAGACAACAAATTCAAAATCGGCATGGTTCGACTCCATTTCACGCGAAACGGATTACTGTAGTGAAATTTTTCGTAGTAGTACTTCTTACCTGTCCATTCGATTATACAGGGGGTTACACCAGTTGTGTCCGATACCTCTCCTACGTGTTCCACATTTAATTTCCAGCCAAAAGTGTCTCGTAGACTTATTTAAATCCACTCAAAATCCAAATTTGTCCACTTAAGATGGTCTGAAACGGATTTTGGTATAAAATATTTTTGTATATAAAAAGCTATACGAGAAAGCTATGCTATCGTCTAAAAAACAGGTGATTTTAGGATTTGGACAAAATTCACTTTTCAGACTCCATTTGCACTCCACAGTTCCAGCCTTAGGCTAGTGACATACGAGCTGGCCAGGATAGGAGATGCTATCAGGAAGGAAGAGACAGTCATGAAGGTTCCTGTGCCACCTGTTCAAAGGTTGGCAGTGACACTGAGGTAAGTAGGTATTTATAAAAAGTTATGAAGAAACTTTATTGACATTTTATGTCTTTGCTTTGGCACATTAAAATAAAAAATAACGCTCGTGCATGGGTCGCAACTCTGGGGGGCAAAGGAGGGGGAAATTACAGCTTGTAATGTGTACATTTTTCACATAAATCAAGAGCTTTCCAAAATAGTAAATCCATACCATGTGACCCATATCCATACCATCAAGCTGAGTAACTCTAAGCGCCCGATCTATGTACGACGAGACGACGTGAAAGTAGCTCTAAGCATTTGATGTATATACGTCAGAATGACGTCTAAGTAGCTCCAAGCGCCTGATATATGTACGTCAGAATGCCGTCTGAGTAGCTCCAAGCGCCTGATCTATGTACGTCAGAATGACGTCTGAGTAGCTCCAAGCGCCTAATCTATGTACGTCAGAATGACGTCTGAGTAGCTCCAAGCGCCTGATCTATGTACGTCAGACTGACGTCTGAGTACCTCCAAGCGCCTGATCGATGTACGACGAGACGACGTGAAAGTAGCTCTAAGCATTTGATGTATATACGTCAAAATGGCGTCTGAGTAGCTCCAAGCGCCTGATCTATGTACGTCAGAATGACGTCTAAGTAGCTCCAAGCAAGAAACAAACAAAGAACTACTAAGTAAAGAAAAAACAAAGTACAAAAACGGTGAATTACTTATCAATTTAACAAAAACCAAACCAAGAAAAAAAATTCTTTTGTCCGTTTACTGATCATCTCCATAATCCGAGTCGTAATGCGGTGATGTATCATGAAGAAGTGGAGATCGGGTTGAAGAGGGTGCTGAGACAGATGGAGAATTGATGGTGGAAGGTGTTTGAGTGGGAGGATGACGAATTTCAGAAAAAGTGGAATCGAATGTGTGGTGATGGTGTACCACTGTCGGTTGTTGAAAACTGGTGGGGGGTGGCACAAAGGGGGCAGATGAAGTTGATCCCTGATGTAATGAGTGGTACCGAGTGGTTATCTGCAGAATTTCGGATCGATACTGCAGCTTTAGGGGATCACTGAATTGATGGACGATTGGTAAAAGGGAATCAAAAAAAGATCTGTCTGCGTCCACGACTTCTGGCTGAGTCATGTACGACAACAGCGCTCCTTCCAAATCCCTTCTTTTTGCCTTCGTCTGTTGAGGCGTCACAAATCTTTCCTGAGTTGGCGTAGGTGCGCGTGGCGGGAGAGGAGCTTCAATGGGTGACTGCTCCGGTTCATCATCAGATTGTGTATTATTTTCTGTATGGGTCGACTGAGTTTCAGCCAAAGCTGCACTGGTTTGCAAAAAGGACAACTGCTTTGCATATATGTAGACACGTCGTTTCTGCGCACGTTGGCCCGATTGGGCTTTCATCCGTTCACTTTTCATGTACGCATCCTTTATATTTTTCCACTTACTGATGGTCCTTTTTACTGAAACAAAGAAACGTGCTTGGTCAAGAAACTTGAAAATGTGGGAATATTTCTCTAGATTAGTAGATTTCTAAGTTGAATTAGAAGAGGTATCTATTATAATTATTATCTAAGTATCTATTATTATTAGAAGAGGTCTATTATAATTAATTAATTTTATTATAACTTCATTTATGATAATCATTCGCGTGGGTTTTTTTACAGATATTTTGGCAGTGGCTGCAGCATCCGCGACATGCAAACTTACAAACTTGGCCATTCAACAGTGTGCCAAATAATCCGAACAGTTTCATTTTCATCAGTATTTGAAAAACATGCCAACTTTCCTCACTACATCGGAGCTTTGGATGGGAAACACATTCGAATTAAAAAACCGACTTGCAGTGGATCTTTGTATTTCAATTACAAAAAGTTTTTTTCAATCGTCCTGTTTGCTGTGGCTGACGCAAATTACAACTTCCTTTACATCGACGTAGGATCTTTTGGTAGAGAAGGAGACAGTACCATATTTGAAAATAGTACATTTTACAAACGTCTGCTGACCAATTCTTTCGACATACCTAACAACGAACCTCTCCCAAACACTGTTGAACGGGGAGTAACAGAGATGATATCCCCCAAAAACAACTCCGTTGTAAAAACTGACCCGCCAAAAAACCTCAGCCGCAAAAAGGAATGATATCCATTTTGCCCGCCAGCCACATATATAGGATGCTCGGTGCTTCGCACCTCGCTGTTGAGTGTGCATATAGAAACCTGATCCTCCTACCCCTAACCTCCACCGTCAATGTTTTCCTGTTCCCTGTCTCCTTCCCACAACCCCTTCTCACCCTTAGTCACCCTCGGTATCACCTAATATGTTTCCTCTGTTACACCAGCAGGGAGCTTTACGCTTCTTTCAAAGCTGTTGGCGGGAGCTTTTTGCCAGATGAACAAGCCTGAATTGAAGCATTACTTCATTATACCTAGGTGCACCACCACTGATTACTCGTGACCACCAGTAATACTTATAATATAGTAATGCTTCAATTCAGGCTTGTTCATCTGGCAAAAAGCTCCCGCCAACAGCATTGAAAGAAGCGTAAAGCTCCCTGCTGGTGTAACAGAGGAAACATATTAGGTGAAACCGAGGGTGACTAAGGGTGAGAAGGGGTTGTGGGAAGGAGACAGGGAACAGGAAAACATTGACGGTGGAGGTTAGGGGTAGGAGGATCAGGTTTCTATATGCACACTCAACAGCGAGGTGCGAAGCACCGAGCATCCTATATATGTGGCTGGCGGGCAAAATGGATATCATTCCTTTTTGCGGCTGAGGTTTTTTGGCGGGTCAGTTTTTACAACGGAGTTGTTTTTGGGGGATATCACATCTTTTTGCATGGCTAGTTTTCGAGCGGTACTTATACAATACGGTTCAATTTAACAAAAGTACCTACGAGGTAACTAGTAAATGTTTTCCTAAATGAAGTTTTATCCTAGTCAAAATTTAGTAAAAAATTAGTACGCCTACTAATTTGCCTTTTTGTTTCTTCTTTTTGTGACAAGAATAATTATTTTTTGGAAATTATTGTTTGTTATCTGAAATGTGTTTGAAAAATAAGTAGTTTTAAAATTTTTGCGAATTGGTTAAATAGTAGTTTTAAAATTTTCGATTAATTAAAACAATTAACAATTTTAAAAAATTATTAAAATTTAAAACAATTATTAGGTATTATTAAATTTGAAAAAATAGAAAGAATTAGAAATTTGAATGAATTTGAATTAGACATTTTTTGAAAATTTGTTGCATTTTTTCTTGGGGATTGTGCAAATTTTTGTTGTTGAGAATCATTACAATAATTTTAATTATTGGTGTCTCAGAGAAAGTGTAAAGAGAAAGTTTCTTCTTCTTGGAGTGCCGTATCCGAATTTCGGACGTTGGCGACCTCTCACATATAATCCTGTGATGCACGTCTTCACAAGTTATACGGGACCTACAGTTTATCGCCGGTTCCGAACGGCACTATTTGAGAGGCTGTACTTGGCAAATGATACTGGTGGTAGTTTGCCATTGCTTTCCACCAGGGGACCGCCGCAATGGCTAAGTATGTGAAAAATCCTTTCACGCCAGCGGGTATTGAACCCAAGATCTTACGCATCGCGGACAGACGCGCTTGTCCACGAGGCTACCGGCAGAATACAGAATACAGAACGTTTATTAGCATAATTTACAACAATACATGTATTGATTCTTAAAATTATTTCATCAACACCGGCCTAAGGCCTTATTTGACTTAATATAAATAATGATATAGTGTTTTAAAACGACAGGAGTTATTATTGATGTATACAATAGTGGTTGTGCCGCGGGAAAAGTGGAAAACCCACAGGTCAGGATGTTTTTCTTAACCTAAGGAACTTAACTAATATTTACAGTATTTACAATTCAACTTAAGCTAACGAACGAATATTTACAGTATTTACAATATTCACATGGTCGACTTGGGAGGTTGCGACCTCAAGTCCGCCTCTGCGATCGAGTCCCCCATTTGGGTTTTGTGTGTGTATTCAAATTATTGAGTGTCGAGTTGGGGTGTGTTGGCAGTTTGGAGTTGAATTTATCTGTTAATTTCTGGATGTGGTCTGAAAGGGTATCTATACCGTGTTGGGTGTGTAGGATGTCGAGGTTCGTTCTGAAGGGGCTTCCAGTTGCAATTCGGAGACATTTGTTTTGGGTGACTTGGAATTTGTGGAGGTGTGTGTGGGCGGCAGTGTGCCATATTGGTGCTCCTTATGTGAGTGTGGGTCTAATGATGGCTGTGTATATCAACAATTTTAATTTAAGGCTGAGGGCATGAGATTTGAATAGATTGTAGTACCTACCTAATTTTGAAAGGGCTTTCTTGTTTGTTGTTTTTATGTGGTCTCTGAAAGTCAGTCGTTTGTCTAGGTGAACACCCAGGTACTTGACCGAGTTTGTGTAGGGAATATTAGTACCTCTGATAGATATGCTGTTGGGGACTTTGCGTTTGGATGTGAAGAGTATGGTTTCTGTCTTTGTAGTGTTGATCTTAATTTTCCATTTTTCTAGGTGTCGAATTGTCAGGTGAGTGGCGTTCTGCAGCCGATTGGAAGCTTTTGCAGGACTCGGGCTTGAGGAATAAATAGCCAGGTCGTCTGCAAAGCCTGCGATGTGGGTGTGAGGGGGAAGGTTGGAAAATGCACTGGAGAGGTAGAGAGGCTACCGGCGGCCACAGAAAGTTTGCAAAACGTAAAACGCACGTTTTTATACCAAAAATCGCGAATAACTCGAGAACCGTTGGGAAAAGTGGCAAAGTGTGCTACCCTCATTCGAAAGCCCATTAAATTTCCTATCGATCCTTAAACAGGCGCCACTCTACGACAATTTTTCTGACCACCGTTCAACTTTGATGTTTTCGGAAATTAGCCAAATCAGTAGATGTGGAATTTATTCACGTATTTTTGGCTGTGGATTAGTCAAATCGATTGAGATTATGTTCAAAATTATTAAGCATATTCTAGACAACCTAGCGGACATTTTAAGACCAACCGCACCAATTTTCATCAATATTTGCGGCAGTTGTTGTTGAAAATAGAAAAATCACCATAACTCCTTTATTTTTCCCTTTAGGAAGCATTTTTTGATCTCAAATTAAACAGTTTAAAAAGCTGAACACAACTAAAAAAGAAAATCTGAAAAAGCTTCAATTTTGAAGGAGTTATGACCATTTGAAATTCCTAAAAAACACTATTTCCCCACTAATTGGGGGGGAAATGGGGGGAGGGAGAAAAAATGGTCAAAAGGCACTCCCTTGGAGCATAACAAACGTGTGTGCAAAATTTCAGCTCGATCCGATTTGTCTGCTGGGCTGTAGCCCCGTCAATGAACAACAACAACGAGAAGAAGAAGAAGAAGAAGAAGAAGAACACGAAAAACGTGAAAAATAGTGGTTTTAAAATTGTTATACCCCCGACACCTAATGTTCCCAAGAGCTGAAATTTGTTTTACGTCCTCACGTGCCCCTGGAGAGTTGGTGTACAAAAAATCAACTCTCGAGACACTCAGGGGACCGAGCTACGGGATGGTGAATACCCCAACTTGTTCCGTCGCGTAATCAGTGTCTCAGTCGCTTCGGTTTTCAGGGCTTCGGTTTTCTTGGCGGGCGGGACGCTCCCGCGTCCCTAGATTAACACAGCACTAGGCGGATATATATAACGGAGATAGAACTTAACAGGAGCAAACGGAATGTTAGCGCAAGTACAACGACTTCAGAACAATACTGACGAACGAACAGACAAGAGAGGGAGAAGCCCAACAGTACTACCAACATGACAAACTCAGAAACAGAATTGTCCTTCAATAAACACTACCACTCCTAACATGCCATATACATTTGTTGGAGATGACGCATTTGGCCTATCACAAAATATTATGCGCCCGTACAAAGGAAAACTGCTATCGAAAACTCAGAAAATTTTCAATTACTGTTTAAGCCGTGCCCGTCGATACGTTGAGTGTAGTTTTGGAATATTATCGAATAAGTGGAGGATTTTTCACAGAGCAATGGATGTTGATGTAGATTTTGCAATACTGATCACAAAAACATGTTGCCTGCTTCACAACTTTGTTCGTCAGAGAGACGGGTCATCTATTGTGTGTTTACAAAATAACAGTGAAGTACGAGGAAGGAGTACACCACCAGGCCCTACAGTTTACAATATCAGGAATCACTTTGCTAACTATTTCGAAAGTGATGCCGGAAAGGTTCCACGGCAAGACAGTTACATTGACTAGGTTTTTCTTTATGTATTTTTCGTTTTCCTTACTAAATGTACATCATAAATAATAAATAAAATCATTAATGTTAGTACAAATTAATTCAGTAGGTACCTAATGTGAATGTATTATAATGTAAATTTCAAATAAATTCTTACCAATTTTGTTCTTTTCTTCCTCGAGCATTTCTTGAAATCCGGTCGTTGTGGCCAAGGCTACAGCCAACCAGGCAGCATCTTTCTTCCCCCGGTTCTTGTAGTCCTCGCAACCTACGTTCCACAACTCGGGATACTTTTTAACTAAGTCAATAAAAAGTTCTGTATCAGCAGGATCCATAGCGGACACGGAGACGCGGACGCGTAGGTATGTCCCTGGCAAGAGCTTTCAACGTACTGATCAACCACGTGGCGGCTAGCAACCGCTGCGGTTCATAGAACCTGCGCGACCAAACAACCGCTACCACTTCCCTCGAGCGTCCGAAATCCTCTACTTTCTCTTTTGGCGACCCGTATGTCACAAACCACTGCGGTCATCTTGAGGTGAACAACCGCATCCAACCGCCGCGTCTCCCGACCACCAACCTCGCCGGATAACTACCGCTCGTATGTCACTAGCAGACAATTTAACGCTCTTTCCAACGGCATCCTCAAATTTGAAGTTCAGTGCAAATTAAGGGAGTTATGGCGATTTTAGTGAGGTAAGGTTAAAAACACGAGAAAAACTCTTAAAATTGGAAAAAGTCGGATTTTGAGTGGATTTACCTAAAAAAAAGTCTACGAGATACTTCTGGTCGGACATTAAATGTGAAACACGTTGGAGATGTATCGGATACCACTCGCGTGACACCCTGTAGGTATATGCTCACCCAGCTTTGTAAGCTCTCCCCATTTTTTTTTCTGTGATCAAAATAGAAAAAATAAATAAAAATGGCAACCCTCCTCAATTTTCCCATTGATTCAAATTCTGTCATTAGTAATTTTTTGAGGCGTCACCATGACGTCATCTGACGTCTACTTTACATTTGTTAATGGGAACACCCACTTTTTTCATTTTTTTCTGAAAGACGATTTTTTTGACATGGATATATCCATATAATATTATGTCTATTGTCTGGGGGTCAGTCAAAAATTTCCGTCATCAAAACAAATTTAATTTTAAATTTTTTTATTGTTCAATCAATCAATTTTAAATTTAAAAAAAGTAAAAAAAAAAACATTGTAACGTTTTTGACATTTTCATGTCTTTCATATGGCACATTAAAAAAAAAACAGTTTGATATTCTGATGATTTTCGCTTACAACCGATTCGTTGCTTCGGAACTTTATCTTCGCCAGTTCGTGTGGTATATTCCATTGTATAAATATACTATAATTTTTCCTTTGTGTTGCCGTATTAATTTACAATTATGATATTTTTTTTTGTAATTTCTTTATTTTTTTTTTGGAATAAACTTTCTTTCATTCATTTTTCATTCATTCATCATCGTACAAAAATCGTTCACCACTCGTTGGATAGCTCTCGATTTACCTAACCATATTACGTTAACCACTGCGGAGTGCGTGGCCGACAAGCTGCGGTATGAGCGTGATTGTTTAAATAATTGTTTACACACAGGTGATGATTCTCAATAATTTATATTGACAAAATTATGACCATCAGAAGTGAAGTTGTTCGTTATTGGAATTAGGTAGGTACTTTACAGTTTGATATTACTTCCCAGTATATTACTCGGTATACAAACTCTTGAGAGAACTTTAAATTCGAATTATGATATGCGCATGACTTGATACTAAGTTTGTTTGCACACAACATGAAAATGTCTCAATGTGTTGCAGACTCGTATGCAAGCGTTTATTGACATTTTCATGTCTTTCATATGGCACATAAAAAAAATCGTCACGAAATTTGCTCACGTTTGATACATTTGGGACACTTCCGGTGGTTGGAGAGGGTAGCGAGTATCATGAAAGGTTTCTAAAAAAGCAGACGATTCCGAAAATTGGTGAAAGATTTCTGTGCGATGAACACTACGGAAGTTCCATTTCCCTACCAACGGCTTGGTTGTACGTGAAAATTATAAGAATTTTTTCGTTGCGGTTTTGGGTGGTTTTGGCGCAAATCCTGTAGTGGCACAGACTTGAAAATTAGCATGTAGCCGCCTTAGGATTTACACTTTAAGCAGCATAGGGCCCGAATCAGCTGAGTGGCTCATAAAGCTAATTTCTATAGAATAGATGCTATCCACTCTATGAAGCTGTCATTTGGTATGTAGCCTCCTTAGGAATTACAGGCCCAGGATCCGCTTAGGGCCCCTTAAAGCTAAGAGACATATTCCCAGTAAGGGAGAAATTTACGGAGATTTTTTCATGGAAAACGACACTAAATTGAGCAAAATCGGTTGGGTCCTTTTGAAGATATGAATGATTGAAATTTCAGCCGCGGAAAAGCTTTTTCTCTGAAACTTTTGGAGAAACCAAACTTATTTGGAGACGCTTATACGCTCATGAATCCGTCCGTCACATCGAGATCTCGGCCCCCAGGCCACCTATAGACTTTTCGTTAACTACTCGAGTAACAATTCAGAAGTGTAAATGATATGGTTAATTGTTTTTGTTATCAATATCGATACCGCTATTTTTATTCCCACCCCTAGGTTAAACAATTTCTGCGCCATCTAATTATAGTGTCGAGCACCAGATAGCAATGCCATGTGCGGTCGTTATCCATCATGCACATCCTTTTATATCGTATATGAAAGTGCGTGAGTTATACTTTTTTTTTTAATAAGTTTTAATTTGTGATCAAACTGTTTACCAACCGCTTTTACTACATTACAGGCAGAGCCTATTCGTGTGAAAAGATCATTATGGTATTTAACACTACTATCAAGACCTGTGTAACGTTGCTTGTTTGTATTGAAATGAAATACTCGTTCATTCATTTGATTTCGATGCTTCACGTTCCATTGATCGCATTACAGGCGGTAGAAGACTCCGAGCCTTCGTCGTCTCCCACTTTTCATTTGAAAAGCTTAAACTGCTCTTTTTCCCTCCTCTCATTATCAATTCACTCCCAGAGAATACTCGTAGCACTTGCTTGGCCCTTTCAATGAACACGACTCGCTCCCATCGACCCAACCTTGGGTTTTAACTACCTATAAAACGCCCTTCACGTGTTTTCTCTTGTGGCAACGAAAGAACTCGTCGCCATTAGTGTCAAACAAATTATAGTTGGATACATCAAAGTGAGCGCATGTTATGATGAAATGAATTCTGTGATAATACGAATGCCAATATTGCTTGACGATCATAATATTATTCAAGTTTCCATTCACTACTAGAACGATATCGATTCAAATACGTTCCCAACAGTCCTTCCTTGTTTGAAAGGGGTAGACGTTGTAGCACAACATGTCGACATGAACATATGAGACAGGCCTTTTGAGCTTAACAGAAGACAAATGCTCCAGTTTTGAGAAGAACGTGTATTCTTTACTTGTCCTTCTGGACTTCATGAACACCTTTGGACATGTCCCTCGTGGTAAAGTTTTGGAAAAGTTGAGAACGGTCTTTAGTCTTTTTCCGCCATCTTCAGTTAACGACAAGGGCGGATTCAGGATTTTCATGAGGGCGGAAGGGCAGATTCTCAAGCAAGGACGGTTTTCAAAGCCAGTTTTAGTTCAAAAACATTAGAATATTGCTTAAATTTGTACAATAAAACAAAGCTTTAATTATACAAAGAGTAAGTTTTATTAGAACCTCTACTATAAAATTCAGCCTCAAATCAAATCAAAAACCTCTTTTGTACCCATAAGCCCCCCCCCCCCCCCCAGGATCACAGGATCAGCAACTGGGTAACGAAGTGCAATGGTTTAATATCATCCCAGCAGTCAGCACCAGGAGTCCCAAATGGGTCAGTATTTGGTCCTCTCCCTTTTTTCACCTTACACACTTTACACACCTTACACACCTTACACCTACCTGACGACCTTTTATTCGCTAACGGTCAAAAAGTTTTCTCGTGCACGTGATTCAACACATGAAATTCATTCACATACTCATAAAATCAATATTGAAATTGATGTCATAAATAACCGGCCCAACATCAACCATTTAACATTGATCCCTCACACGCCCAAGTATTAAATTTTGCATTCAGTGCACCAGGGATTTCGTTCGGAGGGTGGAAATGTTTTGAAAAGCAGAGCACTAAAGAGAGGATTTCTAACTAATTTTATACACTAGGTAGGTATTCATAATCGAAAAACTTCATTTTTCAAAAAAATCTACTTAAACAAAAGGAAAACATATTTTTAACAACGGTATGGTATTTAATATTTGTAGACAAGATTATTAATAACATTCTTTTCTTTCCCCTGCTCCATGGTTAATTTATTTTTCAATATGTCTATGTATTTCGTGGGGGGGGGGGGTGCTGTTCCGGACACCCCCCCCCCCCCCCCCACAATCATTTTGCTCCCGACATTGACTTTGCCACTACTACGATTGCCTCGATTAAAATACTCAGTTCCGTCCTGTGTTTTAAGTAGAATGCGTTTTTTGGATTATATTTTGTGGACTAAATATTTTTGGACTATTTATCTATGATTTCTACCCAACTCTCTTTTTCTGTCCTGGTTTTCTCTTTATTGTGTAAATGAGCATCAATGCCCGTATGTATGAATAAATAAATGAATAATCATGATACAAAGAAGATCGAGGTCAGATCTTTTGCAGGTTGCAGGTTTTCCTGTCCCCTACGGACTGGGAACACTGCTAACCCCTTGGACAGGAAATCCCCAATTTTAACAGATTCTCATTATTTATTATTATTATTATTATTATTATTTTTTTTTTACAGATTCTCAGCAATCGTCCTGAAATACTCGCTGAGGAAGAAGAGGTGAATACAGACTGGCTCGACTCTGAATTCATTGCCGAGTGTTTATGTTGGCACAATGTCTACCGCCAAAGGCACGCTGTGCCTGTTTTAACCCTTTGTCCACAGGTTAGTATTTGAAAACACTCATTTATATATGTTTGTTAAGTGTGAAGAAAAAAGGGAAAAATCATTGAAAAATCAGTGAAACTTGAGAGATTATTCGAAGAGGTGGCTGTGACAAGGTTTGTCAGCTAATGTTCGAATTATCAACGTTTGTTCAATCGTCGTTCAATTCATGCTTTTCTTTCTTGCTTGTCTGAGGATACCTGGATGATATTATCTCTGCTGTAAATATTTTCAGCTATGTGAAAAAGCGCAGTCGTGGGCCAACCATTTAGCGCACACCAACTCCTTCTTCTACAGGAACGACAAGGAAGTTGGTCAAAACCTCTTCTGTCGCCTGACCAACACTTTACAGACTGATGTTACAGGTAACTTGTAGGATAGACCTACACTGTTTTTTTTTTCTTTTTTTTTTTAATGAGTTAATCATGAAGCTAAGCTCTAGGGACGTAGCCAGGGGTTCAGGGTTCACTACAACTCAGTGACCTGAACTATTCTTGAGAAGGAGATGAACGATCTCGAAACATGTAGACTAAATTAAAAGGAAAAACGTTAAATCGATTAAATAAAATTTATCCAATCCGGAATTTCTTAAACCTGAATGCTGGTTAAATTGACTATTTATGAAATTTCGATGACGATTTTAAACCCGCTTAATGTTGTGAAATCCAAATTTATTTCGCATTTTTCGCTGTATCTCTAACACTTGGTTGGTCCTCTTCGTAATTCAGTAGTGAAATATTCCAAAACTCAAATTATTTTACATTGTATTGCGAGTTATTGTTAATACTTGTGGAGATATGGCCCAAAGAGTGAAAATGCACAGGGTGTCTACAGAAATAATGGGACAAACTCAAGGACTCAATTCTACAGCTAATTTGCAACCAAAAGTGCCTCATAGAATTTTTTCATCACTCAACTAAAAAACCTACTTTTTTCACTTTGAAGATTTTTTTCGTGTTTTCGACCTTGTCTCAGTAAAACGGCTCTAACTCCCTTAAATTAATATGTAAAATAAAGGTTGTGGATACCGTTGGAAAGAGAGTTAAATTTGCTCTCTCCCTGATATAAATCCAAATTTTTAAGACAGTCGCAATTAATGAAAAAATTGCCCAAGTCCAAAATTTGAAGATTTCCTAAATATTACCGTTTTTTCTATCGTATTTTGCGATATCAGTACGGAGTTGTTTCGGCAAGGACTCCTCGGGAAAAACTTGCCCAGAATCTTAGCTTTCCAATGGTATAAAAAAAAGTTTTTCACAGTGAAATTTGGTGGAGAAAATGACGTTTGAGTCCTGAAAAACGTGGGTTTTTAGGCGAAAATCAACGTTTTCCACCAAAAGCCAACTTGCTTCATAGAAATGAGTATCGCAATTTAGGCATTTTTTGACGCTGAATCGAATGGTTCCCTGATAAGGAAGAAACTCGTTTTCTAACTAGAGCCGTTTTACTGAGACAAGGTCGAAAACACACAAAAATCTTGATAGTGAAAAGGTCGGTTTTTGAACTTTATGTTGAAAATTACCTACCTGTAGAATTGATTCCTTGAGTTTATCCCATTATTTCTGTAGACACCCTGCATACATAGATATAAGATTTTTGTGTCTTTTGGCAGTGGATTCAGGATGGTCTGAAATGGATGTTGGTATGAAAACTTTTCGGAAATTCGAGTTTTAAATATTTTGGACCGAGAACAGTAGCTTCCTTTTCTTCGAAAATTCGCTAAAAAGCGGTCACGGGCCGTATTTTGGAGACCCCTGCTCTACAGTATCAATAAATAGGGAAGGTCGACGTTGGTGTCAATCTGACTACGAAAGAAACCGCTATTTCACTGTAATCGTGGAGTGGAATCCTAATTTGAAACCGAAAGTTGAACACAATTGATCGCTCGATTAGTTCTAATTGTTCAAATCGACAACGATCAGTGAGGTTTTGTTTTGTGGAATCGGCCGCTGAGAAGTTTTATTTTCTTTCTCAACTGCGCCACTAATCAAATTATGATTCCGTTTATGAAAACCGATTGCTTAATCTATCAGAAATGTAATTCCTCACCCGTGTCATGCATATCGGATCGCGTGCAACTTGGAAATGCACGCAATGGAGGATCTCGTTTAGAAACGCACGGCAAACCGCCGCCGATCTCGAGCCTTCACTTCGTCCGAGAGACTTCGTAATTTTCCACTTCTACTTCGTGTTTTCTTCTCTCCAAGTGTCGTACGAAATAAGTGTTGTGAATAATAAGACCGGCAGCTTTGAATGTTAGGTACCCTTTATTGAGCGATCATTCATTCATTCAAATGAACTGACCACCTTGAACTTTTCCTTTCAACCTTTGGCCTCCAAAGTCGCACTTCCAACCACCGTCTTCAATACACGTCACACAAAGTTTAGTCATATCTTTATTTTTGCACCGTATTCGTTACCTACTTCTCCCCGAATTCCATTATCCAACTGAAATTCGAAGTAAATCATAGTGGAATGCAGGAGCTGCAGAATAAACTTATAAGTTTTATAAGTATAAAGTATAAATACTTTAACTACCCTAAACTCACGTACTCATGTATTTCCTTGATTTTCGACTCATAAAATATCAAATCTGAATAATTGCAAATATTTTAAAACGTTTGTAGCGAATTTTCGAGGAAAAGGTAGCTCATCGGTTCACCTCATTGAGTCCCGTTCAGTCTCATTGGGTCCCGTCGAATCTCTTTGAGTCCCGTTGAGTCCCGTTTAGTTCCGTTAGTCTTGAGTCCGTTTAGACCCGTTGAGTCCCGTTGAGTCTCATTGTGTCCCTTTCAGTTTCGTTGAGTATCATTGAGTCTGTTTAGATCCGTCGAGTCTCGTTTAGTCCTGTTCAGTCCCGTTGAGCCCGTTGAGTCTCATTGAGTCCCGTTGAGTCTCTTTGAGTCCCGTTGAGTATCATTGAGTCTGTTTAGATCCGTCGAGTCCCGTTTAGTCCTGTTCAATCCCGTTGAGTCCGTTGAGTCTCATTGAGTCCCGTTGAGTCTCTTTGAGTCCCGTTGAGTCTCATTTAAGACTGGCACGAGTACCTATTACCGATGACGGAGACGATAATGGATAATATTCCGCTAGAACAAGATGAAATTTGATCAATATTATGGTGAAGAGGGTTTCATGTCCGAACACCTCTTGAATTTAGAATTTGTTTACCTGTAATTTTCACAATTTTCTATTGGTTTATATCGTCAGTATAGTTCCCTGGAATAAGGAATTTGAGATTTTCTCAGCTCAAAAATGGCAAAAATTGACTGAAATCCTCATTTTGCTCCCTATATTTCTATCATATTCTTTCGTTGTTTAAACTTGTTGAATACCAATTCTGGTGATGTTTAAAACTTCCCCACAAAAACTCGAATCTGTCCCAATTTTAGTGTTAAATTTCAATAACTATAAAATGCTTATAAATAACTATAATTTTTTAAATAAATTGTATAGCTGACAACAATATTAACTATAAAACTTGTATTCTATAATAGTAACTACTATTATAACTGGAATAACTAATAACTGTTTATGCTGTTGTCGAACTCATCCTTTCTCTTGTTATATGATTGTGTCATAAGATTGGCACGTAAGAAAGGCGAATTGTCAATAACCTTGACGTCTTTTCATTGTTGCGCTTTCACCGACCTCTCCAACTGAAAATGGTCAAGTGTGTAGAAATATTAGTATTAAATACTTATATTGTAGCGTTGACATCTACTCATATAATTGTATTTAATTCGTGTTTAGGGCAAGAAGTTGCTTCTTACTGGTATAGCGCCGTCCGACAGTACAATTACTTCAAGGAGCCTGACGTCCTTCACGCAAATGTCAACGCAGGTACGATAACTCCGTATGTGTAGTGTTTATTCATAACGATGACACAAAATATTGATTATGAGGTCGATTTTTGATACACGAGTGTATTGACCCAATGGCACCCCAAACCAGTTACTGCTGTACAAGTAAATTCTAAAACCAGGACGTGTTGCGTACAAATTTGGGGCTGCTTAAAAAATCCAACATCAAATACATTCAAACTTTCCACCCCCCCCCCCCACCCCCCAAAAAAAAACACACACAGGCCCTTCAAGCCTGACGACTAAAATCATAAAACATGAACATGCTTTAGCCCCTAATACGTACGTGAATACTCAAATACGTGAATGACTCACCACGGAACCTGTTTGACCAACTAGAAGAAATACTCACAGGTTACACCACTATTTTTGATATTTTCCTCAGAGTGCATAATGGCGTCTCTAAAATCGTTACCAACGTTCAGGTCACTCAACCAGGTCACAAGCAAACCATTTCAACGGATGTTTATCGGTATCGCGTCCCATTTTTCGGAAGTTATGTCATGGCTAAAGCATGTTCATGCTAAAAGTCGAAAATTTGACAAATATTGGCCTAAATAATAATTTCATGAGAAAGTCGTAAGAGATGAAGTGGGAAAAAGTTGGATTTTTCGAGAAATTGAGTTGGTCGACTCCCCGATTGTTCATGTGAAGATTTGAAAACTCGATGAAACGCCTGATAACCGTGGAATTTCCCTATAACTTTATCTCTCATGACTTTCTCATGAAATTACTATTTAGTCCAATATTTCGCACCCGTCGTGGAATACTGTAACATCTCAAAAAACCAATATTTTGGGAATCTGGTCTTGAAGGTTTTAATTCAATGCATGTGGTGCTCTATTCAGTGGATATAATATATCCGATCAATATAATAATGCCGTAACGACTAGAGTAGGTACCTACCACATGCATTAAATTTAAACCTTCAAGACCAGATTCCCAAAATATTTGTTTTTGAGATGTTACAGTATTCCACGACGGGTGCGATTTATTCAATTTTCGACTTTTTGGAAAATATTGCCAATTTATTGAGCACTGTATCTCGGAAACGATAGGACCTACAAAATTGAGGCTGAACTCAAATCGCAGGGTGTTTCCTCTGGTTTAAAAAAATATGCAGTGACTTTTTCGATAGAGTTTGGAAGTTATAAGCCAAAAACTGAAAAAAGTCAAAACATTTCGAGGTTTTTCGAATGCCCTGAGGTTAGCTGCAAAATTGGCTTTGTACTATTCGTTGGTACCCTAACAATATGAGAAAGAAAAATCTTTTACGCGAATTTTTCCGATTTTTGTCTTTGTTGTGTTTACAATGGGCTAGTTGATGAAAATAGTAATATTTTAAATTCAGTTGAACGCTGATATCTTCCAAACGTTTGGTTCTCTTTGCAATTGATTTTGGCTGCACGTACGTACGTCTACCCTAACAACCTGTTTTGTAACGGAATCATCACCAATTTTTCAGGTCATTTCACGCAGATGGTTTGGGCGAGCACGAGAAAATTCGGCGTCGGAAAAGCGTCGTCGAGAGCCGGAAAAATCCTCGTGGTCGCTCATTACTGGCCTCCCGGCAACATCTCCGGTCAATTTCAAGAGAACGTCCTCCCTCCGCTTCCTGAAACCGAAACGGACTCCGTCTCCGGAAGCGACACGTCGACGTCCCGCTCGACGACCGAGTTCCCGACGTAGTCTCCTCGTCCGACGTCGGACGTCCGTCGCCCCGACGTACAAGGAATGTTCAAAGTGCCTTCGAAGCAGACGCAGGGCCGCCGATTTGGATAGAAAAACCCCCGTTGAGGAACCTCCTGCTTCTTCACAATCCAACTCGATCTTATTCCCGTGATTGAAATCGTTTGTTTACATGGTCGTGGAGTAACTAAACCAAAAAAATCGTTCGTCCCACAGTGAGCCTTGATAATTTCAGTACTGTGTTTGAAATGGTCCACAAAACATCAATTATTCAACTTTACCAAAACTACCAGCCCTAGCACTCATCCTATACATTTTTTAAGTTCCAGTCATGCAGCATGGCTATAAGAGCGAATTTTCAAAGCAACAACAGGTTTTCATATTGTTGTTTTCATATTATGATGTTTGGAACATCTCATTCAAATATGGGCAATTATAGGCCTTTAAGCATGGAACTATTCGGTTAATTCTTACTTCTCTACTTGAAAAGAAAAGGTTCTTCCAGTTCCCTCAATGCCGTTTGGATTTTTTATAAAATATTATTATCACTATAATAAAGAAAAATATGCCAACTTCATCCAACTTAAAGACAGAGACGGGCGTATTCATATTCATAAATATAAATACGAATAAAACTCATAATTCGGAAAATATGAATATGAATAAGAATACAGAAATGAATATGAATACAGATATGAATATGAATTAGAATTACCTAACCCATAATCATATCCTATTGTGAATTTTCCCAGAAATCCCCCTTTTTCGTGAATTTTACTCAACATTACTGAATTTCGCTGATGTTTGTGATTGTCACTCAACTTTACCTATTTTACATTGAATTTTACTGACATTCAAGTTTTTGCACTTAAATTCTACAAAAAATTCACTTTTTGTAAATTTTCCTAGAATTTACATCTTTGTTAAGAATTTTATAAATAATTTTGCCATTGACGGATGAATTTCACCAACGTTTCTCCTTTTTACCGTAAATTTGACTAAAATGTTCAAATTCAGGTACCTACTGAGGTACAGAAAGTAAAATTTTTTCAAAATAAATTCCAGTGCAATTCACATTTTGGCCAAATTCATCCAAAAATGGTAAAATTATGTATGAAATTCACAAAAAAACTGTCGGAAAATTCAAAAAAAGATGTAAATTTTATTGTAAAATAGAAAAATTTGAGTGACATTGTCAAAGAATTCAGTAAATTTTAGTAAAATTGTTAAAAAGGTGAATTTCTGGGAAAATTCACAAAAAGATGTGATTAAGTATGGCTTCATTCGTATTCATAGTCACATTTTCCAAATTATGAATTTTAGTTGTATTTATATTCATGAATTCATATTAATAGATACGCCTGTCTGCTTACGGAAGTAGTGGATTCATGCGAGGAAATGGAAAGTTGTCTCATTTTTCGGAAATTCGAATTTGATAATTTTGAACCGAGAACAATAGCTGTCTTCGAAAATTCGCTAAAACCTTCTCGCAAAAACCGCCCAATCGCTATTCGTTTTTGTGCATTTTCTATATTTCATGGAATTAGTTATGAATCAAATTAAACCGACCACTTCTCAGTTGTCACTACCTACTTTGTGCGAGTCTCTTAAGCTTTTGTTCAATATCACAAAATATTTAGTTACCGATTTAGTACCGATATTACTCGTCTCTATCGGAGCAAACTATTGACTCAAATGCAGGCTGAAGACACCAACTTGCGTGGTGCGGGCCTATGTCGCTTATGCTTAGATCCGAACCTGCCGTTCAATGAAAAACTATCTACTGTTCCAATTAGAATTTACAATTTTACCATATTCCATTCAAACCGTTAATATCAAGGCTTTGCTGCGGGTGGAACTACGGAAGATGTTTTCATGAGACAATCAAAAGAACAAAGACTTGGAAATTCGAATAATTTTGTACATTTTTCACAGTTGTTCCAGTTTTGGTCCGCTTTCTCTTCCGACGAGGTTCTGCGCTCAATACAATTCACACTGACTTTTCGCGATCGATGTAGGTACCTCTTTGAACATTCCTTACTCTTCTGTTATTGACGAGGTTTATGAATTCGTGAACCCCCAGTCAATTTGTGATGTCCAAAAAACTGTCGGTAGCTGTTTACTCGCATTGTCAAAGTGAACACCAAGTAGAAGTAAGGAGTTAAATTAAGGTGTAAATAACGGTTTAGATTTATGCTATTGTACTGATCAAAATTCATTGTACTGATCAAAATGTCTGCAGCTATAAAGGAATTTAGTGTCGAACTCATAATTACACACTCTCCATCGTGGATTGTTCAATTATAATTCAAACATAGGTAGGAGCTGGATAGTACTCCTTTTAGTCCAATTTGAAATCCCACAGTGTGCACTTCATGTTGGTATTAATTCCCTGTACATGGCTTTGTTTACTCAGACAACCTGTTATATCTTCACCATTTACAGGAGGATTCATTTAGTTTGAACGATCGATTGTTCTTAACCCGTCAGGTACCAACTCCCCCTTAGGCAACGAGCACTACCAAGTGTGGTGACTGAGTCACCCCACGCGTTTTTTTTTTTTTTTTTTTTTTTTTTTATTAGTATTTTAATAATTACACTAGTTAAATAACAATAAAATTCAAAGCGAATATTTATTACTCCACAAAATTAATGACACAGCTTTAAAACATTACATTGGAAACACTAATTTGAAAAATCAACAAGAAAATGCACATTTACGAAATTCCCTCCCCCAAAATTGTTTTCAAATTGACAATGGTTTGTTTGCTTCTATGGTTAGTACAAACAGGTTTGTGGCAAACACTTCAATTTTGACTTTTTATCCATTTTTCTGCTGCAAAAATTGCATCGTTCCGCCACAGGCAGAGTTGACGACAGGCTCGGTGCTGCTCTGGCTGAGTTTTCGGAGTCAGCTGATTCCAGTGAAGCCCCTGCAGAAAGCTCGATGCAGTTTAGTACGTTTGTGTGAAGGTTTTGAGTCAAACGCATCTTCATGTTGTTTTGCGAGTTCGATTAGGAAAATTGAGTTGTTAATGAACAAATACAAAAAAGCTTATGCCCATACTGACCATATCGTTAACAAACTCAGAAAATTTGGACCGCTGGGGTTACTGAGTCACCCCATACGGTACCTGACGGGTTAATAATCCTTCAATTGTCCCACAGCCAAGAGGTTCTAATTATTTTACATCACTCATATTGAACAGGGTGAGCCAAAACAATCATGCAGTTTCAAAGGGCGATTTTTAAAAAAACATTTTTTTTCTTTACTCATAATCTCTATAAGGATTAGAATTCTAAAACAAACTGATTGACTGGTTTATCAGGTATTTTACTACTCATGACAAAAACCACGGAATGTAATGATTGCTCATACGTTTTTTACTGAACCTTCGAGATTATTTTATACATTGAAAATCACCATTAATGGAAATCAATGCAATCCAACTTTTTTGACAACTTGTAGATTCATTCTGATCGTTTCAGGTAGACTTTTTCGGTAAATTGTAAAGAAAAAGAGTAATTTACGGACAATCCCATATGGACAACCACAAACGCTCACGGTCAATGAGGGTAGTTGCAATAGAGTAATATTCGAGTAAGAATCCGTCAAGCTGAAAATGTAGGTGTAACATGAATATAAACCTCCCATTCCTCAAATTTAACAGCCCTAAAGATGAAGTTGGTGAAGGTCTGCTGTTAAAGCTGTGAAATTGTGGACTTGGGAAAAGCACATTTACTGATATTCCGCCGTTTCGGTGTTTTCTCTCAAAATTGATTGGTTTTGGCGAGATTTCCTAACCTGCTGTCTATTACTTCCAATAGAACGCGTTGGTTACCTATTGTAGTTGTTGAATCAAGATTTTGATCAAATTAATTATTCTGGTTGTTTCTTTTCCAAGACATTTGTTAAGTTTTGTAGGCAAATGTTGAATTTTGAGAGGGTTTCAACAGTTGTAATTAGGGACCGGACTTGTAGGTCACACAAGTCATTGAATTCTTGATAAATAAGTACATAAGTTATTTTAGGTTACTACGTCCCGCTCCTCCGAACATGTCTTCTCCTGCTCGGCTTCCACTTTTCCGTCATTTCCTCAACCACTGGTCATACATTCGAATTGGGGATCATTAAAAAAAGAATCGAATTACAAGTGCTTTTGGCCATTGTACTACTAATAAAAATCCAATATCAATAAAGAGCTTGTTAATTACAAGTTTTTGATATAAAAGGGCTAAAAAAATCGAACTTCAGTTTCCCAATAGTCTTTAATTAAAACCAAATAACTTACGAGAATTTGATAAAAAAGTAAAATCTTAAACAAATTCGATAGTTATGTAGATAATTACATAACTTGAAACAGCTTGTGAAAGAATTGTTGCTTGATTTCTAGAGTTAAGTCTACTGTCATCACATTTAACCAGGGACGTAGCCAGGGGCAGAACTGTTGGGGCGGTAATATTTTGATGGCTCTAAGGAAGGTCTTTCACGACGTTCCACGGGAGGTTTCGTACTCGTAAAAAGTGCGAATTATTCAGAATTTCAGTTGAATTAGCAATGATTTTTCAACTTGGTTTCTGTAGGTAATTCTAGGGATCGAGAGAAAGATTCGAATTAAAAAAGATTTTGAATGATAGACGTTCGAATTATCCATGTTCCACAGTTATAATAATTCCCAATAATAAATCTGTCATTTATACGCCACCCACCCTATGTCCCCAAGCTTCCACAAATTACTATTTCTTATATTTTATCTGCTCACCACAACAAAATCTCCAATCTGCTTTTTTGGTCATTTTTGCTTTAGCGCACTTTTGAGTACCCTGAGTTGGGCACACCATGCCAGAGCCTACAAACGATCTTCCCAGTGGAATCCTTTTCACGTATCTGTAAATGCACTAAAACGAAAATGACCAAAAAAAGCAGATTTTGGCGTGGCAGTATTATTATCGCTACTATAATTTATTATTTAAAAAGTAAGTTATGATTAATATGCATTTCGCCCACACGATTACAATTCCGGTCCCTATGAGTCGTTGTAACATATTTTTAGTGTAGGTTTTTTTTTTTCTTCTTTATAAAAATTGTATCGCTTACGTTATTAGCAAAGTGGGCGATTTGAAAACAGATTTCTTCCAATATTCTGCTTACTTGAGGCTACGCCACGCACTTTTCTCTGCCACTGGCTTTGCCTTCAATCGATTGCATATCATAAAAGCTTGACTAGATACCAGCTTTCGAAGATTTCTCTATTTACTCTGTCGTCCATTTAAATTGGGAACGATTTTGAAAAAAAAAAATTAGGAGTTCTCTATAGAATATGCGAAATTTTGGAGATTGTATTTTTTTTAACGGACGAAACGTGATAAAAGCGTTTGTACATAATGTTATTAGTTACGTGCAATCAACGTAAGTACGTTTTGAAGATTTCTGAATAATAAAATAAGACGCTTCGTATTTTAGCAGGTGACCACCAACCTGTAGGGAATAAGAGTGATACAAAGCTCGTGCTTTGCAGTCGTTACGATTTCGAATATTCACTCACTCGTACCCGATCCAGGCCATTTTGATGGTGTAACCGTAGTTTTGTATAAAGGTGATGTTTGGTGCAGAGGTGATGGGGGTTGGTGTTGAGGTTTGCAGTGGGCCGAATCCAAATCAGGAACCCGTTTTTCGCTATCAGGTCTAGTTTTTAAGATATAGCTCATATATCTATTTTTCTAGCTATGTTTGAGTGTTGAAAATAGCACTTCAAAAAATTTTAGGATCTACCGCTGGGAGGGTCAACTTTACCGCTGTTTTCCGTGGAATGGAAGAAGATAGCTATAATAGGGTATCAAATTAGGTTTCTTCACCTCAAAAAACATAGAAAGAGAAACGAAAAGATACCTAAATGGATGAAACCACCTCTAAAATTCATTTGTTAAAATTGTTAAAATTCATTAACGAAAAGAATTTTTGAATTTTTTGAAGGTGGTATTAGATGTGGTTTAGAAGATATGAGCAGAAAACCAATAAGAGTCCGAGGACCCTCCCCTGCAAAGAAATCAGGGTCCTCGTGTTCGAAAACTCAGCAAACATACCCTCTACCATCAGTAATTAAGTTCATTGAATGAACATTTTGGAGAAACCGTTGATATTTTTCTGTGTTAGGTGATCAAATAATAAATAATCAAATTGACGTGTGGCTATAAAATAATGAAGTTTTAACATGTTTTTTGTTCTAAATGATGTGATGAGTTTCTAATTATTTGTATTAAATACGACTGGAGGTACAACACAATGTATCTGAGTTCCTGGGAAGAAGGAAGAAGTAGTGTCTATACTACGAAGTAGATGAAGGAGGGTAGGGGGTTTAACACATTAAAAAGATGGGGAAAAACTGCAAACACCAACTAGTTGGTTCGTGGCGTAGGATGTTATTGTACAGCACCTCATTGGTATAAAAGATAAACTGTTTTCTTTGAACAATAATTTGTTTTTATCAGCTAAATTGCTGTAAGCGGTGTTTCAAAAGACTTTAAATGTGGATGGGGAAGATTTTTCAGAGGTGCGATTCAGACGTACCTTCTGAACGAAACTGAAGCGAATCGACAAACACCGTTTTCCTAGGAATGGTGAATCCGGGGTAATGTGGGGGTCCGACTGTATCTGCAGTGGCTATGGGTTGGGAGTATTCGGGATGAGTATTGTGATGGAAGTATCGGAGTTATCGTGTACATGGCTCGTACATGGCTCCTGGACTAGTGAGCTGTATCTCAAAAAACTAGACCTGAGAACGAAAATGGGATTCAGATTTGGATTCTGCACACTGAAAAGCCCCAAGACCAACCCTCACCTCCACTGCTCCAAACGACAGCGTTATCAACTCTTTCCAAGTTTCATTTTGAATTTCGAATATCTGAATATGGTAATTATTTATTTAACCAAACTTTCATGTAGGTACTAATGGCGTGAAATGTTTTGCATGATAATCAGATCATAAAAATGCACAATTACGGTGTACAATAACCCCAAAAAATACTATTAAATACTCAAGTACCTACTCCTAAACAGAGAATGGAGTGTAATTTGAAGGGGTTCAAGTAAAAACTGCGACCTGAAATTTGGAGATGGGCCAATTTGAGGGGAAGACGACTGGATCTTGTACTGTTCAAAAAATGTAAGATTAATAGCCTGGTCCATCAAGTTAATAAGTGGATGATTGTTGCACCATTGAGTAGTTTAATATGAAGGTGAGACATGATCCAAAAATGGTGAAATTCAAAATGATATGTCGTCGGTACCAAGCCCTACCGCAGTTTCGTGGTAATTTTACTTGAAGGCGTTCTTGAGTTTTGGGCTTCTCCACATTATTGCTTGTTAATTTTTGCGACGAATGGTCGGGATTCGTCCAAATAAGAACGGCTTCGGCTTCTGTATACCTCAAAAATAATGTGTACAATAAATACGTCGTGATATCTGAGGAATAGTGTCTATAGAATTGAATAACACCAATCAGCAGAGAGCACGGATGTAGGATTACAAAAAAACGTACAACCACGAAACACCTACAAATTAAATACATTACTGGAAGCCATTGTGGATAGCGATTATGAGGAGAATTTCTTCTGGCCGAATTTGGACCATCAGCCGAAAACAAAACCATTCATGCGGCGGGTCTATTTAAATCAGAGTACATATTCATTTAATGCTTCCATGTTTAACATTTATCTACAACGCTCATAGAAACCTATATCGAACAGAAACCTACTGGTCTGATCATGTAACATGTACCCAACGATTTTACGTTATTTTTACGATTTTATAGGCAATTCAGACCGAAATCTGATCAGTTTAAAACCGCAGTCAGATCGCAGGATTGCAGCTTATAGTCATTTGGTAATAATACAATGTTTACTTGCAATAGGTGGTGTAGAAGGTTTGATGTTTTTAAATTGTCAGAAGTGATGCCAGAAATGGGAATCTACGGTTGCCTACCAGAATACCGGTTTTAAAATTTGTTTATAACATTACAATAAGGAACACGACAGTGTGTCAGAGAATAATTGTTGGGTGGCCAAAAATCGAAAATTGGTGACTCACAAGACATTTAAAACGAGTAATTTCAAACGAGAAAATCTTGGTTTAATTACCAGATCGAACTGAAAAATGGCGAATTTTAACTTTTCCAGCTCAACATGGTCGGACAGGGGTGTTAGTTCATACAGCGGCTGATAGGGGCTTTCATGCACTGCTTTCGGGAGCCAATCAGAGAGCGATTTACGGAGATGGTCTAAGCACTGCTCTCTGATTGGCCTGGGAGGTAGATGACGTACATTGCATCCCTCTTCCCGCTCAATAAGACTTCAAATCTCACCAGAAAAATATGAACTTCCTTAAACATTTTTTTACCACTGTCTTAATTATTTTGAAGTTGAGTTCTTCTCAGGAAAAAATTTTTAAAAAAATCACTGTCATTCCCTATTTGCACTCCCTGAGGTTGATTAGAAAATGCTGCAATTAATTTTGTTTGAAATATGCCCAAAATCTAATAGGTGTCTCTATTTTTCTATTGAGAGTTACCTGACATACTGAAAGAAAATTTGGTCGTATTTGGTGCAACAGAACATTTAACAACATAAAACCTTCTACACCACCTTTTGCATCTATCCGCCCATTTTTCTGACCTGATGACTGAACTTCTAGTTATCTCGTTAAATTTGTTATTATTGAAGTACGTACGAAATTTTCAGAAACGAAGCCCTACGCGCTACGGTCTAAATGGTTGCTCATTGTGTATTAAATAGATTATTAGATGAGATTTTGAATGTCTCAACGAAGGTTTTAAAAGACCGCACCTTGAAATCGTGAGCAAATTCAGAATGCTCCGAGGCGTATTACAATATGGAAAACATTTACGGATCCATTCGGATCGAAAACCCTTTGATTTCTTGAATCGCATCATTATAATATAATATTATTGTATTATACTGTGTAAGATCGAAGATCGTATTTGTAGATTAATCGTAAAATAGCTAAATGTTTTTTGTGATAGCCTTGATGAGGCACATGAACAATTTCGGGCTTTTTTAGAATGACGCTTTTGAAAGAGTACGAGTCTGTTAACGCCAAATGGGTTGTTTCACTATGGTAGTTGACGGTTATAATATTTTCTGAAGAAAAGAAATGTTAGTATTATGCAAAACTTTGAATAAATAAAGTCGTTAACTGAGTGTTTTTGTGGTTACCAAATCCTGTTAGTAATTTGTTTTATTAGCAACAACAATGAACCATTGGAATTGGCCAGTAATTTTCCCCTCCATGATGCATTTAGTAACCTCTCCCAACTTTTCAGGCGGGACTTGCGCCCTGGGCTTTTCATCGTCAGAAATCCAATAAGAATCGACGAAGAACTCGGTTGTAACTCAACAGTGCAAAAGTGTTCAAAATTCTGCATCAGAATCAGATTAAACTAAACTTTGGGATTCTCCCAACGGATTTGAATTTGCAAAATATCGAAGGACGAGGTCCATAGCGTTTCCCAGACAGAAGTCTACCTCAAGATAAGTTTTAGTAAATCTTGAAAGTCATATCAGGTAGGTGACACGCACCCCATTACGACCACTACTAAGGTATTATTTAAATGGAAGCGGGGACAGTCCGACATTGATGAGGAAAAAGTTACCGTGAGGAACGCTCCAGCCGTATGGAAGGAGTCCATGACTGCTCGGAAACCATCAGAGAAGAAGTCGATGGCAAATATTAAATACCCATAATATAAATAAATTTTATTTATATTATGGATTTCAAGTCAATCAATCAATGGATTTCTAGCCTTTTCTATCGCTGATGGATGCATGGAATTTAACATACCAAGTTAATTCTTTCTATTGCATATAGAATCACTCACAACAACTGAATTTCTATCTAACTCAAACTTGTGCACAGGGGCGGATCCAGACTTTGATTTCGGGGTGGGCTTATACATCAATAGCGTAGCCAGGAATTTCGTGGGGGAGGGGGGTCGTGGCCGGAAAAATGTTTGACAAATAAAAAGTTTTCAACTAATTTTAAAAAACACTTTTCCTCACGGTTTAGAAAAAGTTTAGTTTTTCAAAGATATCTGTTTAAATTAATGATTTTTCAGTATTTTTTAATACCTATATCTAATGGGAGTCGCCCCCCCCCCCCCCCTCATGGGTACGCCACTGTTGTACCTGGCGAAATCAATGTTTTACAGCGATTAACACTTTTCGCCCGCCATAGATGTTCTGACTCAGCCTTAGTAGCCTCTACCTCAGCCAATGTACGATAGCCTCGTACCTATTAACCATCTCCTCGAAATTTGAGAGCTGTCCACTCTCTTGAAAAGGGAGATAGCGAGCCGATAGCTACGCCCAGACAACTACCATGATATTGCCAATTTTAGGCTCTCGGGGGTCCAAGGACCCTACAAGACGTCAAACCCAACATCCAGGCAGAAATTGTCGACATAGCAACTGGTAAATTATGACAAACTCCAGAAATCGAAAGGTGAGTGTATATGACTACCTGACATGACTTTCAAGACTGATTAGAAAAAGACTTTAGATAAGTCTCAAGGCCTATTTTACTGGTGTAGAGGAAACTCAAAACTAAACCAAAATATTATAATCAGTATTATATTTAACCTAAACTTTTATATACAAAATAAATTCATCCTTTACACAATAAAAAAAAACTCCACAAAGACGAAACGATAAACCTTGAGGTCTGAACAAATTTCAAGATTACAAAAACCATATCAGTACACATAAGCTGATAACCTATTATAACTGACTTCAGGTTTCAATGTGGTCATCGAGGAATGAATGTTTGAAATGATCAAGATATTATTACATTAAATAATGTATGAATTGTATGAACGTTGTATGTACCAATGAACTACACCATTCAATTCGTCTGCTAATAAAAAATTCTCAAAAATAAAAAGTGCGAGAAAACCACTTGCTTGATGTAGTTCGTTGCTTAATAGCGTTCTTCATTTCAGCCCAAGCGGTTCGTCATATTAAACAATCGAATCGCCAGCGAATGGAGGATGCTCTACAACGAATAGTAGCTATAATTTAACTTCCACATGTTTGGAACGTTCGAGAGTTCACTGGATGAATTTTCAATCAAATTTAAATGAGTTGACGGACGTGGAGATCTGACCGCCTCTGTATGAGCCGCGTTTCTTCTTAGTTTTCTCGTGCTTGAAGGATTTGCCTTTGGTGTGTTTAAGGACCTCGTACGCCTTCTCTCCCCAGCACCCCCGGGCTCCTTTCTGCGAACAAGAGAAGAGGATGAATTATAATGAAAAAAATATTATAAAATGGGTATGTTGAAAATGAGGGCGTGAATCAAATGGCGGAATTTCAGCAAAAACTGATATTTTTCCGTGTTTGAAAACTTGAAATGGTACGTTTCCGTCCCTCATTCCCAATAGATTTTCAAAGTACGCAGAATTTGATTTTCTTCATATTTTCTGGTGAACCAAAATAATTTTGAAGAATCGTAAAAGAAAATGTGTAGGAACATGTCGACGGTCTCACGGCATCTTCCCACATCGTCATTTGGGCGACTTTTCAGCAGAGCCAAAAAACGATCTGCCAATGACTATGTTTGCTGAGTAATTCAGTAAAATAAATCGTGTGGTTTAGTGTTACCTGACATAGGTACCTAACCTATACTTAGTTAGATCGATCCGCCGAGGGAAGACGCTTCGGATGGTATGCATAACTCATTTTGGCCAAAAGTGACGATGTGGGGTGTTGCCGTGAGACCCTCGATGTGTTGGTATTTTGAGGTTTATGGAAGAACACGTGGTGAAGGACTAATTTAGGGCGTACCCGTGACTATTCGGATTGGAGATCAACCAATAATCGAAGAAAATTTGGCGGAGTGGAACCCAGGAAAAGGTATTGAAAAGGTTTAAAAAAGAATCATTCAATTTTATCCCATTGAGACCCATTGAAAACTGAAAATACCGTAGGTGATCTTTTCTGAATAACTCTTCCCACTCTCGGAGTACCCAAATAGATCTTAAAAATGAAAATATAGGTAATATCAAAATTCCATAAATGCTCAAATTCGTGTCTGCAGCAGAATAGACCACTGTGGTATATCGTCGCCTTATAATGAGAACCTCTCATCCCCACTTGGACCTCAGAATGATAACCTCCTAACTCCCAATTTCTCAGGATTTTGAATTTCTGTAGGCTTCTCCAACTTGTTTTTCATCCCCTAGCATCAAAAACATTGGCATAAAATATGACGATTTTCAACGTTTTATATTGGAATTTTGTTCTCCAGGTTCTCATTATATACTAGTAATAATGAAAATGGTTTACCTTTTTCAGTCGTCAAACGTGATTTTCTTGTTTTGCTGATCACCTCCTCCAAAAGCAGGTTTGCTCTCTCCTCCCCAGCTTTTTCTAAAACCTCCCCTGTCACCACGGCCTCCTCTGTCCCCAAAACCTCCACGACCTCCTCTGTCACCGCCACCTCCGCGACCTCCTCTGTCACCGAAACCTCCACGTCCACCTCTGAAACCACCACTGCCACCTCTATCACCGCCCCTCCAACCCCCGCGACCGCCCCTGTCGCCAAAGCTCTTTCTGAATCCGCCTCCCTCGCCGCCTTCGTTGCCCTCGCCATCTCCGAAGCTCTTCCTGAAACCGCCCCTGAAACCTCCTCCACCTCGATTCCCTCTGCCCCGGAAACCGCCTCGATCGCCGCCTTCGCCGTCTCCGGAACTGTTTCTATTTCCGAACCCTCCTCTGCCGCCTCCTCGCCCACCGAACCCACGACCCCCGCCGCGACCTCCTCTCTCACCGAACGAATTCCTCTTGTTGAAACCACCACCGCCTTCTTCATCCTGAAAGTACCAAGAAAAAAAACATGTAAAGAAAACGGCACAGGCATCGGCAAACATGGCACATTACACTCGCTATCATCTTACAATCCCCAGTCAATCACATGATCCCACTCTAAAAAATTTGAACATTTCGTACAAGAAGAAAAAGGACGAGTGAGATAGCACCATGATCACTTCAGCCTGGCCTGTGTACAAGTGCTTCTCACTCACCTTGGCTTCGAAAGAATTGTTTGCAAGTCTGGGATCTACTTCCACTTCTTCTTCCCTCACCCTTCGAAATGGCTCCGATTTACGCCTTTCCTGATTAATAAAAGCAGATTGTGGCAATGTTAGATATTAGTTAACATTCAAAGCCTTCATCATAACATTACTTGTTTACGTAACCTTTTACGAGAGCGGTTCAAATATAACCCGGAATGTTTGAATAGACGCGTGAAAAATTTAGCGTCGAAAAAGAGTCTGCACTGGATATTATACTGGACTATTTTGGGATGTAGAGAACAGCTAGAACCGCGTAACCTTTTAGTGTAATTATAGCCATGAGTGAAAAGGATGTGCCAGAGTCTGTTTTTTTAGACAAAGATGATGTAAAATCCGCGGACATTTATCGAAAATTACTCGAACAGTTTTGTAAGTTGTAAGTTTTGTAGTAAGTCGTAGACTTCGAAACTCTTAATACTACTTATTATATTAGCCTGGGAGCAAGAAATATTACTAGAACCTGGTAGGGGATCCTGGCAGGAGTCTGGGCTCTGAGTTATAATATCCACAGTTTCTCATCGTGCTTGAAAAATGTTTCGGTAAAGATAATAATCGTAGTTGCTTTGTTAATCCTCGACTGCGTTTGAAATCATTCTAATGCACCCTACCAGGAAATTCCAGCATTGTTCAAGCTGTTCTGATTTTCCAGCTTGTTCCATAGACATATGGATTAACTTTGATAGACAATGTTAATTCTGTCTAATGCATTTCTTTCGTTTAGGGAATCACTGACAATAAGTGAATTTCTACTTAACTTCTACACTTGTACATAGCCAAATCAATGGGGTTTTTCTGCGATTTTGCTTTTTGACAGCTGTTTGGTGAAAACACTTTTTGCACGCCAAAGACGTCCATGTTCGAACTCAGCCTTAATATGGACCAATTGAGCAACTCCTGTCAGGTGTCACTACTCAATCAATGTTAATCAATATTATCAGTGATGTACATATCACAAACTCACCTGAGTGACCTGTTCGTCTCCTTCTTTCACAAAGTTTGAGTACTTGTTTTTCTTGATCTGAAACAAGCAAATTAAAATAGTATCATGAGAAGACAGATAATGGGGAATTTGCGTCAATTTTTCTAGTTCAAGCACCTTTTTCAGCATACAAAACGAAGCAAAAACCCGAAACTGCAATAAATCGTAACGTTTATTTCATGCATCCAAAAAATGGATTTAGTCGATTCCTAATTAGAAGATTAAAAACCTCCAAAGTGGACTGTGCCAAAATTCACTTGAACTACACAAACACCAATTTAAGCCTGAGTAATGAAGGAATTATGGAAAAACCCTCAACAAATGTTGTAAAACTAACAAAAAACCAACAAAGATGTTTACATGAAATATGAGTAACTTACAACAGGTCCTTCTTCTCCGTCTGGCTTCCTTTTGAGCGCTTGTTTGACGGGCTGTTTGACTAACTCTTCATCACTGTCTTCTTCAGAACTGCTTTCCACTACTTTCTTTGTGGGAGCAGCAGCGGCGGGTTTGCCTAAAAACAATGATAGAATGGATATATTGGATCCGTTCGATTATTTTACGCTCAAGCCTTCTATTAGATCATAACAAAACCACGGTGAGCAAGTCCTAATTCAAGGATATTAAAACGATTTGCAGATGTTTGAGATACAGGGCCCCGTTCAATAAAACTACTACTACAATTTAAGAATTACACAAACACGGGGACCTGTAATGCCAAGTGTACAAGTACAAGCGTTTGTCAAATAAAACTACAACTACAAGTTAACAATTTCACATTGTACATGTTTTGACTGCGATATTTGCATTTTGCGGTACATTAGCCTTCCAAAATGTCCCCCTCGTCTCGTTTTATTAATGAGAAAATTTAGCAATCATTTAAAAAAAATTATTTTATGAATTTCAAAAATGGTTCGCCGAGGGGGCTTTTTCTGGGACTGCAACTTATATGGTAGGTAAGTATCATGGACACAATCCTGAAATGCAAATTATGTATTCTCATTTATACATTACCGTGAGGTGAGATTGCATGGGGTGAAACTGGATTAGAGACCATTGGAAATTATTGATAGTAACGTAATTTTGCAGTGAGTAATTTTGCAACCTGAGCCGACTAATGGTTAACACGGTGGTCCTGGACCCAAGAAAAGTAAGATGCCCATGAGAACAGCTGAAACAATCATGTCGTATGGATGTCAGGGAGGGGGGGGGGCTATACCCACGTCCTTATCCCACAGGCACGAGGAAGTGGACTTCTACACTACATGTTCTTGTCAGGCCATGGATATTGGAGAACGCTAGCAGACACCGCGAAGGGTTGGTACTGCAATGCACCATATGATGATGCTGAGCACACCTTTTTCTACTGAACAAGATGGATGCGCCAAAAAGAGATATCCTGGAAGAGGAGGGCGAAATCACGCCTGCTAACGTGATCAGGAAGGTGATCGATCTCCAACCAGCAAACTTGGGAGAGGATTGTGTCCTACATAGTCCGAATCCATGGCAAAACCAGCTGGACGGCCGCGTTTTCCTCAGGTGAAAACAAAATGGAGACCGCGAAAAGACACCAGAAGGCCGCGTGACAGAAGTTAATAAGAGAATCAAATCAGGTCTACTAGATAGCAAATAGTGGTCCTACGGACAGAGAGATAAGAGAAAGATTCGACACTCAACATAGGGAAGGTAATAATTGAAAACCCAAGACATATTGAAGGAAATTGGAGTTAGTAAGAGCACAATATAGGGATGGGCCAGAACTTGGTGATCTGGAGGAAGTCCCATTGCTACTACTCAACAAGGGAAGGTTCTCCATCTTCATGTCGCTTCTAATTTAGATAATCGTACTGGTTCATTCGGGAGGTACTTCAACTGCAATCAGGCTGTTTTACACTGTTCTCCGTCAATTTGTGTCGTTCTACTCGAATGAATCGTCATTCTATGAGACTAGATTATATTACCTCCAACTTTGGGTGCTGGTTTCTCATCTTCCTCGGATGAATCCTCTTCACTTGACGACTCTTTCTTTTTCTGAGGAGCCGGTTTCTTCACAGGAGACGGTTTTGGTTTCTCTGAAGGACAAAATAAAATTTAAACTTGCTCATTTTGGATCTGGGGCCTATTTCATAAAACAACAAGAACAATTTTTTTTCTCACAAGTTGTAGAGTTTGTTGGTACGGGTTTCACAAAGCTACGTCACATTGTACTTTTTGTTCATTGCTACACATCCTCTTCTCCAAGATTCGAATGATCAAATAGAAACCACAATATCAGTAACTTCAAGATGGATTGTTGATTGGCTTCAGAGAAAAGACACTATTCCATAGCACACGACGCCTTTTCATTTAACCCTACTTCAACCGGACTTCAATGCTACACGATCATTCAGACTGACAGCATTACTGACAATCATGACTTTAAAATATTCCTAAGGATGAATGAAGAAAGTGTTGATGAGTTTCCGGAGTTAGGTATGACCCGAAATTCAAAAACACGATACAGTTATACGAGAAGCGATTCCTGCGAGTGAATTTAGAAATTCATTTCAAAACTCTCACTAAGTCAATCACAGTCTGACATATCTTTCAAAAACCTTCCAACCTGCAGGCCCTTAAGTTTATGTGTGCCATTGCCCTTGCACACTAGAAGTCATCATAATGGAAACAACAATACAACAATAATATAATATAATGTTGAATAACTTTCAAAACATCACTGAGGGAGGTAGGTATTTGTCGTTTGAAGCAAGTTTAAAAAAATCACACATTTTTGAAGTTTGAAGAAATTGTAAAATAAAATGGCCCATCATTTAATACTTTGTATGAATTTTCGGTTGAAAACTTTTTTTCCCGAATTTGTAGTAGAGGTAGAGGGATTTAAGGTGGTCAAAACCGACGCAGTGATTGGGCCAACGAAGAAAGATTAGGGTACGCACAAAAATTGTATAGTTTGTAGAGAGTGTATAAATAAACAGTATGTTTTTTAGTATATTTACTAAAAAACGAATTTTTTTTCAATAGGTCAAATTTTGGATCTGAGAACTGAGTTTTTCACGTATTTTCTTCCCTAATCAAACAACCTATATAACTTTCAAAAAAAGTAATTTGGGAGGTACGTAATCATGAACTCCTTTGCTGCATCGTTAAGTTAAAAAATGCACCCATTTTTGAAGGTTGAAGAAATCATCATCTGAATCATCAGTGTAGTACCAATAACAGAACTCATGTTAGCACAGGAAGGAGATTCTTGAAAGTTGAGTGATTTACCTTCTTCATCACTATCACTGTCATCGGATGAACTTTCCGCTTTCTTAGCCACCACCTTTGTGGGAGCTGCTTTTTTGCCGGCGCCTGGCGGAAGTTTTACAACTTTCTCGTCTTCACCTGAGAAAAAATTGATTGTTTACACCAAACTAGACAAGGATAAGTAAAATCGAAGGCAATACTGAAAGAGAATTGACACTAACTAGAACTGTCTTCAGATGAAGATTCGGCAGCTTTCTTAGGAGCCGCAGCTGGTTTCGCTGGAGGCTTGGCCGGCTGGGCCTTCTTGGTTGATTTGGGCGCCTCATCTTCTGAGGATGAGTCATCGGAAGAACTTTCCTTCTTGGCAGGAACCTTGGCAGGCGGTTTCTGGGCAGATATGGCAGCTGTAGAAATCAATGCAATTAGTACTTAGAAGAATAATGCAATAATATTGCATATTATGAACCATGGATAGATGGAATGTGCCAATAGTTTGACAATTCGCTATCATGTTACTTATTGGTAATATGAAGTCAAACGAAACATTACAACGAACCCAAAGAAAGGGCACTACCGACCTTTTTTGGCGGGTGGCGTTTCATCCTCGCTGTCACTCTCTGAGTCTTCGGATGATTCAGCAGGCTTGGCTTTTTTGGCAGGCACTGGTTTGGCTCCTTTAGCAGGTGCAGATTTCACAGGCGCAACCGGTTTCTGGGCTGGCGTTTCATCCTCATCCGAACTATCCTCAGAACTGCTCTCTGCCTTCTTAGCTACGGGTGTTACTTTTGGAGCCTGTTTGGCCGGTGTCGGTTTTCCAGCTGGTTTAGGTGCTGCGGCTAACTTCTTGGGCTCCTCTTCATCGGAGCTGTCATCTGAGCTGCTGTCATCTTGGGGCTTGGCTACCGGTTTAGCGGCTGGCTTCTGAACGGGTTTGGCTGCTACAGGCGGTTTTTTCACCTCTTCTTCTGAACTGCTTTCCTCACTACTCGATTCGGCGGCTTTAGCAGGTGTGGGCTTTGGTTGAACCGATTTGGCAGGGGCAGGTTTCTTTGCCTTAGTCGTTTCTTCTTCGCTACTGCTGTCATCGGACGACTCAGCTTTGGCACCATTCAATTTCTTAGCTACAGGACCCTGGTTATTGACAGGCTTTGTTTGTTTAGCACCACCATTGGCTATTCCTGGTTTCCCTTTGGCTGGTACTTCATCATCAGATTCTATCACAAATAAATGGCTCTCATGAATACAAATTGATCCAATCATTGTGTACATACAATTACAGTTAAAATTCACTATTATTATGAAAGGAAATGTTGTATCTTACCAGAACTGGAATCAGAGGTATCGTCTGAGGGTGGTTTAACAACAACTTTGTTTTTAGAGGTGCTGAAAAAAAAAATCACTTATTAGAAAGATAAGATGAGGATTAAGTCAAACGATGATGTGATGAATCACAACCAGGTTCACGTGGCAATCAAATTTTACACAAAGCTACCAAACAATGGATTGATTCGAAACAAGGAATATGTTAGTAACAAAGTGTGGATATATGATATAATATATCATATATCATATATGGATATATTCTCTACTCCCATCACAGCCATTTTTTCAACACTATATTATATTATATAGTGTTGAAAAAATGGCTGTGATGGGCTTGTCTTATTTTTTTTTTTTTTAGCGAATTGGTGATCTCAGAAACTTAATATTCAATGTAACAAAATCAAATCATTGAAACACTTACACTTGTTATGCATGGGAGTAGAGAAAAGCCACTTGAACATTCGGCCTAGAGTAACTTACTTACTTACTTGACTGGAATAGAACAGAATAGTTCGTTTTCAAAACAACGTGAGAAGGTCGATTGTCAATATCCCAACGATCCTTTCTTGTCGTATTTTCGCTCAAACTTACACCAACACCCACGATTACGTCTTGTTCTATTAACAAGACATATTCGCGAGTTATTCTCAAATTGCCGAAAGCATACGACTCAGCCGACAGATCACTTAATTCATTTTACAACTCCCCGTTGGTGATATTGACGGTGTGTTACTGCTTACCGATATTCGACCACAGAACATCAATAGATATTTAAATTGGAACATATTTGTGGAAATATGACTTGAATATGATCACGTGGGCACACGAGGGCCGTTCAACACCACCAATGTCAATTGGAGTTTCTAATAACGATATTAAATGATATCCGTCAATATCACGACAGCTACAAGCCCAAATGCTTAATTACGCACAAGACACGAATTTACCTGTTGAAATGCGTAAGTACTTGAGATAGGTTCGGAATTCCCTTCGGTAGTGGCCACTGTAAAAGAAAAATAACACATGTTAAGAAGGGAACATTGAAGGAAACCAAGAAAATACATTATAGGGATTGTTCATTGTTATTTTTACGGGCAAACCCAATTACATTCTCAATACAATTACATGTAGCAAGAAAAATCCAGTCATGCAGCATGGCTATAAGAGCGATTATTTGAAGAAGTAACCTGTTTAACCGGCACAACTCCTTTACGGTCTCCTTTACTGGTTTTATAACAAATTTTGTCTCCTTTTTGCCGAGTAACATCCCAGTTTATAAATTTTTCAACGCTGAACGCGATGGTGACGTCAGAATTGTGATATCTCATTCCGTTATCAGATTAGAGCAGATGAACCGTGAAGAACATCTCAAGTAACAAATACGGTTCTCCATCTTCAAAGTGCTCCAGTTTGAAGACGGAATAAGATATCGCATTTCACCATAGTGGTCAGGGTAAAAAAAATCTTTAAAGGGGCCACTTGTAAGACTGTTCCATTTTTGGAATTTATGAGTAATTTTTCCGACCCTAAAACCCGATTCTCCTCATCTGCGAACTTAGCCTTTCGATTGCCTAGTTCTCTGAGGGTTTTTGAGGAGAACTGGGCACTAAAGAGAACTGGAGAGTGAGATGGAGACCGAGAAGCGGAAAGGCAAATCTTGGAGAGCAATGATGGGCAGTAAATCAGGCTGTTGACGATTTTGTAGAGTAGCACAAGGTCAGATGAACTCAGCGGTACTGTTGAGTTGCGTACACTGGAGACCACAAGGAAACATATAGGTTTTATACAGCATCGCGATGGCATCAACGTTGGGAAATTCCCGGGTATTTCGTTTGATGAATCCAAACATGCGTAAAAACCCCCAGATCGACCACCTCAACGGACCTCTACAGCGGGACGTCGTGCAGATCAGATTTATCTTATAACGAAGTAGAACTTAACCTTATACCAAAGAAATTCTCTCGATTCTCGCTATATCATACTCACAATAGAACCCTTTCACAATAAAACTGATAAAATCAACTGCATAATAATTTACACCGGTGCAACCGCCTTTGTGTAGTGGCGTATTTTGGAAGCGATCCCACATAAACCACTTGTAAGCCGAACTAAATGACCGGACGTTTAATGAGGCAAACCGTAACTATCACCCATGTCAATGTTTAGTATGAAACTGAGTGCAGTGAAACATGTTGAGTAATCATTACTACTCTCGGCGACTGCGTATAAGATATTGAATAGTAAATAATTACCTCAATAAACACCTTATTATAATTACCTACAAGGAATAATGCGTAATTACATCAAAATGCAATTAGACTTGTAATCTTGATCGGTAAATGTAGCGTGGTGCACACCACGTGGGGTAAACATAGAGCACAGGAGGACATTTCCAACAATTCATACGCTATCAACTTACGGCTTTGACTTTCTTCTGGTAAATTTGAGCTAAATTCTTGTCCACTTGCAGCAAATAGTCGTAAACTAAACTCTGTACTGCACTTTGTTGGCCTGCCATCGTACAACACTCACTTTACAAACCGAACACAATCGACGAAAGGACAGAGAAAAGCAAATCGACGAAACGCCTCAAGCAGTATGGAGGGGGTTATGGAAGGATGTTTTAGTTCAGATATCGAATCCTACACACCGCCACTGTCGCCTGAAAACCAAGTTCTCAATAGAGAGTTGGTTGGTTGATCGACCCATCGTGGTTGCTTCCTTGGGAAATACCTGTAATTAGACAATGTTGATTTCTTTTGATTCTTCGATTCTTTATTACAATGCAGTGATAATAGATAAAGTGCAGTGCTCTTGGTGATGAGCACCAGCTCTTCTTCCATGACACCTGGCAATGAATTACAAAACATCCATAGACGAAGCTACTCACCATGGATGCTATACACGTGTGGTGTGGTTCCACCGACAATGTTCTTGGAAGGCTAAAAAGTCTCCCGTCTACCAAAAGGAAACCAAAATGTGGAAAATATTTCAATGTCGCTTAAATAGGCTGTTAAACACAATGAAGAACAAACAAGACATGAACTGGAACGAGTGCGGATGTCGCTAAACTAACACGACAACAGAACTCCATAGGGATTTTACGAGCTCTGTTGGGGTATTTTTCAACTTTTACAAAGTAGGTACACAGCCTCCCAAGTTTGGAGTCCCAACACAGTCCAATTCGTTGTGAATAGCTCAACCTATACTACAATAAGAAAAACACTTTTTAAAGATGTCACCCCCAACTTCTTATCACTTAAAGTTTACACCAGCCCTGAACTTTTGGAAAATTAACTTGAAAATCTGCCCACTTACCTCTTGGATTCGGTATCATTAAAGCATTAAAACCAGTGAATTCCAGAGGCCAAACGTGCGCCTCCTCACTCGTCCTCTTGATTTGAGGTAAATTTTGGCCTCTGGAATTCACTGGTTTGGGAGATGGTTCTTGACTTGGGACTCCTTGTTCCATGGTACTCCATGGTCAACTAGTACGAATGGGCGGAGCCCAGTAGCCATGAATCCATGATGAGACTAGACCATAGAAGAGAGGTCCAATGATAGGTAATCTTCAGTATCTTACGTATACTTTTTTTTTAACAATCACGTAAATTCTGACATAATGTATTGTCCGCATTGGAAGAATATTCAGACAAAAAATTGTATTTCCCATATGAAGGAATTCTCAAGAAATCCAAGAACGGACTAGTAGCACACCCTATTGAGGAATTTTCGAACTGTACAGCATGAGAGTCTTGTAAAGGTTTTTTGTTCGCCTTTTATGTAAATCCTGTTTATCATTGACCGTGATAACGGATTGAAAACAGCTGTTACTGGAAACCTACTAAATACAAAAACAGTTTGAACAAGTATGATTATCATTATTGCTTGTTGGTCTGTGGCAGCGGTAGTGTAGTGTCCTTCGTTCCCCCCTCGTCTTTTATGATCCAATCGCTCCCACTCCTCCGAATCTGAATTATAAATGTTTTTAGAGCCCGGCGGGTTAGATATATTAAACCGGCACCATCTACAACCGATAATCCCTCGTTGTATTCTACCGGTTCTGAACGATTACTCCAATTGATTTCTATTTCACTCTGGGTAACTCTCCTCTTCGCTCTAGTCTAACGGTAAGATTCGTTTTTTATTGTCTACGATACGTAAGTATTGCAACTAGTTACCTACTAATTACCGACCAAACGAAACCACGTTCTCATGTCCAGGTAGAAGAATGGCAGTGAATACCATCCTCCTCGACTTTAAAATCGACCAGTTGCTAACGAATGATGACAAACGTTCTGAAGAGCTACTTACCAAAGCTCTAGCAAACTTCTTTCCGTCGCTGACCAAAGTCATGAACCGTCAGATGGAGGATGGCGGCTCCCTCATACTGTTCACCGGCAACATGGGAAGCTTCATCTCCGCCCGAGTGTTTCCCGAGGGTGCTCTTACGGTCAATATTGAGTACTACAGGAAAGAAGGTGCTGAGGAACTCATCGCCTTCAAAGTGAGTAATGTGTTCGAAATTCTGTGTGGTAGGGTGCTTAATCATTCATAATGAATAACGCATTTGATTTAGCGTCTCATGAATAATTCCATGTTGTTTATGGAGAAAATTGTCATTTGGCTTAATGACATTCTATGCAGATGCCCTGACTATGACTGATTAGAAAATAGAGGTAAATTCCAATTTACTAAATTTAAAGAGATGGTAAGATGTTCTTCCAGGAGTCGTTAAATTTCATAAGCAACAAATTGACGTGGTGTTCAAAATCAAAACATGAAAGTGAAGCTGATAATCAAACACAGGAAACCCATCTGTGTTCTTTGAAAACTGCTGCTGTTCCTGATGAGGGCTAATTGCTGCTTGTTCAAACTATCGATCCGTGTGGGAACATAGTTAAATACCCCCTAGCATGAACGAACCATGGTTTTGATAAACGAGGTAATACTATCATGATACCTCGTTTATCAAAACCATTGTTCGTTCATGCGACAATATTAATCAGGGTATGAAGGAATCGTGGGATGAGGGCTGACCCCCAAACGAGTACCTATCTTATTATTAACCCAAGGCACAATAAATTAATTTTTAAACAGCTTCAGTCAGGGTATCCCAGGGTTGTTGTTTATTGCCAGAGAGTGTGTACTCTGTCGTTTTCCTTCAAAACTTCCTTATACAGTAAGAACTCCAAAGGGTTGTCAGATCGTTGACATCCCCTCATTATCCTAGGCTTGTCGCTTGATAGAGATACGGGTGACTCTGCAGGGCGTTTGTTTGGAACGAAGGCAATGGAGTGACTGCCAATTCCCTCATATTAGTCATCATTCCTGCTCAAAGCGCTTCTTCTGTATGAACCACACCCACATGGTGGGGAGTTTTGTTATTAATAAAGTCGTTTCTCCCTGATTGTACGGTTGCATAAGAGCATGCACGCGAAGAATCTTCTTTTCTTCATTTTATCTCCCTGCAATGAAGCTTATTTTCAATTCAGTTTGATATTGTCAAGTGAAAGAGAAGTTTGGTGATAGTTAATTCGATGAAGATGTATTCCCTTGAAACTGAGGAATGACTTACCATGAAGTTACCATTTTTCCATCATTACCAGTGCTGTCACAGGCTAGTACACTTTGACACTGGAGTCATCTGTTTAAAATATCATAATATGATACTATCATAATATCATATAATATTATTATATGACTTGTGACATTGCGAATTTGCTCTTGAACCTCACCAGATCACTATTAACAGCAATTACTTAACAGTTCATTTCATGACTCATTCCTGAGAATTATGATGTAACTTAGTAAGAAGAACGTGGAATGCTCTGTTCCGGGTGCACTAGATTTTCTGATTACATAATTTCAATTAAATTAACGTCATTTGGTATTAGTGATCCAAATTGTGTGGTTTAGAACAATGCTAGTAGTCAGCCTCTGATGTGGAGGATGCCTACCTCATGCCAGTGGCATTGAGAGGCTAGTTGGGTAATGCGTTAAGAACTCGTATAACAATGATTTTGCTAGGTACTTACAACATTGTTAAGTTCACTGGTCAACTTGAAAAATGTGCAAATTATATAACGCCGAGCCTCAATGTAGGGAACTCATCAAGCGGTCAGTTTTTCAATTGAATTCCTCACTTCTCTGTATCATGTATATTCGGTGTAGCAAAAGAAGTCACTGGAATCTGCTCTCGCAAGGGTGCTTCAATCTCCCCAATCAAAGGCCTTCCCGCCCATTAAACGAGGTGGGGCCATTGATTTCTACCTGAACTCATCAGGTAACTTATCTAACTCTGTCTGGATGTTTACCTACCATTTTGGCGCATGAAATTTTCATCTTCTTAATTCATTGTTCCTACACCAGCTGAAGAGCTTTTTCATCGGCCAACACTTTTTTAACTCTCCAATGGGAACAAGCATCCAAAAGCAATTGAGCATTTTCTGTTTTGCTCTGCCTGTTACATTCAGCATCCACGTTCTGGCTGAAGGTTCATCTGAAATTCGTAAGGTATCAATTTATCCAATCAAATTCTGCATTGCTCAAGAGCCTGTAGAATAGTAGCTAATTTGAGCTAAAATCTGCTGTTGATGTAATTTTAAAACGTCATGTTGCCCGCAAAAATATTGTAAAGAGGGATCTTTCAGTGAATCAAAACAGTCGGCCTAGATGGAAGTGCGATAAATTAAAAAAATTATGGCTGAGTTCTATAACTATAATAATTGTCTTGAAATATGACGTCACAATGACAGTGCTGTCACCAACGCCTTGTCTTATTTTGAAAACACACATTGCAAAAACCAAAGATTATTGTAGACTTGCTGCAGCTCATCACAATCACTGGCACCTCAACACAACTTGTAGACATAGCACCCCACATTTATGTGGAGAAAATGCAATGAAAGCCGTCAGTTGCACCTATTCGAAGTTGCACAAGATAGGTTTTGTGAATTCTGTTCGTGAAGCTCAACAAATCCGTCATTTGGGTGGTTGTGAGCGGGTTTGTAGGTATATGGTCCTTCTGTGGATCAAAGAATCTGAAATTTCTGCCAGATTGCTGCAATGATTGAGGCTAATTCCCACATTGATGCATCTCTTGAGAGTTATAGGGAGCCGAGATTTGTGACCATCAGCGTCCTTGAAAGCTGCTCGACGTGTTCGCACTAAGCTTTTCGCCCCACTTTCGAGGCTGTAATACTGAAAATTAGGCTCTACTCCTTTACCTTGACGTAACAATTCCACTCCTGCCTTCATAGACTGAAGTATGCAATTATGCGTTCCTTGATGTCCTGTATCTGCGACAATACTGCACCCACTGCTCAGTCTCGTGCTTTATCGAGACAGAAATTAGCATGGTTGGTTTAGAACTTGCTACTAAATATCTGGTTTTCTAGAAAGTTTTAGGAGACTTGGAAGGGTGATATGGACGTTTTCAAATTTGGCTCCCAAATGGTTTTCAAATGGTGCTCTTTGGCTGTGGGAAAATTAGGCTTTGACGAGTACAACAGAGAAAACCTTGTGCCGCAATCGAGAAGCCAAGAAGTGGTGAGTGTGTTACGTGAATTAGGACGTAGCAAACACTCAGAAAGATTCGTTTACTATAATAGTGGCTAGGTCTGCATCGAAATGTTCAAGAGTACTGGGCAGGATACAGATCAGGGAACAGGGTTTGTGTCAGAGATTTTCAATGAGGAGATTCACAAGACCACCAGGACCTCCCCAGGAAGGCCTCCGAGAGATGGAATTGAGAGATCTCTTGTGAAGTATGCTTGGCAGGATGTTTGATAAGAGTTGTAAGAGGTGGCTGACAGCTGGAGTCGACAATGTGAAAACCAGGAACGGAACGCATTCTAGTGGTGGTCAGGATCTTTTGAATGATCAATGCAAGTTTCACCTCAGTCCTATTATGCTTGAGGCTCTTCGCCGCTTGCTAGCAGCTTGACCTTCCTCGCTTGAGGCATTCAGCATTGAACGCTTCAGACACACAGCGTTTTATATCAAATTTGAAAACGTCCATATCTCCCTTCCAAGTCTCCTAAAGCTTTCTAGAGAACCAGATGTTTAGTAGCAAGTTCTAAATGAAACTTGCCAATTTCTGTCTACTGCTGTAAATTTGTCCTGTTCGCATTATAGAAGTACGTTTATTGTGTTCAAGTAGAACCAACTTTAAAGTAGGTTGTTGAATTTCCCAATTGAATGCCTTTACTGAGTGAAACATTATATTCGGTGCAGCAAAGGAAGTCTCTGGAGTCCGTGCTCGCTAAGGTGATCCAATCTCCCGATTCAAAAGGCTTCCCGGCCATTAAACGGGCAGGGGCGATAGATTTCTATGTGATGTCATCAGGTAAATTCAACCCTGGGTGAATATACAAGTATCGTTGTAACGCATGGAGTGTGAATTTCACCTTGTGTTTTCTCACTTACTCGAGGGCGATGACAATGGTATTAACACGTACAGTTGAATCAAATGGTATTTTCCAGCTTAAAATATTTACATTCCGGATTCACAAATTTGTTCAGTTCCACAACACCTTCCACCGCCAGCACAGTGGCTCCCTTTGCCTACCGATTGTTTGTCCTTATCATGTCGTAACTCATTCCACATTCACTCGTCCCGTGGGGGATTTGTGTTATTGAACTATTGCGTCATGTTGAAATAGTACATTCTACAGTAGTGTGCAAATTAATCTTGATACATTTCACAAATCAGAGGATTTTAAGAAAAATTACGTTACCACCTCTAGCTCTATTTCCTCATCAGGATTGCCCTTTATGAATATCTAAAGATTTTCAATTGGATTGTGATCAGGAGAGTTCCCAGGCCATTCCAGCGCGTTCTCGAGAAGATCACTTTTCAGCATGAAACTGTGATGGTTGTTCTGCCCCTGGTCTCGATCTTTTTGTTCGACTGCTCTGGGGATAGACGGTTCTGTGGGAGCACAGAGCGAAATCCGTCTGGGTGGGCATATTGCCTAACCCCCCTTGAACAGGGACACTCAGCCAGCCATTCATTACAGAACATACTTTACGTAGCCATGGCTTGACTGGACGTTGGTGGGATGCGGTTTATCGTCACTTGGCATCAATTGAATCGGTTTTGGTAGTCTGGAGGTGTCAATTCCTGAACAATCATCATTTTGTAGGGATGGAATGACAAGTCCCCATGCAAAATCCAGCAGAGCGCCTAGTTGACTGTTTGACTGCTGCTCTCACTAGACTCACATTTTCTGGTGTTCTTTCGATGCATGGTCTTCCCATACCTCTCCGCCTTATTGTGGAACTATTTTCATCCAATGCTTGAACCCAACCCGCGATAAAATTACAGGGAGGGACGGGATCACAACGTGGGATGTTGATGGCTGGCGATTAACAAACGGCCAATTTTGAAAAGTGTGTGGATGACGAAGCCCCGTTGCTCTCTGGTCCAAACCATTGTGCTGACTGTAGTCCGTTTCAAACTGCTTCAGTATTGGGGAGAGCGGGCCATAGGGGTGGTGGGGTGGACAAGAGACACTGAAGCAGCCCTCGTCACGAGATGTGGCCACGCCGTTCTAAACGACACCCTGTTTTGGCCGAGCAGGCAGTTTGAAACAGAGGGATGAAGGTCCTTTTTGAAACTGCACTGTTTGTTTTAGCTCACCCTGTATTTAGATTAATTTGCACACTACTGCATAACATGTACTATTTCAACACGACACAATAGTTTAATAATTGCAGCCCTAAATCAGATCATAATCTGTATGAACTAAAGAGGGATTCATCTAAAAATTCGTTCATTAGCATTGTTTTAACAATTAGAAGTGTCCGACATGATAAACAACACTCAAGGCACTTTGCACGTATTGCTACTGCCGTAAAAGACAGGTGTTTGGCAATTATTGTTTTCCTTTACGTTTCCTTTGATTTTTTTTTCTTTTTACATTTGATTGGGTAACACAGCAAGTGGGTGCCTTGGAAAAAGACATTGCCGGACTCTTTGAGGCCACATCTCACAACAAGTTCCCACCTATGAAGAGAGGTCCATTGAACAGATTCTATCCATCTTCCGGTATGACGATTTTCCCACATTTTAGCATCCTGTTTTGTTTTCTTAAGAGTTTAGATTGTGGTTAACGTTATTTTAAAAAATGTGTAGAAATCGCACGAAATCAATTTAGAATTTTTTCCACCTGATTTTTGCACAAACTGCTGGGTAGAAAAATTGATATCTGTATTTGTAATTATGTAAAACGGTTGATCGTCCCAAGTTGTTACACCTTCACCAATATGCAGTAGACAAGCTATATTTATAGTTTTTACATTGTGAAAAATGTCGCAATCTTTCCTTCGTTTTTGAATTTTTTTATTTCTTCATTATTTATTGAAATTACTATTTGGAGTACTATTTGAGAGTGAAAAAACCAAGTTTGGGTCTAAAAACAAACATGAAATATAAATATTAAGGGAAGTTTGGAGTAGTTTTAGCTTTGATTCCAGGTTCGCCCTGAGTAGTCGAGGTTGTACGATAATGTTCTCATTGGTACTAATGGTTTCTATCCTGTATTGTCTGGATGTGGTGTGACGACCCAACGATATGTTCAGTATGGGTAAAGTATACCGTATACGTCCAGTATGGGTTGAGAATACTGTACATGTCTAGTATGGGTTGAGCGTAATGTAGATGCCCAGGATGGGTTGAAGATACTGTAGATGACCTGTATGGGTTGAGTGTAATGTTGATGTCCAGTATGTGCTAAATATACTGTACATGTCCATTATGGGTTGTTTACACTGTAGATGTGAGTAGTTTTCAATTGACGAATAGACTTAGACTTGAATACCGCTGTGGACCACTGCGCACCGTTTTTGGACACATATTTTAAAAACATGATTTTGAATGAGGGACAAAGGAATTCCATTGTGGATTGATTAGGATAACCAAGTTGATTGTCTACTATCTGCTGGTTAACCCAACGTTGAAAGATATGAGCGGTTAGTGTGCTCTGAATGACATCGTCAACTGGACAATTCAAATGTTCCTCTCCTTCAGACGAAGAGTTTCAATCAAAAAGTCATCCAAATCTTCTGTTTCTGACGTTTTTGTGGGTTTCAGCCCGCTTTTATTGGTACAATATAATTGCTATCAACAGAAGAACAGAGATGCGTTTTCAGAGACATTAACACTATATCTTAATCTTTCCGCTCTCTCTGGTAGTTTCCAGTTTCAATTCTAGTTTGGATAACCAATTCACACTTTTTGACAGGCAGTTCTAAAAATCACGAGAAATCATCCTTTTACTTCATCCATTCCTTTAATACTTGAAAGATCAAACTATCCGATTACGATATTTGTACCTGTAAATTATGAAGCCCTCGATTTTTCATGTCTGTATTTCCGATCAAATTGTTCAGTTTGGAAATTCGAACCGTCCCAAATGTCCTGATATTGAATTTAACCATTATTTACCAATTTTATAACAATCAAGATGTGCACATGTTTCTTCATTTTGGTGTTTTCTATACGCAGATGAACGTATTCTGGAATATGACATTGACAAGGTGGTGTTTGAAGAGAAGTCGCCCTACCAAAAAGTTTCGATTGTTCATACCGGAACAGTGGGAAACATGCTCGTTTTGGACGGACTTCAAAGTTAGTTTTGTTGATGTTATTTTGTTACATATTGCTTTCGAGTCAACGTTATTTTCTTGTCTACCAAGGAAAACACTGTCTGCTTACATCGAAATTTGCGTTTTGCAATTTAGACCTTTTTGAAGAAACTCGGATCTCCCTTTTGTATATGTGCACAAATTCTTTCACATAACTTTGGTTGCACTGAATACTTTGCATCAAACCCGAAGTTATATGGTTAGATCACCAGACAGTTCCATGCTAATATCGTCAATTAGCACTCCTTCCTCATTCATCCCTCCTCCTCGTTCATCTCTCCATGTCACTTCATATGGATTCTAGAGGTATGAAATGAGAAGGAAGTGCTGATTGCTGCTGAACTAAATTCCTTTGAACACTTTTTACCAAATCAGAGAGGGTTCTACAGTCCATTCAGAAATTCTCCATTGCTTCTACAGACCTAGTCTTGACACCACCAATTCTTCATTGTTTTTCCAGACCTTGCATCCAAAGATCTCATATACACGGAAACACTGATGCAACGGGGGAAGGAAGACTATTGTGACAAAGAGATCATCATCCTGGGAGGTGGCGATGGCGCTCTTCTCTATGAATTACTGAAAGAAAAGCCCAAATTAGTTCTGATGTTTGAAGTGAGTTTTTTTATTTACATAATATTATCATTTGGCAACTCTGAGTTATATTATATTATTATATAACTCAGAGTTGCCAAATCTAGGAACGCGGTAGCGTTCCGCCCCGCCAAGCAAAGAAGTTGAGAAAACGAACGATGCCGAGTGTATGTTTACCGGACGTCACGAAACGCGTTTTCGAGGTATCCATATCTCGGCTCCTATTTGACCGATCAACTTGAAATTTGGTGTGGGTCTTCTTTGAGTGTATATTAGAAAGCCCTGAAAGTTTCAAATCGATAGGTCTAAAGGGAGCCGAGCTACATAACTTCAAAAACCTGGTTTTTGGGCCTTAGATTGTTCTTCTCCTTTTTCTCCTTCTTCTTCTCCTTCTTCTTCTCCTTGTTCAGACAGGCAAGGCTGGAGCCTCTCCACGTTGACCGATTGACTTGAAATTTTGCACAGAGCTTCATTTAACTTTGAGACAGAGCCTTATATAAGATTTAACCCATTATCTCAACCCAAAAAAGTTTTAGAAACAAAAGAACAGAAACCTTAGGAAAATTCTGTCCACTTTGACGAGTCTACAGCCTGGGTAAAAGGACCAATCGACTTGAATTTTTTTACATACCTTCTTTATAGCATGGCTCAGTGCCATTTGAACGAAATAAGCAATTATCTCAACCCAAAAAAAAATTAGGGACAAAAAAACTGAAATTTAGGGTAATTTAGGCTAATTATGGCCATATCTCGGCTCCTAGTTGACCGATCAACTTGAAATTTGGCATGGATCTTTTTGGTGTGGATAATAGAAAGCCCTGAAAGTTTCAAGTCGCTAGGTCTAAAGGGAGCCGAGTTATATAACTTCAAAAACCAATTACCATGTTTTTCTACTTTTTTCAGTCGGTCAAGGCTACAGCCTCTCCACCTTCGCCGATTGACTTGAAATTGTGCACGGAGCTTCGTTTCAAGTGTAGCAAGTGCCTTTTGAAAGATTCAAGTCGATATCTTTAAAGGGAGCCGAGTTATATAACTTCAAAAACCCGGTTTTCACCCTTACCTGGTCTTCTTCTCCTTAATCAGTTAGGCATTTCCACCTTCACGGATTGACTTGAAATTTTGCACAGAGCTTCGTTTCAACATCAGACAGTGCCTTTTGAAAGGTTTAACCCATTATCTCAACCCAAAAACTTTTAGAAACAAAAAAATGAAATTTAGGCTAATTTTGGCAACTTTGACGAGTGTACAGCCTGGGTAACCGGACCAATCGACTTGAAATTTTGCATAGACCTTCTTTATAAAATGACCCACTTCAACAACAAAAAGATGTGATATCCCCCCAAAAAACACTCCGTGTAAAAACCCCCGCCTCGCAAATATCATTCTTCAGAGGCCGGAAAAAGTTATGATATCCACTTTCCCCGCCCGCCCTTTTCCTCATTAAGGAGCTAAGTATAATGAAAAGCTTAACCACTTCACAAGCACCGTACCCCTTTCGAAATCTCCCCTTGGCGCTATTGCGAGACGTTTTTATTACTTCCACAAGTCAGTTGCTTGTGGAAGTAATAAAAACGTCTCGCAATAGCGCCAAGGGGAGATTTCGAAAGGGGTACGGTGCTTGTGAAGTGGTTAAGCTTTTCATTATACTTAGCTCCTTAATGAGGAAAAGGGCGGGCGGGGAAAGTGGATATCATAACTTTTTCCGGCCTCTGAAGAATGATATTTGCGAGGCGGGGTGATTTTTACACGGAGTGTTTTTTGGGGGTGATAATATTTTGTACCATGAAAATATTTTATTGAAGTCCTAAAAGCTCAACTGCCGGCTTATTCTGCATGGCAAGTGTTATACAAGACTTGTGTTATAAAGACCATAATATGACCAAATATACCAAAATATATAAAAATATTATTTTTCTGTGCAATATTACTGCAGAATCACCATAGTCAATATCCCCTCTCGTTAGTTTTTCCAACACCAAGTCCGTTAAGAACAACGAATACTATTATCGCGAAGTATTTTTTGGCCTCATTCACGTTTAAGAGCTGGAAACTTTCATGAAATGAACAAATAACAGTTACTTTCAACAACTTTTGTTGTACCATCATGAACTTTGTGGTATTATTCATTTGAATTAAACAATAGAGTTCCAGAGTTTCCTGAATGTTTACAAGTTTGTCACGAATTGTTTTGTTTGGCTTTCAGTTAGACGAAGTAGTTATCCGGGCTTGCCGTACTCATATGAGGGAAGTGTGTGGTGACGTCCTCGATAACATGAAAGGGCCTAACTATGAGGTGTGTAATTTTAGATGTCAGTAACTGTTACAGCTACCTATTGGGTTGGGACAAGCAGGCTTTCAACTTCCCAATGGTGTCTCTTGTGTTGTTGAGGTTTGCTTTTACTGTGTGTGCTGTTAATTGTATGAAAAATTCATCATTTCATTGTCAAAACACCTTTTCACACCTGCCAATTCTATTCATTTCAAATCGCACTTGAAAACTCATTTTTCAACTGATCAATGTGTTTTAGATTATTCTAGGGGACTGCATAAAGTCATTGGAAGTCATGATAAGCCAAGGGAAGAAATTTGACTACGTTTTTGGTGATTTGACTGACGTTCCGGTTTCGGAAGAGGAGCACGACACGTGGCAATTTATCAAAGACATCATCAACATATCACTCAAAGTGATGAAACCCAATGCCAAGTACATGACTCATGTAAGTATGAACTTTGAAACCATAGTTTACTAACAACTAATTGTAGTTTCCTATTGCGTAGTTATTTCCTTCAGACGCCAAATAACCAAATAGATCCATGCTAGAGTACTAACACAAATTTCCTCTGCTGCAATGGTAAAAATTAAAAACTAAGATTTCAAAGAAGTGGTAAAAATCCAATACATCCACAAGCCATTTCGTCATCAATTATTTTTGGGGTCTGGCAATCATAAAATGTAAATATTCATCAAAACCGTACGGTGCCAGTTCAATAGGCCTTTTCCCACGTTTATTGCAATGCGATTTAAAATTGGTATCGTTAAGACTGGAAAAGTTATATGAGAGGGTAGTGGAAAGTTACTGGCACCACCAGCTAACGGCGTTTTTGGCTGCATTTCGTCTACAGGGGGTTGGGGAAGAAGGCTAGCTCTACGAGTATTATCAGAGGCTAATTATCGAGAATACTCGACCAACCAATCAGAGGCCCTCTGGCATGAGTTGAGTGTACTCGACCAATCAGCAGAGTCACAACCCACTGTTCCACACTCGTTGAATGCCTTGCCTTGGCACAGTCGAGTTTACTCATCCACTCAACGCTAGTCATCTCTGGGATTTTTTAGTTCAGCCTGCAGTTTATAAGTGTAGCTTGTGAAGGAATTTTCAATGGCTCTTTAATTGTTTCTTGCCTAGAATACAACCAACTTTTTTCACATAAAATACATTTTCATATTTCAGTGTTGCGGCATAGCTGTACCGTCGGTCATAAAGAGTTTCGAAAATCACTTGACCGAGCTGGATGAGCCAGTGGAATTCTCCACTGATGTCGCACTCGTCCCATCATTCCTTGAGTACTGGCAATTTTACCAGATTTGGAGAAAAGGAGCTAAGTAGTAAAACATTTACTGATGTTTCCCGGTCTTATTTGCCAACAATATAAGTTTTCGATTTGTGTAGGTACTGTTAAGTTGATAATCTGCCTGTATTGTAAATTTGATATAGCATAAAATACTTCATTGTTTTCGTCCTTTTTTCACATCATTACTTGTTATTTTATGTATAAATCATTAGTTTTACACGTCCTCTCTTCACAGTTGTCAACCCTCATTAGAACACCACTCCACTGTTATTACTGGTAACCACGAGAATTCATTCTCGTGGTTACCAGTAAGAACAATAAAGTGGTTACCAGTAATAACAGTGGAGTATGTGGGATCTGAGTTGCCTTTGACGCAGGCATAGTTGTTTCACTCAGTATATCATAGAGCAGAATTGAGTTTCACATTCTTCAACTAGCCTTCTACTAGGTCAGGGTATCCGCCTTGGAATACCCTTACAATCTACTACTAGAGCTCAAATCGCTTTTAAAAAAGGAACACTCTAACTTGGCTTGCGATTGAACTTGGGTATTAGAGGTTTTGTCTCATCTAAAACCTCCAAATCGTTGTCCATTCTTCCTCCTTTCTACCATGTACTTTTGATTTCTAATTTAGTAGTTTTCCTGTCATTCTACCAGTAGATAATAAACAGCTGTGTTGAGATCCAAGGGAAAAAAGTGTCTGAAGTTTTCCCATCACCACGGTTATAGTGTCAAGAGCAAGTGATGCTAACCTCTTTACGCCATGTTTACCCACAAATATACGTAACCAGTAATCAATCATCCTTGCGGAAGATTATGCCCCCTGAACCCACAGGACAACGAATGTCTAGTTTGCTTTTTTAAATTGATTGAATAAAAATAAACCATTGTCACAACATGAAATTACTTTGTCAAAGTATTATTAATGACCTAATGAAAACTTTAGCCCTATACTGCTATTTTGTGGACGTCAACTATTACTGAGCTTAGATTGATCTACTAATTGACTTTTAATTCTGAAAGTTCATTGAAAGTATCTTGATTACATTTATAAATATTTAGTTATTACATAAATATGTAGTGGTGATTATCTACTGTAAATTGTTAACCCATTCGACCGTTACCGAGTTAATCCACTTGTCTGTGATGCTGGAACCCACATACACACAGATTATGGATTCTATTTACAACATACGAATATTAATAATCATCTTCCGCAAATTGAATGAGGAGTCTGGGAGATCCGTCAATGTATATCATAAGTACTCTAAATTATGACGTTCCTCAGGTAGTATAACATAATATGTTATTACCTGAATATTACCGATTGGTTTATGGTAGAGATGTCACTAGTTTTAAATTTGCGTTAACCTTTGATTTTGAAGTTCCTATCTCGTTTGCTTTTCATACCAACATTACACTTAAGCTCGGCGTGGTTTTCTATGTTGAAATTCCACAAAACACCAATTGACGATCCAGAAGATGATATCATTTGAATGAAAATTGAATCAATTGGATCTAGTCAGAAATACATTAGTCTTCTGTCCTGGCACAATATCAAGAACTGATCAGTGTAATGCTCATCAATAAACTTGTTTATGATTATGCTGTGTGTGTATTCTTCTGTTGCATTAAGAAACAATGTCCTTATTGTCTTTGATGTTACCAATAATGTGTGGATTATCACCTAATGAGCGACTTTTCAAGAGACATAAATTCAACTTATGGCTCAAGAGCCGTGACTGATTGGCATAGGGTTAAAAAAAAAATATTAATCACTTAATCGAAACGTATAAAATAACCGAAGACTACAGACCAAAAACGTCGATTCTGAATACGTACAGTAGTCCCTCGGTAATCCGGCAGATATGGGACCAGAGCACTTCCGGGTTATCGAAAATGTCGGATTACCTACTGGAAAATCCTTGCTGAGTTGGAAAGCATCCTTTTTTGTAATTTTCTGGTAAACGTCCCTAGCCTTTCCTTTAAGGATTTCACCAGAAATTGTTGTATGCCTACTACGTTCTTGTAAAAACCGAGCATATAGGCTATCGCCAACTTCAGTTATCACCAGTTTTCAGCAGTGGTTATCACCAGTTTTGGTTATCACCAGCAGTAGTTATCACCAGTTTTCAGTGTCTGTCGTTTACTTTTTAAATTTTCTGGGGTTGCGCTCCTTCTTGTAAACAAACCGCTCCCGCTCGAGAAAAAAAACCGCCTTATTATTTAGAGTGCCGGAGAGATGAGATGCCGGATTACCGAGGGACTACTGTATTTTGTTTACTGACTTCAGTGGTGGCACTATTAACGAAAACCCCTGAAGAACGATACCAAACAAGGATTTTCTCGTCAAGCATCTCCATTGGTGCAAACGGTATCAGTTGTGCTTTTGTATAGAGGGGATAGGTCCCTATATATTTCTGATTTTTCGTTATTTATTTGGAGGGTTGTAGGAGGTCTGATGTAAATAGAGAGAGAATGATTTCCAAGCTTTCGCCATATAAGCCATCTTCAGGGTAAGTTGTTGGTAGGTATTTTCTCCTTGACCCAGTCTCTACCTCTGTCAGTACACCACTTCAGTTCAGTTTAGTGGTGAAACTTAAATTGGATCTATTGTTTGTAATCCAATGTCGTTTCTCTTTTCATATCTCATTAAAATGTTGGCAAAATGAGCGATTGTTCATCATGTACTTACTTTAGAGAATCTAAGAACCAGGGCCTTCCCAACAATGGTTTTCCATTCCCGTGCATGGGTCCTTCATCTTCCCACTCCAAGCTGGATTCAGACCCGATTTGGCCCTGAGATTCGATGGCTTCGAGGATCTGTGGGGCCTTCATCAGCTGAACCTGGGAAAACCAAAGATGATGGTGTGCAAGGAAAATGGTGGCAATGGCTGTGGACGAGAACTGGACGTTCAGGAACGAGGTTGTGGATGTCTCGAAGGGTTGTAATTATTTAGGAGTTTGGCTGACAGACACAGGTGTGACCCGACCTTTAGCGGGGCTCGCCTGATGAATGCCAAGAGGCATTTGCATTATTTTGGATCCTCCATACTTGGAGATCGCCCTCCCAAAAGGTGCCGAAGATTTTCGGCAGGATCTAACGCACCCAGCAGTTCAGTTCGCTTGCTCCCCTCCCACCCGTCAGTTTCCATGAATCGCAACCATAATATATTATATTACTACAAGGCGTATAAACTTGTATAAAGTCTTGTAAACTGTGAGAGTCGGAATTTCACCGTTTTTTTGCAATACCCAAAAACATGTATCCCATAAACCACTTTGTTAGTTTTAGTTATCATAGGCCCGAAAAATCAAGATTGAAGAGGTACATTGCGCCTTAAGACAGAAAGAACCTAACAAGTTGGTGCTACTCATCAATAATTTAATACCTACCTCATTTCATAATAATTAATTCACATAATTATTATGTGAAGCAAACAATTCGGACTTGCTTGGTCATTATATGAAATTCACAAGGAGAACGATCACCACTTGGAATCAAAACAACTCCATTGAAACATTCCTCTTAGTTCTTACCGACATTCATGACTCATCAAGGATTACGTTGGTAGAAGTACGTTTCGTGAGCTACTCACAGGTGCCATGAGGAAGAAATCTCCAGACAGACCCTTGTCGCCGTTGGAGATCGCCCTCCGGGAAATAGCGGCTGCAGCTGGCGTAGAAGGAATCATAATTGTGAACTTGAGGCCTGAAACTTACCCAGCCACTACGTACTTCACCTTCTTAAGGTAGTTAACCTTCCACAGGTTTCACAGTTTGCAATCAGAAAATTTTTGTTGACTAATGTTTGTCAACTTGACTGCGTTGACTAATTGTTTACTAATTTACTAACGCGTTGAGCTACTAAAGAAAGAAAAAAAAACAGCGACCTTGAATTGAATTGTACCTATTTATCCAACCATTGCATTAGGATATCTGCGTTTGTCCGTTGGTAATTTTTCTGAGTATGATCTGTTGAAGGTTTGATGTGAAGGGTGAGAACATGGTGCTCAATATTTTGGTCAAAGCTGTCCAGCGAGATCCAGATTTGCGGACCAAGTTTTTTGTCAGAGAAAAATTTCTGAATGAGGTAAATGCTCAAGTTTGCATTTCCTAACTGTAAGTAGCTTGTGTTGAGGTAGCGAAAAAAGCAAGCAATACTGAATCGTAGACGCTTTGTTTGGGAGTAACATAATATGTGATATACCTATATAATATAATATATTATAGGTAACATATTATGTAACATATTATGAGATGTTGCAGGCCCCTTTATATACTGGTATGTTGTGGTATAACTGTGCTTATAGGATGGCCACTCATTATACTCAGTGAGGATGTAGTATGGTAGAAAGGTGAAACTAAGACTGTGAGCTGGTTACATTTTATCGGTCATGTTTAGCTTTGTGATTTCATCACACATTGGTCCATCCATATTGGTATTGATCTTTAATATTATTGCTAACATTTAATGAAAGATTACACACTGTAGTGTAATACACTACAGTTTTGCAGTAGTTGGGATATTTGCTAGTTTGATATGCAGATTGCCTCTTGTACAGATTAAAATATCATGTTTCACTTTGTTCTACTTGGGCTTTGATTTTGAATTGTCTAGATTTTTGTCAAAATGGTTTCAGAGGAGGTCTGAAACACATAACATTTTTTTTTTTTTTTTTTTTTTTCTAATATATATTTTATTATTGCTCCAAGATATAGATCTCATTAACAATATTCGTCTGACCTAATTATATTACAATACTTGGCATTTAGGGCTAACGATACATAACTTAGTCCTTTGTCTTTATGATTTATTGCACACACTCACTCCCTACACAAGCTCATGTGGTTTAGTGCGCTTGAGGCGCCGCGTCAACTCATGTACTTCGAGAAGCTGGACAACTTCTTCATTGACATGGTTTTTAAGTCTCTCAAGATGAGCGTTAGCGCGCTGCTTTATCACTTGGTCAATGCTTTCCATCTCAAGGTCGCGATGTAGAGCGTCGTTGCGGATATACCACGGCGCATTGGTTATGCATCGTAGTACGGTATTCTGAAAGCGTTGTATCATCTGCCTGTTTGATAGAGCCGTACAGCCCCACAGTTGTGCTCCGTAGACCCACGAAGGCCTAAGTACTTGAGTGTACAGAAGCAGTTTATTTTGAAGTGACATTTTTGATCGCCGGCCGATGAGCCAGTACATTTTCCTGAATTTTAAGACAAGTTCTGTCTTTTTCTTTTTGACGTGTTCTTTCCACCGGAGCTTGGCGTCTAGCGTCATGCCCAGGTATTTGGCGTGATTCGAGTAGGGAATCACCACATTGTTGAGAAAAGCCGGGATGTAGTTGATCTTACGGTTGGTGAAATCAATGTGCACCGACTTTGTCTCGTTCAGTTTGATTCTCCACTTAGCGGTCCAGCGAGTGATTTTGGAGATTGATCTGTTCAGTTTGCTGATAGATTCATTGTTGTTCTCCCCAACCGAGAGAACCGCAGTGTCGTCTGCAAAAGTTGCTGTTGTGTTGCATTCTAGGTCCGGTAGGTCGCTCGTGTACAGTATGTATAGGAGGGGGCCTAACACACTGCCTTGTGGGACACCAGCGTTAACTATTTTTGGATCTGAATACGCTTCATCTTGTTTGATGCGGTAATACCTCTTTGACAAGTAGGAATCCAGTAGATCCACGTAATGGATGGGAAGCATCTTTTTGAGTTTATGTTTTAGGCCTTCGTGCCACACTTTATCAAAAGCCTGAGCTACGTCAAGAAAGATAGCCGAACAGACTTTCTTTTGCTCCAGCGCTTCTTCAATGATATTGACGATTCGATGGACTTGATCTATGGTCGAGTGCTGACGTCGAAATCCGAATTGATGCTTGGGAATTAGCTTCCGTTCTTCAATTATGCCGAGGAGTCTCTTACTGATTAATTTTTCGAAAACTTTGGATAGCACAGGCAACAGTGAGATGGGCCTGTAAGATGTTATTTGATCAGCTGGCTTACCAGGTTTTTGTATCATGATGATCTCCGCCATCTTCCATAGCTGGGGTACATACCGATGTTTGATGGCAGCGTTAATGATTTGGGTGATTTTGACAATAGCTTTTCGAGGTAACTGGTGCAGAATCTTTCCTGTGATAAGATCAAAGCCAGGAGCTTTCTTAGGATTTATCTCCTTTTTAATAGTTTTTTGTACTTCTTTTATTGTGACATACGGTATTTTTACTTCTGGCTCGAGCGGCGGTGTCTCCTCCAAGGTAGGCTCACCCGGAGACCTGGAGTTGGGTGCGAATACACTAGTAAGGTGTTCCGCAAACAAATCAGCCTTGCTTTTACTGTCACTAGCCCATTTACCCCTATCATCCCTAACAGGTGGTGCTTGAACTATAGGTCTCTTGAGATATTTGGCAACTAACTTTTCCTAACTGTAAGTAGCTTGTGTTGAGGTAGCGAAAAAAGCAAGCAATACTGAATCGTAGACGCTTTGTTTGGGAGTAACATAATATGTGATATACCTATATAATATAATATATTATAGGTAACATATTATGTAACATATTATGAGATGTTGCAGGCCCCTTTATATACTGGTATGTTGTGGTATAACTGTGCTTATAGGATGGCCACTCATTATACTCAGTGAGGATGTAGTATGGTAGAAAGGTGAAACTAAGACTGTGAGCTGGTTACATTTTATCGGTCATGTTTAGCTTTGTGATTTCATCACACATTGGTCCATCCATATTGGTATTGATCTTTAATATTATTGCTAACATTTAATGAAAGATTACACACTGTAGTGTAATACACTACAGTTTTGCAGTAGTTGGGATATTTGCTAGTTTGATATGCAGATTGCCTCTTGTACAGATTAAAATATCATGTTTCACTTTGTTCTACTTGGGCTTTGATTTTGAATTGTCTAGATTTTTGTCAAAATGGTTTCAGAGGAGGTCTGAAACACATAACATGAGCAAATAGTTTAATTTCGGGTGAAGCTTGGCACCAGATCCTTGAGTTCTTGATCTCCGCGATCACCCGTTACAAGTTGCTCCTTGATCTCATTAGAATTGTTCATCGTAGGTCCACTTCTACTCTCAGTGCGTTCCCAAGATCCGGCCGGTTTTGGACAAATGGAAAGAGGAGGATTCGTCGATGGAAGTCCCTGTACTTCTACCGACCTACTACGGCCACGATCTCACAGAGTGTCAAGAATGGTTGGCCATCGAGGACATTGGACCGGAGTACATCGTCTCTCGGGACGTGGAAAATTTGGATAAATCGCATTTAAAAGTAAAGAGTGACAATAATATTTCAATGCATAATGGTGGGGTGGGGGTCATCAGCAACGGCTGAGGTAACACAGGTATTTAAGAGTCTGTAGATTTGGTAGGGCCAACGCCTGACACCATGAAACAAGGAACACAGCATGGTGGCACGAGGAAGAAACTATTGCAAAGGCTTCAATATTTTAGGAAACACGATTTTTGCAACATTTTTTAAAAAACAAAACCAAAATCCAATACTGCTGCTGGAAAGGCGTCTGTAGTGAGTACGTGTACTAGATCAGTGACGGTCTTCAGTCTCTTAATTCTCCAGAGGGCTTTCCATATGACCCAAGAGGGTCCCTCAAGAATTTGGCCACCACATGGGACTTAAGAGTCATCCTTGATCCCCAGCTTTTATTCTCCGACCACATCTCTGCCGTGGCAGGGAGGGCGACGCGCATATTAGACTTCATCAAGCTAAATACGCGAGAGTTCAAGCCAAGTGCCAGCAATAACCGCCCTGTACAAAGCATTAGTCCTCCCTGTGCTTGAGTACGCCGCACTATGTCTGCCACAGAAATCTACTGGAGTTACTTCTGGGTACCCCCTATCTCCCAGCTAATCTTACAACTCCTGCTGACTATTCATTCATTCTGGAAATTCATCTGGACTCTCATAAACGATGACTGGTGGCCATACACCGGAAGGGGCTTTTTATTAGCAGAATAACAAAGGCGGACCATCCCGCTAAACCCACCCCTAACAATTACTTGTAGATCCCTGATGAGGCAACACTATGTTGCGAAACATGTTGGACAAATAAAAGAGAAAACGAACCAGAAGTGAGCCAAAACTACTTCAACCCACAGTAATATTTTTTTTATTTATATTGGGCTTGCCCGTATTGAATAAATGACTCTTGCCAGGTTCGAGCGAGCCCTCTTAACGCCTGAGAGAACCAGGATGTCCACCTGGTTCCCGCCAGCGTCGAAGATGATAATCCGTGCCCGTGTGTTTCTTGTCAGTTCATCACAAATTTTCCTTCCCACTTTACAGACTTAGGACTGTCTCCGCCTCAAGGATGGAGGTGTGGTTAAAAATTTGTGGTCGATCTTTGACACATCGCATCAGACAAATCCAAATTGAAAATAGATTTAGCAAATCTTTAAACGTTTTTCCTCGTCTTCATGGTCTATTGGTGTAATTGCGAGTTTCATGACTGATTGGAACAGTAGAAATTACACAGCAAACCAGATGAGCTTAAAGCACGACTGGTTTTTTTAAAATTTAATGACCATTTGTCTTCTTGGTCGATTCAAATCTTTAATTATTTTCCTAGTGATGATGGCTCTGATGGTTATCTCTCAGGAGGTGCCCAAGGTATCATTGAGAGAAGCTCCGGAAAATGGCATTTTCTCCGATAATTTACCGATGTACAAGACGCGATTCGAGTCAGATCTGATAAAAATGCTGTTTCCCGCTTCCTGCAATTCTATTCAACGTCTCGTAAGACCTTCTGACGTCGCACGTCTTCTTTTTCCTATCTCCGCTAGAAGTGGGTTAACACGTGACTCGTTTCCTCCTCTGTAAATTATTGTTATTTTCTTTATTAGATTTTTTTCAATAAAAGAAAAATTTAATATTATATATCTTATCTAACATATTGTTGGGCTTGAAGCCACAGGCCCGAGGCGCTCAACAAGAGTTGTCATACGTCTACAATGTTGGTATTCGTACTTTTGAGTTCCACTTCCCCTTAGAACTTCAAGATGTCCAGTTTCTACCGATCAAGTGGCACCATCAGCATCTCAAGACGAAGTGAAAATCGAGTGATTTTTCGGTGTTACGCCCCTTCATAACCACCCTGCAAATTTAGAATTTCAGCGACGTAATGGACAACTAGACATATTTGTGTGGACAATGATCAATCGTAATCAATTATATGATGTTGCAGGCAGCTATCATTGCTCTGGCCTCTTTCCACTCAGCTTCACTGGCCTGGAAGACCAACAATCCGGCTGAGTTCGCGACAGCTGCTCAACTCTTCACTGAGACGGAGATGCTCAGGACGGATGATGATCCCGCCAAAGACGTCAAAACGCAAAAAATCAACGCCAGCCTCGGAGCCGCAGCTCGCTCGTGCACAACTCATCTTCCCGGGCCGTACTCTGTTGTGTGAGTGTGTTCAATTTAATTAATGTACGAATGAGGGTCGTTTAGAGGCACATATTGCCGTCTCATTTAGAGGGTTTTTCATGCAGGAAGTAGAGCAACGTGGCCAACGTGGACACTGGTTTCACTATATCTTATTGGTAGGTAAATATACCATTTCCGTAGGAAATATCAAATGCCATAGTACGGCTTGTAATGGTCGCGGCGACTGTCCTGAACTCGATTCCTTGGGGTGGACGTCGTCCAATGCCTGGTGTGGGAGGTCCACACCACAAGTCTGGTGAAGTAGTTAAGGAAGGCCGTTTGTTCAGAAATTGGAAACTTTCTGCCAGGAGCGTACCCAGCAAAAACGTGTTTTCAACGGTATGTAACTGGCTGTTCTGTGTTCTCTGTGCGTCATGTCAGATGATTGTAGTTTCGCTCAACGGATTTCAAATGAAAATATCGAATCCTCCCTTCACTAATTGTGTCTTCCATCTACTTGAAAGGCTTACCTCAATCTCAGCTAATTATCTAGGTTAACGTTTGTTATTGATATCTTCCAGTTTTATGAACTACTATTAATTAGGCGTTAAGCTTTCATTTTCTTTCTTTTTTTTAATTTTTTCGTAAAACACACTACATTGACCTAATTGTCAACGATAGTAACGAATAGCTTGGCCTACCTAGTCTAACAAAATTACCATTCAAATCAACAGAACTTAAGAAAAAAATTTTACTCGTCGATTGAAAAAACTCCGAGACCAAAACATTTCGTCTCTCTCGTTTCAAAACATTTTTGAGACTTCGGGCTCTTGTTTCAACATCTGAATCTTCTTCAAAAAGTTTCATTTAGCACTAAGGAGATAGGGAATTTAACGCCTTTTTCAAAGGTATAATCACATTTGAATTTTGACTGAAAAATGAGGGACTTTTGGTCATTTTAGTGACTTAAGGTCGAACACACGAAAAAAATCTTAAAAAGTAAGAAAAGTCGGATTTCAATCGGTACAAAAAAAAGTAATGGGAGACTTTTCATGAGAAATTAGTTGTAAAATCGATCCGTGACCAGTGGTACGACTTTGACCTTGACATCCTGTAGTGTAGCCAAATTGTTCGATTCGTTGGCAGTACATAAACGGACTACCCCGACCCTTTAACATTTTAAATCAAGTTGAACTCATAATATAATATTATTATGCCCATATGGACTACCAATACTGAGTAGAGCTATTATCTCCTCCAACCAACTTGTTCCGAAACTCGGTCCATACCTCATTGGAGACACCTACAATAACTTGTAGTAGCTCATGATATCAACTCTCTAACGAGTTCTCTTTTTAAAATTTTAGAGCAGAGAGGATTTATAACTCGGCATTTATCGAATGTCCCACGTGGGTTAGTACAGAGAGAGCGGAACCCTGGAGCGTCATCACACACGGCGATTGCTGGGCCAAGAATTTCCTTTTCAAGTACGACATAGTACGTACTAATACTACACTACAGTAGTTGTAAATGTTGATCGCTACAAAAATATTAAGGAATTTCCCTGGATATTTTCGTATTTTCAAAGAATGTTTCCTGAAAAGGCTGGTTGTAATGGAGCATTTTTCCAACAAATTAAACTTCTTTTTTCAAGCTTTGGCTTCTAGAGAATTTTCTCGATCAGTACTACGTGAGTTCCAGCTCTTTACAGGATTTCATGGTTGTGTAGGCGCTGGTTAAGTATGTTCCATTCCTTGTACATGAGTCTGGCGCACAACCCACTGCGTAGCAGAACTGTGTTTTTATGACTTGTTTCCCGAACTCTGTATCCAATTCTATGAGCCGCAGAACCGATTGCTCCGACCGGTGATATGAACGTTTAAGTCAGGAAATGCAAAACGCAAATGGAATGTTGCTTTTAGACTTCAAAATGGCTTCCTGGATGAATACGACGTTTCTTTGATTACTCGTCCATTCTTCCTTTTATCAATTCGTGAAAAGCCGGAAATGATTTTATTTGAATTTGGTGGTCCTAAATAACAGTGATGCGAGTTTGGGACGGTCTCTGAGGTGAGCTAATCGTTTGAGAGCAACAACAACGTTTTTGCCTTTTTTTGGTGTTAGTTTGAAGCTTCTAAACGATGCATCCAACAAAAAACATTGCTCTTACCAAAATTAAAGAGCATTTAAGTCGGCATTCTAGTCGCAGAATTTGATGCTCTACAAATTTGGTTATGTGGTTCAATGGGAAGGCCATTTTCCGTAACAATTATTACGGAGGGGAACAATTTCAATAAATTTTAAAAACCGTTTATTTTTAAGAAAACGATAAAATTCAAAATGATCTCTCAGTCATGAATGTTTATGAGTCAGTAACATAGGAATTACTTAGTGTTTAAAATTTGGTTTAGCACCATAAAAGTGCAAAAACGGATTTGTCATTGTCGTTCGCCGCCGGGGAATCATAATAGTCAACATCACCATCAATTTCTGAATTGGATTGATGGTCACTGAATATCACGTTATCCTGTTCACAAGCTGATCGGCGGGCGTTGAAGTTGACATGATCACGGGCGTGTTAGTTTGGTAGAAGGGTGGGGAGGGTGCTCAAAGGGTCGCCCCCCAGGATTAATGGAAATTTCACTGTGCTTGGCGTACTCTATTCGCCAGATCTGGCCGTAGAGGGTTAACACACATTTCAACCAAAATGAAAAAACTTCTTCTTTGACTCTTGATTATGACCAAAACCCGTGAACCTCAATAAAGAGCTGCAAACTCAAATTACTCTTATTGAGGACCAACAAACAAAAAATTCATAAAATAAAATCATCTCTAGCTTCTTACGAATTGAGGGAAACCAAAATTCGAATTTGACTGGGCTCTCGTAGGCTGCCTTCAGACCATAAAAAAACTTGAATAAAAAAACTCCGTTCAACAGAACAAGAAGATCGCGGGAGTAGCGATGATTGACTTCAAATCCGCGAGGGCGGCATCGCCGGTACTGGACGTGACGAATTTCTTGTTGTCGTCAGGGAGCGCTGACTGCCTGAAGGACCTTCGCCCCTTCATAGAAAAACACAAAGACTCGATGGCCCCTAAATTGACGGACTACCGACAACATGTCCGTCTCTTCGGGTGTTACGGCGTCGTGGCTGCCCTCATTCATCACTACTACGGCGTTCTGTACCCAAACCTGGATGTGGAGGAGGCTACCACCAGGATCATCATGCTTGACGATCAAAGACATCCTGATGTATCTATCTGTACAGTTATTCTAACGGGAACGCCTATTTTTAAGAAATACGCTATTGCAGTGGCTTCAAAATTTGTTATAATATGAGTTTTAATGATTTCCCTTTAATGAGCAAAACATGAAGTTATATTCTTAAATATTTTAGATTAGTAAGTTGGGGAGAAGATTTGGCTGTGAATACTTCCACATCAGTTTAATATTCTCTGTATGGATCGCCCATCTGGCTAGATCACTGTCGAGGTTGACAGCTAGATCGCCTTCTCCTCAACAAAACGAACCTGCTCTGCTAAGCATGAAATCAGTCACAAATAGATTTTGTACTTGCACTTTTCCAAGGAACAACTTAACGAGCCTTCCGTTGGCAAAACGGCCCCTGACCGACGTCTCGCGGAGTCTGCCAAGAAATCGACCGGACAAGGATCGTCGGTCTCCGGACTGAATTTCATCAGTACGCCTCGGGACGGACAACTGAATCCCGAATCACCAAGCAGACTGAGGGTGGCACTGATCGTGAAAGCCGCTCATGACGTTCGACTGATATGATCATCAACTGTAACACGACTCACACCAGTCGAAAATTTGTCAGAATTATACAATGAACCGTATTTGCCACAGTACGTGTATTTTGTATTGATTGCACGACCACATTGACTCTAATCCTGACGAAAATGGCAAATCCCTGGAAAATGCCACCCACTTGCAAACGAGTTTTCATGATTGTGCGTGCGCAGTGCCTTTTATTACTCATCATGAACCGTCTTGGCCTTGGAAAATTGCATCCTAATCGTGGCCACGATCATGGTGAATGATTTTTCCATCAGCCAACCGCAGTAAACGTCCTTTAACGTTTGTATTAAGTACGTATCCTCACTTCTCAGTTGTTTTAGCTATTGCTTGATTTTAAGAATGGTTTCGTTACAAAAAATCCCCAGTCATGCAGCATGACTATAAGAGCGAATTTTCGAAGGAGTAATTAGTTTTATGTAAAACATCTTCATTAAAGAACATGATTGCCATGACGAACATCTCAAGTAACAACCACGTTTCTTCATCTTCAAAGTGCTCCAATTTGAGAGCGGAATAAGATATCGAAATTCTGACTCCCCCATCTTATTCAGCGTGTAAAAACCTTAAAAATGAGGTGTCACTTGACAGACCGTTTCATTTTTGAAATTTTCAGCTTTTGGACATTACAACGCTGAACACGACGGAGAAGTGAGAATTGCGATATCACATTACGTCATCAGATTAGAGCAGATTAACCATGAAGAACGTATTCTTCACCTTCAAAGTACTCAAGTTTGCGAACGAAATTAGGGATCGCAATTCTGACTCCCCCATCTTATTCAGCGCGTGAAAACCTTTAAAATGAGGTGTCACTTGTCAGACTTTCATTTTTTGAGTGACCCCTCCCCCTCCACCCAAACTCGCCTAACCCCCCTCAGCTTTTGTACATTTCAACGCTGAACACGATGATGAAGTCAGAATTGTGATATCGCATTCCGTCATCAGATTAGAGCAGAATAACCTCGAAGATCATTTCAAGTAAAACCACGTTTCTTCATCTTCAAAATGCTCCAGTTTGGAAATGAAATGAGATATCGCTATTCTGATTTCACCATCGTGTTCAGCATGAAAAAACCTTTAAAATGAGGTGTCACATGTTGACTGTTTCAAATTTGGACTTCATGGGTAATTCCCCCCCCCCCCCTTAAAACTCCCCTACACCCCCCTTAGAGTGGCCCGATTCTGCCCATCTTCGAACTTAGCCTGTCGATTGCCAAGACAGATTTTATGTGCAAATTTGAACTTTTTATCTCAATTCTATCGAGAGTTATCGTCTGGAATGACACATACATAAATATATACCTATGATTTTTTGTGTCTTTTGGCAGTGAATTCAGGATGGTCTGAAACAGATTTTGGTATACAAATTTTGCGGAATTTCGAGTTTTAAAAATTTTGGACCGAGAACAATAGCTTCCTTTTCTTCGAAAATTCGCTAAAAAGAGGAAGATCTCATCAAAATCGGTCGAACTGAATCCGATCCATGTTTGCGCAAATCACATTGGGTCAGTCTGTTATTCGTTTTGTGCTCACATCTTCTAAACCATGTGGATCAGATGAGGGACAAATTGTGTTCCAAAATGTCTGTAACTCAAAGCGCCTTCCCGCGGCCTTTGGTAGTGACGGAGCAAAATCAAACAAACACCTGCAAATCAAACAAAGAAACTCGCAATCATCACTTTCAAGTGGCTCACAAACCGGTTTACAATTATTGGATTCTTTTTCTTTTTTTGTGTTTGATTTACACACAATTCAACTGGTTATATTTGATAAATTGTCAACTTTTCTTCACTTTTTGTTTTTAGCTACAAACTTTGGCTTCTTAAATTAAGGAAAAAATTCCGTGAGAAAATTCGAATGATCTTTTTTTTAACCCGAGTATGTGCTGGCTCTGGTATGGATACCAAAAAAACATACTTGGTATCTGAAGAAATAATCGATACTTTAAAATTTAATACCATTTAATATTGATTTAAAAACTTGAAAATGTTGTACTTATTACACTGGCCAACAAACAAAGGTGTTATTTGGTGCAGAGGAGATGAGGGTTGGTGTTGAGGTTTTTCAGTGTGGAGAATCTGAAACCCGCTTTTCGCTATTGCACATTCCTAGGCTCAATCCCAAAGTTAATCACAATTTGAGGGATTGTTTGGGTAATTGCTGAGTTGGTCGGGCTGTTATTCATTTTGTGCTCATATTTTCTAAACCACGTAGTTCAGCAAAAAAATCACCGCTAATACCACCAGTAAAATTCATTGGTCAAAAGTATTTTTAAGGAAATTTAATGCTTTTTAAAGTGGTGTTCCGGGTTTTCGCTAAACCACATGGTTTAGAAGATATGATTAGAAGAGCAATAACAGCCCGAACAATTTGCGGTTTTCTTGCTCCCTGAAAAGAGCTCAGGGTCGAAAACTCTGCAAACATACCCTCTACCATCCCCAAACAATCCCTAAAATTTTCATTAACTTTGGGGATGATTCCAAGTCGAATGTACATACGTGGCTTTTGGACAAATGAGCTATGTCTCGAAAACTTGACCTAAAAGCGAAAAACGGGTTTCAGATTTGGATTCAGCACACTGAAAACCCCCAACACTCAGATGGTAGCCCATCTTCCTGATACACGTCTCCCGATGATCATTGCGAAGGTGGTTACGGAGAGGAGAGTTTCTTGGGTCTATCAATGAACGCCTTTCCATGGAATTTCACGTTCAAAACGAATTGGTTCCTTTGGGAGGCGACTTGATTAAGGCGCAGGATATTGTAGCTGATAGCCTTCTAGAGAAATTTAAACATTCTGAACGTAAGAAGTTCTGGCAGAGAGCCCAAGATTCGGATGATTCACGCTCTACAGAGAACTCGATCCCATAATCTTCTAGCTTGATCGAAAATCCGAAAACAGATCTTGTGTCCAGTAGATGGCTTTTCAAGCTAAGAAAAGAGCTGCTACATCTCAACGGAAAACACACACCAAAGAGAGGACTTGTTTCACTTCCTCTGCATCTGCCCAGTGCTGGCTGAATTTAGAAGGACAACTTTCAGAAGGTCGCTACTTGGGCGTGATGAGGCATTGGCTCTGCTGAATGGCGAGGGGGGAACTGATCGTTTTTTACAAATTACGTGAAATTATCGAAATTTTCGTCAATGAGTGAATTTATTTTAAATTTTGTAAGGTCAATAATTCTCTTCCAGTTTCTGTTCCTTCTTGTTTTGGGGTAAGCATTTAATTAATATTATTCGAGGCCGACACTACCGACAGAAGGTTTAATACCATATAATGTAATATAATATATAATACCATAGAAAATTTGTTATTAAATAAATTACATAAAATTATGTTGTATTGTTAATTTTATAAGAATAAGAATAATTTTATGTAATTTATTTAATAAAAATTTGTCTTCGTCTTCTACCATTATTATTATTTGTGGTTGAATAGAAGACCTGTTGATCAACCTTCGTGATCAACCTCATCAGGGAGCATACTCGTCATATCGAAATATTGGAATATCGAATATCGGTGGTAAAATATCGATAGATAAACCCTCGTTTATCGATAGATAAACCCTCAGTAGAACACTGGAAGGTTGACATCTCGAGACTTTGGCGGGCAAGCGAAGAACCTCGTCCTTGATACTCTACACAACTTCACCGGAACGAATCTACCTAATCTGTTCCAGGAAAACGCGGATAGTTACGAACTACGAGATGTTGTGATGAGCAGACCGGTATCCGTTCTGATGGGTTGCCTCCGGAGCGGGTATTTAAGGGATAATCGAAGTTAATAAATTAGCGAGCATCTTAAGATTTTACAGGACGCCTCGCGGTACTGCAATCATCATCTCAACAGATGAGGTAGGTCATTTTATGCCCCGTCATCTCAGTTTAGTTTTGATGAAGAGGCGAAAACGCCCTGAACTGATAGCGGAATTGTAATTGTGGGCCATCAAAGCTGAACCGGCAATGGAAATGCATAAGCCCATTTGACTTGAGTCTTCTCGTCGAGCTGGTTTAGAAACAAAAATTAAAACTGAGCAACCGATTGTCAGGGATTTTCTTGCAGGAAAATGGATTATAAAATCATCTTCTTCCACAATGTACAGACCTTACAAGAATTCGTACTGTGAAAACATTTCCAGCAAACTTCCGACTTTTCAAGGCTTCAGACAAGGTGTAGGACTATTACAAGTTACAGCTAATTACATTTACTACAACTTCTTTCCATGACATTTGACGTTGGATGAGTATTTTGAAAATATTTCACAAAATAAGTGACCATATCGAAAAATTAGAAACATTTTAATATAATTTAAGATACCTACCTTGCTCGTTAGACCCTTCCTTTATTGAGATATTGAGGAAAAACCAAAAAAAGTGCGAAAATTTGGTGGGTTTTTGGCTATAACTCCGGTAGCACAAGTCTTTGGAAGCTGCTTTTCTAGTTTCTTACTATTCAATCAGGTACCAAAGTTCATAGTGACCTGGCCTTTTGGCTTACCTACTATCTTCGATAATGGACCGTTGTAATCGATCAAGAAACAAATGTTTTAACCCTCTCCAAATTTGCTGGTTTTTCAATTGTCTGGACTATTCCTCATCTTCTGTTACAGATAGAATTACCGTTCATTAACAATGGGCTGCATAATGCACGTGATTGAGTGGTCTTCACTATTGTGGCCATTATATGATGATGGTTTACTAACATTAAATGTTAGATATCAAATTTTGAAATCTTGCTTCCAACTCTCGGTCATATTATGATCGAGAGTTGGAAATAAGATGTCAACACGACCGTGAGTGACAAACCCATGCATGTTCCCAGGGAGGCGGAGCCACTTGCGAGGTGCTAAGGCCAAGTTTTACCATTCTTTTATCATCAGCATTTTTAATTTTCTGTGGAGTTCGGTTCAATGAAACTTGAACATCTATCGTTGGACGTGTTATGGCCTGTTTTGTATGTGAGTCCACCAGTTCATTCCCAACAATACCACAGTGGCCTTTCACCCAGATCAGTCTTGAATTAAAAAACTCTGCAAATTCTTGACAACGGTTTATTATCTTCTTTGTACAGATCACCCTTCTGTCTAAATCACTGAGTGATAGATTAATTATTATTATGAAATATCATTAAATATCATCAAGTAGTGTAATTCATGATTAATTATTGTTCGTTATTAATAATTTTTATGAATTATTATTAATTTACTCGATATTTGAAAACCATGTGGTGTTCGAATCATCTGAGCCAGCATGAAAATTAACCCGACAAGCTGCCTCACGGTTCATTTTCATGTTGACGACTTTCGATCTGCTCCAACTTCGAGCCCTCATTGTGAACAAGCGGCTGGTCGTGCAAAGCTGTGGATGGTCTTCAAAAATTCTAAAAAATAAACTCTGTGTAAATGTGAACTAAAACTGTACCGTTCCATTTTAAATTTTCGAGATATGGAATTTTCAAAATTTCAAAATTCGTCTTGAGCCCCTTCCCCTTGACCTAGGGTTATGAAAAGCTTCGGTTATGAAAAGGATCACTGTGGGGTTGGTCCGAATCCGTACACCCAATTCGCACAACGCTAACTGGGCAAAGTGCCGCGTACGGCGGACGGATTTTTTTCGATTTTCTGAATCTACGTATCTTGAAACGTGAATCAACCAATTTTGAGGGGGGGTAGCTAACAGCCTCTGGTAGGTAATCAATCCATGAAAAGAAGTTCACAGTTAAAAAAAAAAATAAATAAATAAATAAATAATATAATTTATTTTTAATAATTGACCCCCCCTGCCCTCTCGTCCTCAAAATTTGAGGGTTTACATACCAAGATACGTAGATTCATAAAATCGAATAATAAACAAAAAATCCGTCCGCGGCACCTTGTCCAGTTAGCGTTGTGTTAAAATTACGAAATTTGGTTTACGGGTTCGGGCCAACCCCACAATGATCCTCGAAACTTTTCATAACTCGAAAATTTCGAATGGAACGGTATAGTTTTTAGTTCACATTTAGGCAGTTTATTTTTTTAGAATTTATCAAGACCTATTCTCAAACCTACCTAATAAAGGTACATACAAAATTTGCGTACTTCAAATAAGTAACAATAATCAATCTGCCATTTTAAAGTCTTTCTAGACTTGTATTCGTCTCGTAGGTATACGATTTTAATACTCTAAGCAACGACTTAGAGTATGGAACACAATGTCATGTAGTATACAGGTACCAGGGCTTTTTCGTGAACAGTGTTGTATTAAATACACACATATGCACCAAGATTTCGAAGATGTACAAGATTTCAGGGTGTTTGAGTTAAGTTACAGGTTATTAACGACCAACTGTCTGATTGAGAAATTTCTGCTTAAATTAAATACTTCCACCGAACTGAATGTTTTGGGTTTATTTAAATAAACTTTCAGTACCTATACATTTCTGCAATCGAAAGTGTACGAATCTTGCATTTAGCGCATTTTAGGGCTGAAAATAATTACGTACAACAAACGCGCTCTGTTGGTTTGATGTCACTTGTGTTATTTCCGCGGAACATTAACGATACCATCAAACATGAAGTATTGTTCTGTGGACGTGTTGATTGCAGCCGCAATTAAACTCTGACTACGGCAGAAGGTAATGAGTTAAGGAAATAGACGCATTTGTTTTTCGTGCTTTTTTCTACTACCGTCGGGACAGAAGGGAGGGAGGAAGAGATTAAAAAAATAAATAATTACATACCGGAGTTTGAAAGAGTAATGAGTCGAGTTTAGCCGATTGTTCTACACTCATTCACTGACTACAGCAATCATCGTTTATTCAAAATTCCCTCGGAGGAATAATGATTGCGAGGGGGCCTTGAGAGGATTAGGGATGTTTCTGAGCTCCAGCGAGTCTTCACCGGAGGAGGAGTTGCCGGTTGGTGGGAGAACCACATTTTCGAGTATATAAACCGGCTGATGAGGTCGACAGGTGCATCACTAGTTTTTCCGACAGTGAAGTGTCAGCATCAAAGAAGAAATGAAATCATTCGTCTGTCTCATTTTCGCAGTGGCTCTCGTAGAGTTCGCCAGCGCCGTAAGAAACTTTAAACTTTCAATTATTATACTTAGCCTCACTAATGTGAGCTAAGTCATTTGTAATTTTCATGCTATTGACCCACGAAAGCCCAAATTTGACCACTTCTGTCGACCTAATAGTAGTTTTTGTCCGTACAAACCCTGCAATGTACAATCTTCCCCGATTTCATTGATTTTACCAAATGTAACCACCAACGGAAAAACTCAGTTTTAGCTCATTTCTGAAACCAATTTTTTCGTAAAAACTCTCAATCCATCAGTAAATCTATCCGTTAGCACTTGAACGAAGAAAATACACTATTACGACAGCTTCAGAATGTTCAGTACCCAAATTATTTTTTCTGAGTTTTTCCCCATACAAAACCCTATTTGAGCATCTCGAATCCATCTCAAGATTTCAGAAATTTTCTTGAAGCATGGACAATGTACAATGATGTGTAGGGTGCCTTACGAAGGTTGCACATTCCTCATATACATAAATCTCGCATGGTTCGAAAAAACGTTCAATTGTTCTTAGATTTAGAGAAGATTGAAATTACTATTCAACCAGTTTTTAAAATGTAAACTAATGAAAATATTACATACGGCATTGTCGTACAAAACAACTATTCAAATTTACACATCCCAACGTTTGACAGTGCACCCCTTCGTAAAACGCCTCAACTGAAAATTCAAAGCATTGCAGAATTGGCTTCAAAGTTTTTCACTGAAACCTTTGATGTAAGTTAAACTAATTATAAAAATACATTTTTTGGTGAGATATCGATATGACTTCAACCAATTCAACAGTGAAAAAAAAAACTCGCAAATTAATCGATTTAAACATTTCCAGCTTCCGCTTTGGGATTGTTTGTTTAGGTAAAATGCCTCAACATGCTCGTGAGGCAGTCACCTCACGTAAACAACTCAATCAAACGGATGTTTTGTTAGGAAATTTTGATTGAGTGCCTCAAAAATTATGGCTGCTTCACCTCAGGCCGTTATACTGGGTGCACTGTATCACAAACACGACAAATCAAGGCGAAACCGGGTAAAACTGAGTAATGGTAAAATGTAGCCGAACCGTATAATGCGAGCAATCAAATCACCAAAAGGAAAATAAATATCCAGGAAAATGACTAGAACCACGAATGTTTGTTTTAAACAAATTGTTTATGTTCCTTAATACGGTATTAGAAGGCGATTAGAACCATTAAGTAGGTATAGAAGTAAATGTTCTGTCTGTAAGTTTTTCGCAAATTACGGCTCAATTTCATCAATATGAAATTATGTAAAATCTTGATTTGAATGGAACTCAGATGTTCACCTAGTCTAAAGTACCTACTAGGTGTGAGCCCTGACATTAGCTATGCTGCTGATTTATTTACCTCCCCCAAACTATTACTACGCTGTGTAATGTACGGCTAGTACGCTTGGGTTATCACGCAAGTTGATAACATTTACGATAACTTCTGTAATTACAGGTCACCAAAGAATACCATGAGAAGGCCGTAGCAGCTAAAGACAAATGCGCCAAAGAATTCAACGTCGAAGATAGTGAGTAATAACAGTCGTATAAACTATCTCGATTTTCGCAATTTTTCAAAGGTGAAAACTCAAATTCACCCTTCTCTACCCCAACATCTGGAAATACTTCTAGGAATGACTCATAAAAATGACCCTAGAAATTCTCTTAGAAATGCGACCTAGGAACGAACACTCGAAGAGTCAACACCCACAGCAGTGGATGTGGGCTCACACAAACACTGTCCACCACTTTGTTCCTCGATTAAGTGATGATATAACGAATAATGAACGATGAAAATCATAACGAGGGATGTTCGTATTCCTCAGGTATTATCCAAGAGTTCATCAAGAAGAAGAAGCTCCCGGAAACTGAGAATGGCAAGTGCATGGTCGCTTGTTACATGGAAGAAATGAACGTGGTAAGTACGAATAGATGCGATCTCGTCAAATTACAAAACTACCAATCATTCAAGTGCTGGAATTTGGTCTGAATATTGAAAAAGGTCAACTTCAAAGTACATCTCACTACAAAAATTTTTTTCTCTCCAAAAAGCTCAAATGACATTGAATCTGGAAGTATTGATGTATACAATGAATCTGATGGAAGTAGATGACCAGTTCGTATGATGCAGTTATGTGATCATAATTCCCAGGAAATAGCATTGTAACTGAGTAGTATTTTCTCTCAAGTCTGGTAAAGGAACGTCAGGTTTTGGCGTCAAATTACCGATCAACTAATGAAAAACGGTAGAGAATATGAACAATCATCACCTCGACTTACGACGATTTTGAAGAAGTAACTGGTTTTATGTAAAATGTATCCATTTTACCGGTTTTTTAACAAATTTTGTTTCCATTTTTGCCAAGTAATACCTCAACACAGTTTATATATTTTTCAACGCTGAACAGAATTAGAATAGCTCATTCCATTATCAGAATAGAGAACATCACAAGTACCTAACAACTACGTTTCTTCATCTTCAAAGTGCTCCAGTTTGAGAACGGAATGCGATATCGCAATTCTGACTCCACCATCGTGTTCAGCGCTAAAAACAACTTTAAACCGAGATGTAGCTTGTCCGACTTTTTCATTTTTGGAATTTATGATTAATTTTTAGAGTGGCCCGATTCTGCCCATCTACGAACTTATAGCCTTTCGATTGCCAAGACAGATTTTTTGTGTGCACATTTGAACTTTTCATCTCAATTCTATCGAGAGTTATCATCTGGAATCTCGCATACATGTAATATATATCTATTGTGTCTTTTGGCAGTAAATTAAGAATGAATGAACGGACTTTGGTTTAAAATGTTTTCGGGAATTCGAGTTTTAAACATTTTGGACTGAGAACAGCTGCTGCAGGTTCCTTTTCTTCGAAAATTCGCTCAAAGTAATTAGTATTGACACTAATTGGAATGCAATTTAGAGAGTTTTGCAACTCAATTTTTCAGGCCTAATCACGTTTTAGTCCGTTTTTTCTAAATATACAGAAACCCTTAACGTAGTGACCAATATTGACCAAATGTGTTAAACCCTTCTGTTACCTCCTTAGATTTTCCTTTTTCGAAATGATAAGATAATTCACAATTATCATTATATTACTGAAAATGTTCACTTTACCACGGTTTACAAATCTTTGTGCTCACGTCATTTCAGCTTGTCGACGGTAAAGTTAACGCCGACGAATGGAAGGCCAGCAACAAACACAAATGGGATGATGCAGCAATCGTCGAGAAGGCCGATAGCGTGGTGGACCAATGCGCTAGTTCTGGTGAGTACTTATCATTTTACTTACGAAACTTTACCTACAAACATCACAAGTTTGTCGAGAGCATCCTACAAATCATACAGCACCTTATCCAAAAATACGTCGACGATTCCCACTTCAGAAGTCACTATTTCCCACTTCTGCTTAGGGCTTTTACAAGCGACTGATCGGAGACCTCTCATGAGGTACCCTACACTGCCCTGTGAAATTGTTGAAAGTTGTTCAACTTGAAATCTAATGCAATCCAACGTAGTCTTCACACTCATCCTTTCATTCGTAATATAACAAGTTTGATAATATTAAACCGTTTTTCCGTATTCTTTTGTCCAGAATCTCCCGATGGTAAGAACAAATGTGACTTCGCTCTCGCCCTCATCAAATGCGCCTTGGAAACTGGAATGAAGGTAAGTTCAATAAATGGTTAATTATGAGTAATCATTAACAGGTTCTCCATTGGGAGGGGGTAAAGGGGGAAAATTCACCTGGCCCGGGAAGAGTAAAATAAAATTAATGTTCAAAAATATTCAATAAGAATAAACAAATTTTTATAAATTACCTCCTGAGTAAACTACTATCAAGTTTTCGTACATTAATAATTTCAACGATTTCCGGGGGAGGGCCTTGATCATTGATTGAAGACCAAGAAGGTATTGAGGGCTAGGGTGACCATATGGACAGAACCCGAAAACTCGACCTCAAGTCTTTAAAACCAGGACAATATCCGGATAGGCTTTGAATTTGATCAGGAGAATGAAAACCTTTTCTATCTTTCTGTTTAGTACTGAATACAGTATTAAAACAAAGAGTTTTAAATTTAAATTAGGCAACACGATAAAACATAACTTTTACAACATCAATGCTTCCAGGTTTTAAATTGTGGATGGAATGTTTTATCATCGTTTTTCGTTTGGAAGCAGGTTTGTCCATTGTAAGTGTGCAGTGTTACGTGGTGTACTGTTGTATCATTTGGGCCCAATAAAACAAAAAATCGGATGCCTGATTTTGTAGGGGAAGTAAAAGCGTGATTTCATTAAGTTTTAAAAATCGAATGTTTATTGAAAAGGTTACTATCTTGGAGTAGGTATAATGCAACAAAGTCGCATGTTGCATCGTCTTGGTTGAGTGAATGTATCGATGAGATGCGCTGGTCTACGGCATCTTCCGTACATTGCACTCGCCTTCTCATCAATGATGATCATCTTCGTATCAATGATGACTTGTTGGAGAGTTGCAATTTTTTTATTTGTGGAGTCTCGATATGGCGCTGTAAGTGACGTTCATGTTTGTTTGTTGCAGATGGGAGTCCCTCCCCCAGACATGGAACACATCAAGAGACGTTAAAGGCTCAACAGACCACCACAACTCCTCGTTCCCCGATACGCTTTGAGTCTATTGTGAATATGCTACTCCTACCAATACAACCACAGCTAATTTACTTGTAAATGTTGTTATTTTCTATCACCTTAAAATCGCTGCAGTGTGGTAACTCTCCAAATACCGTTTAATAATTTTAATTAAAATAACAGGAGGCAAAGTTTCACGTGGTCAAATAAACGTCCATCTCCAAAATGGCTTATGGCAAAATTATATATTTAGTTTAGGTGCTACTGGTTCAGAATATTTTAAATTATGTACCTACCTAGGTTATAATTAACCTCATATTATGAGCTAGTCCAAAATAATGGAGAAATTAAATTACAAGATACGAGTTAGGTATTAGTTACTATAATTTCACCACAAGTAGTGAGTTGTGGCGAAACTTTTCATAGTACTTCCGTGCTTTGTCTCCACACAATTGCTTGAGTTGACTCGGATCTCTTTTTTTCGGCGGAGTTACCCATCTTTGTGGTGTAGAGTTCTTTGTAGAGGTCCGTGGGTTATGAACCGCAACCTTTTTATGATAAAAACAGGTAGAAAAGGGAAGCTGTAAAACGCAGAAAACGCGTTGTAAACCACATGTTGTAAACACAAACTTTTCTATGTATAGAAAAGTTCGAACTAGAATGCGACGGCTATGGACCACTCCAAAGTGGTGATTCTTCCCATGCTAACTGGCAAGGGCGGATCCAGACTTTGATTTCGGGGAATCTCTACATAACTCCTGCTTGCACATCAGAACTATACCCAGGAATTTCGTACGGGCGGGGGGAGGGGGGGAGTCCCAGATCCCCCTCTGGCTACGCCACTGTTGTAGATGGCCAAATCAATGTTGTTGAGTGATTTTCCTTTTTGATAAAACACTTTTTTCACGCCAAAGACATCTATGTTCTCTCAGCCTTAGTATGAACCTATAAACCCCTTCGAAATTTGGGAGGTGCCACTATCTTGAAAAATAAGGCAGGGCTCCGCCGTGACAACTACTATAATACTGCCGATTTTGACTCGGGAGGGAAGGGAGGTTCCATGGATCCGAGTGCTTACTCGCTGTCTTGAAGCATTTAGATCCATTTTTCCCTGTTTTGACCACACCATCTTGTTTGGGTACTCTCGAAACACTAGGGACCCTGCTGAACTCACTTTCGAGAAACCCCAAGATAGCCCGTTTTTCCCCAGTAGCCTTCAATTGCTTAATTATGTTGAAAAATATACTCAAGACGTATATTTTTATGTTTTCAATTTAATCAAATAATTCTAATGTAGGTACCCCTAATATTCGTATATATTAGGTAGGTATATTCGGAATCAGCTAGAAATTCCTTGATATAATCCGTCTAGAACAGAACTTGGTCCAGTTCCATTCGTACTATTTGAGTATTACGACTTCTATGACTAGGAAAAAGATGTTTTTGCTCCCGAAAATATGAACCAGTTGATTGTCTTGGGTAGCCTCGCCCAGAAGTGGGGGCTGTGATGCTACATAGCTCTGTATTTGGTAAAATTTGCAATTTTAAAAGTGTATCAAACTTTAAAATACTAGTTTTACCGATACTTTTCTTCCAATATTACACTAATATCGATGCAAAATATCGAATCCCCCTATCTATTAAAACCCGTCAGTGAGTAACATCATAAGACCTGTGTTTCGCATTCGAGATCATTCGCAGTGTTTTTATTTCGAAAACATAACAACACCATCGGCCAAGATCACTCCAATGCCGAACTTCTGAGAGTCCGTCGATAAACGGGCACTTTCGACCCGAGGCTTCTGAGGTGATTGAAGGGCTCCGTATGGAGTAGCGTGGAACGCTTGGACCATCCAAGGGCCAGAAGCTACAGAAGCAACTGAACGAGACAACGCAAAGACGCCGCTGCCGTCAGGCTCGACTCGATGAATCAACCTGTAAGAGGTAGCGATGTAAGCTCTGATCCATCTGAGGACAAATTTGAACAACGAATCAATAGAAACGGAAAACTCTGAAGCTTGTTTAATCAAAATAGTAGTTAACTTCGTTTGCGGACTAAAACGAAAATCGAAAATACGAACATCACTAGGTCGGCAACTACGAGTATAATATCGGTAACGCTCTTCATCCCAGTATCACGTTAACTCATAACCACTGTCCCACGAACCTACATAACATTGAAGAAAAATATCATTAAATTAAAACTGAATCAAATTTGAAGCTTTACAAAATGAAAAAAAAAATAAAATTCATCAAATAAATTCACAGGCACAGTGTTGTCATAGCATTTAGACCCTTCCTATACCAAATCCCTCATGGACCTAGGACATTGGGAAAAGGGGTAATTTCGGTGAGATGTCGACGATAACAACTTGGCGTCATTTTAAACTGGGTTAGGCATTTAGGCCCTTTGTACACTAAAAGCTAGTGGCATATAGGCCCCAACTAGACCATAGTCTTCGAAAATGGCATTTAGGCCCTTTGATCCCAAAAGGCTTCAATTATTGAAAAAAATTAACAAAAAACCACTGAAAGTTGAGCAATTGAAACCAACACGGGTCTGAGCAAGTGGAAATGTAAACCCCTTTAATAATCCAAGAATTAAAAAAAAAAAAACAGATTAAGTATACAGATTTCTCGCAGTTGCATTTATGGTGGTTCCTTTAGGCATAAAAATCGACTAATATTATCCCTTTCCGATCCCAAAGACAGATGCCATGATCGACCTCTCTGAAAATTGGATTTGAATTTTTTGGTTGATGATGAATGGGTATGGCTCCTTTTTGACTCTGGAGTATAGTGAAACAACCACGTTTCGTCACCATTCACAATTGAGTCAAGAAAAATTTCACCAAATTTCACCGAATTTTTCAAGAGAAATTCGCGTGCAGCCAAAACACGAGCTAGGTGGACAGATTGAAGGACGAACTGTTTGACGCGTTTGGCTGCCGTGACGACATTTCGTAACGGACGGAGGCGTTTGATGATTTGTTTTGACCGTTAAAAACCTCTCTACCTACCAATGGTGAAAACTCTGAAAAACAAAATTCCCTTCGTCCTTGTACCCTTACATTCTGGACGTCCCTCATATTTTCCCACAATTCGATTACTAAACAACTGATCTCGGATCCACTTACCAATTGTATATGTTGAGATGATTATAGTACCTATCAAATTAATTGCGATCGAATTCTTTTGATACCTTTCTGGTTGTGTCAGCTGGATTTAGTCGGTATGACATTGAATTTTCGCACTTTAAATGCAGCGATCGTCCAATCCGGAACAGCGCCTTCAGTGTAGTTTCTGTGAAATCTACAGACCAAACGAACGAATTAAATACTCGTATTATGAAGTAAAGTAAGTAAAAAGTAAAGTAAGCAACCATTTCAGGTTGGATTACCGTCCGACTGCCGTTTTTTAGGCGTCGCGGACGTCATCGGCTGTCCACCTAGGTGGATCAGAATTCGTATTATGAACAAATATTTTTTTCTTTGAGTTGACAATGTTAGGTATCTCGAATACTAAAAGAACGTACAGGTCAGGAATCAAACCAGGGACCCCCACAGTACCGAGCTGCTTTGCACCAATCCACTAGGCCACGAATGGGCCAATTCAACAATAATTGTTGAAGACCCTGCATCAATAACTAGATAACTCCTTTTTGACGAAAGCAGAATCGCTATATCTAGTGACAATGAATGAAACTGTAGAATCGCATTAGTTCCTAGAGTTCCGCTAAGCAAGCCAACTCCAGTCACTCAGTTGGAGCAATACCGAGCAAGCCGCAAAACCTTGGCCGCAAATCCGCGTTGTGGTTTCGATAACAGTGACGCGACCGCCGCGCTTTCTTCTCCTGCTTATATAGATCATAATCCAGGTCGTAAAGCAGGAGAAGGCCAAATAAAATCAAGGGTTGACCTGGAACTGTACTACTGTATACTCAGTACGTGAGGGGCAACAGAAAATACGAATCTGCCGAAAAGCGTTTGCTACTTTGCATGAGGTGTCTCGAAAAAGGATCAAGTTGATAAGCAAGGACATTTCCCAAGGAGCCATAACGCTCGAGCCTGATCGGAAGGCTAGATTTTGAAATCGTCCTAACAGGATACCCCCAGAAACTGTCAGTAATTTCGCTAGTTTTCCAGCCCGAGAATCTCATTAATTTGAACAGAAAGTACTCATCACTAGAGCTAAGTGTAACGACTATGCACCAGCCAAACGTGTGCTGAACACGAAAAAGCTTTCTTCGAGAACTTTACCGCAAAATGAACGGGTTATATTGGAATCAGCAAGGAACGTGCATTAATCCAAGGCAGCAACGTTTTTTGATGACATGAAACACACTGCAGCATTAGCACCACAATTAGAGGAAACTGAAGTCCTTTTGGGGCAAAAAGGGGTCAGCTCCAAAATTCAAATTGGTCCAATTTAGAACCACTCTTTTCATATTTTCTTGGTTTTCAACTGGTTTAAACTCGTTCATTGCTTAAAAATAGTATAAATCAATTTTGTTAACGATTCCTACCGTTCTATTTTAAGTATTAAATACTTTCAAATAATAAATAATTAAATACTTTCAAATAATAAATAATTAAATGCTTTCAAAAAATAAATTTTGTTATTTGAAATAGAGAAACCAAAAACTAGAAAGAAACAAACGTATACGAGACCTGGAAATGATATCGACGAAAAGCAACGGGGAGTTTTCCTGTCGGCCGCTTTCCGCGTGTTTCAATCCGATGAACACGACGTCAATGTCACAAAATTTCTTATCTGAAACAATGAAATTTGGATTGTACGTGAATGATACCTTGAGATTTCTGTTGGGTCAAATGAGATGTTGAAGATTTCAAATCACCATCATTCACCGCTCAGTCTTGCCTGATGAGTATTTGAGAAAAGCACAACGAAACAGAGGGCAGCTTTACACCATAGAGGAAATACGAGTAATAATACGAACCTTTTACTTGGAGGTGGAGAGCATGTTTGGAACGGAGAAGAAGTTCAGTAACAAATAACTCACTTCCAACACACTTGGATTATTTGAATCATACAGATTGGATGTGCTTCCCACTCAGTCCACGCTACAGCTGGACGAAGAGGTTGGTAGGTATATCGGGCGAGTAACTCTCTGGATTTAGGTATTCAGGTAGACTAACCACTGAAATCACGGAAATGAAGCTTCCTGGGAATGATGAGCTGTATGTCGTGGGGCTCCAGAGCGATGTTCCTCCGCACTTCGTCTGACCACAAGATCTCGACGTCTCGACGCAGTGTGAGGAGCGCAGCTTTGGTAAATAGCGGCTTCATCGAGTCAAACATGTTCAAACTCAGCAGCTGGGTGACGTGTGACACAGCCTGTAATACACAAACTCAATGTAACGCAGCTGACGTACATCTCCAATATTGTTATTTAACAAAATGCTCTAATTCCGGCATCGCCGAATTTAAAATCAATTTTTCCACCAATTGTCTTCGACTCCTAGGATGAACTACAAAATTCGATACAAACGAAGTGAAGGTTCAAAGACATCAAAAATACAATATGTCACCATAAAATCATTCTGACCAAAATAAGGCGAAGTCTTAATACATTAATTGGCTCGCCATGAGTTGGCAACATAGGGCAGTGAGGCAAAAGGTGAAATCTGGTCAAAATGTGATCCCAATAGGGCAATTAATCAGTTATTGCATCCCTACACTGAAAGAGTATGAAAAAAAAAGCTTCATTCAGTTTCTACATTACCGCTAATTGTCCACTATCCAGAATATTGACTGTCATGATCCCTTCTAAGAACTCGCCTGTCTGGCTCCCCGCGTGAACTCTTTCTCACTAAACATTGGATCCACGGATACTCTGAGGTGACGGAAGTCCATTTTATTCGAGAACCAAACGAGAGGATTCTGGATGTAGAGGAGTCTGGGCAGCGGTTTGGGGGCCCCACTTTTATTCTGGTTCTTCATCTGATTCTGTCTCGACGACTGCACGAAACTCCTCACCTACAGAGATAGAGACGAAGTCAGTACAGTCAAACTTCAAATACTTAATACAGAGCGAAAGATTCGTATTGCGAGGACGCATAATCAAGTTATTCCTCCCGACGATTGGCCCTCAGATTGAGTCAGTACTGAAAAAATAAGTCTTTAAATGAATTTTCTTGCTTCAAATTTATTACGCTTAGACAACATCGAGCCCATGTCAATTTGCATTCCAAAAATGCTTCAATTCGGTGGGAGGTAGATCTAGATCAAGATTTCAGATACGCACTGAACGTGTTTAACCATCTCACAAATTTCATTGTGAGAATGGGCAGTATAGATCCCGAGCTCGGAAACCGCACCTCAATATTTCACAAGACACACGGCTCACCTGTGTAACGGAGGCGAGCAACTTGGTTTTGATGGACGACACACCGAGCAGGGCGTTTTTCGTCTGCTCCAACATGCCGAGGTTGAAAAAAACCCGGTACGGCTGAAGTGGGAAAGCCGGCCATTTCAGAGTAGTACAGACGCAGGGAGTCGTCGGTTGAGAGGCTTTGATTGCCAGTCCGGAGTTCGTCATGACCATCCTCATCGTGTTCCTCGCCAGAACGTTTTCCCCAATCGGAACCGCCGTCTTACCAGTGTTGAGGACGTACATTCTGTAAGTCTGAGGGAAGAAACAACATTACTAGCGTTTAACAATATTAGTCAGTAGCCTTTTGATAGTTGAGGGTTCTATCAACTGTTTGTCAGAACCATCAATTCGATTTTGGTGGATTCTATCTCTATATTCTTTCCCCAGCCGACCCACACACACTCCACAAGAAATGCCAACTCAACACCTTTCAACACCTCGTGAAATCTTAACCCTTTTTCTGGCAAAACCAGAAATAAATGAAATCCCAAAAATGATTTCTGATAATTTTCAAGTTCAACTTACACTAACATTGAAAAGTCATCCAAGAACATGACCTGAGTGTATTATACGACCCTTTGTAATAAAAGTGTACTGAGGTGCACCTTACCAGGTTCCCAGTAAGTTACTGTCTCTGGGAATAGTGTACAGCAGTGCTTCCTGCAAGGTTCCCGGTAATTTCTTTCACTTAGAGCAGTGTACTGTAGGACACGTTTTTTTAATTGAATCTTCATTGCTTCTTTCCTCTATGAGAATGTAGAACTTATATCTATGTAAGAATTAACCCTTCGATATCTATGGAACATTGTCCAAGCACTCATTGTTTTGGACAATTAAAGCATTATTCTAGACATTCCAGTTCCTAACTTCTTCCTTATCATTTGCAATCACTGATGCCTTTACTGTGGGGGGAAAATCTCCAACACTTTTTTTTTGTTTTTTTAATAGAATCTTAGATTAAATAGATCTAATACTTCACTGTTGAACAACCTAAGGGTAAGAGCAATAAATGACAAGGCCAGTAAGGGCAAAAAAATAACCTGTATTCGCGAAACCTAATGATGAACGAACTATTTACACACGGGAGTATTTCCATTCGTTGCCTACCCTTTTATTTTGTCGATGCATTTTATAAAATAGCCTTGCATTTAGGGTAATTAGACAAAAATGTAACCTTTGTTATTTACTTGATTTTGGAAACGTCAGTTTTCAATTTCTCTTTCTGAATTTGACAGGTCCCAAGTAAGGAAATGACAGTCTTAATATAATATTCCTCTTCTGGTCTTTTCAGGCTAACAGCGCATCAGGCTCTCGTTTTTTCTAATTCACCATGTCCAACAATATACCAATAGAAAACTACTATTATTGTAACGGAGTACTTACTACGGAGATGATGGGGCCAACAGGTGCCGTTAGTTACTGTAATTAGTAGATATCTACAAGTCAATCAGAAGATTTCCGCGATGTTTGAGAAGATACTCACCATGATGGTTTACATATCAGAGGACAGACAGGTCATTTTGATATGCGTATCAACTAACAATAGGTATTTCATCAGCTTTCCAACCTCTCGAATAAATAGTTGTAGATACGTAAACAACACCAGCGTTTGTTGGATGGTTTTGACATAACGTAAAATTCATTAGAGATACTGAATGTTACATCACATTCCACCAAACTAGAAGAACTAAATAAAAGAAATGTCATGTCCCACAGACGATAAGGGAAAACTTGGAACATTGAATTGGATCTGGTAATACGTCAAAGAGAACACTAACCTGACCCTGTTCTTCGGGGAATCAAACGGAGGACATTTCGTTGAACCGTGATGCCGCTGCCCTCTCGCTCCACAAATCTTGTCCCATAACACGATTCCTAATAATTTGCTGTGATGTTCATGAAAATGTGTGTAGAGATGAAGAGTTTATTTTGAAATTTCTACCAGGACTTCACTGTTGACAACTCGAACAGCAAACAGATGATATGGTTTGATAACGAGAGTCTCGGGCATGGCAACCAATAAAACAAAAATGAAGTAAATCAACTAGATAGTTAGGTGTTTATGAGGATTGTAGAAGATTAACTGAGAATAATGAATAAGGATCTCAGAATGAAAGTATTTCGTCAATCTATTCAAGAACCCCTGTTTTACTTTCAGCGTGGATGCTTTACTTGTACCATGAATCGCCGAAAACACAGCAGCCGATTGTACCGCGTACAGTGCAGATGTTACCCATCGAACTATTCATTGATATGCCGATATATCTGCTGCAAAAATATCGATGTATCGATAAATGACAAAAATTTCTTAAATCGATATTCGGGGATACCTACGGATGACGGAGGGGGGGGGGAGGAGTCGAGCTCTTTTCCACTGCTGAAGTCCTGTTACTGGAGAGAAGAAAAATCGTCTAAAATAAGGACCTACGCGTACGACTGAATTCCGCTTCCGTACTGCTATCTAGCGGCGTTCTCATAAACTTCATGTTTTTTCAATTGTAGTGCAGAGAGCGTAAGAGAGTGTTTACAGATGGTTAGTCAAGGAGAAAAGTAGAGTGCCCTCCATACGCCTTGTACAAACTCCCATCGCTTCAGAATGTTATCCTAAAATTTAACATACAATTACTTGACTTCCGTAAAATAGCAATGCAACGTTTAATAAATACTTCAATGCAACATTTAATTGAGGTTTCACACAAGTCAAGTAATTCAAACAGTTACAAAGAACTTAGTTTTGTTGTTTCCATAGTGCACTTTGAAGTTTTTCATGGCTGTGGGATCCCACTGATCCATCACTCGTAGAACTCGAGACTCGAATGAAATGAAACGAAAATTTGTTTATTCCTCTGTACATAATATGTATAGCAATGGACTGAGCAAAATTTAGCGCAGGAACTACCCCACTCCAAAGAGCATAGTTCTACTCCATAGAACATAGGTCTACTCTCAAGTTCATTAAATAAAAAAATACCTAACTACATAGTTTTTAAGTTAAAACTTGTAGTAGGTATACAGTGGTTATAGTTGACAAAAAAGTTTTCTTACAGTAAGTAGGTAAGTATAAAATAGAAAATAAATTACATATTGCAAACTCAATATCCCAATGATATATATCCAACTGAATATAAGTATTATTTTTTGAGACAATGAACCCCAGAAAGGTTACACTTTCTTTACAAAATTCAGATTTCTTTTTGTTCAGTGTAATCCCTGCATTTTGAATTCGTAGCAAGACTTCACGCAGACATTTGTTGTACGTCCCCAAATTAAGAAATCATCCATCAGATTTATGCAGTTTTTTGCTCCACTCACAGCTTCTGACGCGCATCGCTGGTACTCTTCTGGTGCACTTGATATCCCAAAAGGTAAGACTTGAAATTTGAATCGACCAAACGGCGTAATGAATGTTGTATAGTCTTGAGATTCTTTTGCCAGTTTTCGTTGCCAGAATCCTGAGTTAGCATCAATCTTGCTGAAAGATTTTGCGTCATGAAGTTCGGCCAAACATAATTCAACATTTGGAATGGGATGATACAGCCTCTTCACACTTTCATTTAATTTAGAAAGATCCAGACAAATTCTGACACTTCCGTCAGGCTTGGCTACACACACCATTGGTGCACACCAATCTGTTGAATGCTCAACTGGAACAATGAGGTTTTTTCGCACCATGTCATCAAGAGCATCGTTTACTTTGGCCTTTAACGCCAGTGGTATGGATCGTGGGGAAGATATTGTATGGGGTTTAGCATCCCCCTTCAGCTCGATTTTGTACTCCCCTTTCATTTTTCCCAAGCCTTGGAACAACTTTGGAAATTCAGCAACCCAGTCAACGTCGGAATTAAGTGCAAATATCCGCTTTACTAGGTTCAACTGTTCACAAGCACGTCGGCTTAGCAGTGGAATAGAAACGTCTTCTGAAACATATGCAGTTTCAACTACTTTTGAATCCTTATGTTCCAATTGCACTTCCAGTGTCCCTACAATACTCAAACGTCCTTGTCGCGTTCCCAGCACAGCATACTTTCAGCTTCTGAGACCAAGCTTGATCACCACTCATTGTGCAGTTCACTATGGGGTATATAGGCATTATCATCAGAGTCAGAACCTTCGATCTCTCTGATATTCCTACCTTGCCCTATACAGCATCGGCTGTAATGACCGATTTCCATGCATCTTCCACATTTGGCTTTCCTTGCAGGACATTCCCTCAATTCGCTATGCCAGTCGTGACCACATCTTCGACATTTTTTTACATCTCCACCTTTACCCTCATTTTTCACAAACTTTTTCTGAGTCTTGTCAGGTCTATACGTACTTCTACTCGTCTTGTGATTAATACTATTAACACTATTGCCGTGGAGATCATCCTTTTGTCGCTTCAGCTCCTCATGTTGCCTAAGTGTTTAACAGCCTTTTCGAGAGTTAGTTGGGAATCGAGCTGCAGCCTATCACTAATAGATGTATCTTTCGTACCTATAATCAGTACTAGAAGCACCATATCGTCATTGAGCTCTCCCCATTCACATGTTTTTGCCAAACTGTGAAGGTCTGTTATAAACTTTTCAGCTGAATCACACCCCTGTTGATGCTTTAGGACAGCCGACGCGCATGCGCAGTTGAGATAAGTTCAAACTTAGGTATGTCCTTAGGAATGTCCCCATAGGAACTCTCTAATACGGAATACTACGCTAGATCGTCCCAAAACTTTACAATTAGGTGTCACATGTCCGACGGTTTCAAATTTTGAATTTATGGGTAATCCCCCCCTCCCCCTCCCCCTAAAACCCCCCTTACAGTTGCCCGATTCTGCCCATCTACGAACTTAAGCCTTTCGACTTAGTCTTACAATTATAAGACCGATTTTTGGTACAAATTTGATCTTTTTATATCGATTATTTATTATTATTCATCTACAGGGTGTTCGTTTTAAGACGGCTCAAATGCATTTCCTTCCTAAACGGTTGATCAGAGCAAAACATGCCAGAGGAAAAAAGTTGTAGCCATTCTTTCCAAAAAATGACATGGGTACCTATGAGGTGAAATGGGGTAACCACAACTATTTCACAGACAAGAAACCGAGTGAATATTGCATTGTCATCCAGTTCTGACTTTTATTTAAAATTTCGAGTCTAGCTCATCGGGAACTTGAAAAACAAGTACTTAGTGAAAATTATTATTAATAATCATTGTTAGTTATTAACAAGGTTTATGAATGAGTTATAATGATGATTACTTATTTTTATTAATTACTATTAATTAAATCGATATCTGGAAACCACGTGCTATTAGAATCCAGACCCGAATTTTGATTTTGCTCAAACTTTGTGCCCTAGTATTATGTTTAGATAGTATACTCAAGCTTGTCATGTGCCTGTAATCATTAATGGAAGCAGGCAGCTGTAATTTTTGTCAAAAAAAAAAATAATAATAATAAAATAAAAACTTTGTGCTCTCATTATGAACGAACGGCTGGTCGTAAAAAGCTGCACATGGTCTTAAAAAATTCTAAAAAATAAACTCTATCTAAGTATAAACTAAAAACGAAACCATTACATGTGAAGGTTTCGAGTTATAACATTTTCAAAATTTCAAAATTGTATAACTCGAAACCTTCACATGTAACGGTATAGTTTTTAGTTTATATTTAGATAGAGTTTATTTTTTAGAATTTTTTAAGACCATTTGCAGCTTTTTACGACCAGCCGTTCGTTCATAATGAGAGCACAAAGTTTTTTTTAATAATTATTAGGGTTTGTGAGAATGGAGCCGAGCTCTTTTCCACTGCTGAAGTCCTGTTACTCGAGCAGAGAAAAATCGCGTCTAGAATGACCAACGCGAAGGACCCCTGTTTGAGGCTCTTGCTCTGCCATCTAGCGGCGGTCTTATGAACTATGTGTTTTTTTTCATCGTAGTGCAGAGAGCGTAAGAGAGTGTTTACAGAAGGTTAGTCGAGGAGAAAAGTAGAGTGCCCTCCATACGCCTCTTACAAACTCCCATCGCTTCAGAATGTTATCCTAAAATTTAACATAAAATTACTTGACTTCCGTAAAATAGCAATGCAACGTTTAATAAATACTTCAATGCAACATATATTAATTGAGGTTTTACACAAGTCAAGTAATTCAAACAGTTACAAAGAACTTAGTTTTGTTGTTTCCATAGTGCACTGTGAAGAATTTCATGGCTGTGAGATCCCACTGATCCATCACTCGTAGAACTCGAGATTCGAATGAAATGTAATGAAAATTTGTTTATTCCTCTGTACATAATATGTATAGCAATGGACTGAGCAAAATTTAGCGCAGGAACTACCCCACTCCAAAGAGCATAGTTCTGCTCCATAGAACATAGGTCTACTCTCAAGTTCATTAAATGAAAAAATACCTAACTAACTACATAGTTTTTAAGTTAAAACTTGTAGTAGGTATACAGTGGTTATACTTGACAAAAAAAAATTTTCTTACAGTAAGTAAGTATAAAATAGAAAATAAATTACATATTGCAAACTCAATATCCCAATGATATATATCCAACTGCATATAAGTATATTATACTTCTTGTAAACTGCTCTAGGAACACTTGTGTGGACTTCTAAGTCATGTGACACATTTCTTAATAATAGGGGCATAGGTGCTATAGTAAATGTGATGGGACGTACCAATTAAGCGTGATTTGGGCACGGGTACACGTAAGCACTATTTTGCGTACTTTCATAATTAAAATTATGGGTGTTTATGCAACAGGGGTGGTTTCACGTAAATTTGGCTGACAGAAAACACTTTAACAATATCAATTAGATCATGCGAAGGAAATCTTTTTGGTTTCTTGGCAATAATTTTCAATATAGTCCTCTAGGCTATATCGAGGGTCTCACGGCAACTTCCCACATCGTCATTTTTGGCCAAAATGAGTTATGCATCTTACCATTCGAAGCGTCTTCTCCCGGCGGATCGACCTAAGTATAAGTTAGGTATCTCACGATTTATTTTACTGAATTACTCAGTAAACATAGTCATTGGCAGATGGTTTTTTGGCTCTGCTGAAAAGTCGCCCAAATGACGAGGTGGGAAGTTGCCATGAGACCCTCCGTATGTTCTGGGGGTTGAACAAATCAATAAAATCGAATGTTTTACTTTTTCTTTTCATAGGTTGTTCTACTTGGTGGTGGAACGAATCTGCGGACATGAACGTGTGTCCTGTCTCAAAATATTTTATCTCATGACGTTCAAGATCGACTTAAGCGGAGTTTAAAAACGTCCTACCTTGAGAGCTAAAGTCGGACATAAGACGATCTAGCGTAGACTTGAGACGATGTGTCCGAACACAGCCGACGCGCATGCGCAGTTGAGATAAGTTCACACTTGGGTATGTCCTTAGGAATGTCCCCTTAGGAACTCTCTAATACGGAATACTACGCTAGATCGTCCCAAGACGAACTTCAGCCCCAAGTAGGACGTTTTAACCTAATATTTTCCACATAGCACACTCTAGCCTAGTTTGAACAGCAAAGTGGTGACATTGGACTTTGTACTTTGTACTACATGTAGGAAAAACAGGTTGATTTCTCCCAAGTAGGGAACATCCCAACTTTGATTATGTAATCAAAATTTTGAAGTGAAACATTTTCAAAATTCCAAACTTTTTGCTGCTTTTTTGACTTGGAAAAGTTTGGAAATTTTGGACCGTGAAGATAGAAACAAATAATAGTGAACAAATAAATAAATAATAAAAATGAGAGAAAAGAGAGGGAGAGTGAATAAGAAAAGGGAAGAACCAGAAGAAGATTGGGATTTCCCAACATGCATAACTTGGAGTTCCCATGCTGTGAACCACAAAAAAAGAGCTGCAGCTGCTGAAAGGAAGAAAAAAGAACGTGAACGAAAACGATCCTACCCAGAAGAAGGCAGCAGAACGAGAAGAACAGAAGGGAAGATTGAAAAAATTGCTGACATGAATATCAACGAGATAAATGGAGATTTACCACCAGACACATTTTAATTATGATTTTTGTAATATCATAAATTTTATGATGTTACAAAGGGCATTGGATTCATTAGTCACTGCAATAAGACTGTCAATGAAAAATACCGATTATTATCTACATCATCTACTGTAATAATTACCTACAGTAGATGGCGTAGGTAATAATCGCTTAGAGCAATGATGCTGTTAATAATAATGCTGAGTTTTAAGTAAAATTTGGGGTGGAAATGTTTTGAATAGGTACTTACCATAAGAGTATTGGAAACGTAACAAATTTTGTCTCCATCTTTTGCCGAGTAACGCCTCAGTGTATAGGTTTTCAACGCTGATCACGATGGTGAAGTCAGAATTGCGATATCTCATTCCGTTTTCAGATTAGAGCAGATGAACCGTGAAGAACATCTCAAGTAACAACTTCGCATGTTCAGTTTGAGAACGGAATGAGATATCGCAATTCTGACTTCACCATCGTGTTTGGTATAAAAAAAAAAAAAAAAAAACTTTAAAATTAGGTGTCACATGTCCGACTGTTTCAAATTTTGAATTTATGGGTAATCCCCCCCCCCCCCTAAAACTCGCCAAAACCCCCCTTACAGTTGCCCGATTCTGCCCATCTACGAACTTAAGCCTTTCGACTTAGTCTTACGATTATAAGACAGATTTTTGGTACAAATTTGATCTTTTTATATCGATTACTTATTATTATTCATCTACAGGGTGTTCGTTTTAAGACGGCTCAAATGCATTTCCTTCCTAAACGGTTGATCAGAGCAAAACATGCCAGAGGAAAAAAGTTGTAGCCATTCTTTCCAAAAAATGACATGGGTACCTATGAGGTGAAATGGGGTAACCACAACTATTTCACAGACAAGAAACCGAGTGAATATTCCATTGTCATCCAGTTCTGACTTTTATTTAAAATTTCGAGACTAGCTCATCGGGAACTTGAAAAACCAGTACTTAGTGAAAATTATTATTAATAATCATTGTTAGTTATTAACAAGGTTTATGAATGAGTTATAATGATGATTACTTATTTTTATTAATTACTATTAATTAAATCGATATCTGAAAACAACGTGCTATTAGAATCCAGACCCGAATTTTGATTTTGCTCAAACTTTGTGCCCTAGTATTATGTTTAGATAGTATACTCAAGCTTGTCATGTGCCTGTAATCATTAATGGAAGCAGGCAGCTGTAATTTTTGTCAAAAAAAATTTAAAAAAAATTAAAAACTTTGTGCTCTCATTATGAACGAACGGCTGGTCGTAAAAAGCTGCAAATGGTCTTAAAAAATTATAAAAAATAAACTCTATCTAAATATAAACTAAAAACTATACCGTTACATGCGAAGGTTTCGAGTTATAACATTTTCAAAATTTCAAAATTGTATAACTCGAAACCTTCACATGTAACGGTATAGTTTTTAGTTTATATTTAGATAGAGTTTATTTTTTAGAATTTTTTAAGACCATTTGCAGCTTTTTACGACCAGCCGTTCGTTCATAATGAGAGCACAACGTTTTTTTTTAAATAATTATTAGGGTTTGTGAGAATGGAGACGAGCTCTTTTCCACTGCTGAAGTCCTGTTACTCGAGTAGAGAAAAATCGCGTCAAGCAATGACCAACGCGAAGGACCCCTGTATGAGGCTCTTGCTCTGCCATCTAGCGGCGGTCTTATGAACTATGTGTTTTTTCAATTGTAGTGCAGAGAGCGTAAGAGAGTGTTTACAGACGGTTAGTCAAGGAGAAAAGTAGAGTGCCCTCCGTACGCCTTGTACAAACTCCCATCACTTCAGAATGTTATCCTAAAATTTAACATAAAATTACTTGACTTCCGTAAAATAGCAATGCAACGTTTAATAAATACTTCAATGCAACATTTAATTGAGGTTTCACACAAGTCAAGTAATTCAAACAGTTACAAAGAACTTAGTTTTGTTGTTTCCATAGTGCACTGTGAAGAATTTCATGGCTGTGAGATCCCACTGATCCATCACTCGTAGAACTCGAGATTCGAATGAAATGAAATGAAAATTTGTTTATTCCTCTGTACATAATATGTATAGCAATGGACTGAGCAAAATTTAGCGCAGGAACTACCCCACTCCAAAGAGCATAGTTCTGCTCCATAGAACATAGGTCTACTCTCAAGTTCATTAAATAAAAAAATACCTACCTAACTACATAGTTTTTAAGTTAAAACTTGTAGTAGGTATACAGTGGTTATACTTGACAACAAAAAAATTTTTCTTACAGTAAGTAAGTATAAAATAGAAAATAAATTACATATCGCAAACTCAATATCCCAATGATATATATCCAACTGAATATAAGTATATTATACTTCTTGTAAACTGCTCTAGGAACACTTGTGTGGACTTCTAAGTCATTTCTTAATAATAGGGGCATAGGTGCTATAGTAAATGTGACGGGACGTACCAATTAAGCGTGATTTAGGCACGGGTACACATAAGCACTATTTTGCGTACTTTCATAATTAAAATTATGGGTGTTTATGCAACAGGGGTGGTTTCACGTAAATTTGGCTGACAGAAAACACTTTAACAATATCAATTAGATCATGCGAAGGAAATCTTTTTGGTTTCTAGGCAATAATTTTCAATATAGTCCTCTAGGCTATATCGAGGGTCTCACGGCAACTTCCCACATCGTCATTTTTGGCCAAAATGAGTTATGCATCTTACCATTCGAAGCGTCTTCTCCTGGCGGATCGACCTAAGTATAAGTTAGGTATCTCACGATTTATTTTACTGAATTACTCAGTAAACATAGTAGTGAACGATTTTTGTACGATGATAACTGGCGAAGATAAAGTTCCGTAGCAACGAATCGGTTGTAAGCGAAAATCATCAGAAACTCCGCGTAACGCTCCCCCGCGTGACGCTTTTTCATTTATGTGCCATAGTAAGGACATAAAATGTCAAAAATCGAAAAAAATGGAAAAATCCTAAAAACAGTGCAGAATTGATCAAAATTTGTTTATTACCTTATTTTAAACATTTTAAAAACTTTCTTTTTAAAAGCATTAACAAAATTCTGCAGAACTGCAGGTAATACAAATTAGTCAAACAATAAGGAATGATCACAGGACTTGCAGGACAAATGCAAATTAGTTAAACCATAAAGAATGGTCACAAGATTGCAAGAAAACCATAATTTCTAACATCTGAGGGCTAAGTCTAGTTGTGAGGGGTGAAACAATGAGCAGCTCTGGCTGGTCGTGCCACCGCGCCTCTCGCCTCGCAGTCAGTAGTGCAGGTTTGTTTGCGTCTCAGCGGCTCTCCATTGGGCATTTTGGCGCAAAGCTACATCTAACGCGTTTTCGGTCGAACTTCTTAATATTCGAAACCGAATATTCGAATTGTACGAATATTCGAAAGCTGCATTTCGAAGTCGAACTGTCGAGTAATCGACAGCCGATAATCGGTTTCAAATTTTCCAACCCTAGTAAGTGGTTAACCCATATCCACCGATTTTCAACTTCTGTCCGTTAAAGGGTTAAGTAATAGGTACTTCACCAAACACCGCCGGAGGTCAATTTGCGCCTTTTTCTTGTTATGGTGTCTGTACATCAGCCAAGCATTTTGAACAAATAGTTGAATCCCTGGTAAGTGACTCTTTCTGTGAGGCAACTGACTGGTGAAGGATCTACATATACCTACCTAGCTATCGAATCAGGAGTAGTCACATCATCAGATAAACGGGTTTCCAGTGGCTCCGGAAGAGAAATACCAGGCCCGTAAAGATGAATAGAATGTAGTCAGATGAGGAGAGTATAGTGAAGGGCGAAACTACTTCTAGGGCCCATGGGGTCCATTTGGGTACCGCTACAGAAACAAGGGCCTGGAACCTATCCACTGTTTAACTATGAATTAGCGACTCATTATTCTAGAACCATAAACATTTTGACAATTGAATTGAAAAATAAGCACTTGCCGGAGTAATGGACGCAGATGGTCGAGGTTGCATAACTCACTCATCTTTGACCGCGTGTAACAGAAGGATAAAAGCTTGTAACAACGAGGCATCACAGTTCACTCGAGGACTAGCAAAAAACAAAAGCCTCTGTGATCCCCCTGGGTGTAGGAGCAGCTGTTGTGAAGAATGTTGTCGTTGTGTACCCATATGGACCCCGTGGGCTCTAAAATAGTACATAATATTATTATTATGATAGTTAATTATGAATGTAAATAAGTAGGTAGGTAATTGTAGTCTGTGTGGTAGATTGTAATAATAATAAAAAAAAAAAAAGAAAAACAGTTAGCTATGATCGGAGTAGGGATTTCAGGGCTGAGAGAGGCGAGGAAGTCGTTTGCTGATGCAACCTCGTTTGCAACACCTGGCAGACGGAGCTGGGGACATAAAATAGCTGTGAGATATGGTTGGGTATCTAGGTGCTGCAATTCCAATATTGCCAAGCGAGTAAGTGATGGAATACCTCCATTCAGTAGGAGATCAAAAAATACTAGATCAGCCGACCTCCTGCGATACTCGAGCGCCTGTAGGCCATGACTGGCCATCAGATCACGAAGATCGATCTCCTCCCTGGGAAAGCGGGCCTTGAAAGCAAAGGAAAGTATCTCAAAAACCGTCGCTGGACTTTCTCGATTCTGTACTTTATATTTCGTATAAGGCGCCCAGACGGTGCCGTAGTACTCCTAAATCGCCAGGATTATGGACCAGCGGGTGTCGCAGTACTGCAAAATCGGCTGGATTGTGGACCTGTAGAGGAACACAATAGCATCCAGATCCGAAGTCCCTAGTATTGCGTTTCAAGCGACCCAGTGCTCTCAGTGATCTATTGTAGATAGAATTGATGTGGTGGGAAAATGAGAGGTGATCACGCCCAAATCACGAGCAAGCGACACACAGACCAGTGGAGATCCTCCAAGCTCATTGTTACTCAAACTCATTGAGTTTTTTTTTTTTTTTTTTTTTTTGTAAGAGCTTTCTACTTTTATGTGTTTTTTAAATACCTACAAGTACCTACAATGGATTAGTTACTTATTGCTATTTATCTATGAACGATTTTGACGACAAATTGGATGGTTATACCATAATAATGAAGGGACTGATGAATGGAAAAAGAAAATATGTATCACTCAAATAGAGATGCAAGAACCTCGAAGTCTAATATGAACAGACTACAGGAATGAAGCTACTGAACCTTGTTAGAAAATTCAGCAGTGGGAGTAAGAAGCAAACATATTTTCAAAACAAATAATATAGTATTTAATAACCTCAAATTACTTAACCAACATAACAACGTAATATTAATACAATAATTGAATTTAATCGATAAAATAATATTATGCCATTTTGTATTATCTTATTTATAATAGGCTAGAGGCGTCCAAAAAAGCCGAAAAATTAACCAATTTACATAAATACAAACGCATTATGTACACATAATCAATGAATCAAACGAGGAGAAAAAAAGTTTCACATAGAAACCTAATCATCAATTTTTCAAGTCTTTCTAAAAAATGCAGACCCCATCACATAGTAAGTATCAAGTATTGCAAATATTTAACAGTTGTACGGAAAAAATGTAGCTTTCATTTCCATTTTTTGTATAATTATTATTTTGATGCGTGAAATAGCATCCTAATCTTTTACACGACACTAAATTTAGCGTTATGGGAGGTATTATAAATCAATTAAGTGAAATCAAAGTTGGCATCGTGAGCTCTCACTTCCAGACTGGGAGTACAGTGGTTTTCAAAGTATTGAGGGAAGGGGACATGTAAGGTAACATCGTGGTGTCGGGCAGCTGTGGTGGTTTGTCTTTTTAAAATAATCAATAAATTAAGATGTGAAATGTTGTGTACTGCTACAGATCAATTCTGACGTCCTGCGGGGTGCATACCTGTCCCTTGTAATTGAGGTCAGCCGTCAATTAATAGCCGTAGTTAAAACGAGTGAAGGTTCGTTTCCATCAGCCATCCAATCTCTTTACTGCCACTTCTGTCAGGAGACATACGTCTCCTAACTGCCACTTCTTCGGCTTCTCATTACTGAAATCTTTCTTCTGGTAAAATGTATTGCTATGTATGCAACCCGCAAGACGTCAGAATTTATCTGTAGCAGCACACAATATGAAATATCTCATTGAAGGACTGAGTGTGTTCAAAACTCTAGTCCGCCCAAGCGCTCTGTTCTCCAAGTCTAGTGATCCTAGCGGGTTCTTCGGGGATGGGGCTGGAAACGAGAAATACTAGCGTTTAGTTGTTGCGCTAAGGGCCTTTTGGGTAGTATTGCGTTATTATACACGGGTAGATCTGATTAGTAGGTACAATGCCACTCATTAGTACATTGGCCACTCGTATGAGAAGCACTGAAGGGCTTTTGTGAATAGCTAATCAGCTAAGTTGTGATTTCAAAAATCCCAATACTACGTTGAATTGGGCCATCAAGAGGAATCGTGTTGAGTTCCAGTTGAATTCGTTGAATAAAATATCAAAGATTGCGTCCTTCAACTCCAAATTACCACATATTAACAGGATGGCGCGTTGTTAATCAATACGATGACTATCATACAAAAACATGACTTGTATGATGGATTAATGAAGCTCAATAGTGCAAGAAATCAAGGCAATACGTTACAATTGAAGAATCAATCATTTTCACATTGGAAAAAAGTTACTTAACATATAACATAGCTACTTTGACATATCAAATATTTATTACAAATTTGAGAGGTTTACAAAAACTAGCAATTTCAAGTTTACACGGAATCAATTTTGATTACTCATCGACAAGTTCGTCAAACTATGCAGAGAGAGTTTATCTGCTGTTCCTTGGTTGAAGATTACTCATTACTTTGTTACTGATATGATGTATAGATCCTCAAACTTGCCGTACACGCGTATTGAAAAAAATATTATTTCAAGTTCAGTTATGAAAACGGGGCACAGTGGAAGTGGCGCAGTCAACATCACAAACCATTTCAACGGCATTGAAACAAAGCGTCTGGCGGGGGACGTTGGAGGCAACAAGACGACTTGTTCATGGTACAGACAATTCAGTCGTTAAGATCTTGAGAGCTTTGTGAAGAGATCACTTTATGGTAGCTCAGAGATGTCGATCGTGAGTTCTTGCTTTCGAATCCAAGGCCTGTTTGTCCAATAATTCCTTATTTCTCCACAAGGATTGAGTTACGAACAACCAGACTACTTATTTCAACCTCAACAAAGGCGTCTAAATCAAGTGTGATCAAAAATCCTCAAACCTCGTTGACTCCCACTCCCCCACCAGACATCCCTAGACGACGACACTGTTAATGATTAACACTACAAAAACGTTAGAAGTAATCAAATCAAGGAAGTTAACCAAATTGTATCTCGCAATTCACGACTGATGTAACGGTTCGGAATATGACTACAAGACTACTTAGTAGTCATACTGGTGGACTGATAGACGTAACGTTACATTTCAAGACGAAACCACACACCGTGTACTTGTTTCATAAGTAGAACAAAATTTACGTTTTAGCGACGAAACCACAGTAAGAATTGCGAGCTGTTTTAAGGGACGCACGTTACATGAAAATTTAAAACAGCACATTTACCGTGTTTTAGAAGATATCCACCGTATAGGTCTGAAAATCGGATACAAATCATATTTAAACTGTTGTATAGCAAAGAACAGATTAATGACAGATTTAAAGAACCAAATTGGTGGTTTAATGAAATTCTGTGCATTTTGTTTTGTTTTAAATCCACTCAACTAACGTATTCAGCAAATTAAAAAATTAATTTGAATCGATTTATTGACTAAAACACCCTGAGAAAAAATATCTGACGTGTCAAATAATGAAAAATTGAGAACCCGATTTCTTAGAGTGTGAAGTTTAAGGTGAAACTCGTTCTAAGGTAATTCCAAGGGTCAGAACAATATTCTACCAGCAAATCTGATTGACGAAGAGCAGATAAATAAATAATTATTACATAAAAATTACATTAGTATCCAACTCCGATTCGTATACAACTCTAGCAGCACTCGAAAATTCACAACTTCGGTCACTTTCGCCAACAAAGTTTACACGATATAAAAAGCCGAATGAAAAGCGTTGACTAATTTGTTGAATTTTTGTTACATCAATTACAACTGTCATTTACACGAGGCGAATACACGGGTAATGTCAACAAAACCAAAATTAGGATGTAGATACAGGATCGATGAAGGAGCTGTCATTATATTTCGAACTATTCGTATTTTTCTTGGATGAGCAAAATGAGAAGTCACTCAGATTGGTGGAGCATATTGATAATTACTTACCTAATGAATAACCAGTGAAACAGAATGAGGGTGGACTAACGGGTGGTGCGCGCATGATATTAATTACGCTGTTTTGCACCTTTACCAGGCCATACTGCCATTTATGATCTTACATCAGTCAGTCAGGAAGTTCCCTACCAAGCAAAACCGCAGCATCTACATTTGGACACTCAGTGGAGAACGATGGAAAAATCCATACAAACAGTTTATGCAGAAAACGATATTCCCACGTGCTGTAAGTGAATTAGAGAGGATGCTGATACCTTCAGATCCGCTACCTGAGAGCAGCAACTACGTCTGATGAACGTGTTTCGTTTTTACGTACAGAACGTCTTCCAGAACAAGTAGATGCTAGCTCGACTTATATGAGTTGTTTACATTTTCTTTATGCGTTCCATAGAATTCGATCTCATGATGTGGGAGAAGAGCGACAGATCATTTCCAAGTTTTCCTTCCTCAAGTTACACGTGTTTGATCTCAGCGGTGATAGACGTTCGTTCAACACACTCTTGACAAATTTGTTCAAAAACCATCATCGTTAGTTTGAATATCTGATTGAGAGTAAGCGAAAAAGGAGCCAACGTCCAATTATGTTTAGGAAGAATGCCAAAAATTGTGACTGTTTGAACCCAATTTTCATCAGAATGATTAGCGCTTTTGCTTAGGAGGGGACTCGTTTTGAACTCTTCTACAGTCACAAGAAAATGAATGAATTATTGGATTAGATCAGCACATTCATTGAAAAAAACATACCATACTGTTAATAACAAGCATCTTCGAGAGAGATTCGGAGAGACCTCATGACATGCACGAATCTCTCGCCTTCAACACAATCATCATTTTAGTTTGATAAGTACAACAGTGTAAAATATTTTTTGTTTAAAAAGTGCATTTTTTTCTTAACATGGTTTTCTTTCAATCTACTAACTGCATGCATTTTTCGGCTAAAACAGGGAGTATGGCATGGTTTAAACATTTTTCTTTCACTCAATGAAATGTATTGCAAGAGAAAAGGAAGAGACGTGAGGTTGGGGATGTGGGGCGTTCAGCGGAGGTCGGGGCTGTCATTGACCTGTTTCTTGATGCGTAGGAGGATTGTCGTGTACCACTGGTCCAGCCGCGAGATGGAGTCGTAGTCTTTCACTGCTTCAGTGAACCCGTCTGCGTTTTGCTCTTCAATGTGATCGATCAGCACCTGATAAATCAGGACCAATATAAATTTATAACCAATATAACTTTTACCTCGGGTTAGAGGTGAAAGTGAATAAGTGACATTTTTTGTGAAAATGAGATTTTTGGCTTTCTACGTGCACACGAACCACATGTATCTTATGGGCTCAATAGACGTTCTCTTCTAAAATCATTAGCAGTGACAGAAGTGTAGCTTTAGTCAATACAATGCGGAGCTTGTTATTCTTACTTTGAGTAATTTGCACTCTCTGGAGTCTTGGAAGGCCGGGTACAATTCAATATATCTTTCCATGGCTTGCTGAGAATTTAGAACGTCGACGCATAAATGACAGAGAGCGGCTCTGAAGAAATATTCCTTTGCGCTGTATTTCAACAGTGAACTATCCAGCGAAGTTGAGGCAACCTGTGAAACAAATATACGAGATCAACCTTCTATTTCAATAGAATCCCAAAGTGAGTCTGAAAATCACCATTCAGTTGACTCATCAGAAGGAGAAAAGTTAGTTAAAAATGAGCTTGATTATAACGGAAAGATTGGGTAACATTTGTGAACTTCAGTGAATGCAGAAACCGCATCTTCATGCAACAAAATTTGTTCATTTAATGATAAAGGAATAGCTATACTCACACTTTCGTATATTTGGATGGCCTTATCGTAGTTTTCCAGTTGAGCGGCGTATTGAGCGACCTTCAACATGCATTTGTTGGCGGATGAGTTGCTCTCCTCACCCTTGAAATAGTCGGCAGCCTGTTCGTAATGCTACAACCAAACAGAAGACAGGGTGCCATTATTTAGATGGCTGTGTTGAGATCTTAAAAAGTCGCGGTTTTAGAAGAATGAGATTCTGTTGAGAAAATCGATTTCAGCGAAAAAAGGCTTGGAAAGGTTAGGATGTTGAATTAAATGGTTTCCTACAGTTTCCTTACACAACCTAAACAAAATTGACAAGTATTGTAATCTCAATAAAAAAATAAAAAACTGAAGAAAAAAAAATCTGGAGTTTTTTTAATTTTAGGGCTTGTCTTCCAATTACTGAAAAAAACTGGAGAGATTAGCATTTAAAGGCTCATTGTAACAACGACAATTCGAAATTCATCTCAAAGCATTGCTCTCCGTTTTGCAGGTGGAGTACATCGAGATCGAAAATGGAATCCTAATAAGAACGAATAGGTACCTGACTACTGGACGCCTTCATGGTCCTCGAATCTTGAAAATTAGGGTTTCGAAGAGAGCCAATGCGCAATCGCTCCGTCTAATTCAAAGATTCGATTAGGACGGCTAAAGGCCTCAAAAGTCAAACACATTCGATGTCGAATAATCGAAATACAGCAGCGAACGTTGCTGCAGCTTTCCGAAGCTGGGGTAAAAACTGATAAAAACCCTCCAAATAAGGATAAGAACTGATTTGGTTTTCGCTGGAAGCCGCGAGGAGCGCTATCGTATTTCGATTTTCGACCTGGAAACGCCTCATGAAACCCTCGCTTCCCCGCGTCTTTCATTTACAACAATTCCACGGTCGAATCGTCGTAAATCGAAGACGTGGGGTTCATGAGGCTGCCAACCGTTTCCACGTCGAATTGTCGAAAAGCACTAGCGCCGTCATTTTTATATTGACGGGTTTTTTCCAGTTTGAAACAAATGACAACCGTTCGTTTGTATTTCACCTTTCAATAGGTTTGTCTAACTTCTAAGTTTGTCAATACGTTCTGTTGCCCACTACAGCTGCTTCCATGATACTGTGTGTTATTTTACCAAGCGGTATCAACTAGCTTGTCCAAGACAATCATTGGAAAACCAATTCATCGAAAAATAATAAAATTAAAAAAGTGGGCGATACCATAACATTTTTTAGGGCTAGGTAACTAATTTTAGTACGTGCTACCAATAATAGTCCTCGTCCTGATTAATTATCAAAGTGACGGCGCTCCGTGGTGTCGCTTGTAAGCCTCGTTTCTTGCCCGGTTGGTCACCGTGAAAGCATGATCCATGCTTATCAATGTCAATAACATCAACAACACACCAGGTTCGTTTCTACAGATACATTTGCAGTGAGTCATAGCTTATCCACATCCGCCGCAGCAGGTTATCAGTTACAACGTGGATGTGGTTCAGATGCATAGGCCCCACTCCCAAGAAGTAGCCAGTAAAGTCGGCACCGAGTCAACTACGCGGAATAATATTATTATGCTGGAACGCCCACTTTCAGCAACAGTTCCTCACTGTGCATGCGCCACCGCTGTGAGTCGTCTAAGAAACGAACCTAGTGTTATGGGTTGAATTCGAATCCCAGTTGTAACTAGTTTGAGACAACAGACTGTTATTCGACAAACTGATTTTTCTCGAGCCAACTGTCGCCCACCACTAGAGAGAACAGGATTATTCGAATCAATATCGAACACCACTCTAAACATGGTTCGTATCGCTCTGTAACTCAAGTTTGTCGATTTGAGAGGTAGGATCGTTTTTGAGTTGGGGGTTTTAACCAAGAGATTCCGAATTCATACCAACCTGAATGGCTCTCTCCAAATCGACCGCCTCCGTCTCGTACATCTCGGCGATGGTCTGGTGGTGTTTGGCGGCCATCGTGAACCGCCCCATGTCTGTGTAGATTTCGATGGCTTTGAGCAGGCAGTTGACCCCCTCTGAAATGGACATATCCCTTTTAGATTAAGAAAAACAAATGTTACATAAAACACGGCTATATCTCAAGACAAATTTTTCGTACATTCCCATGATCAAACCACAGCATTACCACAAACAATTATGATGATGCAGAAGAGTTATAGTTTTAAAACTATCGTTTTCCTCGTTGAATAATTGTTCAATCAGTAGACTTCTCACATCCACCTCCTACCATAACACTCAGCTGCTGAAGTCTAGGTTTGTGAACAAGCTTTTTTTTAGACTAGATTGGATTATAACAGGGACTCAGGGTGAGTCTTGTCCCACCCGCTGCACTGAAACCTGGGCTTATTGTGCAGAGCGTTGCCCTGTAGATCGACCTATAGGCTCTGGCTCCAGTCAACCCCCTCAACCAGACTGATGATCTCCCCTAGGTTTTTTACCGATACAATCTCTTCTGGTACTAGACGCCTGAAGATTCCGTGCCGTTGAGCATCAAGTGCTGGACACTAAAAGAGGAGATGAGGCACAGTTTCGTCCTCCTCTCCGTAAAGTCTGCACAACGGATCTCCCGCGTACACTCCGAACCTATGCAGATGTTTACGAAAGCACCCCGTCAGCATCCTCGCCAGGAGTCTCATCTTCTTCCTAGGCAGCTCCAGGGCTTCTGAGGCCCTTCTCCTCCAGGGTGCTGCCCATTCTCCCAAGGGGGATCCTACCGATCATTTAGCGTCACCCAAGACCGGCTCCTGCCCAAAAAATGCTGTGGAATCCCCTTTTCTTGCCATGCCATCTCCTCCCTCATTACCTTCCACCCCATGAAGTCCCAGTACCCACATCAGAGTGACTTTGTCCTCTGCCCCCAGGCAGTTCAGCGCCTCCCAGCTCTCCTTTACCAGTCTTGACCAGGTTTGGGTCATTGCCCTTAGTAGAGATGTGTGGTAGGACCATAATTAGTATGAATAATTCAAGCCCAACAACATGATTAAACCAACGTATCAAGCTATTCGTAAAATTCAATGAAATTAGTGGGGTGGTTTTCGTCTTGCTTGCCCAATAAACTACATTTCAACTTCAACAGCAGCTGCTTTGCAATTAGAAATTAACAACATTTTAAATAAAATCCAGTTTTAATTTAACGTTTCACAATTTTATCGCGCGATCGAGTGATTTAGTTCATACTGTGAACAGTTTCTAATCGTAACTCCAGATGTCTTTCATGGTTTATTATAATATTATATAACCATGAGAAAATATAAAAATAAATATATAAACATATAATATATATTATATTATATATTTTTTCAAATTTTCTAATCAGCCTATTCTGGTGCTTTAGATCAACACCCCTTTAAATCAATGAGTGCTATGCTGACATACCGTTGGTGTCAGACTTTTTGTAGCAGTTGGCAGCATCGACGTAGTTGGAAGCTGCATCATGACGGCTACCAACTTTGCCATGAAGGTTGGCCGCTTCGCAGAACGCATTCCCGGCACTTCCCCACTTCTTGGCCATCTTGAACATATTTGCGGCCCTTGTGTAGCATTCTATGGCCTCTTCCACCTTGGACGAACCTCCCCTGAAGAAATCAGAAGCCAAAACTCATTAACAGAGGACACTCTTAGGTCTAGTCTCTCCTAACCGACATCACAGCACAAAATAATAGGGTAGCAATAATCCTGTCCATAAGAGTGTACATAGGTAGTGGAATGATCCCTGGATCGAGTACTGTTGAAAACGAAATTTCGCCAAAATTGGACTTACACCACTTGGCACCCAAGGGGCTCATATTTTTGTGCAATATATGAGTTGGTAGCAAAGCTGAAGATGAGCAATTTCCAACTTGGGCGACTGTCAATCAAAAACCAAACTAAGTTTTGAAGCACAAAAAGTGGTAAAATTGACGAGTCTGTAACATGGTTATAAATAACCGTGGAATCATCAAACAAGGATTGAAGTATTTGGATTTCATCACTCAAGGAACTTCAATGGGGGTTCATTATTGAATAAAAATCTCTAAGTGCAATAAACTGACAATTATTGTCAGTTTTTCAATGCTATGAGAACAAAGTCACTGAAATCAATCAAAATAGAAGTGATACGTAACGAATGTATACAATTATTACGTCATCCACCTAAAAAAACCGCAATTGTTAAAATTATTTGTTGTTATTACTCATCATTATGATAATTATATTCATGACCAGCGTGAAATTTTCTCAGTAAATAGGTATGAACCTAAGGAGAACTATAAGGGACACCCTGTTATACTTAACGATGGAAAACAAATAGGTACTTAATAGTTTTCAAGAGCACGTTCTGACAGCAAGAATGGAAATTTCATTCAAGACTCTTGAATCAAGAGTACCTACAGCTGTGGAAATAAGTGCCACCTAATGCACTGGTGAATGGATCTGAATCCGTTGGGGTTGACAGTTTCAGTTCACTAAAAATGAAAACAGCCGAGTTGGAATATAACGGAAACTAGAAGCGAATCATAAGAAAACACCACCCCATAAAAGTGCATGGATTCAATCAATCGGGGTGCTCTACGTTTATCGATTGCTGCCTTCCACGAGAAGCTAGGAAAACATTCGAAATTTTCACTCGTGTCATTTTATACGAGGAAGTCCGTGAAAAACTATAGATTATACTTATACATCAAGGACTTTCAATCGATTACATTACTACGTAGTTAGGCGATCAACCATTACGATGGGAAAACGAATGGAAAACGGGGTCCTACCCAAAGAGAGAGTTGAAGAACCCTTTCTGTGTGGTCAGCTTCTTCTCGGCTTCCGCGATGAGCTGCAACCCTTTCTGTTCGCTATCAGCCATTTCCTTGTTTCAGAGCGACTATCCTCGAAAATCCTTCAACGAACGAAAATCACTGAGTTACACGCAACAATCGAATTTCAACGCAAACCGTGGTTCTCGCAACCTTATTGACAAAATGTTTACACCAAAAGTCGAAAGATGGCAAAGTTATCAGCCTCGTTGTGCGCATGCTCCGTGAATCATATCTGTCAAAAAGTGACCTCATCTTTCGTGACTTGAATATCTGTTAAATTTCATTTTCAGTGTGTTGATAAATGAAAAAAACCTCTAATTTAATGACTGCTCGATAAATTCACAGTTTTTTGCGTTACGTAGAGAAAATGGGTCTTTCATTCTTTTTGCTATTATGAGAATACGGCATATGGTGTTAAGCTACTAAATAGTATATCCTTACTTTTAATATTCCTTCTTCTTTATAATATATCATTATATTATCCTTCGGTTTGTTTAATGTTGATAGGTACATCAACCTCAAGAAGAACATTGAAATCTTCAAAAATTATTCTGCAAAAAAATGCTCACCATGGAAGAAAGAATACGGCACCTTCCTTCTTCCATGACGGTAACCTTCATCACAAGAATCTCCATCCAATCCCTTTGTCACTATTCCTTCGCTGTGTAAACGCTCTCTTGTGATAGCGGTCCTTCTTTGATTGATAAGAATTGATAATCATTGATAAGAATGTTCCATACGAGACCTCTGTTCGTATTTTATAAACTCGTTTAATTGCATTAAAAATAGGAATTCAGACAAACAAAATTTAATTTATATTTAATTTAATGGTGATTTTGTGTATTCCTGATACATCACCAACACCTAGGAAAAAACCTAAAAAGGTGCCGTCCGTCTTCAGGGCCAGAAGAAGAAAGAGAAGAAGAAGAAGTGATTACCACTGATCTGCTGATAACAGTTGTTTACTTACATCCACGTGCTTATGGTTTATAATTCATTGTTAAACACATTTCCAAAGTCAGTAAACATGTTCGTTGTGCAGTGATGTGCTGAATGAAACCGTGCAGATATTAAAATTTAATTATTAAAGACTGTTGCGACAATGAACATTGCTGATACAACATTTTGAAGTGTTTGATCCACTTTCGACGATAAGTTTGATTATTTGAATTTAAATTTTTTTTTTACTAGTGATCCAATAAGTATGAGCTCGCAGAAGGGAAACGTGTCGCGAAGTAGAGCTCAAAAATACAAAAACAACAGAGCCTTCAAGAACGACCTTCACGACAAAACTCCCAAAATCAAGTTGATCAACTCCCTTGAAATAACGGACGTTTGTCCTCGCTGCAAAGATGTGTTGGAATGGAAAATCAAGTACCGGAAATACAAAATGCCCAAGAACCCGACGACCTGCACCAAGTGTAACATGAAAAACGTCACAAACTCCTACCGGATCATGTGCAAGGGGTGCGCGGACAAGCTGAAAGTTTGTCCTAAATGCGGTTTGAACGAACAAGAACAGAAAATCGAAGCTTCGACGGCCAAGCTTAAGAAATCCACCATCAACGGTACGTGTGTTTAATATCAGTTCGTAATAATTATCTGTGGAACCTAGAACGCTTTTTAACCACCCTGATCGAATTGAAACGTTCGTTCATTTGCTTATTTTACAAAAGTGAATAATATCATTAGTCGCATTTTGTTCAAGCTATTACAGTGTAATGATTACTATCAACTAACTTCAATTTCCTACATTTTCCAGGAACACCTCCAGTACCACAAAATGAAGAACACAGTGAAGAAGACATTAGTGAAGGTGACGAAAGTGACGTTTGTGAGTTGAGTAAATGATACTTCATGGCATTCTGATGTTATCTGTTAGCTTCAATTTGATATTTAATTTGTGAGATGCTATTCAAGTTACAACACATTAAACTTGGACTTTTTGGTTCTCGAGATCATCATCCCCGCATTTTTCTCATTCAGTTCAAATTCAGCTCAAACTCAGTTTTGAATGTAGTTTGAGACAGGGTCGGGTAGTTACTTAGTTTCCACCGCGCGGATTGAGCTTATCATCTTATGCCCCTGCTTAATTTGAACGCCCACTAAAACTATAGGTAGGTGTGACGAGTTCTCTCTGTCCAACTAATTGCCCAGGATGTTGCCATGATTTTGGCTATTTTTTCTATGGCCCCTATACACCGATTTCGTCAAGTTTAAGTTTTTATGTTTTTGGAACAAAGTATGCCGCCTGGAACGAAGTAACCTACCTTTAAGGTATGTGATCTGTTGTTTGGGGGATGTTTTTTTATTTTTGAGATGCGAGCATCCAGAGTGCTTGGCAACTGCCAAATCAGAGCATTAAATTTGAGAAATTTCAACTCTGATGATTGATCACATATTAATAAACAATATCATTATTTTCAAGGATAGTGTTGGTAAGTGATTACACCTGCAGCGCAGTGAAACCTAGTGGCCTCCGTGTAATGCATAAGTACCCAGCATTGGATCCGGACATGTCAAACAGGGAACTAAAGAGAGAGTCAAACTAATTTTAACTTTTTTCCTAATCGGAAAAAATTTCATTTTACAAAATAAAACTCTTTTAATACCGTTAATATTTGTGTCAGTCAGGACCGGGGCTATGCCACTGGGAACCAAGGTCAGGTAATAATAATAATCATAATTATTTTCATAATACCTAATAATAATTACTTAATCAAGTTTTGAAAAATTTACAAGATGAACATTGAACAGGCCGGCCCAGGGGGGGGGGGGGAGTATATTAGGCTAAAAAAAAAATAGTTAATACCCCGTTTTCGTAGCTAAATAATTTCAACAATTTCCGAGCCTCCGCAGCCTTTCCGTACCTTCAATGTATTCTGATAGATGCTTTTCCTCCGTTGCTCTCGGCGGCCCTGGCTGATGCTATGAGCTTTCGTGAAACTTTCGCGAGCTGATGACCCTCCAGCAGCGATGCACTGGTGTAGGCGATTTCGGAAACCCTGATATCTTCTGTAATTCACATCTTAAGCTCTTTCTGAGTATGAGGTCGATGTTGGAAAGGTTTTTCCTTAAGGTAGCTACACAGGAAAAAATCTCTAGGTGTAATTTGTCAATAGATTAATAAAGAAAACGTGTGTATCAGTTGAAATAAGGAGGAAGCTTTTTCCTATACTCGCTATATTTGATTATTTGGAACTAAGAAGGTGTTCATAATGTGTTGAGTAACACGGTGAGTCGGTTCTCTGTTTTGTATACTTAATCCATTTGATCTTCGATCTCAATCATTATCTTGTTCATCTCTCAGTTTTTATCGATCCCCCAATCACAAAACATCAATTTCCTTCCCGTTGTGTAGAATCTCGTTTTCTCCTAGCGATCATTTCCATTACCTGCACCATAACGGGAAATTGTTTAGGCATCATAGTACCGGAAGCTCCAGTCGTCCCTGCGATGCGAGCCCTCCCACGCACCACTAACGCCTACCTCGGGCGTTAAGAGCAATTTTGAGAAATCTCTGAAAACATGGTTGTCACCGTACTAGTAACTCAAACGACCCTTTTTTGTATCACGCAAATAAAACATAATATTATACATGTCAAAAAAAATTAGTCAATTCAACAACTGTTGTTGAATCGACTAATTTTTTTTTTTTTTTACATGGATATGTCTTATTTGCGTGAAACATAAAAGTGAAGTTTTGGCGCAATTTAAGACTTGAAATTTGGTATGTAGCCTCCTAAGGACTAACACTAGGGCAGCCTAGGGCCGGGATCAGCTGATCCCTAAAGCTAATTTCTATGTTATTCACTCTACGAAGCTGTAATTCGGGATGTAGCCTCCCAAGGACTTTAACTTGACGCTGCCCTGGCTCTGGATCAGTTGAGTGGCTCCTAAAGCTAATTTCTATGTTATTCACTCTACGAAGCTGTAATTCGGGATGTAGCCTCCCAAGGACTAAAGCAGTACTTTAAGCAGAATAGGCACAGTACCAGCTGAGGACCTCCTGAAGCGAAAAGACATATCCACGATCAGATGATTTCCGTGTAAGGGAGAAATTGAATCATTTCCACCTAGATTGGCTAACATCAACACTGTGCGCCAGCCGTACCCAAGTTTTTTTTTATTTTTAGTTATTACCCTCGAATTACGAATTTAAACCAAAATTGTAAAAAGATACTTGTAACATTGTTTTGATAAGACTTGGAACCGGTTCCTTTTGATTGAATCTATGTAATACCATCACCTTTCGGTCGGTTCCAAGCATGGGGCCTGTAACCTTTTGATGGCACGACCTCCTCTTATTTCCAAGATACGATACAGGATTTTCTTACATTTTCAGTGATCTGAGTGATTTTCAGTGATCTACCAACAAAAACAGATTTTATTATTTTTTTATTTTTTTTCAATGGTTAAAAGCAGTGGAAACTGTTTGATGACGTCGTAAATCGAAGCCTACAGTTAGTAAGTAACGTTGCTTCTAAAATTCGCTCAATTAATGCTGCACGACTGTAACTTTTTGTTTCGGATTTGGATTAAGAGTCTGCTTTTGAATTCTAATTGCCACTTGTGAGCTTGTTTTTATTATCATTGAACAGCGATAGACAAACGATTCAGCGTCTCATCGGACCTCAGGGGTCAGAAATCGTCTGCATGAGGGCCGATAGCGTTCAGAAAATGTGTTTATCTTCATCAAACCCCCTCTTCTCCTGGTCCAGTTCCGCCAGATCCCGCCTTATCCTCCTGAGGGAAGTTGATAACTGGAGGCTGATTGGAGTCAGTTCCCCCTCACACTTCGAAGCTTATAACGACTCGTTCTGGCCATCAGACCATCAGACCGACTCGAGCCGTCCACATCAGCTATGGCCGCCCCACACGTTCTTTTCGCTTACCTCGTCAGCCTGCTCTTTTTCGTTTCATCGGATCACGTGCGAGTTAAATACGATGTCAAAATGTTCGACGTACCTGTAAGTGTACTCTAATTTATTCACGTAACGTTACTGTTCTGATTGAACGAATTTTCAAAGGAAACGCTGTTAAATCAACAGGTCCTAAATTGTTTCCGCTGATAAGTCACTTAGCACCCTGAGCGTAGTTCTTTCTCCCTGATTTTTTCCCCGCTGATTGTGTCACCAAAACGAAAGGCCCATCCAAGCAGATAATTCGTCAATAACTTGGCAAAAATACTTTCAAACGAAGAATTCTCACAATTTTTGACGTAGAATATGAATCGAAGTTCCATGTTTTTAAAAAAGCGAATTTTCTTACATTTTCAAATACCTACGTGTAGGTATTTGAAAATGTAAGAAAATTCGCTTATGTATACTTTCGCAGTTTCTCCCAAATTCTCTTCATTTTCAAACTCAACTATCGACAGAAATTATGTTCCAAATAATTTCATCAAAAATCGACGAATTTCATAAAGCGCTTTCTTCCTTTCGTCATCCAACCCGATGGGTGATTTGAATCTATTATACCTACCATAACAAAATATTTTTAGAACTTACCCAGTGTATAGGTCCAAACCCAACCTGGTACCATTTCTACTTATACTACACATGTCAGATAGATGTCGTGTGTTTGTATGTCACGTAAGTGGGAGGTTCTCCGAAAATTTTCATATTCAGACCTTAAATCTCAAAACCAGTTTTCGTTTAAATTGTTTTATTTTCATGGTGCAATTTTATTGGTTTGATGTTCAGTGTGAAGCGACGTGAAAGGGTCCTAAGTAGACAATATTTCAGCAGAAAACTCAGATGTTCTGAAATTGATGGGTTGAGGGATGTTGAGAACTGATAACGTATCGATATATTAGAGGAATGTATTCAAAAAATTGATTTAATAAATTCAAAAATTATTCTGTTATTTGAAGTTTACAAATACAAAAATATATAAAACAAATTGAACATTCAGAAAAGCATTACAAATTCATTTTGAGTTGAGAGTTTGACTTGAATATTTCGAGTAGGTAAGTTGATGTTGAAACATGTATGACCTAATGGACCAATGCCTAGTCCACACCAGTAGAGACGTTGCGCTATTTTGGTCTCAGGGATGTGTCTAAGGTTGTCTCAGGATGTCTCGATATACTTGTCTAAAGAACAAACCCGGTCTACAGGGCTGTTGCGAGCTCAAAAATATAGGCCATTTGTCTCAAGTCTAGACCTCCTCACAGTGGGGCCAAATTCCCAAAACATGCACAAAAAAAGTTTCTAGTTCTGGATTAGGTGGATGGAGGCTCCAAGTGTGTGTATTCACCAAAATTAGGGTCCACGGCCGTTTGTCGCGATTTAATTCCAGTTGGAATGTGACCTACGAGCGGTACGCAGAAACCAGTGTACCTATAGGAAAGAGTAAAACTCGTGGGTAGCTGCTCTAGTGTCATAACCCAGTCGATAAAAAAAACCGTTTTGAGCCTTACGGTTCAATTTCTATAAGCATGGAACATTTTCTAGTCACTCAGCTGATCCGGGGCCTGGGAGGCTACAACTCACAGCTTCATAATGTGAGGAGCGTAGACATTCGCTTCAGGAGGCCCTCAGCTGATCCGGGGCCAGAGAGGCTACAACTCACATTATTCTGCTTAATGTGTAGGAGGCTGCATGCCAAATTATAGCTTCATAGTGTCAACAGCATAGAAATTAGCTTTAGGAGTCACTCAGCTGATCCCGGCCCTATGCTGCTTAAAGTGTAAGTTACGAGTATAATATGGTGAACAGGAAAATGTTCCTTTAATCGATATCTTTCCAGCTAGTGGTGAACGATTTTTGTACGATAAAAAAAGGCGAAGATAAGTTTGGTTGTAAGCGGAAATCATTATAAAATCGGAAATAAATTAGCGCGACGACCGTTCGTTTTGTGCCAAAAATGTGAAGGCTAAAACATCATCAACAGAAGATCAGTAGAAAATTCTACATACTCGTATTATATCTGATAAAAAGGGAATTGTGCACACGTCGATTATGTATTCATAATTTAAACGTGCAATTGTGGTAATTGTGGAAAACGTAGTGGTGCACCACCTACTTGCGGTTGATGGGGAACATCTCAGCTTTAAAATTAAAAAAAAGAAGGTTTCTTCCTGTGTCCCTTGAAGCGAGTTTCGTGTATTTTTCGAAATAAGTAATTCGGGGAAATAGTGATTTTTTGGTTCGGGATTTTCCTACTGCGCATGCGCAGTTACGGGTTCCTATGTTCGAATTCCTTGAATCTGATTCGTAATCAGCAACCCCCCAAAACACCTGAGAAAAAATATTTAGATCAAATTAATAACTGAATTTTGGCCTGGTTTTCGGGGTGCGCCTACAGACGATCGCGCAACCTGGTCTAGTAGTGTGTACTAGGCTTAATATTGTTCCCTGTACCTATGTAGCATCTAACTTAATTAGAGGCGGATGAAGAGGTAGAATGTTTGTCCTATTTAAGTAGAGGAAAATACTTTTAAAATATTTCAAAGGTAATTGCAAGGCCTTTTTGCCAATTGTGTGGGAACTAAGTAATTAAAACATTGAGACTAGGCTCAGTAGTTAATTTGTTTTACCTCATAAAATTGAACTGATACATCAAAAAATAGGTAGATATACGAAAATCACGCTCTTCTACGGAGAATTTTATAGGAATGATAATTATGAGGCTAATTAGTAATCAAGCCCTCAATACTCATAATTGGTAATCTAATCATTTCATGTCTCAGTGATGGCCAATCCCTTAATTTAGGAGAAACCTAGAAAGTTGAGGGACTGAGGCACCTTTATTAGGATAGTGATAAGATAATCAGAGTTCATAGTGAATAACAAAATGGTCAAGCTACTCTAATGGATACCCCAATGGATTCTACCAGACTAACAAACAAGGTAGTGATTGAAATTTGAACCGTTGAGATATTGGGAGTGACTCGGGACCAACTCATGTTGAACAACAGTGATATTACCGATTTAATTTCATGAAATCGGTAATATCACTGGCTGGGAAGATGATTCAGGGGGAGGAAGATGTGTCACATCCAGAAATTGAGGTTACAATATCTGTTAAAAATGGAAAAATTAATATATTTAAATGGAATTTACAAGATGAGTGTCAAAACATGTCATTAATTCTCTACATAATCGCCATTGAGGTCAATACGCCGACGCCATTTTTCGATAGCATCCTGGACCTCCACAGCATTTGAAAATCGTTGTCCACCTTGGTGGTGAAAAGGTGATAATCCGATGGTTCCAGGGTGTAGGGTGGGCGAGTCACAATTATCCCACCCAAATGAAACCAGCAGGTCCTGAGTGAGGCCCTGGTATGAGGTCTAGCGTTGTTATGAAGGAGTGACACACCACAAATCAGCATTCCTCTCCTTTTGACCTTGATTTTTTGTTCAACTTCTTGAGTGTCTCGCAGTATGCAGCTGCATTTATGGTGGTTTCTTTAGGCATAAAATCGACCAGTAATATCCCTCTCCGGTCCTAAAATACAGATGCCATGATCTTCCTCTCTGCAAATTGAATTTTTTGGTTGATGGTGAATGGGTAGCCTTTTTGACTCAGATATATAGTATCACACCCACGTTTCGTCGCCAGTCACAATTGAGTCCCTGATTCTGGACGTCCCTCGTAACACCTCGCAGGTGAGTAAAGCAGCATTTGGCTTCCCGTTTCAAAATTAATGAAAAACTGAGGTAAACACTCTTGGATCATTTATACACGTTCGTCAAGTTACATGAAATTAACGTAAATCTCAATATCTTCCACACGATTGGGAAAATAACTGTGAGAAATTATTCGCTAGACCGAGTTGGTATCATCGGAGAACAAAACTGAAAGTATTAAATTTTATGATCCCAAAATGGAGTCCAGACAGGAATATGAAAATTTTCGGAGACTCACTCAGGCACTTGACCTGTGTTCAAATTGTGGCCTTAGATAACATTATGGAGGGAAACAAAAATCAGCCACTAACTGAAATGATTGGCAAACGTCACTTTTAGCGCGATTGGCTTAGTTTCCTTACCCGACGTTAAGTGACCCAATCTGATTCTGATAGCGTATATTGTAAACGAATTATGACTTAGGGGCTCGGTTTCTATTCAAAAGCTTGAAGGATCTTCCATACTATTAATTTCGTATATTCGCCCCAAAAATTCAAATTTTTCTCAACTCTAGAAGCAGTGAGTTTCCTTTGATTCAAAAAGATTTCAGCTGTTCTATTTGGATCGGTGAATGTTAAAGGGGCAATAGTCCAAAAAAGCTGACTTTTGGAAAAAAAACTGTCCTGTTCCGAAAATATTGGCAAATTGTGTAATTGGAACTTACCCATTTGTTGAACCACTAACCGTTTAATCATTTGTTCAACCATGAAACGATGCGGTTTAGAACCCGAAAATGCAAACAATATCGTCAAAACATGGACAACTGCCCTTTTCACATTCACCGATTCATTTACGCTCTTCTAACGGTGAATGGAATTTGCTGAATTATTAAACGAATTTATCCTCGAAAATATCTTCATTTTCCAATATGTGTCAATGGGAAACTTGCGTCAATTTTTCTCCTCAAGTAGGTAAATTTTTTTAAATGAATATCGCTGGCATTGCACGGTACTCTATGGCCGTACTATACAACAGGAGGATGATATTCGGAATCGACAATTGACGCGAATTCCCCATTATCGACAGTCTCCTGTGTAAATCCATCTTTTGTTACAGTTGGATCACTTCACGTTTACGACCAACCAAACTTTCAAGATCAGGTACTTGATCAATGACACATTTTGGGATCCAACGTTGGCGCACTCCCCGATCTTTTTCTACACAGGAAATGAGGGAAACATCCAAATGTTTGCTGAAAATACGGTAAGAAACCCTAGTTATACCTTTAGGGAATACTGATTATTATCTCAAGATACGATTTCATCTTGTTTGTGTGCCATTGTCACGTTTTTTTTTTCTTTTTTGGATTAAGATGAGCAACATTGTAGAAATGATGAATAACATAGGCACACCAAAAAAAGGTTTTCTTGTGACCAAACCTACCTGTGCGTATTTTTTGCGCTGAATCCAAATCCGATGTATAAAAAAAAATCTTAAGGGGGGGGGGGGGGGTCACGTGAGCACACAGATTTAGTCCACAATGGTTCTCCCATGATGGCAAGTGATGGCAAATAGCTCGATTTACAGGTTTTTGAACAAAAATGATCATTTTTCACTGAGCGGCGGTCCGTAGCTCGTGCACCTACATTTCCGTCTCGATCCCTCGACTCCTTCACCGGGTGGAAGGTGAGCTCACGTCTGAGGAATGCTAAGGACCTCACCTCCTCCCTCAACACCTACCTCACCGCCTACCTCACCGCCTACCTCACCGCCTGCCTCAACGCCTACCTCACCACCTGCCTCACCGCCTGCCTCAACACCTACCTCACCTCCTCGTCCTCCTCCGCTACGGTGAACCTCCCCGAACCTTCACCACTACGGAGGCGCTCCCACGTCACCCTAAAACCACAAACACACACAGCCACAAACAGCTCAGTCAGAGTCCACTTACCAACGAGAAAAATTGATTTCAACACCACATCAAACTCCTCGTCACCCTTCGCGCCACGAGACCACACAGTTTATAGTGACGTGACCCGCCACGATCACGTCCACTTCTCGTTTTATTTGAACCACAATTTCGTTGTGAAGTGATCATTTTCAGTAATATTTATATTACTGAAAATGATCACTTTACAACGATCGATGTTGTATACCTACAGTTAATTGTGAATTCGGGGATCATCTTATCATTTCGACAAACTTATGAAATCCAAGGAGGTAGGTAACAGAAGGGTTTGTCATGATTGGTGAATATTGGTCGACATATTAGGCACCAACCCCACTTCAGCCGAGGTTTGGCAGAGGGCAGTCAGCACCCCCGAAAGTTACAGAGCCACAATCGCTTACGTCCGCAAGGTCATGCACGTCAAGAAATGGCCCCAAAGACCCTCCCCCGAAATCCCGCCTGCGCGGCCTCCGCGTGGCCCATCCCGGATACCCGACATAGGGTAACGAACAGCGCAGAGGGGGAGAGGCAGCAACCATCAGGCAAAAATGATAGCAGAGCACAGCCCCATAAGAGCCGAAAGGCGTAGAGATGGGTCGGAACGAGAAGCCTGATGGTATATTAAGGATTTGTGTACATTTGGAAAGAACGACTAAAACGTGATTAGGCCCGAAAAAGTGAGCTGCAAAACTCCCGAAATTGGATTCCAAGGGGCTGTGCATGAGTATCAATACTAATTACTTTTAGCGAATTTGCGAAAAAAAGGAAGCTATTGTTCTCAGTCCAAAATGTTTAAAACTCGAATTTCCGAAACATTTTTACCAAATCCAAAATCCGTTCAATACCATCCTGAATTCACTGTCAAAAGACACAAAATACAATCATATTCCCAACAGAACTGTATCATAAGGACAACACTTATAAATTTAAATAATTAACATGACTCAGTGCCATTTGAAATATTTAAGCAAATTTTTAGATAGAATGGTCTAGTAATACAGGATGTGGACCCGTCAAAGTGGCCAAAATTAGCCTAAATTTCAGATCTTCGTTCCTAAAATTTTCTTGGGTTGAGATAATGGGTTGAATCTTTTAAATGTCACTGGGTCCATGACCATGTTACAATGCAGGTCTATGCAAAATTTCAAGTCGATGGGTCCTGTTACCCAGGCTGTCGACTTGTCAAAGAGGCCAAAATCAGCCTAATATTTATGTTTTTTTGGGTTGAGATAATGGGTTAATCTTTGAAAAGGTTCTGACTCACGTTGAAACGAAGCTCTGTGGAAAATTTCAAGTCAATTGGTGAAGGTGGAGAGGCTGTAGTCTTGCCTAACTGAAGAAGAAGGAGAGGTTGAAAGGGTGAAAACCCGTTTTTTTAAGTTACTTATATAAGACCTAGCGACTTGAAACTTTCAGGGCTCTCTATTGTCATATCAGAGAAGATCCAAACCCAATTTCAAGTCGAAAAGGAACCGAGAAATCGATACCTGAAAAACGCGTTTTGTGACGTCCGGTAAACATGTAGGTACTCGATACCGTTCAAGGAAATTCGATAATTCGGAAATGGCATTATGAAATAAAATTTGACAAAATACCTGTCACACGAGCTCGTTTAATATTTACTCGTATTAAAGAAACAGGCAAACACAATATGGTGCACGATTACCTTAAGAAAAAATTATATTTCCTCAACATTCGGTTGCAACGTTATTGGTGCCATTCAAATGTTTCCTTACCATTCTCCTTCCTTCTCGGGTTTTACTCGTCTTTCTCTTTTTTTCCATTTAGTAAGGTTGTATTGGTTCCTTTTTGTGTCTTATTAATCCATAATCTTATTAATCCACAGATAGTTCTGTTGGAATGTCCATAAAGTTACTTCCTTCTGGTTTCAGGGCTTAATGTGGGAATTCGCTCCAGTTTTCAATGCTCTGGTAGTTTTTGCTGAGCACAGGTACTACGGTCAGTCCTTGCCCTTTGGAAACCTGTCTTACTCTGTAAGTGCGATGGTTAATTTGATTAAACTGTTTACTATTATTTACACTGTAACCTGTTAATTCGTCGGATGAGTGCAGAATCAAGTGAGAGTGAGTCCCTTCCAACCCCGGCGGGTCCCACGTTGCACTTTCGGTCATTAGAGATGGTGTAATTGTGCGTTCAGTGGGATGCGTTCTTTTAGACAACTTCGCCAGTTCGACCGAGAAACCGTGTCCCTAATGATCTAAAATCTACGATGACTGGGTTGTGGCCAAGCCAGTAAGCACTTCCATTCTCTGGCCTGGAACTTAGATTTACCTGTGAGATGGGACTTAATTCTTTATTTCGCCTCCTTGTCACAATTCATGACATTGAAAGAGATCCTTTATCCCTTCCAAGCTGACCGACAATGTTCATTTATGGAAGGGGATCCTCCTTTGGAGTCTGCCGTCACACTATCAACATTCGTATGTGGAGACTGTGAATGAGCTGTATAAGTGATTAGTTAACCATATCCTTGTCACGAGCACAACTGAGCATTCCCTGGCCATCAGCAGTGCAGTCGTCCTTAAACACCGCCTGAAATGCCCCTTACTATACTTTACATTTTAAATACAGTAAACCATTTTTCATTCAACACTTGATTTTCTCTTTCCCACCGTCAGGATCCCAAGTACTCCGGATACTTATCTTCTTCACAAGCATTAGCTGATTACGTTGATCTAATCAAACACCTGAAGCAAGTTTACCCCAAAGCTGAATACCTCCCTACACCAGTTATTGCCTTTGGGGGTTCCTATGGAGGGATGCTTGCAGCCTGGATGAGGATGAAATATCCCGGAGTTGTAGACGGGTAAGTCTGTTTGTATCAGTATGTTATATTCATCGACTTCTCCCAGTTTTTTCCAACATTGTACAAATTCAAAATTTGCTTTTATTAATAGTATTCATGGTCCGATGGGTTCATGAGGGACCCAACCGTTTCCACGTCAAAAATCGAAATGCGCTCGAATTAGACGGAGCGCATGAGCATAGGCTCCCTTTGAAACTTAAGTTTCAAAGATTCGACGATTCAACGTCGAATTTGGCGGACCATGAAGACTCCTAATATTTCAATATTCTCAGTGAATGTCAAAATAATGAATAATTCATTATTAATTATTAATCAAAGTACGTGGCCGTACAATTGTTTATCAGGGCGTTAGCATCTTCAGCTCCGATATGGCAGTTCACAAACATGACCAGGTGCGAGGCCTTCAATCAAGTAACAACATCAGCTTACAAAGAATCCGGATCGCGCAGGTGTGTTGACGTCATCAAGAAATCATGGGACGCTATAAACAGACTTGCTAAGTCAGGTAAGATATCTCAAAAGGTACCTCAAAAATTAACTTTTATTCATTCTTACTTACTTATTCTTGCTTTTACTTCATTTTTCCCCCTCCAGATGATGGAATCAAATATTTGAACCAAACCTTCAAACCTTGTGTGCCATTGACGGACCAAAAGGGCGTGACCGCCCTTAAAGACTGGCTGAACAACATGTACGTCAACATTGCTATGGTCAACTACCCATACCCTTCGAATTTCTTGGCGCCTCTGCCGGGTCATCCCGTCAAAGTATGTTCAATTCATGGTTTCCCATTATTGCATTGTAGCGCTAAATTTCGAACACATTGAACAAAGTTTTCCGATGGGGACTTTGAGGACGAGAGGCTCACTGGTGCTGTACCATCGTATCTCTAAGTTCTGCTCGAGTGTGTTTACCGCCATTTATCACTTAAACCATTCTTGTCATTTTAAATTATTCTTATTGGAGTGTTCAACTTGTCCAGTACCTAGTGATATAGTTATGAGAGCGAGTTATAGATTTGTAGGCCTTGAGGATCTTTCCAAAAATGACCCCACTTGAAGTTCCAGCCACGCATGCGCCTGCGGCGCAAGATCGAAAGTTGGGGTTTTCAGATGACCCATATGTTTATGCACATTTGAAAACCCCAACTTTCGATCTTGCGCTGGAGGCTCATTCGCGGCTGGAACGTCAAGTGAGGGTCATTTTTGAAAAGATAGGCTCAAGGGCCTATCTTGAGGCCTTTTTTCTGGAACTTTTTGCTCAGATCAACCGTTTAGGCAGGAAATGCATTTAAGCAGCCTTAAAATGAACACCCTGCATATAACAGACATTTTTCAAGTCCAAGTACATGACGAATATTCCAAAATTAAGGTGGATTTCTGAGCCTAAGGTCCTGTGACCCGTCCAGGCTCGTTTCTTCCCTGCTTTTTAGGAAGTAGTACAAATTATGCATCAGAAACAATTATTAGATTTGATACCTATTAGGTGTTCAATGCAGAAATATAAGTACGAAATCTACTATTCAAGAATCAGTTTGTTCTCCTGTTGATGATTCAGTCTTAGTTAGGAGAGAGAGAGAAATTTATTCAAAACACACACAAGACATATAAATACATAATTAAGGCGTATGGAATATACCCCATAACCATAGGACAAGCCCTGTGCGGTTGGAGGGCTAATTGTTCACCGGAATTTGTCGAATGAAAAAATCATTCTGAGATTGTGGTATCTGGAAAAAATGCTCGCATATTATGAAAACATAATTGCATATTATGCTCGCGTCGGTTTAATCACCGATTGCTTGGTAAATAAATTCAGATGTTTACGTACATACAAAACACTTCTATGAATGTAAGCCATTCATGGAGCGAGAACATCGAAGGTTTTGTACAGGGATCTAGTTGGAGTATGTACGCTTATGGGCATTAGTTGCTATTCTTAAAACTTAATTCATTGCTATGTTTATGTTATTAAAGTTAGATGCACAAGTACCTCCCCATACAATGATTCCAGAAGTTAAGATGATACATGAGCATACTACACCATTTTTAGATTCTCCTTGTTAGTCAAATTCGAAGCATTAGAAAGTAATGCATGGATTTCCTGATTTTATTTACCAATGCTGCTTCATGATCTCTCCACTTGAGATGTTGATCTAAGTGCACTCTCAGATATATTATCGAATTCAGCCTTTCTAATTCCATGGACATCGAACGTAGGACCATCAAAAACTGCTCACACTGGTTGCAAAACGTTCAGAGTTCAACCCTCAGATCCTGTCGCATCATCCAATACCATCTTATTATTATTATTACTCGTATTATTTTTACAGGTTCTGTGTCGCCTTATTGAAAATACGGACTCGAAAGACAAAGCGCTCGTTGAAGCCGTTTTCGTAGTTGCGACTCTCTATTTCAACAGCACAGGAACCACTCAGTGTATGAATTTCAATTCGCAGGGCACAGGGGATTTGGACACCAACGGGTGGGCATACCAGGTAATTGGTCGCGTTGTTTCAAACTCGCTTTTAATTTGTCGACTATTCCTCCGATTCAGAAGTGACTTTCCGTTTAATACTTTGTTATTATACAGTGATGACATATTATGTTACAGTCTTGCACTGAGATGGTGATGCCGATGTGCGACATCGGGGACTCGATGTTTGAGAAATACTCCTGGGACATCAAGCAGGTTTCTGATGATTGCTATAAACTGTTCAAAGTCCGCCCCGTCGTTGATTACGTCGAAAGAATGTATGGAGGGAAAAAGATTTCCGCGTCTTCCAATATCATATTCAGGTGAGTTCCGCATGTAAGATTGATAGTGAAAACTCTGCAAATTCTTGACACAACGGTTCATTATCTTCTTTGTACAGATCACCCTTCTGTCTAGATCACTAGGTCTAAATGTCTAGATCCTAAATGTTAGATTAATTATAATTATCAATTATCACTAATTATTAACAATTTTATCAAGTACCTAGTGAAAATTATTATAATTTATTGTTAGGTATTAATAATTCGTATTTATTATTAATAATAATTATTATTAATTATGATTAATTAATACGATATAATTCTGGGGTTTTTAATACTACGTCGGTCATAATTTTTCTATAAAAGAAGTACCTACCAACAAACATTCGAAATTACCTTCATTTCCGTAGCACGAAACGCACCTCAGAACAACAAACTCGACATCTCTTAAGCCATATGATGTTCCAAAGAGGTTGTTAGTATGAAAATGGACCTGTACTTCAACAATTTGATACACGATCGTGTTGTGAGGCACAATCTTTGAGCCCTCATTGTGAACGAACGGCTGGTCGTATAAAGCTGCGGATGGTCTTAAAAAATTCTACGGAACAAACTCTATCTAAATATGAAATAAAAAACATACCGTTCTGTTGGAGGACGAACAATCCGACACCTTGTTATAATTAGTATTATCATGTTGGCAGCCATGTTATCACTGCTCAACTAGAGAACTCTCAATGTTTCCTCCTTCTTCCCGTGTCTTGCGACCATATATACTGTGTGCTCTTTTGCTAAAATATAATCGGTGCCTGCCTATTTAATTCTGCGGAGTTATATTCCTCACTACCAATTTACAGAGTCTTTGGATCATTCGGTGAGTGTATTTGTTAAGATTATTTCAGGGGATTAACCCCGTGAACCTTCATGCTAGCAATGGTTGGGTTCGCGAAATCGTCGGAGCCTAATGGCGGACGGAATGAATCGATTGGCTTTGTTACGGTGTTCGGGCTATCTGAATAAAAGATCGTAGTCGGGGTTATTTTTCTTCATCTATTGCGTTGTGTTGTACTGAGCACTTACTACATGGAATGAACCCTAGGAATTTTCCAACTAGAACAACGGTGTTTCAATACGGGCAGAGTTAATATTGCGAACTACGTTGACGAACGAAGTTGATTTAACCTGCCGAGTGGGTGGTTGGAAAATTTAGCGATCGGTGTTCGGTGGCGGAGTCTAGGGGCGCCCCAAAGTAAATCCCACGACATATCCACCCTGTATTTTTTTTGCGCTTGCGGCTGGGGTTCAGATGAAGAAATAACCAATTTACGGAGTTAATTGACAAAGATGCGGTGTCAATTATGGGTCAGTACGTGGGCCGCTAGTTTTCTGCTGTCGTCCTTGGCGTTGCGGGATGGGATGGTTTCTGCGATGCCGACGACGACGCGAAAACGGCAAAGGGCCAAATTGGGTGGATTTTATTGATGAAAAGGACCCAGCCACGGGGAAACGGTGTTCGGGGAAGTCAACGGGTTGCGCTGCCTGTGACTTCCGTAAATAGGCCAACCAAATGATTTTTCCCCGGGCTTATTTGTTGGTTGGCGATTTTCCCGATATGCAAAAGATTCTGAGGCGGATGAATCAAGTTGTCGGCAAATAACGGAGCCTGACAAACGCCTTTTTGTGACTGGGTTACCCTATGTGGCGCGATTTTATGCGATTTGCGGCGAGTATAAAATTCGGCCTGAGGGTTTAGCTTGACCTAACTGAACGTACTCTTGCGGAGGTCGGAGTCAATGTTCATGAACCTTGTCACTGGAGGTAAGAACGACGGATAACGCTGCGAAAATGCGTGTTCGAAGTTTACTGTAATTTTAGTAACTGATTGCGGTGCGGTGATAATTTGAGTGATAACTGATGGCGATACAGTTATTCATTCTGTTTACAGTATCAGGCTCTGTGCTGATAACACTTTGCGTTTCTCTGTCAAAGGGAGCCGTGTGTATCTGCAGGAAGGCGGTGAAGACTAATCACCGGTATAGGACAGAGAGGAGATCTTCCATCCAGATCTCGCGGAGACTCGATCTTTCAGATAGCAAACAAAGCGTATAGTAAAAATCCATTGGTTTACGTTTCGGGGTACTGCCATCGTCTCGGGAATGTTTGTTGTTGCGGTGTAAACAAACATTACATGGTATCACAGTGCTACGGTGTTAAGCACTGTTTTATCAAACGGTGTTATGATAACGGTGCCATTAAACAGGGTCGTGTAAATGGTGTTTTGCGGCAAAAGACGGGAAGAAGGTAAACGAGGTTACGCTAAATATAGTACCTTACTGGCAATTTGGGAATAGCGAACCTTATGCGGCCTGAGACGATGACCTGCCCCGACTGGACTGCCTGATTTTCAGCATGTGCATTATTGTTTTAGTGCTGGATACATGCTGATTGCGGAGAGTGCTCATATAAATTATGCGGCGAATGTAAAACGTCAGTTCCGGACGATCAGGCGGTTCAGTATCAGTTTCTTTTTAAGTCTGGAACAGTACCGGAAGTAGACAGTACGGTATGACATTCCTGGTTAACGGCTACGGGGGAAATTTGCGCAATCCCGGCCGAGCGTTATCCATGGTTTTTCGCGTTTTTCCATGTTTGCGAATGGAAAATTCGTACACACAGAAACCCGATATGGAGATCGGAGGTTGGTTCTGTTCGAAAACGTTCTTTTGTACAATGCGGGGTAAAGTGGAGTGTACAAAATGGAGTAAAACGTTATGTACGATAACGGAGTAAGACGTTTTGTACAATGCGGGGTAAAGTGGAGTGTACAAAACGGATGAAAATGAACGATGTAGGTGGAGTACATGTAAACGGTTTGAAAAGTTAAAGGGGGGAAAGCGGGTGGAGATCGTATACCCCAGATACCCTTAAGTTCCTTTTCAACGTTACATACCTACAAATAAGTGAAATAACACAGAATTCAGTGATAATATGTGGAATGGTTATTATCAAACGGTGAAGTAATAATTTTCCGATCATGTTACAGAAAAAGAAAAACATGGATGCGGAAAGTCTGGCTCGTTTTGAGGAGAGGTTCATGGCCAAGGTCACCGAGCTAAACAGCAGATTTCTTAAAGAGGCGATAGAGGAGTTGACTCAACGCGGTGACGAGTTACTGGCGAGGGCTGAGGCCTTGGTGTCGATGCGGAGACACACGCCAGAGCGTATGGACTTCGCGGAGACTGGAGCGGTTGGCGGTGATTGCGGTGGCTCGGGGAATGGCGCGTCGTTGGATGAGGGGAGGTCGGACGCTAAGCCCCAAAGTGTCACTCAGTACCGAAGGCGTTTCGCGGACATCACTCTTCCTCGCGCGCAGAATAGGTTCCAAAACCGCTTCAGATCTCTAGTGGAGAACATACGTAAATGTCCGGACGCTGATCTGTCAGAAAAAGCTGTTAGAAGGCACTTGGTGAACGCCATTGCGGAGGAGTGTCCCAAGATTTCAGCTGATGCGCTCGAGGATCCGTCTCTCACAGCGGAGAGGATTTTCGAGAAAATGCACGCCTGGCACGACTTGTCCTCTGAAAACTCGAGGAGAACCGAGGCAGCTCAGCCTGGCAAGGCCCTTGTCGGGGGCAGGCGAGCGGAGGGCAGGTCAAAGAAGCGAAAGGCTTCATGGCGTCCGGACTTCGAACGGTCGAATAAAAAGGGTCCTGGACTGTGCTACAATTGCGGCCTGCTGGGACATCCTAGGAGTCTCTGTCCCAATCGTCCCGGGGAGAAGGTCTGCTACAACTGCGGAGACAGCGGACACTTGTCCCGGGAGTGCGGGAGACCCTGGACTAATGAGTCCACAAGGGTTAGAGGAGACAAGGGACAGTCCGACAGAAAGCGGGGTAGCGACAGTCGACCCAAGTCCAGCGGTGACAACAGGACACGACCAGCCTCTGAACCGAAAAGGCGCAATAAACGCGGTTCAAGAAAGTCTGCTCGCGGTGGTGCCGGTGGCCGTGGAAATGAACTGGGTACTCGACGACCAGACCAACCCTCCCAACGCAGGTTGACCGAGTTCCAGGCCAAATTGGCCCAAAGAGCTGCCGATCGAGGGGAAAACGAGAAGCGGACTGCGGCGCCTTCTCAACCAATGCGGTCCCCCAATCGGAGCGACGAAAGGGCTCTATTGTCGAGCTCACAAGAGTCTCTGCTTTTGGGAGGTAAGCAATTTCCACAACTGAAGTTTATTGCTGATTCTGGTGCAACCGATCACATGGTAAATGATCGTGCGGTATCGTCTTGAAGGGGGGTGTTGGAGGACGAACAATCCGACACCTTGTTATAATTAGTATTATCATGTTGGCAGCCATGTTATCACTGCTCAACTAGAGAACTCTCAATGTTTCCTCCTTCTTCCCGTGTCTTGCGACCATATATACTGTGTGCTCTTTTGCTAAAATATAATCGGTGCCTGCCTATTTAATTCTGCGGAGTTATATTCCTCACTACCAATTTACGGAGTCTTTGGATCATTCGGTGAGTGTATTTGTTAAGATTATTTCAGGGGATTAACCCCGTGAACCTTCACGTTCTATATGAATTTTTCGAGATATGGAATTTTCAAAATTTCAAAATTCGTTTTGAACCCCTTACCCTTGACCTAGGGTTATGAAAAGTTTCGAGGACCATTGTGGGGCTGGTCCAAACCCAGAAACCAAATTTCGTAATTTTAGCTCAACGCTAACTGGGCAAAGTGGCGCGGACGGCGGACGGCGTACGCCGTCCGCCGTCCGCGCCACATTGCCCAGTTAGCGTTGAGTTAAAATTACGAAATTTTTTTTATGGGTTTCGACCAACCCCACAATGGTCCTCGAAACTTTTCATAAGCCTAGGTCAAGGGGAAGGGGTTCAAAACGAATTTTGAAATTTTGAAAATTTCATATTTCGAAAAATTCATATGGAACGGTATGTTTTTTATTTCATATTTAGATAGAGTTTGTTCCGTAGAATTTTTTAAGACCATCCGCAGCTTCGTACGACCAGCCGTTCGTTCACAATGAGGGCTCAAAGATTGTGCCTCACAACACGATCGTGTATCAAACTGTTGAAATACAGGTCCATTTTCATACTAACAAGCTCTTTGGAACATCATATGGCTTAAGTGATGTCGAGTTTGTTGTTCTGAGGTGCGTTTCGTGCTACGGAAATGAAGGTAATTTCGAATGTTTGTTGGTAGGTACTTCTTTTATAGAAAAATTATTACCGACGCAGTATTAAAAACCCCAGAATTATATCGTATTAATTAATCATAATTAATTATTATTATTATTAATAATAAATACGAATTATTAATACCTAACAATAAATTATAATAATTTTCACTAGTAACTTGATACAATTGTTAATAATTAGTGATAATTGATAATAATAATTAATCTAGACATTTAGACCTAGTGATCTAGACAGAAGGGTGATCTGTACAAAGAAGATAATGAACCGTTGTGTCAAGAATTTGCAGAGTTTTTTTAGTCAGTTTTAAAAACGTGGTATTTTCTAAAAGTTGTCGATTAATCGCCACCCTCACTACGACGTTCACCGAGGAATCGATGGTACGGGTTGATCATGTGCCGAATGGTCATATGAAGGTCATAATATCGGGATGGAAAAAATTATTTTGCCTTTTTTCTCTCCAAATTGAAGTAAAATATCATTATAAACCCGTTTACAGGCTATAAATCAACAAATTCTGCACCATATTCACTCAAAACATCATTTTCTCAAAAAATGTCATTTGGTCACTTTTACCAATTATGTTATTCACATTATTATGTCCATCGAATGCGTTCATGAACCCCCATAATATCCACTATTTGAGTCAAATCTGTTTTAAGATGTCACAAACAAGGAATACGCTCTTGTTTGGTTTGCCTTTGTTATAATTAAGACCAAAAATGATCTTTTGCGTGGATTTTATCCGTATAATAGACTATGACCTTGTGTTTACAATACTTATACGCATATACTAAAACTAGGAATTGGAGGAACTCGGTACTTGATCAAGATGCAGGATACACAGTAGGTATATACTCGTACCTAGCAGCCAAGTACCAACGGATCAAATCCTCGGAACGAAATCGTGGAATCCCATTTCAGAAAAGAGAGAAGCAGAGTTATTGAAATCAATTTAAACTAGAAACAGAAACTAGTTAGGTACTAGCACCCTGTTATCAGGAACGGTTGACGTCCCATAAAGGAGATCGAGACTGGTTGTTATACTAGTTTCGTAAATCAAACCATCAAAAAGTGCAGTAACACATATTATTTATTAGGGCTGCGCTGTTATACACTGTTAGTCAGTAAACTTGAAGGTTATCTAATCACCGCCAATAATTTGGCTCTGATTAGCTTAAACGTGACCATGAATTTTCCGACTAATTTGAATGTATTGTAACCATCGACAGATAAAACCTAGTCAAAAGGCCATTTCAATTATCATCGTCCACCACAATCACTTTCTTTGAGAAAATTTAATGAAGTAGATAATACGTGCATCGGTTGTACAATGCGTGTATGTATTTATCAAACTTTTCAAGATTTAACAATATTTTTGTACATTACCGATGAAAGGAGTATTGCCGTCGAAAATTAAGTTAATCTTGAGTGAACAAAAGTGAATTTGGAAATAAGTCGTAGATTAAGTAGGCTCAGATCGGCTGTAGAAGCCTTATCAACACTACGTGTAAATACCTTCTCTGTGCCATGATTACTACGCTATGAGCCAACAGCGTTTTATTTCTAGTCTAATTGGGTAGCATGAAGTATTACTCACATAATATGTACCTATATTGAGTTCACTAGCTACCTACTCTTGCATGATTTGTTTACATGAAAATTTGCCAAAGTTTAGCAAAATTTACAAACATTTTGCGTAAGTTGTGTATCTTTAAATGTTTGGTTGACAACGTCAACGATTATGAATCTGAATGCGCATGGTGAGATATGTTGATCCCAAAAAATCGGTATCAGAAAGCTATATGATCGAAGTAAATCTCAATAACTTGAAACGCGCTGCATAAAATCTTGTAATTGGAGGAAGGAAGCTCATATCTAGGGATCATTGGATCATTTTCGACGATTATAAAGCGCATATCAAGGGATCATTGGATCATTTTCAGCACCATTAATGACGATTATAAAAATCATCGAAGTTCTATAATATAGATATAATATTCGATGATTTTTATAAACGTCGAAAATGATCCAATGATCCCTAGATATGAGCTTCCTTGTTAAGTAAATGCCCGATTATAGGCTGATGGATAAATAGGGGGCCAAGAGTTGGACTACTCAAGATTTGTGACTTCTTTGTCATTAACGCTAATTGTCAGCTTTATCATATCGCCAGGAAGGGATCAAAGGGTATCCTTCGTCTGGTTGACACCAAAAAATTTCTCACTTTTTTTTTTGCAATCCACTATTTTATTTACGTTTCACTATTGCAGCAACGGGCTACTAGATCCCTGGTCCAGCGGAGGAGTCACCAACAATGTATCTGCCTCATCTGTAGCCGTCATACTGCCAGGAGGCGCTCACCATCTTGACCTTCGCTTCAGCAACCCTATGGACCCTCCGTCTGTCCGCGCCACAAGAAAAATCTACAGAAGTATTTTCAAGCAGTGGATAAGAGATAGCTGGTAATCGGGCAGCACTAGCGTACAACTATTATCGTGTACATATGTAAATTTGTCGTTTTGTTGAAGCTGTACATTAATTTAGCGATAGCCTGATTGAAATAAACGCTTACTTGAAAACACCTAAACATGAAATACCTCCTTTTTGCCAAAAATCATTCACTCTGAGGGCCAGCAATCATCACTGCCAGTCATTTAGGACTGCAGCTCCCATGTCCAGTCTCCAGACGTCATGTAGAATCATGGGACGATTTTTTTTCTAATTTATATTTTATTATTGCTCCAAGATTTAGGGCTAATGATACATAACTTAGTCCTTTGTCTTTCCAATTTATTGTACGCACTAACTCCCTACACAAGCCCATGTCAACTCATGTACTTCCAGAAGCTGGACAATTTCTTCAGTAACAGGGTTTTTAAGTTTCTCAAGATGAGCGTTAGTGCGCTGCTTTATCACTTGGTTGACGCTTTCCACCTCAAGGTCGCGTTGTAGAGCATCGTTGCGGATATACCACGGCTCATTTGTTATTCATCGTAGTACCATGTTCTGAAAGCGTTGTATCATCTGACTGTTTGAAAGAGCTATACAACCCCACAGTTGGGCCCCGTAGACCCACGAAGGCCTAAGTACTTGAGTGTACAGAAGTAGTTTATTTTGAAGCGACATAGTTGATCACCGGCCGTTTATGAGCTAGTACATTTTCCTGAATTTTAAGACAAGTTCTGTATTTTTCTTTCTTACGTGTTCTTTCCACCGGAGCTTGGCGTCAAGCGTCATGCCCAGGTATTTGGCGTGATTCGAGTTGGGAATCACCACATTTTTGAGAAAAGCCGGAATGTACCTAGTTGATCTTGCAGTTGGTGAAATCGATGTGCACCGAATTTGTCTCGTTCAGTTTGATTCTCTATCAAGCGGTTAAGTTTGCTGATGGATTCATTGTTGTTCGGCCGCAAAAGTTGCTGTTGTGTTGCAGTCTAGATCCGGTAAGTCGCCTATGTACAGTATGTATAGGAGGGGGCCTAACACACTGCCTACGGGACGAAATCATGCCATCATTGAATACCTCCGAATGTACTCGTTTGCGGAAAGCTCGTGTGAATAGTTTATAAAACTAAGTGAAGTTAGTCATTTAGACCAGGGGTCTTCTTCAACTGCCCCAGACGGCAAAATCGCTCAAGCCACTAGCTGCGTTAATCAGGTTTGTCCGAATGTTTGCTTTCCATTACAAGTGGACTGGCAGATTTGAAAAAGTGTATCTCAAGTTACATCCCAAATGCCAGAAAAAATCTCCAACGCCGTCAACGAAAGGAAAAAAAGTACTTACTCGAGTCTCTAAAGAATTCGTCAAATTCTGTCAACTTTCTGACGAAGGTCGATGTTTACGACCCATGGAACAGATTTACGTCAGGTACTTCACTGAAGATTTTAAACCTACTCAATGAGCAAGAAGGAATTATTGATAACAAACACCAGTGAAACACCAGGTATTATCGGTTTCTGTCACTTTTGGTTTATTATCTTCGATTTTCCTTCAACCCGTATCAATCATTATTTTAACGTTTTTTTTTCTTCTTGTTTTTGTTTTATTCCCAGTACAAATTGGGTGTAACCGCAAGTTTCATACGTGTTGCGTAACTGTTCCCACTTCTACAGTTCTTATGATGTTTTCGCTTGGAAACGAGAAAATCAGTCAGTGACAAGCTGCCTAGAAGGTAGTCATCATGGATCTAGTCAAGTTTAGTGGGATTTCTACTCTAATTCTCCTCACTATTTCACCCCCCACACTACAGTACGACTATAAAATTAAGTCCTTTGATGCCAAGGTAAGTGTCTATTTACCACGTTGGTACTACGAGTAAGATTTCACAGCAAATTGTTGTCCATTGTACCGATTTCAGAAAAATTTTCTGATTTAATATACCTGTGAACTAGCCTGTGACCGTCACGAAATAAAACACCCTATATATTTAAATTCGAATAAAAATCAACTTTCCGACGTTTTTGAGTCAAATTTCGATTTTCCCGATGGGTCAATCTCGTTCAATTGTAAAATTCTACCTACCCAAATCAAAAATCGACTTTTTTTTGGATCGAACGTGGATCGGGTTAGTTATCCCAAATGAATAGCTTGATTCGATTAGACATGAACGTTTTTTGACTTTTTCGAGTCGAATTAAGTTTTTTCGATTAATTTCAATGTGAATTCGATTGTATTACTGTATCCAAATCGAAAATAAGATTTTTTCGAGTCAAACTTTGGTTTTGTCGAAAGTCCATTACGTCCCAAATGAATACCTCGATTCGATTATCAACTTTTTTGACGTTTTCGAATCATTCTGTACCTCTCAACTAAATCACAGTTACCCTCCCTACTTATACTTGTACAGACATTAGGACTGTCTGAGAGCATGCAGGCGCAGTTAAAAATTCGTGATTGTCAACCGTGTTTGTGCGATTTGTGATGGTTGGGATCTAGTCAATCCTACCTATTTTCCCACCTCTGATAATAGGAATCGTCAGTTAATAGAAAAATAATTATTGTAATTTTGCTGTGATTCAGTGAAAGCTGCTTGTAGGCCAATACTTTGACGTTTGTATAGTACAGATGTTTCGCTTTTTGGTCTTATTAAACAATTTGAACACTTCAATTCAGGAACTGTAGTTATTTAATTGATATGATTTTTTTTTTTAGTTGGATCATTTTTCTTTCACGACGAATAAAACGTTCAAATTAAGGTATTTGATCAACGACTCCTGGTGGGATCCTACACTGGTGACTTCACCGATATTCTTCTATACGGGCAATGAAGGTGACATCAGTCTCTTTGCTGATAACGCTGTAAGTAGAACAGTATGTTGTTCTCTGTTACAACGTGAGCTAAGCGCAGATGTTAAATACACGATTTTTAATTTCAAGGGTCTCGTTTGGGAGTGGGCTCCCGATTTCAATGCCCTCGTCGTCTTTGCCGAGCACCGCTACTACGGCGAATCGTTGCCTTTTGGGAACTTATCGTTTACCGTGAGTGTGTCAAACCAATAATACCTAACGTAATTTTATAGGTTTCGCTTAGTCAATATGCAGCTTGATTACAGGAACCCAAGTATTCCGGATACCTTTCGTCTTCGCAAGCCTTAGCCGATTACATTGATCTTATCGCACATTTGAAAACCGTTTATCCGAAAAGGGACAATGCTCAAATTCCAGTCATTGCATTTGGAGGGTCTTACGGAGGAATGCTCTCAGCTTGGATTCGAATGAAATACCCCGGAGTCATCACAGGGTGAGCACTTCGAACTGTGAAACTGGGAGAAAATATAATAATTCGTTTGTACATTTCAAAGCGGCAGTTTGATAACTTTTAAAATCATTTCAATCAGCTCTCTGGCCGCTTCAGCTCCGATCTGGCAATTCACTGGGATGACTCCATGCGATGCGTTCAACAAAGTGGCGACGAGAGCTTTCAAAGTCTCGGGATCCCAAAACTGTGTGAATGTAATCAAGAGCTCATGGAGCGCGATCGACACCATCGCAGCAAACGGTAAAACAGAAATAAACTTGACACAAATAGATCCTTAACTTAATTTTTTTGATTTTGGGGTTTGTCACACCTTGCAAAACCTCACATGACAAATTAAAGAAACTAAATTACCTACGTCAAAAGCAGCAAGCATGTTTGAGACTTGCCGGAAGAGTCTTACACTAAATCTGATAAAATATCTAGATGGTTTTTATCAACCAGAAATGACGCTTATGCAAAGCCTCTTTCGACCTAATTTTTCAAATTTCGAACATTTTTATGGGCTAACACAGAGAACCTGACAGACCATTCGTTTCTTGACCTAAATGGTGAGATCGTCATTTTCTATTCAAACCTTAGGCTAGCTCCTGAACTATGGCGTTTTTAGTAGTAAAGGGAAATCCGAGATGTCCAAAAATATGAAAAGTACTGATTATTATCGATGGTTGGATTGAGACGTTCGCTGGACCCTTGCAGCGACCCAAACCGGGTCAAGACTGGTAAAGGAGCTTGGAGGGGCAGAGAACAAAGTTGATGTGGACACTGGAACACACTGGGGTGGAAGGTAATGAGCGAGCAGATGACATGGCAAGAAAGGGGCCGGAGCCAGTCTTGGGTATTGCTTAATGCTCGATGGGAATGGGTGAGATTAGGGCGCATTGGGAAGACATCCCGCATAAAGGTTCGGGATGTATACTATGGCAGCACCTCAGAAGCACTGGAGCTGCCTAGGAGAAAGATGAGACTCCTGGTGGGGATGCTGACGGGGCACGGGTGCTTCCAGAAACATCTGCACAGAATCGGAGTTTACACGAGAGATCCGTCCAGGATTCGAAAGTTGAAGCTCCACGCGACAGGATCTTCAGGCCTCTAGTGCCAGAAGAGATTGTATCGGCAAACAACCTAGTAGGGGGGATCATCAGTCTGGTGGTCGGAATGGACTGAATCCAGAGCCTGTAATTTGGTCTATAGGGCAACGCTCCTTTTATTGGTACAATGAAGGTTTGGTGTCAATGGATCAACACAGGGTATGATATTTTGCCTCTAATTCGCTCAGAGACGAATGACATACCAACACCACTCATTCTCCGACCCTCAGTGTGGTTTCTCATGAGAATAGTAGTTTTACGACACCACTACGTTATGTGGTGTCAGAAATGTAAAGGTGACCTCAGGAGCACCGCCATGGTGGGTGGGTCTGGTCCAGTCGCAGGGAGCTTGGGCCCTACAGGTCACATCTCTCTATCGCTTCTCTCTCCCGACTTCATCTGGTGCTGTCCAGTCACTTAAATTATACAATGTAACGACGTGAGAAAAAAGGATTCTAAAGGTATAGAAAATAATGTCACTATTTTCTCTACCTTAAGGACCCTTTTCTCTCACGTCATTATCATTTTGACCTTCCTCTTCTACAAAACAGAATCTCTAGACTCTTTTTTCAACATTCAGGTAACGGATTACAATGGATATCCCAGACTTTCAAAACATGTAAAACTATGAAGGGTGCAGATGACCTCAAAAACTACTTGGTCAATATGTATGGAAATATGGCAATGGCGAATTACCCTTACCCGGCGAATTTCCTGGGACAACTCCCGGGACATCCCGTGAAAGTAAGAGCATTATCAGAGTAAACGTACTGTATCCATATGAAAAAAATTTTTGAATCGCACTTTAGGTTAGGGAACAACTGTCTGAGAGTGAAGTTAGTGAGTTTCCACTACATTTTATTACAGCGTTTCGTATGGCATGGGGTGGTGGGTTTTCACTACTCATACGACATTCACGTATTTGATTTGTAATAATCTATTGTATTATTTATAACTTGTGCAGGCAAGTTATAAATAATACTAGTATTTGATTTGTAATAATCTATTGTATTATTTATAACTTGTGCAGGCAATGTGCGATGCGCTCGGCACAACATCAAACGATCCCAAAGCTATTCTCGAGTCTATCTTTGATGGAGTATCGATCTACTTTAATTACACCGGTACCTCGAAATGTCTGGATTTGGGCGATTCTAATACCGAATATTTGGGGACTCTGGGATGGGATTACCAGGTGAGGAATATCGATCGTAAGGATTATCGATACGTCGATGGTATGTAGACGTGAATAACAAGCTTCAACGCTGGACACGCACTAATACTCATGGAATGTACAGTGTGTATCAGACAAGGAACGAACAATTTCATCTTAAAGCGGCTATAACTCCCTTTATTTACACTTTCAAAATTGAGGATACCGCTAGAAATAGCGTTAAAATTCCTGTCTCCCAAGTGCCAAACCAAATTGTTTAGGAGGAATAATCAGTCAAAATGATTCTGCTTAATAATTAAGCTCTGTCAGCTCAACAAGTTCGAGCTCGTAACAGAGTAAACAACTCAAAACAGCTCAGAAAACGACAGTAATTCCAAAATGTGTTTCAGTCTTGCACTGAGATGGTGATGCCGATGTGTGACAAAGGGGACACGATGTTTGAGAAATCTGACTGGGACTTACAACAGACTTCAGATAGCTGCTATGAACAGTTCAAAGTTCGCCCCGTTGTCGACTATGTCAGAAACTTGTACGGCGCCAAAGAACTCGCTTTCACTTCCAACATAATATTCAGGTAAGCACTTTCCTGTGAACCTACGAGGGGAGAAACTTTGTGGTGACCTCACAATCTCGTCGTACCAAAGTTAGCGACCTGTATTGCATAGTGCCGAAGTCATAACAGCTCTATTATTAATTGTTTGTGCAAATATAGCAATGGATACCTGGACCCATGGTCTGCAGGAGGGGTATTGCGCAGGGTGTCTGAGAGCTCCGTAGTCACAGGACCGATGCAGGGAGCGGCTCACCATCTCGACCTCCGCTCTACCAACCCCCTGGACCCTCCTTCCGTCAAAAAGGCCCGTCTGATGTACAAAAGAGTTATGAAAAAATGGGTTGAAGAAATACTGTGAACCTCCGCACAATAAATATGTTATTCCTCTTCGCCCAAATAAGGTTGACAAAATTTCTATTTTCACTAAAATACGAGTTCACTGTTTTGTTACTGGCGATGGTTTATTCACGATTGGGGAAAATAAATAATTTTTATATATCACAGAAACCAGTCTAACAGTGTTCCCATAGTTTGGTGGAAATAGAAAATTTTTCAAATAATCTTGTATTTCTTTATGAGTCTTAGGTTATAGTAATTTCCCTTTCTATTCTTATCCCAATCATTAATCACTGATGTCAGGACAATATAACCCGTAAGTACCAGGAAGACATGACAGCAAAGAGAAAGTAATACAGAGAACTGGTTGATTTATATTTCTTATATACTTGAAGCAAGCACTATCCAGCTATAAATCAATTCAAAGGATAACAATACAAAATAACTCCAAGCGTGTTAACAAACGGTTCTTAATGCACTAAAAACAGGAAGAATGGAATGCTTCAGCCTGGAAAACTTGGTGGTTACTGTCACAGTATAATTTAAATTTGTTGACTAAATATTTCAACTTCAAAGCAAGAGATTCACGTGAGAATATTTTGACCCTGAATTCGTTTTAATACCTGGCTAACATAAAATTGTTACACTATTCACCAAAAATATGAAGAATCAAGTTACAATGAGATAAATTCTCCAAAAGTGGTAGGAGATAATGGTCTGTAAGAGGTGAGGTCTGTGAATTGTCGATTTCTATCTCATGCCTTGAACTGAAAGGGCGAATTGACCCTTTTGTGTCTTCACTTCATTCTCATGTCTACAGTTTCAATCTCGCTTCAAAATGCCATTTGTACTTCTCTGTGAATATCATCGTGGACAGACAACGCGTGGCAACCTCCAACTATGAGGGTCTTCAGTGACACGAACAAGACAAACTACACACGTGAGGCCGGTAATGCTCAAACAGAATTTCGTTTTATACGTCAAGTACTAAGACAAAGAAGCGACAACGGTGGGTGGGGCAGCATACGTCAGAAAAATATGGAAATCAATCGGTTCGCTAAGGTACTAGGTACCTGTACCTCAAATCCGTGTCAACCAGATTCGGAAATATTTTTGTTGTCAAGAAGTGAGACATTCTAAATTAACTGAATAATTTCTGTGAGCAGGGTTTAATGGGTTAATCAGTTAACAAACGGATAATTTTTATGGGTGTCATTTCATACACAGTGGACGTTTGAGATTTTCCCTACGGATGGAAATCGCCATGTTGCTGGTGCCCGGTTTGGCGTGATACGTCACTGGTAATTTCGATTCTATAACCTCGTCATCTACTACCACTTGTGACAACCCTGGTGGTTCTTCTTCATCTACATGCATCATACACTTAGATCTCATATGAATCTTAATGAATTTTTCTTGTGATTAAAATCAGTCAATAGCATCTCACGCAAATCAAATTAGGATCAACTTATAAACACCTTCATCATAATAGTATTTGCCCTATAATGTGTCCACAGCTCGTTACAGTGTTTCAATGTTTACAATAAAAATATTAATTTTGCTTTGTTTCACTTATCAAAATTCTAATACAGTGTTACAGCAGATTCTTCTGTCTGGCAGATGATTGAAGAATATTATTCTTCAAAATTGAAGTAGATTTTGAATACAATTCAATTTTGAAGTACAAAAGTAAACAATTCAATTGTTCTCGTTTTTTTAGGATAGTTTACATCCAAATACTATGAAAACATCGTAATATATTAAGTACCTATCACCGGATGTCAAAGTCAAGAGATCAGTTAAATCAACAAAGGAATTGCCAACGAATTAATCAAGAGGTTTTACTCATCTACGGTAACGCGTAAGAATCCCACCAAAGAACAAATCTCCAAAACACCTGTTAATTCCTTGATGAAATTCTCGTGAATACTTAAGGTAAATATTTAGTGGTAATTGAAAACCTGGTTCATTCATGTCTGGTTTTGAGTCAGCGCGTCATAAAACCTCGTAAACACCAGAACGTACGACACGGTAATTTTATCATGACTACAAAATGGTAGACAACAAAATTATAAGAATAAAAAAGTACGTACGTGTACTTGAATCGTGAATTTTGACTAGACAGTAGGAATTGTGTAGGTAGGTACGCAACAGCAACAAACTTAACCAGCCATGTTGTACTGGGAAGTGTAGGGTCTTCCGGATTTGACTCGGTGTTTCGCTGTTGCGACGCGATCGTTGTAGGTCAAGTAGACTTTTGAGAGATCAGGAACTGACACCTAGAAATACACAAGGATGACAATTAGCTTTAATCAAGGTAGTTGCATGAAGAGCTAAAAATAATAGAGTAGGCTGTACGAGGAAAACGAAGTTAGACCGTTTACGTGGAGCAAATCCTTCAAATATGAATAAAAAGAAGAGCGCAACGCATATTAGTCTCTCAAAAAGTATTTCATTCGATTTTGTGAAGTAAAGAATTTAATGGTCTGCTACGAACATTACAGTTGGGATGGTTGAATAATAAGGTAGAGGAGTTCACTATTGGCATGAGTCGCGACGAGGGGTCGACAAAGCCACAAATCCAGACTTGACTTACCGCCGCGCCGGTTTGAACCCAACTTGTTTATTTCAATGGGAGATCCAGCGCTTTGAGTTCCGGAACTGAGTTCTGGAACTGGTTTCGAGAAAGAACTGAAATTGTGGGGTTGAGTCCCGGAACTTCTCGGTTCTCGGACTGATCCGCGTGAACGACCAAATGTAACCTTCTTCTTCAATCTGAGTTATTTTTACGTTACCTTTACGTTACCTATTTATAGTGTATTTTTTTCTCTGATTCTGAATCGTACTTTGCGTACCTAATCGATTGTCAAGTGCTACATTTCGAGCTTAGAATTTACGACGAATGTGTCAATTGAGACGTGTCTAATAGGGATGGGTATAGGAAACATCGGAGAATGTCTATCGATATCAACTGCCTTCGACATTTAAAATTAAAAATTCCCTCATTAGGCTACATGACTCGAACTTTTTTTGCCTTTGATGTGATAGATGAAACATTCCACAGTATAAAACAAACCAGACGTACATCGATAGTATCTTTTTATTCGATTCATTAAGAAGGAAATCAATACCAATGAGACCGTCCTCACTTAGAACTCCGATAGAATTCGTCGAGAGTTTGAGGTGAGACCTGATATATTTCATATCTAAATAGTAGTGGAAAGCCGCCATTAGATCCATAGAGCCCTGAAAAACGTTTACTGTGGATCAAGCTGATTATCAATTGTCACCTAAATCGACCACAAAGACGTTAGCGAAACTAGGCCTCGTGATGATCCCTAGAGGCCACAGTCGGTGTGAATCAGGATTGGTTCCTCACAAGAATACGGAATAACAATACAACAAGTTTACCTCCTGTTTGATGGTCGTGGACTCCATAACGTCTGACTTCTTCATATTGTTCCCGGTGTACGCCACACATTTCAGTTCCCATTCCCCAATGTCTTCATTCCAGTGAGCGTGTTTTTCAATCAACGCCTGCATTCAGAAATAGAAACAAATGTAAAACTTATGTAGACCAAAAAACAAGAAACTCATAGAAGCTTATAAAACTTCCAAAGCACGCCAAGTTGTGGAAAAAACAAAAGCCGAGATGACTGATGTGCAGGTAATATTATGGTAAGTCCCATGACCACATGAAATAATTCTAGTAATGAAGTAATATATGGTGGTCTTGTCCTCTAGAGGCTATCATGATTGTCTTTTGCCAAGCATTTGGCTCTGCTGATCATCACATGCTGTGGGCCAAGCTCACAAACTTATGCACAAACTTAGGCGCTGGTTTGCTTGGGTCCTCAATTCACTCTACAAGCTTCAAACTGAGGACTAGGAATTCTGGCAACCCATTGCTGAGGGAGTATTGCGGCCTCCCTCCCTGGTTCCCAAATTGAAGTTAATGCTTTCCAGAGACATTGCACAAATAACAAGCTGACCATTAATTGTAAGAAGTCAAACCTCATAATCTTTGATAAAGGAGGGCGTCCACCCAAAAGACGAAAAACCGTGTGTGGGGGAAATAACACCAGTATAAACCTTCCAATACCTAGTTTTGACGTACAACAGATCTTGGAAGTTTGCAAAGAGCAAAGACAAGCAGATATCCAGAGCTAGACTAAAGCTCATTGATGCTCTTCTAGGATCAGTGCTCTAAGGCATCTGGTTTATGAATGACATCAAGGCCGTGCAGACGTCATTCCTCAAGAGAGTGAGAAATGGGGATACTGCCTAGTTGCAGTACTTGAAAGGGCACTTGGTTTCTTGTCCTGGGCATTTCAGATGGAGGATGAAAGATGGATGAAGGAGCTTACAGGGCGCTCCATGGGTTTCCGTTTCCAAAGGAAAAATAGCTGAGCTCAACTGGATAACTCAGCTTGACAACCTCCTTACACTTACTTGAGTGTCACAGAAATGGGGTAGCGTTACACATAAAGCGTTTAGAGCCACTCAGTATCAAAATTGGCCTGAAGTGTCATCGTTTGATCACGCTCATGTGGGTGATTTTTTTGTCGGCTCTCCGTACCTTTGAGGCCATCTAATTAAAAACATGGTGTCCTGATCATATAAGGACCTTTTTTCACGGGCTTCAAAGGGAGATATCATAAAACGTGGAGGTTATAGTTTTGTTACACCTCCTACACTGTTTGTGCCTCCTACACTTTCAACGTGAATTACATAAACACAACCCACCCGATAACTAGCAGGGATGAACATTTTCTCTATGGTTTCCTGGAGAGCCAGTTCCTTTGTGAGAGCCCTAACGTTGTCCAGGAGACTTTCCATCTCTCGTTGATTCTCTTGGCAAATGTCTTTGAGCTCGTCCTTAGCCACTGCCAGAAGCGCTGTGATCTTCTTAATTTTCTTCGTCAGTCCAATGGCTTCCTCTTGGAGCGATGAATACTTCTCTTCTATGTCAATTCGTTCAGCCTGTCAAGATAGAATAGAATTTATATCTTCATTAGTTATGCAAATTCAATGTGTTCATCAATGTGATAAACTAGAAATTCTATATTCAACCCAGTTTCAACCAAAAAACCTTTATGGCTCTCCTGAAATGCAGGCAAATCGGCTTCTGTTATGTTGCAGCTTGAAAGCGAAGAATAGAGCTCTGTATTATTCTGGTGATCGTTCCAGTACTTCAAGTCATCAGAATTTTAACACACTCACAACAGACATTCTTGACTTACCTCTCTTTCTTCAATTTGGTTTCTGAGTTCAGCTTCCATTCGTATTCGATCCTCCAGCTCTTTAGCCGATGCCTCCAGCAGGTGCTCCTGTTCTTCAGCTTTTTCCAACAAATTCTCACCGCCGACTATTATTTTCCGTTCCAAATTGTCCAATTTCTCTTTCAAAGCGTTGGTTTCATTCCTGAAATCAGATGTGAGTTATTCGTATACAGGATACATCTGTTGATATGGACAGAACTACTCGAGATCCGCCCCATATTTTGACACTTCCTTCTTCCAATCAATTTACTAGCAAGTCAAAATTTTGAAAAATCGCTTGGTTTCACAACTTGGAGGTGGCGTTGGTCTCATCTTATGCACAATTTAATTATCTACGTTTATTTCGAATAGTCTTCGATTTGACAGTTTGACAGAGATGAAACTGTGGTATACTCGTAATCAGAATGCAATGTTTCATTTGGGCAAAACATTCCAATACCATGCCAAATGTTCAACTTGTACCCTTACTTTGTTTTTTCAAGTTCTAGATCTTTGATTTGCTTCAGTTTATAAGCTTCCTTGGCTTCAGCGCTCTCCTCGACCTTCTCGGTCTCCGGAAGTAGTGAGTCCAAAATTTTGTTCGCGTCTTCCACAGCCTCCTCTTCTTCCGTGGATTCTTCTTCAACTGCAAGGGACATTACAAGGAATTCAGGTATCAACATTGTTTATTAGACAACATGAACACAAATACTGCTTTTCTATTCAATTGATAAAATAAGGGAGGATTATATATACAGGGTGCACATAATTACATTGCCAGCACTTTAGGAATCAATTCTAAAACTAACTTGCAAAAAAGAAAAAAAAACACGTCATACAGAAACTCTCAATTTCGTAATATTTGTTAGGTCCCTTGAAATAAGAATGAATGGGACTCATCACGAAAATATGGGACAATCTGTGTACAGCGCCAAAGTGCAGTGTGTCTTGACTGAAAGCTGGGTGTGTTCTTACTCCTGAAAGCTTTGCCATTTGGTTTTTTTTAAATACTTTTTGTAGGTACTACCTTGTCATACGAAGGCTATCCCGAAAATACGGGTACAAGAGATGTTAAAAATTGAAAAATTAAAATATTTCAACCAAAGTTGGTGTGTTCCAAAATATGTGTACATCGCCGTCAAGCTTGATGCACTCCTTCAGTCTGGACACCAGATTTTTTGTAGTTTACTTTTGAAATGATTTCCTTCACTCTCCAAAATCGTAAAGTCTCATTATGTTCTTTGTTACTCTATCATATTGATGAACGGTTCAGAACTCCAAGAGATTGTTTGCTGAGTGCGATCTACGATTAGAATGACCAGATAATTCTATAGGCTCGTGAAAAAACAATTCATTGAAATCGAAGAGAATCAACTAAGGATTGGGTAAGTATGTCGTTTCGATTGGCACGCGAAATTTGACTCAATATTGCTTGAAGCCAGCTTGAATTTGTACGTGTTCCTACATTGGAAAAATACCTCTTTTATCAAATTACATGAACTTTTTGCCAGTAGATCTACGGGGCGATGATATCCTTCAATTTTAATGCAGATAATAAAAAAAAAGGTACGAACCAATGAAACGGGAGAATGATCTACCCATCTACTCATGCCACAGAAGCAAAAGTGAGGGTAACTTACATGAACCAAACGCAAAGAGTAACCTACCCGGCTCGTCCGACCCTTTCTGCTCGAGCTGCTTTTTGAGCTCCTGGATCTGAGACTGAAAGTATCTGAGGAGGGCGTCCTTGGGATTCTCATTGACTCTAGCCCTGTTACAGATGCTTTTGGCGCGACTGGCGTAGCGCAGAGTGCTGATGGTTTCATCGTAGTTGTACGACGCTGGTCCGACCGTAGCACACTGGGATGTAAACAGAGACGGTTTTGTAATCAACGAGAATCCCAGAGAAGTCACTTCATTTCGATATACGCATTGGTTACGACACTAACAACCATGGATGAACCAGTTAATCTGGTAACATGTTCTTTCACATAATAACTACAATTCGAAGGGTATCGAGGTGGAGAACGGGGAGGAACATACCATCAATTATAGGAACACACATGTCATGTACAGGTATGCCTCAGTAGTAATTTGTAAGTGCAAGCTGAGCTGTGGAAATGTCAGTATGTTGATAATGTCAGTTGTATGAATTGTTAATAGGAGCATTTTTTTAAATCAAGCGGATTTAAAGCTACGATGTTTGAAGTTATAACTGTAAATGAAAGAAAGCTTGTAAAGCAATGGTTTTTGTAAGCTTTGGCATTTTTTTAATTGAGCGAGTACATGTGACAACAGCGATGTACTGCCGACAGGCTCTGAAGTAACACATTACGGGATGAAGAGTTGCCATTGTAGGCTTGCATCAATAGTAAAAGAAGAGCGCTCAAGGGGTATTGAGTTTCAAAAGGGTTGAGGTACCTACTAGAGATTTCTCAGAAATAATGGAAAAACAAACGTACATAAAATGAACCATTGAAGTAAATCGTCATACTTCAATTTTCATGGAGTAGAACAACAGTAGGAAGTACATCAAGTAACCGTTTAGTCTAAGCAGTTCCGTCATAATGAACGAGCTAGTATTCTCACCATAACAGTCTTAGAGTTTCCACCCAGAGAATCCTGAAGAATCCGCGTGAGTTTGGAGTTACGGTACGGGATATGAGTGCATTTTCCATCAACAAGGGCTGATATTACATTGCCAAGCGTCGATAGTGACAGGTTGATCTTGGAAGCTTCCTTGAGCCTTTGCCCGACAGCTCCCGTCTTACTTTGTCTTTCTGAGCCCTGGAAATGAGATGGTACTTGAAAGATGAAAGGTACAAGTACGACATGATTTCCAACTTCTCACACCTATCTCTTGATTCTGTCTCTCCTCCCAACTATTGGAGTAATGTAATAATTCGAAATATTATGTTAAAGATTTATTATTGCTATTTGTGCCTACATACATTTTCCAACTCAAATTAAGTAGTTTCTACGCGTAAGTAAATGAAAAGGGGAAAAAAGCTATGTAAAACTAAAAATTTATTAGGGGCTGATTCGCATTGCTAACAAACAAAACTGCAAGTCTACAAAATATTTCCTCATATGAAAATTCTCAATTCAATAACGAATATTGTCAACTTGACTTGGGAAAATGTCTCGATTCGACGATATCCATTATTGATATTTTGGCGCTTTTGATATAGGTGTGTGTCTAATATTGAGACAATAAAATACCGAAATATTGTCATCGCATCCCTAGTATTCAACCAACGATAGAATAATATACACATCTTACAGCCAAATCAACGAGATGCAGCCTGCCCATCTTCACGTGGTGCTGTTCGTCTACTCCCAATGTACTTGTTTCCACAGTGATAGTGAAAATGGCGTGAGAACGCGAGCTCTCGATGTTCATCGCTGTAGCCCCCACGACTCCTGGAAACATAAATTACAATCATTTAGAACACAATGAGTCAGGTAAATGATGCAATCGACGGTTTTCATATCAGAGCAGCGGAAATAGCTATGACAATTGAAGAATCCAGGGGAGAAAGGGGTCATAAAAGATGTATATTATACATCTTTTCGAGATAAACGAATTTGAAAGTTTGAAACTTCAGTAAAATTAGTATGTATGTTTCGCATGTCTGCTGAATGATCCAGTGGGTTCCAAACTAATAGTTGATGCATATGAATCATCAGGAATTCACATAAAATACGTACCATCAATTAAAGCCTTTTATCCAACCAAAGCTCCAACTTAACAGGGAAGAAATGGGTGATGTCCATCAAAACACAGAAGAAAGGGGGCGATAATTTGACTAACAGGAAAACTTGGCTTAATGACCATTCTTGTTTATATTGTTTTTTTTCTTCTCCTTCTTATTATTCTTTGTCTTTACTCGTTCTTTGTTCTTTCTCACGTGAGGTACTCCCTCGTAATACTGCCTTGCCTTCATTGAGCTACAAAACTGTTTTGTAGCTTGTAGTTTTCAAACTAGAAATATAGTATGTTTCTCGTTTGATATTGGCCACAGCTTTTTGTACAGTTTTGATGATATGAACTGATTGAAAGGAGTGAACACGTGCGATCCACCGACACAGCCTCTTTCTTCCCTGTTCTGATGGACATGGCCCCTTTCTCCCATCATACCAGTATATGATATTTTCAAACCTTAATTTCTCTGTGATACCTTCTGTCTTCCCTGTTTTGATAGCTCATGTGAAACTACTCTTTGAAGGCTACATGTTGTCAACCTTAACTCAAAACCGAAATAAGTGGATATCAACCCTTTCTCCCCTAGACTCTTCAATTCCTTAACTTGTAGCCGTTTAAGCAAGTGGATAAGTTTACTACGGGCTAAGAGTAGGGCGTTCCAGCACATCCTGGATAGCTAACTTTACTCTACAGGCTGCTTCCAGAGAATGCATCCGAACCCCAGTCACATTGTTAACCACTGAAAATCTACAAACTGAATACGTTATACTGCTCATTTCATGCCTAGCAGCACCGAAACCAGTTGAACAGTTCAATTTTTCCGTGATGCATTGTGGGATGTCTTCCAGGTGAATGTCAATAATCAATCAAACGTTGTGAACATTCAAATTTTGAGGTTTGTCGCTGTTTAGTCACCCCAAGAAGCTTCTACTACTTCGATTACTGTGGAAGAGCCAAGACCTTATTGAAAAAACCCTAAGTCTCGCCAAAGTCCCCAGTGTTCCCAAGGAGCTTTCGAGCAGCACCTGCCTCATAGACATGCTACCAGTGGATACGAGTAGGTAAGCCTTAAAATCACTGCGAATGTTTCTCTTGCACGAGCCTAATACCTATGTGTGATGCAGTTTTATGGACGGCATAAGATTATTCAATTATGGGGGACAGCTTTCATATCACAACCATAAGTACTTCCTAAGGAATTTGAGTGAAGACTGTAAACTAGCGTGTAACGTGTGGACTGAAATCTCTACTAACGGTTTTTATTGCCAATCGTCATGATGCGATCCATATCGTCAGCGTTATTGACGACGTACGTCGTTAGGTTTTTGATGAAAACGCCAACATCAGGCCGCTCCTTCACTTCAAGCCCTCCGCTTGTTTGTGAAGAATTGAGGAGATCACGAACTTCCTCGTTGTAAATTTCGTAGTAAGAGACTCGAACGAGGAACCTGAAAATGCCGAAATGAGCGAGGTGAAATTTGGAATCATCACAGAAAAGGGACAGTCCGTGGTGGAGGGGCAATTTCAATTCAAGAGTTTGTTTGTACGTTGTATCAATTGATACAATAAATATAGGACTATATTATATTAAGAATGTTCATAGGCTGAACGAGTTTAGGACCCAACCTGATGATTATCGATCTTGAGGTTACGTAGCCAACTTGAGCCACTTTTAAAATGCTTCGATTTTCAAAAACCTGTTTCTACCCTACAAAATCTACATTTGGGTCAATATTTCGCAATCTCAGGGCGCAAGGTCATAATACATTCAACTCCACGTATCAAGGGAATGTGTATTCAATTTTGCGAATTCAGCCGTTTTTGTAATAATTAGCACCAGAGAGCAAAGGCGCCCTGGAAGAAAGAAAATAATCATAAGGCCCAAAGGTGGGAATAATGTAATATGGTGTTATCATTGAAATCCCCAACCCTAAATCCCCCTAAATAGTTATGCAAGGAAAAAAAATGGCTCCCCTTGACCCCTCTGACGTCATCCACCCCCTGCCGGTCCACGTACGTCATATCCTGTGAGGTGTTCTTGCCGGCCACTTGTCTGACGTCATCCACACCCTGCCGGTCCACGTACGTCATCATATCCTGTGAGGTGTTCTTGCCGGCCACTTGTCTGACGTCATTCACCCCCTGCCGGTCCACGTACGTCATCATATCCTGTGAGGTGTTCTTGCCGGCCACTTGTCTGACGTCATCCACCCCCTGCCGGTCCACGTACGTCATATCCTGTGAGGTGTTCTTGCCGGCCACTTGTCTGACGTCATCAACCCACTGCCGGTGAACGTACGTCATATCCTGTGAGGTGTTCTTGGCGGCACTTGTTTGACGTCATCCACCCCTTGCCGGTCCACGTACGTCATCATAATCTGTGAGGTGTTCTTGCCGGCCACTTGTCTGACGTCATCCACCCCCTGCCGGTCCACGTACGTCATCATATCCTGTGAGGTGTTCTTGCCGGCCACTTGTCTGACGTCATCCACCCCCAGCCGGTCCACGTACGTCATCATATCCTGTGAGGTGTTCTTGCCGGCCACTTGTCTGACGTCATCCACCCCCTGCCGCTCCACGTACGTCATATCCTGTGAGGTGTTCTTGCCGGCCACTTGTCTGACGTCATCAACCCACTGCCGGTGAACGTACGTCATATCCTATGAGGTGTTCTTGGCGGCACTTGTTTGACGTAGTTGGTCGCTTGTGTTGCGACGTCATATTATCTGAGAGGCCCGTGGATGAGGTGAATTAAGGAGACAAAATAGACTTCATATCGAATTGAGGTGTTTATTTGAATTCTTCTTCTTAGATGATTTGGCTTCAGACATGCCAGTCATAGCCATTGGATTCGTGATTCAAAGCAACCATAAAGTGGGTACAGCTTTCGTACGAGTACGCAACCACGAGGGACATTTTATGTCTTTGTGCCCCCTCCCACACCCACACCACGTACTTCATTGTTGTAGAAATCGTACCTGTGTGTAAACAATTATTTAAACAATCACGCTCATACCGCAGCTTGTCGGCCACGCACTCCGCAGTGGTTAACGTAATATGGTTAGGTAAATCGAGAGCTATCCAACGAGTGGTGAACGATTTTTGTACGAAGATAACTGGCGAAGTTGAAGTTCCGTAGCAACGAATCGGTTGTACGTGAAAATCATTATACGCTTTCTTCGTCACACCGTCACCGTCACAATGTCACACTTTTTGAGTTATGTGCCATAGTAAAGACATAAAATGTCAAAAAACAAAAAAATAATGAAATAATGTAAATTAGCCTTTAGAGCTACTCAGACGTCGTTTCGACGTACATAGATCAGACGCTACTCACACTAAGTGTGAGTAGCTCTAAGCGTCTAATAGATCTATGTACGTCAAACCCGTCAAACCTAGTGCGTCAAAACGACGCGTGAGCGCCTGATCTCTGTACGTCAAACCTAGTGCGTAAAATCGACGCGTAAGCGCCTAATCTATGTACGTCAAACCTAGTGCGTAAAATCGACGCGTGAGCGCCTGATCTATGTACGTCAAACCTAGTGCGTCAAAACGACGCGTGAGCGCCTTATCTATGTACGTCAAACCTAGTGCGTCAAAACGACGCGTGAGCGCCTGATCTATGTACGTCAAATCGACGCGTGAACGCCTGATCTATGTACGTCATACCTAGTGACCTAGTTTTAATCACTTTAAAACCAATTACACAAATACAAATATAAAATATGTAAGATTCGGAGCACACATGTATTCACGCTGATGGCTAAATCAAAACTAACAATAACAAAACAACGAATTCCAGTTTCCTACAAGACCAACTTTGTTTGGATGTAGTAGTATTTTAATGATAACAGAAATGTTTTCAACCTCAAGCAATTGATCACAAAACAAGCGGCAGTGTTCACTATATCTATTTATAACATAAATATAAGTGAACAAATACGCAAGAACAAATACCAAAAAATGCGTTATAATTCGAGAGCTTTCGATCAAATGGAGAACGATTTTCGTCCGATGAAAACTTCAGAAGTTTCATTTCCCTAGCAACGGCTTGGTTGTAAGTGAAAATTATCGTAAAATGTAGGTAACGCTTTTCGAGGACACTTTTTCGTGACAGTTTTTTATTTCAATGTGCCAAAGCAAAGACATAAAATGTCAAAATTAAATTTCTTTTAATTAACTGGATCAGGTTCATCTGATGGATGTCAGAAGCTTGAGGTTTTTTTTGTGCTCGCATAATGTTAGCAGTAAATCAAACTCCCGTCACCTGTTACACTTTGGAAACTTCTTCTTTGATTTCTTCTGTCTCTTTCTGAGTGCCCAGTTGAAGAAATAGTCGTACAAACTCAGTTCCATCATGCTACTTATAGTATGGACGCTTGAATACATCACTTCTCGATTGATTGGAGTTAACGTAATAACGAGAATAGATAACTGAACAGAGTCCCCCTTCAAAATAGTGCAGAAATGAATTGTTTACCAGGAATATAATTGTGGTTATGTGGCGGCGAGTATTGTCATAACACTGTGGCTATGGTTTATTTATAACTAGTGTACAAAGATATTGATCCGCGAAGCCAATCTTATTCTTCAAAATCATTCCCAGATGCTGTGATCATTCCCACCCACACGAAACACATTCCAGGATTTGACCATGAGTGACTGCTGATATATTTCCACCACAAACAAACTTGAGAAACGTACAGTGGGGAGTCTTACTTGGTCTCCTCGCTTGCTTTAGCGATCCGTCCGAAGAGATGAGCGAAAGAATTTGGAATAACTCCTCTCAGCTCGGGCTCCGTGTTCACTCCTTCCATTGTGAAGGTTTTGCCCGTCCCGGTTTGACCATAAGCAAATATCGTTCCGTTGTAGCCAGCAAGGACTTTTTCAACGATTGGTCGAGCAGTTTCATTGTAGACATCCATCTGAGTGAAATAATAATAAAATTGCGTAGAAGACATTACAGTCCAAATATACACACGGAATAACCGGGGAGGGTATACAAATATTTTGAAGTAAATCAAAAAGTAAGGTTAATACTTTATATAAGTAGATAAAAACAAAATTGAAATATAGAGATGTAAATAAAAAAATTATAATAAAACAAAGAATAAAAATATGCGCTTTATTCCTTGTGCCTAAAGATAATGAAAATTCCTGTCTTGAATCTTCCAATGGTAGGGAGGGACCTGATGGAGAGGGGCAAACCATTCCACAATCTTGCCACACTCACACCGATCGGATTAGCAAACATCTTTGATGTATGCTGAATCACCCCCAAAGCATTAGAGCGCTGTGATTTTGCTCTAGGAACAAGTGATGTAAGGTATTCATGGACTAGTCCTTTCAAGATTTTAAATATTAATAGAAGGTGGCGGAGAATATAATAGTTTGGAAGAGAGAGACGAAAAAGTTTGAGATTATTAACAGAATGACGGGGCCTAATGTTATATATTTATCTGACACAGGCAACGAAAAGATCAGGGGACCGAGTACTGCACCCTGAAGAACTCCAGCAAGGATAGGCAGATATCTGGAAAAGCCTTTATTGGAAAAAACTTACTGATAACGGGAAGTAACATAAGACGAAATGAGCTTGCAGGCAGGAGAAGAAGATGAAACAAAAAATGTGCTAATTTATCCACAAGTCTGCGGTGGTAGACGAATCCAAAAGCATTCCGAAAGTCCAAGAGCACTAATATAGTCCTAGTCCAACATACCACATAGTTCCTCGCAGACATTGAAAATAATTACAGTAGAATTTGGGTAATTCGAATGTTTCCCTCGACCCTAGAATTTACTAAGGTGAGTTGTTTAATATTGATTTTATTAGTAGCATAATATTCCTTTACCTGTTTCGAGTCCGTGTCAAAAACAGTGTCATACGTAAACACTTTTGGAATGTCTTGAGGTCCAGCAGTTGGATTTTTGACGCATATGCAGCCATTGATCCGATTAACAGAGATGATAGACCTGTAGCCAGCTTCTATTTCTTTCTTTTCAAGTGGTCTGACTCTCACTACAACTCGAACATTTTCGACCTCTTCTGGAGGAATGAAGTTCTGCAGAATAAGGTGAATTATATAAGTATTGGATAAACAGGAGCAGTATGAATGACCTAACATGTAACAAGTCTGATCTACACAACAAATTTACTACAACTACATGGCTGCAAATGGGCTGAAGGGTTGATCTTCTTCAACATCGAGATTGTATGATCGAGTATTTAAACACATTACATTGCATATTTACCTTCAAAAGTTCTTCTGGTTCCTGAAACAACGAAATACCATATACAGATGAAGGTATACATATGTACAAATTATTTCAAGAGTGAATTGAGACTTGCCAGAAAATAGTTGACTGTTTCACATGTTCTCATAGAACAGTGAAGACATAGACGCCAATTCGAATTTCATGAGAAACCCTTGGGGCGAGAGTCACAGGAGTACATTTCAATTTGGAAGCTTAGAAGTAACATAGCAACGGGTAATAGAACGATATTTAGGTATCCGTCTGGACATGCTCTGACAGAAGATTTTCCTCCCGGAGACTCCAATTCGAGAATTCTTCTCTACTTTAATAAAATATCAGTGAGGATTCGCTGGGGTATCAAAGAGTTAAATTGCCAATAGTACCCTCAGCACACCATTCCCACAAAGCTTCCCGAAATTGGCGAAATTGGCAATCCCGGGCTGAAAATACGTAAGACCGGGAAAAAAACGAAGAAAGGATAAGAAAAAGATGTTCTTCACTTGTTTTTGCCATTGCATATCTGTTCATTGCGTCCCCTGATTAATTTCATATCATTCAGTTCGTTCGTTTGATAGTATAGTTTAGTAGTGTTCTTTCATTATAGTTGTTTAGCTAGTTAGTTTTCGATTTTAGGTTCGTTCGTAACCATGAATAAAAGAGTTTTGTTTTCTGAGGACAAAAAGGTTTTCGATAGGGGGGATGGTTCTCTAAAACAAGTGTTGTTGAGTCAAAGAAGAGCGACGCTGTGTCTGTTATTGAAAAGAAGAAAGGTCCGGACAGAATAAAGGAGAAGCATAGCGTAGTGCTACCATTTGTAACAGCGGTGGAATAGGTAGCCTTTGTTTGAGGAAGTATTTTCCTCGGGAAATACCAACGGTAACAGTATGTTAACCACCGTTTCTTTGTGAAAACAAGATCTTTTCCTGAATTGGCCCACATCTTAGGTATTTTTCCAGTGGGTTTTGGGAATCTCGGATGTACCTACCTATCTTTCGGATAAAGAAAAACAATGAAGTTGACGAAAACGGAGATAAGGACCAGTAGTACATAAATAGTAGTATGTAAGAAAATAACAAGGTATCTCATACAACGAATGGGTAAGTTATAAAATACGAGGACTATCATTTACAAGCAAGAACTTGACAGTAGGTGCCTACCGTTTAGGAGCTCGAACCTCTAGAATGTCTTCTAATTCATCATCCCATTCGAATAATATTCATCATGGATTCTTTTCATATATGATATGAAAAGAATCCATGATGAAACACAAAAGTGGTAGATTACAAGCAATGTCGAATCAAAAGAAATTAAAAGGCACAAGATAATCCTCCCTTGAGGGTCCTTTTTACGTTCCTTCCTAGGAGGGTGGATTTGAGCTCGTTGACTCGAGAAATTTCGCCACTCAGCCAGGAAACATTCTCAGCATTAGAAGCGCATTCAGGTAATATTCTCAGCAAGAATCGCATTTTGTCAATGACAGCTAGTCAATTAAATCAACTACCTAAGTGCTTAGAAAACAGTACTCATCCTTGTAGAGTATTTATCTTTCGGAATTCAGCTACTTTTGTACAATTTTACAAACAATTTGGCCACATTGTGATTTGTAGAACGATGTTACGGAAGACCACACGTTAGTTGACACACGTAAAATATTCAACATTAGTAAGTAACTAATTAGATGTCAACTGTTGACATCTAGGGATATCCACGGAATGCTCGCCAACTTCTGCTCATTTTGAAGTTGATGTAACAGCGTCTTTTCTTCGGAAATTTGCATCAAACAAAGGCCATACTCAAGTGGAAAGTACCATACGAATTATGGGGTGGAATGGCAGTTATCTGATAGATACCCATTGGTCGAGAAACAGAAATGCAAGGATACTTTCGCAACTTACCGACATTTTTGATGTAGTACGGTGCTGAAAGGAGAACTTTGCTAAAGACAGACAACTTATCCGCACGGGTTTGGAGATCAGACGAAAGTGGTAACTTCGAACGAGGGACTGAACTTTACCAACTTCAGGTATTTGTTTAGGTAACCAATGGGGTAACAAATTCGATGAAGAAGATACCATAAAAGGGAAATAATAAAACATGAAATGATAACGAGAAAGTGATAAGGACACGAATCACTACTCCATGTAAGTTCCAAACCCATGGAAGAATTGAATGAATCCTTCCTTCTTCCGTGTTCCAAAATTTGAAGGGGAAGTAGAAGAAGTTGGTTACCTCACGGTTGATGCTAGACTGTAATCCATGGAAGAAGTACTGTAATCAAATCTGAACAAAAACTTGTCATATATTTTCGGACGGAGCGTTTCTAACTAGGTACTGCTCGATATACCGGCTATAATACTTCAAAACAGCGTAGGAATTTAGTGTTAAATTTCATTATTCTCAAACGCTTCTCAAATCCTATCCCCCAGCCCTACAAGAAGAAAATGTTTTTTCTTGGTCGATTCAAATAGTTCATAAACCAAAAAGCTACTTCTAAACATGTACCAATCTCAGTTTTTTTTTTATATTTGAATCAAACTTGGATAATTTTAAATCAAATTTACGTAAGGTATTCGTAATCATTTTTATACTGTACACTTATGTTCCGTGCTTTGGTGTTCCTTCTTCCAAGGGTTTATCCGAGTTTGCTGCTTAGTCAAGTGAAGGGAAAGCTGAAGTAAAGTTGTTTATACGCGTGAGTATTGAATTGAATTTTTTTAGCGTTAAAATTAAGAACTTGATGATTCCAATTTGAGCACATAATCATTTAACTTTTGGTTAAAACTGTATGATACGACTTCCCATAATGAATTGATTGTAAAAGCATGAAACTTGACACCCATCTACAACCTGTTAAATAGGTGAGTTTCTCCGTTATTGAACGAATTTTAATGAATTTGGCACACATGCCAAAATCTCCTCTCCAGTGCTTTAATCATTGTCTCATGACATAAGTATCTACTAATAATCGGGTGTCTTCTTATCATTGCAGAGTTCGTAAACAACTTTGCAGTTCATATGTCGGAACCGCCTCAGAAAGTCGAGTCGAAGCCGGGAGATGGAATTCGATCTTTGAGGACGTCTAACGTCTTCAGGGCGATCAATTTCGAACTATACGCTGCTCCGGTGAGTTTTGAAATTCTGTTGAATTTAAACGGTTACCTCGAGTTTACCTGTTCATAAAGCCATGGTGTATATCGTCGTGGAAGTGTTACAAGGAGGTTGATTTTACAACGAAACTCTTCGCTGCAACATTTTTAAAACTCGTTTTCTTTTCAAAAATTTTTAAAGTCAGACCACCCTGAATTCACTGCCAAAAGACACAAAAAGTCACCTGTCTACATACATAATAATATTATATTATTATGTATTATTATTATTAACCTCCACAATGTACTTATAATATAAATATTATATTATAATATTTATATTATAAGTACATTGTGGAGGTTTTTTTTTTACAAGGAGTAGAGTAGTTTGCGGGTGAGAATTGACCAACACTAGTCGTTGTTATTTGTTTATTGCGACGTTTCGATCTTGGATCAAGATCCTAATCATGCATTCTACAGATCGAAACGTCGCAATAAACAAATGATAACAACGACTAGTGTTGGTCAATTCTCACCCGCAAACTATAAGTACATAATATTATATGTACACACAATGACTCTTGATAGAATTAAAATAAAATGTTCAAACTTGCTCACATAAAATGGAATTGTAACATGGTACAAAACTACTGAATTGATTGGCAAAATCTACACGTCTGAAACACAGGAATTGTTTATTTCTACATATCTGTGTATTTGTTTCAGAATAAAGTGATCATGGGGCTTGGTGTGATCGCAATCGTTGGCTGCACTGGATACATAATTTATATGAGGGAAAAATACAAAGGAATGGGCTACTACCCTGCAGTTGACTCGGAAGGAAAAGAAACGTTCGTCAAAAGGAAGTCGAAGTGGGACTGAAATAGATGTACGAGTATTTTTAGTTAATTTAATTTTGAGTTTCCGAATTCTTCGACGGTTATCGACAGTAAACCATTAGGAAAAGGTTTCAGTTCCTTCTGTGATTTATAACATGCTTGTATTCGTTTGTCATAAACGGAAATTAATATGTCAGGGTTGATAATGTTGTACTACTGTGTTGGTACTACACGCCTGTTTGTTAGGCGAGAGGCCAGTGTGGAGACCACGATTCGGTGATCCCGCCAAGGCAGAAAGCTTCTAGTCTCAACATTGATGCTTAGTTTCATCCCGTGGTTAAAGATCACCCTTCATCGTATTTATGAAGGCCTGTATATTTTCAAAAGGGAAAACCCCATCTCTCCATCACGATGAAAAAACCGATCAAAATTGCTAATTTGGCACAAATAAAAAGTAGGTCCCCCTAGGTAGAATAATATAATTACATACTTGAAAATAGGTGAATAGGTAATAGGAAAATTACATGATGAAATAGGTGAATGAATACAAAATGTATATTTGAATCAAGAGTTTTATTTATTCCCCAAACTGGGTCACCAAAATATATGTATCAAATTATTCATTCAAACGAATCAAGAAATTGAACAAAAACACAGGTCCACAAAAAAATAGTCTGTTCTTCTGACGAGACCCGCCTATTCTTAATAAGAAAATACATAATATGTATTTTTCGACGCTGAATCCGAATTTGCACTCAAAATATGGGCTCCCCGTCGATTTTGATGAGATAATGCCGAAAAACACCAAAAAACCCCATTTTTTCATGGTTTTTTTGAGGTTAGAAAAAAACAGTGATAAATATGACTTCAGATTTGGATTCTACAGAAAAAATACGTCGAAATTGATATTTCAAAAATATTTTTAGACATAGAATAAATAACCTATGATATAGCTCGGAAACCGGCGCTGCATCGGAAATGTCATAATTTAGGGTGTTTTTTATTAAATAAGATGAAACACTCCAATCCTATCATCCAAAAATCAACTTAAGGTCCTGGAATTCACCTACCAGAGGTCTTTGGGATCGCTGATCACGAATATAATGTCAGATTTGTAATTAAGTCGCTGTGAGATTTGCAATTTAGTCGGTAGCGATGTATCAAATTTATCGGTTCATTTTGAAAATTGCCCAAAGTCGGCTGCGCAGGAGTGAACAAATAATAAAAAATGATGTTGCTTTATTAGCAATGTGCCCTTTGGATAGTTCTTCAAGGAAATATCAAAAAGCTAACCATATAAGCTAGCTGTTTCAGTACGACTGAGTCAATAAAATTTTTAAATTGATTTCCATTTACGCACACGCTTTTCTACAAATGTAGGGGATTTCTGGATCGTTTCTGTGAAATCATTAACAACCTTACGAAGCAGCTTTGGCACAGGCGAATAGTCGGGCGATCATGAAGTCAGTTATCAGTTCCTTTTTGGTTGTATTAGTATTAAATAATAATAATAATTTTGGTGCCCTTTTCCATATTTCGTTTTGGAAATGATTGTTTTTTTTTTTTTTTTTTATTGGTTCATTACTTTTCACAACGAAAGTAGATATAACCTGTACATTTTCACTTGACACTTTTTGACCTTGAACAAAGATGACGTCAGAGGTGCAAAACGCTCATTTGCACACCCAGATTGCAGATCTGACAGAACCGTTCTTCAGAACATGGTGATTACACTGTTTGTGAATATCAGTTCTGACGTGTTCGTGCGTGTTCTGAAGAAGCAGTCGCATCTATAGTAGGTAACCACTTTCATTCCCACTGCTCAGTTTGGTTGTTCTGACGGATTCTGTCAGATCCGTGTTCGTCAGAAGATGCATCCAGAGTAGCCGTAGCCTGAGCCTGATATAGGGAGCTCCGACTGTGCCTTTGAGTCCTTGTTGCCATTCTTCATCCGCTCCTCTGCCAGGTAGGAGGATATATAAGTGAGGAACGTCCCCGATGTTTGGGTGGCAAGTTGCTGTTGAACTTGGGATTGTAAAGGTATCGAGAAAGAATTTAAAAAGAGCGCCTGGTCTCGTCGTGTGTGCTCAGATGGAACCTTTGAGTAAGTCTTTGTCAAGTGCAATCCCTCCCATAGCACTGGGTTTTGCAGGTTTTAACCCTCCCCTCCACCACCGTAAAAACAAACATTGGGACGTTGCGTGAGCCCACGCCCCATAACTAGGAATTTCGCACGTTTTGCACCTCTGACGAATGTATCGAGTAAAAAATAATGTACAACTAATATAGGGGACGTGTGTGAGCACCGGCCCGTTTGTAACGTAGAAGTTGGTGTGCGAATGAGCGTTCTGACGTTATGCTGGTTCAAGGTCAAAAAGTCTCAGGTGAAATTGTACATCTACTAACGAACCATTGGAATTGACCGAGAAAACAAGAATTTTAGTGGTTTTTTGATGATTTCTCATATTTGCCGAGCAACATTTTGTTGGACAACTTCAGATTCGTGTTCAGCACCCCAAAAACCATAGAATAGACCAATAAAAACAATTACTTACACCAAAAACTTTCCACTTCAACCCCTTTTGTGCACCGTTTTACTAGCCTATATCCGCTCTTTTGGCTCTTAGTAGCTCTTTTGGCTCACATACAGCACTGGTGTGAGCGCCTTTGTCGTGGCAAACAATGTGCACCAACTTGAGGTTGGATGTGGTGAAGAGAAGTTTGTAAATATGACTAACATTCCAAGTCAATTCATCGTTGAGTAATTCAACTGCTTCAAGTACTTTGGGCACTATTGTACGAGATCTTTCTATTCTGAAAAAATAACAATATTTATTACATTTAATAAATTTGTATAAATTTTATACAAATTAATTTAGAAATTATGTTTTTTTGTGATTACTTGAGCAAAGGTAGAAAGTTATTAGATAGTTAAACCTGCGAGGGATTGCACCATTTCGGTTCACTTCGATGGGCACAAGGCGGCATTTGGGCCGCTTTCAAATAATATTCCTTTCTATCGCATTTATACTTAATGTTTAAAAAAATGTGAACATAAAATTGTATTAAAACACCTACACATAATAATAGTAATCTCATGGATTTTACAGACCTGTGGTCAAGATTCCAAGTAGAAAATACTATCCTGGTTTCACGAGATAGGTAGGGGTTAATGGTGTGGCCTGCCCCTCCACAATGGTTGCACCTGTCAAACAACCAATCCACACAATAATGCTGAACCGATTTTCCTAATATACATTTTTTAAAGAAAACCTGGTAATTCTAGAATTAGTGTTCTCATAAGTCAAAGAACTGGAGTGTCACACTAGAGCAAACGCTAACACGAGCTTTTGTGAGGAGTGAGTTGGTTGGTGTGCGCAGAAGCCAAGTTATAGTGATACTGTGACAGGACAATATTAATCTCTAACAAGGAAGATCAGTGTGAGAGCATACCAAACAGCTATACGATATGCCTCCTTCGGCCTACTTCCCGTTTGAAATCGCATTCTTTCGTGGGTAAGTACATTTGAGACGAGTTGTAATGAATGTATCTACGATCAGAAGGGAGCGTCAGAACCCAGTCACATCCCCAGATAACATCGAGAGGGTTCGAGTCGTCATTCAACGATCTACCAGTTATTCTTGTCGGAATTGGATGAAATGGAACTGGACGACGCCTGGTTTTAGCAGGATGGGGCACCCGCCCACACAGCATGGGGAGTGATGGAGTTTTTGAGAGGAAGGTTCCCTGGAAGCCTCATCTCCCTAAGAGGCGATTTGAACTGGCCAGCGCGGTCACCAGATTTTTTCCATGGCGATTTTTTCCTGTTGGGCTACCTCAAATCTAAGGTTTATAACGATCGTCCCAGGACCCTAGAAGCCCCCAAGAACACCATCGCCGAAATACCCGTTGAAATGCTCAGGAAAAGTTCACGGAAACGGCTTCTTCAGTGTATTCAAAGGGCTCCACCACATATGCTGTTCAATACCATATAAATTTTAATTTCCAATACCAACATATAAGAAAAAATAAAACATTTAATATGTGTTTTATCCCATTTTGTAATCCATCAATCTTTCGCGCTCCACCCTGTACTAATCGTGTCAGCAAAGTCGCTCACAAGCCATCACATCACTTTTTCCTCACTCATCACTAACAGTTTTATAGTATAGAACTTCAATGTACGTACACTGATTTTGACCAAACTCCTTGGCATTTGAAGAGTCCCGAAGAGTCACATAGAGCTTCTTTGACTTTCTTTCTATTGAAATAAGCCCCTTGGTGGCTATTTTCGGTCAGCAGGGTTTTCAAATCTGATATGAGACGGTTCAACTCTTGGGAGTGAGTACGGTACCTGCAGACATGAAAAATAACACTTTGTATTTGCTGATAATCACACCGAATTTATACACCTGTACATTATTTTCACCAACTGTATGTTAACTACAAACGAAAATATGAAGGTGAAAACAGTCAATCCCACACGAACATTGATAGAAAATAGACACGATACCTTGGAGAAGCTTTGATATCTGCTGAGGCTTTGTACAAGTATGATTTTATCCTGTCTCTGCACCGGCTTTCCATAAAAGTTTCTTTGCTCTTGCAGGACGTTTCAATACCTGTAAAGACAGTGGGAGAGAATATTACAAAACCTACTGCCAAATCATTGATAACACGTCGCTACACTAAGTAGAAGTCTTCACAGCAGCAATATTTACGTACTTCCTGACTTTTCTAAACATTAACCAACGAAAACATAGACCAATACCATTTACCTTTTAACCAATCATCCAAGGGTTCTTCTTTATCCTTTGAACTGACCGCTTCGGATAGGACTCGGATTTTGTTCTTAATGTCTTCTTGAAGAAAACAATTCACGTACTCTCCTGTCTTCAGGTAGTCCACGTTCAGCAGTTTCAAGGCATTGTATATCAAGTCAGCACCTGGGAGTATTTTCAAACATTTGTTCAATATAGATAGCAATATCTCGTTAATAAACCTAGCAGATATCAACCCTTGATTTGCAATGACTTAAGATAAACCTGGTAGTTCACAACGTCCATTCAATACCATAGACACAGCGTACAGGCGATTTGCTAGTGACGTTAAGCAACGCGGTATTTTCCGTTTTTAACACATTCACCTTAAGAAACGCTTGGACTTGGATTTTATACTCGACAACTCAGTCAACGCAGTTTTCAGTGAATTGGACAACTGGCGAACGAGCACTGACACAGGCGGGAGAACTAATCACTGTTATCCACATGTAAGGTTACTTTGCAACAGGACCAAACAGATCCTCACGATAAGGACGCCCTATCTTTAAAGGCGGGTTCACATTGGAGCGGAAAGTCCGTTTTGCGTATTGCTCTGTGATTGGTCAAGGCCATGGAAGTACACTCCCAACCTTCGACGCTGGCCAATCACAGAGCAATACGCAATCCGCACTTTCCGTTCCATGTGAACCCACCTTATGACCAATGAGTCTGGGTGAGGTAAATAAGACGGTCTTATCGAACGTTAAGCGGAATTATCTCCCTGGAACTGTTGAATACTTTCCAAACGGAAATACTGATTTCTCACCAGTTACGATTGTTTCGCCTTCCTTGACGAGAGAGAAAACTGTCTGAGCGGGGATTGTGGCAAAATACTCCTCTGATTCCACAGCTGTGCCATCGCCGAGGAACAAGGAAGCAACTGAGGGCGATACCTAAGTAAAAGATACACATTCGCATTATGAAAACTTTTGATAAAATACATATTAACATGGCAAGAATCAATTGGACAACCACTAACTATGAGACGTTTCTATCAAAGGTAGTTGCAGTTTAAATTTCACATCAGAACAGCTTGAAGGAAGGTAAAATGTGAAATGGTGTACCTACGTTGAACTTTGAGCACGCTTTACTGATCAAATCGGCTAGCGAAGAACATGCTATCCCAACGGTTTTAGTTCTGGATGCATCAGTCACCTTGTAACCCTGTAAAACGAGCAACTGCGTTTGAATTCTGAGTTCGTACCGAATACTTACAACATAAATGTCTTACATGAATCGCACTAATTTACAAAATTTTGGGTCGATCTTGCATCCGACCTTAGCTTGTCGATTTCTTACGTTTTTTGAGGAGCTGAATCCGAATCCAATCCGGTTTTTTCGGATTAACTCGTTTTTAGCGATTTTTAGAAGAATTTTTTTTTTTAAATTTTCATTCGTTTATTGAAAAACATAAACGGTGGGTACAGCTTTCGTACAAGTCCGCTACAACGAGGGACATTTTATGTATTTGCGCCCCCTCCCATCAGAAACTTATATGAAGCTTGCATTCGTGTTGACAATATTAATTATTGAGAATGATCACCTGTGTGTAAACAATTATTTAAACAATCACGCTCATACCGCAGCTTGTCGGCCACGCACTCCGCAGTGGTTAACGTAATATGGTTAGGTAAATCGAGAGCTATCCAACGAGTGGTGAACGATTTTTGTACGATGATGACTGGCGAAGATAAAGTTCCGTAGCAACGAATCGGTTGTAAGCGAAAATCATCAGAAACCCGCGTTACATTTCTCCGTTGCATGTCCCGCGTTACATGTCCCGCGTTACATTTTCGAGTTTATGTAGCAAAGTAAAGACATAAAATGTCAAAAACGACGGCTGTAGTTCTCGGTCCAAAATTTTCCAAAACTCGAATTTTCGAAAAATTTTATACCAAAATCCTGTTCAAGTTTGAAGGTTTTTAATTTTTTAACTTTATTATTTTATAGTCAAACCAACCCAACTCAAACACCTTCCAAAGGTGTCTAGCTTATGTAGAATCTATCTCTGATTCCGTATTACATTTACGCTGGTGATCTGGGCAAGGAAGGTCTCTTTGGAGGGTCCAGCGGTAAAAATTACTGCATTGACGTAAATCAGCACTGAGAAGCTTTCAACCCAAAACCTGTGTTCGACCATAGACACATTTAGTAAAAACAATTAAACCTTTGTCGAACATTTTCGTCTTCAGGTTTTCTATACACCTACATGCTCCTTTTCGAGGTTCAAAATATTTCTCCTTTCTCTATCGAATGGAAGTGAGCTACTAGGTATATATTTGGTTATTCTGAGACTAAATAGCGTGCATTGATTCCCAAAGCATAAGGATGAGCTGATGAGTTCATCGAGAGTCGTGATTGTGTAGTGTCTAGCAAAACAAATCGCACCTCCATCATTTTCAGGCCGAAAAATGAGCGGTTGATCTTATTCGTTGCGGAGGGATGTCCTCTCCAAGGCGCAGGTGCAAAATCATATAAATATTAAATTCTTAGAAATTTTCTAAGAATAATTTCTATTGTTCACTTCAAAAGGGAAGAAAAATGGGATTTTCAAGGACTTTTCGCCAGATTTTTGAGGAAATGGGGGGGGGGGGGGTTGAAGCGGTGCAATCGAAAAAATAAGGTGACATTCGGAATCAGCGATAAATTTTACATAAGCTAGGCACCTTTGGAAGGCGTTTGAGTTGGATTAAGGCATAACCAAAAAATAATTAAGTTACAAAAATTTAAAAACCGTAAAAACCAGCGTTTCTTTAAAAAACGGACATCAGAACATAAGAAATCGACAAGACTTATATTCTATGTTTATAACAGTGCACTAACTTACTTTTAGAGCGGCTTTCTTCATACAGTTCAATAAAAACATCAGTTACTGATAGTCACGAGTAAGATTGGTGTGAACTGTACGTCTTAAATTACCTCCATAGATAGTACCGTAAGGTAGTTGAGAATAAAACCACGTAAAATATAATAAAACAAAACAGAACAAAATAAATAAAACCCTAAACAGCTACTACATAAGTGCAGCAGTGAATGCTAACCACAGAAAACCCTACTATACTACTATGCTAACTTGCTTTGTTGTTCTGAGGTTACATCGAGTTTTTGCGGTTACATCATTCGCGTCGTTTTAATAAGACACCGTTTCTTCTTCTTCCATTGTGGAACTGAAGCAATTGCAGAAAACTGAAACGGAAGAAATCTCCGACCAACATCAGCTACCTACATCTCTACTGTCAACGTCATTATATCATTATAAATGAATTATTGTGGGTTGTGTTTTTAATAAAACCACCTTGTAGCAGCCAATAATTTTAATGGAGGGGTGACGTTTCGGTCTCCAGTGTAGACCCTAATCATACCTAGTGAACAGTAAAATATATATAAACAATCAACTCAGATCGACTAAACTACATGTAGAATTTGCCGTAACTATTAAGTGACAAGATCTAGGCTTACCTTACAAGATAAATTATACTACGATGGTGTATTTACACTTAGTGTAAATACACCATCGTAAATGGTGTATTTACACTTAGTGTAAATACACGTAAATCGTGTATTTACACTTAGTGTAAATACACCATCGTAGTATAATTTATCTTGTAAGGTAAGCCTAGATCTTGTCACTTAATAGTTACGGCAAATTCTACATGTAGTTTAGTCGATCTGAGTTGATTGTTTATATATATTTTACTGTTCACTAGGTATGATTAGGGTCTACACTGGAGACCGAAACGTCACCCCTCCATTAAAATTATTGGCTGCTACAAGGTGGTTTTATTAAAAACACAACCCACAATAATGGATAACCGCAATCAGCCTGGACGCACCTACCACTAGGGATGGGTCGAGAAACGAGAAACTAGTTTAAAAAACTAGTTTGAAAAAAATAACCGTTATGACCGTTTCTCAATTTGAAAGAAACTAGTTACAAAAAAACGGCAAAAGTAGGTAGGTGTTAGTTTTTGTAGGTAGGTAGTGTTAGCAAAAGTAGGTAGGTAGTTTTTGAATTGAACTATCGAAAACTTTGTCATCACATTCGTTATTCGTGGTTTGTTCCGAAGCATAAGTAGTTGATTATTAGGTAAATATGACTCGGAACAAACCACGAACAAATGCGCCGACAAAGTTTTTGTTTTTCCTATTACAGTTGAAAAATACAGTTTTTCGTTTTCTTTGTAACTAGTAGTTACTAACTACTAACAACATAATATTATTAGAACACCTGCTGTTTCACCCGTTTTTCATTAAGAAGAAATGAAACTAGTTTTTTCGACAGTTTGTTTTATATAACGAACGTTATTTTACGTTTTTCGAAAGTAACCGTTAATAACGGGTCAAGAAACAAGAAAAGAAACGGGTCAAGTAACCGTTAATAATAGTGACGGGTCAAGAAACAAGAAACTAGTTTTTTTTTGGGATGGGAGAAGAAACGAGAAACTAGTTTAAAGTAACTAGTTTGAAAAAAACGTCATAACTGTTTCTTAGTTTGAAAAAAAAACTAGTTGAAAAAACGGCAAAAAAAACTAGTTGAAAAAACGGCAAAAAAAACTAGTTGAAAAAACGGCAAAAAAAACTAGTTGAAAAAACGGCAAAAAAAACTAGTTGAAAAAACGGCAAAAAAAAACTAGTTGAAAAAACGGCAAAAAATAACTAGTTTTTTCGACAGTTATTATAACGAAAGTTATTAAATAACTGTCGAAAAAACTAGTTTTTTTGACAGTTATTATAACGAACGTTATTAAATAACTGTTTCACCTGCTGTTCCACCCGTTTTTCATTCAGAAGAAAAGAAACTAGTTTTTTTGTAACTAGTTTTTTTTACAGTTATTTTAATATAACGAACGTTATTTTACGTTTCTCGAAAATAACCTTTATGCCCATCCCTACCTACCACACCAACAATTATAAATGAATATTAAAAATGTCTCATCGTGGTAAAAAAAAAACCGGAGACAATAATCAAAGGAAATACACACACACACACACGCATTCCATAGTGGACAATTTGTCGAAGGCAACGAAAGAAGAGAATAGCACACACACGATGTATGTCACAAGGCGGTTTGGTTTGTTTGTAGGTGTCGAGTGACCGGAAGTGACCACAAGGCCGGAAATCCCTTAATTTTCTAGTAATTTTTCGTGCGTGATTGTTACCCTGTGTTCAACACTTATCAGACCAGGTTTTTTCACTTCACCGCCGATACCGTCTAACAAGGTCGTGTAGACCACATGAGGACTTGGAGAACTTGTACCTACCTCACTACGAAGGCTTTTCATTGACGTTCTGTTGTATTCTTGGAAGAAGGTTACCCGTTATCTAACTTATCAAATTCTGCGATATTTACGTGATCTAAGTTTGTGGGTGAACATGCCGGGTGTCAACGTAGCTATCTTAACAGGTGAGTGAGGATTGTTTCTATTGGGTTTCTATCTGCAGGTATTTCTCCGAGCGAGGTGATGAGACCGTGAGGGTTTTGAGGGATCTCTCGCTACGTACGTATCACCTGCATTCATACAAACGTTGTGTACTCTTTGACTAGAGGTTGCATGTTCATTATTATAAAACAAGGGCCCTTAAGAATAAGAGAGCTTGTCTATTACAATTTAATAGATAAGCCCTCTTATTCCTAAGGGCACTTGTTAATGTTAAATACAAAATTACTCAGGATACTTTGTTTTTTTCTGTTAAAAATTGAAGACATTCATAATTATACACCAATAAATGTTATTGTCTGTTTAATTAGTTAGCGACAGGTGCTCTTGCGGAGAAGCAGAAGACAAGAGTGGTCCAGCTTTAAAGCAAATCCTTCTTCGTCATGGATTTGTCGTTTTGAAAACGGATTGTGTGTCGGATGAAGCGAATTTGATTGAGGTAACTACAATTGATTACTTCGTATACTAATATAACCTCTACTCAAATAGGTACTATACTATAATACTGCAACCTTCTCACCATAGTCTGAGGGTGAGGGATGCTTGGTAGGCTGGTCTTTTACGAGTCTTCGAGCATAGGACTCCAGTCTGGAGTTTGAACCCATTTTAACAGACGCTCGTCATTCTAATAATGCCTAAGCAACAATGCGATTATTCCTAGGAGAGATTGAGAGAGTGGTCCCGGATAGGATCACACATAACCGCCGTTTTTACTACAGGAGGAACTGGTTTTGCTCCTAGAGATGTCACACCAGAGGCAACCCTTCGAGTTGTGGAGAAGTTGTGCCCGGCCATTACTACTGCTATGACAGTGAGCAGCCTCAACGTTACTCCCATGGCCATGTTGTCCAGGTTTAAAAACATAGATTTTTCTGTAGTATAACTGGTGTAACAAGAAAGTGATTATTGTCTCATTCTTATTATTATTTTGTTTGTCTCCTAATTGTAATTCCGTATCTTGTTAAGAGTTTTCTTGGAACCAAAAATTCGATCAACTTTCTTCTAATTTCTCCTAATCGCTAGGAATCAAATTTACTCTTTTAGTTTACAGCAGCATTGCCGACAGATACGCTCATGCGTCACTTTTCTTTCAGGAGCATAAGCGGAATAAAGAATTCTACTCTGATCATAAATCTGCCTGGAAGCGTAAAAGGCGCTACTGAGTGCTTGGAAACTATTCTACCCTGTTTGCAACATGCCTGTGATCTTCTACAGGATTCAAAATCCCTCGTTGAACAAACACATGCCTCCATCAACCATCTGTCAGTTGGAATGCCGCGTAGCAAGGTAGAGTTTTCAAACGTAACTCAGAGGGTATATTGTAAGTTTGATCAAGTTCGATTTGTCCTACAAGTGAACTCTAACCTGGGACGTCCAATTGAAAGGACAATGAAACAATTTGTGTTGTGTCAGTCCAGTATCTTCGAACAATTCTATACACACAGTCTAAGCCTTAGTAGTCAATCAAGTCCATTTCCTTGCCTTAGACTCTGAGGTTTTGGAAATGGTAGTAAAGAGGTCTGGAATACAGGTCAGTGAGGCTCTGTTCAACTGGCCAGCTCTGTCTAATTTATGCTGACGACATCGACTTGATGGGGCCAGTCGGGGCCATGAGAGGCATATAGTGAGCTGGTTATCAAAGCCTGTAGAGTAGGTCAATACTAAATACATGCGAGCCAATGCCCCCACCAAATCATGAAAGTACCTTCAATATGGGTCGACGGAGTTTTGAATGGGTGGATCTTGATATGCAGATATTAAGTTGATAGGCCCACAACTTGATAGGCCCAGATATTAAAAGAAGAATCACTGCAGCTAAATGATCATAAGTTAGACTCCTTAAGCATGTAAATATTCAGCTGTACTCTCATCAGACCAGTACTTACATACAGGTCAGATAAGACTGCACTGTTATGATTTGAGAGGGAAATCCTAAGGAGAATTGATGGTGCCATACGAGATGGACTCACTGGAAGAGACTCACTAACCTCGAAATGAGGCAGCTGTACGGGGAAGGTGATATGATTCGTTTCATTGGGATTGGTCGTCTTAAATCCAGAATCAACGATATGGTTCTAGCTCTTCAAACTAGAGCGCCTGTGGAACTTACAAATACCAAAGTATCCATGCTTAGTCAGTAGGCAGAGAATACTTTGTTCCTGTCAATTATCTGATTCTTGATGAGGTCAATGCAATAGGGTGTGTACTATCACCTAACCTTTTTCCTTAGAAAATCTTGACTACCAACCGATTCTGGTGTTCCAGTTTTCCAAGTGGAAATTGTTCTTTTGGATGACATCCACATTGTGTTATTCTGTGCAGGTGAATGACCTCAAAGTCACAGCTAGAGCTCGGATCTCACCATGGCCCATGCTCTCCATGGATGAAGCTACTGAACGTGTGATGAGTTACGTCCCTGTAATGGAATCTACTCTCCTGCCACTTAGGTGAATTTAGCAAATCGAAATATCTCCATTTAACTGTAACTGGGCTTACACGAAATTTCCCAAAAAGTTCTCGATTGTTAATCCTGTTCACAATATTTTCAGGGATGTTCTTGGCTACGTCACAAGCGATGTTGTGGTAGCTGCGGATAATCTTCCTCCATTCCAGGCTTCTGTTAAAGATGGTTATGCTGTCAACTCGTCAAGTGGAGCCGGCACCTTCAAAGTGGTATCTGCTCTGACAGCAGGATCCTTGGTACATAGTTTTCTACGGTTGATTTATGATTTTTTCAAGTGCTTTATTAATAAATGGCCATTTACATATTGTACACTATTACTCTACGGCTGCAGCACCGGGCCATTAGCCAGGGTTTGGATCTTAATCTAAATAACTATTACATATCACTATTACAATTCAATCTCTTCATTATAATATATTATGGTAATCCTTAGTAATATGTTTTTTCTGTAGCCACAATGTGTCCCTGAACTGAGAGGGAAAGAGTGTGTTCGAGTAAATACTGGTGGTCCAATTCCTACCGGCGCAGATGCGGTTGTTCAAGTTGAAGACACTACCCTTCTTGAAGCGGATGATAATGGAAACGAAATCTTGATTGACATCCTCAAGGAAGCAGTGCCCAATCAGGATGTAAGGTAAATATACGAGATGTGGTTATGATATTATCATTTAGATTATGATATTATCATATTATAACAAGTTGAGAAAGTCTCTGTTATGGTTTCCCATTTGAGCTGGTGATGCAAGGCGAGCTCAACATTTAAGCAAATGGCCTGTTGTTTTAGTTCACTAAACGTAAATACCTATTCGTTTCGCTGAGAGCTCACCTGCAGCTTCATGGATTGATATTTGTAAATTCAAATTAATGGAGGTTGAGAGAAAGTTGTTGTTGGTGAGAAAGGATGCTGGGAAAGGAGCGCCAAGAGAAGAGTTTCGGGAACTTGAACCTCGCCTAAATCCTAGGCTAGCATAAAACCTAGCCTTATTGTGCGGAGCGTTGCCCTGTACGCTATGCTTCTGACCTCCCATCCATCCTTGAGCCATTGGTGAGTCACTCCTCGTTTGAAGAATCACCAGAAGATGACTGATTACTAGATGACTAATTGCTTTAAGATGACTAAAATACTTTTAGTTGTCGATCTTTAATTGTTCAATAGCTTGCTCTGTCGAATTAACGCGTTTCAATGACCTTTTCATGTTGTTTCCAGGCCTATTGGGTGTGACATTACTAAAGGTGAGGTTGTCCTTTCTGCCTTAACTGAAATAAGAAGTGCCGAGCACGGAATTCTTGCAGCTGCTGGTGCTTCCATGGTCCCTGTGTTTAGGTAAGTGGACGTAGAATTAGACGCCCACAATCTTTCCTGAAATCATAGGGACGGATGCCTCAACTGCTGTGGTATCCATAATAATGATGGAGTTGAATAGATTTGATCTGACATCACACATATTTTAATGGGAAATCATTTACTGGTTCAGGGTTGTTTTGGAATGAGGTCTACTGCTTCATTATTGATTGGGTTTCAAGATAGTTGAAGTTGTCTCAATAAAGTTGAACAACTTTGACGTATTCACTGTGAAAAACTGCCAGCATGCCAATTTGTGTGAAACCTCTCATTGTAGCCAGTTTTGCTCTACAGGAAGCCTGCAGTGGCAGTGTTGTCAACTGGCAATGAACTTGTACCTGCTGCTAATGATCTACAACCTGGCACTGTGTGGGACAGCAACATGACAACTCTACGATCACTCCTAGCTGAAAATGGCTTCCCGAGCCACGGCATGGGCATTGCCAAAGACGAGTACGTAAATTGAAGGTCTTCTAGAATTGTCGGAAAAAGCAAAAGAAGTAAAGGCTGAGTAAAGGATTGTAATAGTTACGAATGAAGGGAGTTATTAGGGAGGGTAAAGGTAGTGTGATTTTTGAAAATGATTTTAACGCTTGTATACACTTGCGTTTAACTATTATACGCTAGATGCAGAGTTTGAGAAAGGTAAGCGTTATGTGTTCTGCTCCGCCGGATCAAAAACATGAGTTATATCTCCCTAATAGAAAGTTATAGTCTGTCATCTAGAATATTGCCTTCCGACCCTTCGCTCTACAGGAGAATAGGAGAACCTGTGGTCTGGCATCCTGAACAAGGTAGCGACGTAGGAACTTTTTCTCTATTAAATTGGCAACCATAACGGATGATTTTGTAAACACTGTTGCAAAGTCTTTGTTTTTCATTATTTATGTTGCCTTGTGTATGTAATTTGTTATTAAAAGTCCCAATCTTACATTTATTTATCACACTCGGAATTTGTTGAATCAGTGCGCGAAAACTAGTGAAACACGATGAGGGGAAAAAGTATTGCCACCGGACAGGGGGGAAAAAGACGGTAATTTCGAGTTGAACATGTTTTGAATATTCTCCTGTAGAACGCAGGGTTTGCAGGGAATATTTTAGATGACAGACTATAGTTGATTATTGATATTGAACGTGCATTCTCAGCTAGTTCGTTCCAGCGCGTAAAAGTTCACAAACAAGTTGGCGCAGTCTCCACACACCGGATAAACGCGTTTCAGCGACGTCCATTTCATGCACTCTGAACTGGCAACGCTAGATGGATGGTCCAGCGCGTTGGGTGTTTTTGTTTAAGACGTCTGTTTGATTTTAAAGGGTTCATACTCGTCCTAAACATGTCGTAAAATGCAAAAACATTAAAAACGTGTTCTCAACGGGTACATACTACAAAACGTTAGTTCTTGTAACACATTTTAATGTCGATTTGTTTCTTTTCCTGCAACACAGGCCTGACATTCTATTGAGGGATCTGAAGCGGTCGTTGACAGTAGCAGATGTAGTGATTACGACTGGAAGTGTTTCCATGGGCGAGAAAGATCATCTCAAAGAGGTTCTCAGATTGGATTTGGGAGCAAACATCGTTTTTGGCCGAATCAACATGAAGCCTGGGTAATGTTAAACAAATAACTGGCGGTTTCCTTGTGGTTTCCATCGTAGTGACTGTGTGTCTAAGATCGAACAAACTTTGCCTCTGTAGGAAGCCCACTACATTCGCCACACTGACTTATAATGGTAAAAAGAAGACCGTGTTCGCCTTACCTGGTAACCCAGTTTCTGCCACAGTCATGACCCACCTCTTGGTCCTACCAGCCCTTAAGAAAATGTCTGGCCAACGGTCACCTTTACCGACATCGATCTCTGCTATTGTAAGTACTCGTGCCTGCGTTTTAAAGAGTCAAGGTTCGCCCTTGAACATATTAAGGGTAACTTCACGGTGGCTTTTAGAAGCTTGAAAAATTGTTGATATTCACTGAGTAAAATTTGTAATCGAGTTGTATGAGTGTAATTATTTTGGTATTTTGGCATGTTCTGTTTAGATGGACTTCGATGTGAAACTTGATGATCGACCTGAGTATCGCCGTGCCATTTTGGATTTTAGTGGCAGCGACGGATTCCCCAGAGCAAGAAGCACTGGTGAGTGGGCCACAAGTTGAGTCAGAAATTAACCATAATGCAGTGATAGCGATGTTAGTCAGATCTCGACTGGCAGATATAACAGTTATATCTCAAAGTTACTTGAAAGAGCGTATTTGTTCAGCGGGTCACTAAGGGGTTTTGAAAAGTTTTCTTGGCTCTTGCACTTTTCACAGCAATCAAAGTATTAGTAGCTTCTTGGGGAGACTAAACGATTGCAAATTACAAACCCTAACATTTGAATCGTCATGTTCACAAAGTTTGATTGATTATTCTCATTCACCTGGAAGAAATCCCACAATGTTATTGACAGCTAAGTTTCACAGAGAAATTGAATTCATAAACTGGTGTTATGATGCTAGGGATGAAATGAGCAGATTAACCTATTTACCAGAATAACCTGAACTACCGGCCCATCTCGAAGTTGTCTGTGCTGGCCAAGGTTATGGAGGGCCTATTGTGCGACCACTTTTCAAACGGGTTACAATTTGGCTGCATTGGCAACACTTCCCATAAGCAGCCGGTAAAGTCAGCCACAAGTCAACTACACCCCACTTTTGCCATGTTGCCAGCCTGCTGAAAATGCCTCACTTCTCATGCACCAGGGCACAGTCACAATTCCAAGATCTGTGTGTAACCTGCTGCAGAGGGATCTGGAGCCATCTTAGTTAGTAGCTGGTCCTGAGGGATACTTCAAAGCTATTCGAGTAATCTTATTGTTCCATGAGATGTTTGGAGGTCTAATGAATACTCTGAACTTTCCGTATGGATACTTTTAAGGGTACCGTTCCAATTCTCCAATCGGGATATTTCTCATGATAATCTCGTTCCAAGCGCGCTCCTGCCATACGCAGGAGCCAGTTCTGGTGTTGTACATCCTGACGATATTGGAACTCTGCTGTCACTGTCACCTTAACAATTCTTTCTTGGAACAACTCCCTCTATACAGTAAAACCTTTCAAACCTGGGCGTTCTTCCCCCTCCTGAAATGCATCGTTTTTTCCAGGTACTCAAATGAGCAGCCGCCTGCTGAGTTGGAGACACGCCAACTGCCTCCTGGTTCTACCATCAAAAACAGAAGTCCCTAACGGTGTAGTCGCTAAAGGAGACAAAGTACAAGCTCTGATAGCCGACAAACTCTAGTGATTTTAAAACAATAAAATCACCATTTTTCAGTGGTTCCCATGTGAGCAATTGAGATGCGTTAGAAAAATTGTGAGGGCATTTTTGAATGAGCCCAGCATCCATCATTACAGTCGAACCTCGAACAAAGCTGGAAGGTGTTCCATGTATTTGAAAATCTCCACATTATTCATCTTATGAATATATCATTGAATCTTTCAACTACATTTTGTACTATGAATATAATATATTAAGACAAAAAAATAAATAAAATAAAAGTGTACTTATACGTTGTAATCTAGGTAAAAAAAAAAGGTTAAAAAGTGGACATTTCTAGGAGTGTGCATTTCTATTTGCACGATGGATAGTCGTTTAAGGAATGCACGACGGTAATGTTTTGTGAAAAAAGGAATTGGCACACCTGTTTCAGGCTTTGAGCAATTGGAGTAAACCGTTGTCCGCTTCAGACTCACAGATTTATGTAGGATATAGTGTCCTTGGGTTGGTTTGGTCGAGGTCGGTTAGCCCCGAATCTCCTTGAAGAATTACGGATCTTGGTCGAATTCTCCCTTACAAATCACCTCCTTAAGTACCCCGTTAGTTTTATGTCGGCCATCAATTCTAGAAGCGCTTCGCCCTGATTATCCATCGACTGGAAATCCCAGTCCTAGAAATGATCACTTTTTTGGCCAATTGTCGTTGTCGCTTATTGAGTACAACATACGTACGTAATGGTTCTGATAAAGGAAAAAAAGCTCTCTATAGTAAAGTCAGCAGGTCTTAATCTGTGACTTGTGGTGATCAAATAATTGTATCTAGGAAAAATAATAAAATTATTTAGCATTCCACGAACCGTGTTTAATGTGTTTGAAGTTATCCTTTTGTTCCCCTCCAGTTGAAATCGCCATAGATTTTTGGGCGCTGAAAGGACTTTTGAACAGGCAATCCAACACAAACCTCGATCGTTCCCACCTTGGCTTCACTTGCTCCAAGTTTCTCGTCTTATCCGTTGCATATCGCAACCATAGATCTATGATCGCAACATGAGTTATTTTTCACTCTGCCCCTTCATTTTGAGCTTCTATCCCTGTAAGCGTCCGTGTCTTCCACCGGACTTGCGGTTTTCTCATATTCGGCAAAGAAAACTCCAGGGCCCTGGGAAACGACGAGGACGCTTATTGAAGGTACCCCTTTTTGATCCCCTAAGGCTTCATGTGAAACAGGCTGGACGTTTCAATACGGAAGGGAGGTTTTGTGATTAGCTACTACAAAGACTGACATCCTCACATTTACACTGGAATAACTATAATAGTTATACTAATAATTGACGATTCAATAATAATAACGGGCAAGCGCCAGGGAGTGTCGAAGTAACATTCGTTTTTCATAAAGCAGCATAAGTCCACTGGGAGCGGAAAGCTGCGAAGCAACGAATTCGTGCGAATGCCGATCGTCCATTGATCCACTCAGTTCTTCCAAACGCGTAGACGAGATGGCTCTTCGGAACGGTTTTTCAGAAGATTCTGACGAGGAATTTTTGGCGTTGGTGGAATGATCACCTTTGATTTATCGACGAGGACGGGAAATGTGGTGAATTACATTTTCGTAAAAATAGAAGAGTTCGGCGAATTTTCTCATTTGTGGCAAGACCTTCAAAATCGATGATAATCACCATTTCTCCTATTTTCGAGTGAAAAAAGATACTTTGCAATAGGTCAAAACCTACTCAAGACTCGAAAAATTCAGTAATTTTTGTGTGACGATCTCTCCACAAGAACGGCCAGCTGTTATATTACAGTCCATTTTTTTCACCCTCTTCGCGCCTGTTCGGAAGAAAACTGACTACTGAACGATACGGACCCAGTGGACGCGGTCCCCAACCGAGTCACATGCTTGGACCGTTCGTGCGTTTTCTGACGTACCGATTTCGCAACTTTCCGCTCTCAGTGGCCTTCACTGCTGTTATACGTATTGGACGTTGACGAGCAGGGTAACGTTGATCGCATTAGATCTGACATGTGCATTCGACTGAATAGAAACTACCAGGATTTTGATCAACACAATGGAATTCTTCCCCAGTTACGTTTCGAGGTGACATCATATCGGTTGTCAGGGCCCTCCACTCAACGTTGGTGTTTTTAGAATCTTTATGACTTAGCTAAATCTCAGGAGTATGAGCGTCTTCCACCACTATACAGCAGAATAGCGGTCCAAGTTATTCAACTCTTCTGCCCCCCCAGTTGAGCATCCTATTGCTGTATAGAACCATTTTTAGCCCTTGAATTTTGACTATAAACTGTTCATTTATTACTATTTCAAGTACTGCAGAATAGATAAGGTAGGACTAAAGAGCGAAAAGAACATCAGAGTGGGGTTTTTTAATTATTTTATTTTTTATTTACATGTACAAGAAATGTCTTCAAATATGAAATGATTCAGGAGCTGTTACACACCATTAATGTCCAGTTAAAAATTGACCTTACAACAGCTTTTGACAACAAAAAAGTGATTCCACAAAAAATAATGTACGTGGAAACTAATACATTATTCACAGAAATTAAAAAAAAAAGTGGTACTATCTTGAAGAAAACAGGGTCGTCTGAAGTTTGAATATAAACTTATTTACATCTAAAAAAAAAAAAGGTTAAGGAGCATACAACTTAGAGGTTTTTTTTTAAATTTTAAATATTTTTATTTATTTATTTTTTTTACACTTAATTTTATTGAAGGGGACGATTCCTCATTTTCAATAGGCAAGGCCCTTCTCATACGCCTCTAACAACTATAATCACAAAAATATAGATTAGTGTACACAGTGTGGGCACCTTCTTGCCGCATGAATGTGCTTGGGTTTAATTTCACAAAGTGAAAAATAGACTGTGGGGAAGGACCAGTTGAACAATAATATATTAAGTCAATATTTCCACGATGAATGGAAACGCACAAGGTATAAAGAATGGCGCAGTGTAAAAGTGGTTCTTTAGTGTCAAGCTTCAACTCGATAAGTTAAAAAGTAGGTAATGAAAAAAACAAAAATCATGTTGTCCCAATGCTCCTGTAGGACTTGAAATTGGTACTACGAACAAGTGAAAGATTCGAACGTTGTTCAGGAAGTTGAGTTTAATTTTCGAAAAAGACGACAGATTCTGTTTCAAAAAGACTTATTATGATTTATTATGAAGGTCACACCTTTGTTTCATCCACCAAATTAAAATAAAATAAAAGTAAATGCGACGTGGAGAACGTTTTGGTCTCCCGTGACAATAAAAACCGTCCTCTTACATTTAAAAATAATTTATTTTCGAATTCCCAGACAAAAATAAAGGATCATTTACTGTGAATCGTATGAGTCGCTTTATATGAAAATAACACCCTGGTGAAAACAAAGGAGAATGTCGTTTATCGAATATCAATTACAAGCGAAAAAAAGTGAAATTTCTTGTTCCTTAGTTTAAATAATTTATCTTTCGCTCCTTCATGTTGGTGATCTTCCGTCTGAGTCAAAGTTCGCCAGTTGTATTGCATCATCCACTGAAACAGAACTTAGTTTTATTAAAAACGATGGCGAGTGGGATTTTGGAGCTCACAAACCACTTGGATGATCTTTAAAAACTGGTCACAACCCCAAAAAGGGAAATGGAAGAGGTGAATAATACAGGGGAGAATAACTGAGCAGTGGTTTTAATCCTCCTTCAATGATAGGTCAATTGAGGACCTTCAAGAATACAGAAGAATTGAGCGCTTCCGGCTCGCGATGTCAGATACAGACAGGCATGACGAGAGGGAGGGGGCAAAGGATCCATCGCCCCCAGGCCCGAGTTTCTTAAGGGGCCTTATCCCTTAATGTCGCAAGGTATCCATATGGAAGAGCGACTTCTAGTCGAATTTCCCGTCATCCAGAGAAAGGATACGATCCAAAAACTGGTTCTTGATCAAGTGGATAACCCAAACTTTACGATGAATACCTTCCGAGTGGTGATAAACAGTGATAACAGTGATAATGAAGTCTTGATGTAGACTCTCTTCAATACATGGAAGGCAAACGAGAACTAGTAAGTTGGACAATTATTTTACCTATGAATATTTCACTTTTACTGAAACCTAGATCGATTTCATATGAAAAACATCTGCTAAATCGATTGGAATAATCATTTTGCCGGTTTTTTTTTAGTTAGAGTAATCTACAAGCGAAAAACCGATGGTATCTTTTTGGATCCCTTGGGATCAGTGTGTCGTGCAAACGGATTCCATACGGATCCTTTGGGCTGAAGCTGTCGGGAAGTTACTTCCGTTGGTTTCCGTTTGGATCCTTTGGGGTGTAGTTGTCGTAGTGAATATATGTTTTTACCTGCATTTCTCAAATAATAATGAACCTAACAGTAATTCTCTGTTTCTTTTTCATGATTCTAGTATTCTAGCCGAGGGCTGAAAATACTAAGTTTGGTCCCTAAAAATGGATCATGGTCGGATGAGGAGGGTTCAGACGACGATGACTTTACAGACGATAACTTTACGACGATGACTTTACAGACGATGACTTTACGACGATGACTTTACAGACTTTACGACGATGACTTTACAGACGACGATGACTTATATGAACGACGATGAACTTTACAGACGACGATGAAATATATGTTTTTACCTGCATTTCTCGCAAATGGCGCTGAAAATATTTGAAATTCATGTAATAGAGAAATCTTTCAAATAATAATGAACCTAACAGTATTTTTCTTTTTCATGATTCTAGTATTCTAGCCGAGGGCTGAAAATACTAAGTTTGGTCCCTAAAAATGGATCATGGTCGGATGAGGAGGGTTCAGACGACGATGACTTTACTATTACTGTATTGTGATTTATAATGTATTGTGATTTTTGCTCTTACCTACATAATATGTAAGAAACAACATATTATGTTGTATTATGTTATGGGAAAATTGTGATACTTACCTAGGTTATTGAAATTATTTTTTGTGGTTTTCCAATTATAAGAATACAATAGAGTATTGGAGAAAAGGAAGAAGTCTGATATAAATAAGACGTCTGATATTATAAATGTGATATTATAAAGTCTGATCATATAAATAAGAAGTCTTTTATAAGTCTGATATTATAAATGTGATATTATAAAGTCTGATCATATAAATAAGAAGTCTGACATCCTGTGATGAAAGAAAAAAACGTATCTACCTATGTACCTCTGTTATGTTTGTTATTACATTCAAATAAATATATTGAAGTTTATCATTTCTACGTTGATTTTATGTGGCCAAATCAGACACTCACTCCTCACGGTATCCGTTTGGACACCATCCAGCGCCAGGCCGGTCCCAAGGTATCCATTTGGACACCGTCCAGAGACACCTCGGTCCCAAGGTATCCATTTGGATACCGTCCAGCGACAACTTGGTCCCAAGGTATCCAAAAAGATACCATTCATAAATCTATCTGTATTTTCAAAATATGAAACTCGTGTGACCCATGGGAGGTACCATGCACCTATCTGTATCAAAACTAATCAGAATTTAAAAAAAAATCCGAATTTTTTCGAAAAATGAAAAACCTGGGACGTTAAGGGTTAAGACGAGGCAAAAAATAAATAAATGAAAAGAAGTTATTAGAATTTAAAAAAAAGAAGAGCTTCTAGGGTAAAAGCGAGAAAGGGGATTTTGTAAAATTTACAGTGTGCCGCCTGACTCTCCTATTTTTTAATTTCATTTTTACATAAGGGCTTCCCAATTAAACAATTTTTGAAACAAATGTAAGAACCAACACAGCCTAACCCACAATTTCGACAAAATGAAGTTAAGGCACTGTCTTTTCGAAATTAAACGTTGGATGGCGTGGCGTAGTCTGAATTTCGAAAATCGGCCGCCAAAAGAGCAAAAATCTCAACACCGCCAAATAATTCAGCTGGGCAACAAAAACTAACCCTTGTTATCATATGTGCACTTTACCGGGCACAGTGATAAGTGATTTGGTTTCCTTATCCTCACGAACCATATCACACGTGAAAACACGTTTATTCTACTGTACAGAAAGGATTGAAGTAGCACTGATTTAGAAAACTAGGCGGTTGGTGAACTGTGATGTGATACTCTTACGCACACCAATTCATTCCTATTATTTAATCAATGTATTAATACGACTAATATATCTATTTTTAATAACTAATGGATTTGCTCATTCTCCAGGTTCCCTATCCTTGTTAGGTAGGTTCTATTTTATTGTGCGAACGAACTGCCAATTATCAGGATTATTGGAATTGACTGTGAACGAGTTTACCAAGGATTTTGGCTTAGCTAAGCCCTTAAATTCCGAATCTATGCTCACTGTTCTTAACCCATCCCGAAATCAACGTCTGAATCCTTCCCTGTTTGAGATTAGGACAACGCTAGTTCTGGAACAATTGAGATCACTTCGGAGCGATTTAAATTGAAACGTCAATAACATGAACAGAATAACCAAGATACATTTTTAACAAAAGTACTGACTTATTTTATTCACCTTAGGAGTGCAGACAAAATTCATTTCTTCTTTTGTGGATTTCGTTGGGGCGTTGATGGACGTCCCGAATTGATCCCACTGTACTGGTACTTGGCCTTCTTTTCGGACGGTTTCAGAATCTGTAAACAAATCAGTAAATGTACACGTACAGGTAATGACTCTTTATCAAGCTGTGCATGCTAATTAATCATGAAATATTTGAACTAGAGTAATCCTATTGCCACGTCGGTCGTTTCTACAATGAACAGTCGTTGATGGGTCTGGCTAAAATTCGAGTGTGAAAATTGTAAGCCAATTAATAACATCGGTTCATAAACACTAAACACATGACATACCTGGAAGGAGCACATTAACGTTTCATCGACGGACATCATTCCTCCAGCGTTATCGAACTCCCCACAGTAGTTGGGAGCGGAGAACAGCGTTACCAGTTGCCTTTTGGCGAAGAACTCATAACCATCTTCAACGACCTGCAAATCAAGTTTGACAAAATTCATAGTGATTGTAACCAGCGTACGAATTTGGTTAAATTTGTGTGAATATCTTGAATACAACAACACATTTCAGAAGTTTCCACAACCGATTGTATTTATGGAACGCCACTAAGCAGAATAAAGCAAAATTTAGGGTTGATCAGCATCCGTTTGGCAGACGAATGGAGCATTTCTGCAGCATCAATTTCTAATTCGCATCCACTCAAATTCAGCTGTTTCTATGAGAACAGTAATCAGGACTTTAACGATCCATACATGAACATTTCAGCTGCACATTGCAGGTGGAATCAGTATAGTGATTACGTAGAAGCTAATTCTGAGCAGGTGTTTGGAGGGATATGCCAGCTAAGATGGTGATTTTTTGGGTGATTGTTAGGGCCATCCTTTGCTACTAGACGTAACCGTGCGTTTACACTTGGCGAGTTTTCCTCGCGAGGCAAGATTCGTTTAGTGAAGACGGTTCTAGAACCCGAATGACGCCTCTGCGAGGATCCCGCACGAGGCAAGAGAGTGAGCGAGGAGCCAGTCGCCCTCTGATACCCCATACGAGGCAGTACCGAAACGCTAGCCGTGGCCGCATCGCGAGGACTGGCGGTTCACCTCTTTTTGTCGTGTAGCCTCAGTCATTTACTTCGGGGGCGAAAAAAGGAATTCACGTAATTAATCAATCACGACATGTACACGGGGAAATCCATCACTTTTACGATGAACTTCGAGAAGATTCTGACAGGTTTTATGAATATTTTCGGATGGATATTACATTTGACTTCTTGCGAGATAAAGTACAGCCCAAATTGCTGAAGAGATCCTTCATATGCCTATCTGTGTTTGTTTTCTTCACTCCCTTCCCTTGCTCTTAGCGCAGCTCCAGTCTGCAAGAACCCTTAGGCATAAGGGTTCTTGCAGACTGGAACTGCGCCTTTAAGAAAAAAAACGTACCTGATGAGCCCTGCAAATGAGATCCAAATCGTGTCTGGAGAGGAATTTACTGACGACGTCAGCGCCAAACGTGAAGGAGACTCCTCGGTCGTTCTCTCCCCATCCTTGGACATCCTTATCCGGGTCAGACCACAGCAAGTCGCAGAGGAGTCCTGTTGAATGATATATATACGGTTTAGAGTTTATAAATGCTCTTAATCAATTTCAACTTCTTTTATCTAGCTGAATTTTCAACAAATTGCCCACGCAATATGTACGAAGGACTTTCCAACATTGAGTTTCCCTATCACATATCTCCGTTTAAAATGAAGCGTGAAACTTGAAGTGAATTTTTGTTTTGGTGTCGTGGCCACACTGTGAAAGTTTCAACGCGGTACGATAACCTTCACATTTGTAGTAGTGTTGTAAACATGGAGGTTCCCCTGAATAGCGTGTCCACCTCGGAAATCCGTGGAGGATCTGTTTTTTAACCGCGGAAGGGGTATCAAGTGTTAAAATTCTTCAAAGTATGCGGTGTGGCGAACATTCAGAGTGTGCGGAAGTGGTGTATAACATTCTTAAATGGACGCGAACAGCGTTCGGGAAGCTTCCTAGACCATCTACCTCTCGATTAGGAATCATTGTTGATTTTGTTAGAGACGTTCTTGGAAAAGATCGTCGCTCAACGACTGATAAGGTTTTCAACAATCTTCGACCAGAATCTTCGGCTGCACTTCAAGAAAAAACCAGGCAGAGGTCTGTTGGAAGAATAATCAAAGATGAATTGGGATTTTCGAAGGTTTGTGCCCAAGGTTACTTGTCTTTTGGCCGATGAACACAAATGACAAAGTCACAGCTGTAGAGGGTGATACTAATTTTGACAGGATTGTTACGGGGGATTGAACATGGATCCTTCACACTACATCTGAAACCAAAATTTGGAAGTCAACTAAGAGCCACGTCCAAAAAAGCCAAGGCGGTTCACTCAGCTGGTGGATTATCTGGAAAGAGGCACAACAATAACTACAGAAAGATACTTCCAAATATTGGAACGATTAAGAAGTGCAATAGAGCAAAAAAGGCCCAGTTTGCTGTCCAAGGGTATTCTGCTGTTCCATGATAACGTCTGCCCCATTCAGATCGCCAAACCCAAGATTTCCTTTTGAAATTCAATTGGGACATTGTCCCTCATCTTCCATGGTCTTTCGCCTTCTTCCTTTTCCCGAAGCTAAAGTGGGAAAGCGAAGCTGAAGATTATGTGGGAAAATAGCCAGAATGTATTTTCCAGATTTTTTCCAGTCTTATCCCAGATTCAGAAAATATAATTTTTCTATTGAAAAGGTGGGTTTTGTATTTGTTTACAATGAGGTAAACTTACTTTTGGCAAGCCCCTCGTATATAACGCACGCAACCACTTTGTTCAAACTTATAGAGAGCTCACCAGTATCTGGGACGTCTGTGGGTCTCATTATTCTGCGGATTTGTTCCATGCCTTGAAGATCCGGACTCAGACCGCCGTGGCAACAGAAAATCTTCTCGTCTACTATGGCGGCGATGGGTAAGCAGTTGAAACAGTCAGTGAAGGTTTTCCATAGTTTTATGTTGTATCTTCTTTTGCCTAGTGGAAAGGATAACGAACTAAAGGTTATATGAGGTAAACTGTGAAAACGACGTCTAATCTGAAATTATTGAAGGGGTTTGAAGAGGTAAATTGAGATGAAGGTTCATGTGGGTGTAGAGTAGGGATGCAAATGAATTATCGATTAATCAGGAGATCGATTATTTGACACTGATTACTCGATTAATTTCAATCAATGTATAGCTACCGATTATTTTGTTCCATTATTATTGCTGCTGATTAATCGGGTTTTCGAATTTATAATGAAATTTCTCCCTTACAGGGAAAAACATCTGATCATGTTTTGTTAACGTCTGTTAACTTTAGGAGCCCCTCAACTGATCCTAGGCCTGTTCTGCTTAAAGTGTAAGTCCTAAGGAGGCTAAATACCAAATTACAGCTTAATAGAGTGAATAGCAAAGAAATTAGTTCTAGGAGCCATTCAGCTGATCCGGAACTTGGGCAGAGTCATGGTTAAGTCCTACGGAGGCTACATGCCAAATTTCAAGTCCCTACCAGCTCGGGAATTGCGCCAAAAAGTCACCTTTTTTCGTATTACGCCAATTTCGAAATCTACTTTATGCAATTTTATTCGGAATGGCATTCCCTTATCTTCATTAGCCTTAAAATCTAACAATAGGTGGTCACCTACAGACGAAGAAAACCATCGGATTTTTAGATAGTGAGAAAGCAAATAATTATGCGTTTAAAATTAGTACTTTAAAAATTCGATTATTTGCTTTCAATTGAACGGACCTAGATTATTCAATACCGATTAGTTGGCGACATCGATTAATTTGATGTTATAATCGATTATTTGGTTCCGATGTTGCATCCCTAGAGTGGAAACATGTGGACCTAAAAAACATTCAATATCCTACAGGTTTGAAGGTAATGATTTCATTGAAGGTAACGATAAACCCTCAGATCAATAGGAGGGGCTACAAAGCAACGGATAGCATGTTCCTCATAGTTCTCAACTATTCTATACTAATCTACTCAATCAAAGTTGTTGGGCCGTCTAAGGGCAGTTCCAAAATAAGAATTTATTAGAAATTCATTTCATTCGGATATACTCTTTATACAGTTGAACTAATCGGTTTAATCTCCAATTCAGAGTGAAATTGAGTCCTGAATTAACTCGTCTTCAAGGGACAGTACATGTTTTCCGAACGACCTAAAATGGCTAGATGGCTTATTCTTGCCAGGCTATTAGCTTGTCACCCTAGAAGCAATAGTTGGGTACAATGCTGGACTCTCAAATTTTGATGTATTCAGCAAGAGTTTGTTATATTTAGGCTCATACTGATGGGTTTTAATGAGAATTTTCACCGAGCGAATAGAAATAGAAGGCGCTGTGGACTCACATTCATCGTAAAAACCGTATATCCTGTTGATAGAAGCACACTCGTGGTTGCCCCTGAGGAGGAAGAAGTTTTCCGGGTATTTGATCTTGTAGGCGAGGAGGAGGCAGATGGTTTCCAACGATTGTTTCCCACGGTCGACGTAGTCGCCGAGGAAAAGGTAGTTGGCTCGAGGAGGGAACTCGCCGTACTCGAATAATCTCAACAAGTCCGTGTACTGGCCGTGGATGTCACCTGAAACGAAATAAGAGGGAAAATGTAGGGAAAGTACCTATCAGGCAGTAGGTAACTCACGATACTGAATGAATAGCAAATCATCTTGAATGTGTGTGTGTTTCCATATGCATAACATTTAATCTAACCTAGAATCACATGACCTTCCGTAAAGGCCACTTGCAATAAATTTCGCAGTAAGAACCTGGGAATTGAGGGCAATGAGAGGAAAAACCAAAGAGCCGCTCATTGGCACAACACTGATGATTAGCGACAGTCGAAGCTCTAAGAAACGAGCAATTTAGTCATTGAGACGCAAGGACCTCCGAACCGTAGCATATCTGCACTTTGGTCGCTGCATAATAAGGTACCACCTCAGAAATATGCCGAATCTTCAGCAGGGTCGAAAACAGCAGGGCAAAACCTCTGGAACTGGTCAGCTGATGTAAAGGAGACACATCCTCCACTTTGTGAGAGAAGAGGCCATAAAAAGGGGTTTAACATCACTGAGAACTCAACACAGCCCTTTTATCAATAAAATGACCGTGAGCAGGAAAAATCAGTTGACTTAGCACTCATCAATCTTTGTGGAGGGTGAGGTGGTTCTGCCACGGTGGTTAGCCTGGGAGTGGTGTTTGATAAAGACCTTCCTTGGATTGCTAAAGCGCAGCGTTTCTCCAGGAAGGTGTATCTCTCTGTACTCCCTCAGCACTAGTCTTGTTGTGGCACTAATAATGCCCATTTTCTTGTATTGTGACTCCGTCTTTAGTGTCTCTCTAGCATTCCAGCCCGTCGTTTTGAGGTCTGTGTGTGTAATGCCTTGGGACTCAGGACGCGTGACCACCTCGATGCTTTCAACACCAAATTCATGGACCTCGATATTTTTTCTTACTACAAATATAGGATGTGTCTGGTAGTGTATAAGGGCATGGCGTGGCATGGCTCCATCCTATCTGCGAGCTCAATTTTGATCCCTACCTACGCTACCAAGTCTTATAGCGACTCTTTTGTATTCACTATCGTCCTTTTTTTTCTAATTGAATGTCTATAATGCCATTAATCATAAGTCATTGTACACTATGGGCTATGTAGAATAACAATTTCAATAGGAAGATTATAGATTTTCATTTCAGTTTTCGAACGCAGTGATTATTCAATCACGCTGATGGAGTGGAGTATGCAAGTTTGTTTCGTTTGGATTTTGGCACAACAACCCGCCGTTCGAGTGGTAGGACCCACCACACATAAGTAATTTCTACTTCGTTGCTAAAAGATTTTTCAACAAATAATAACATTAAAATTGAAACAATCAGCTCTCAAGATGCCCTCCCAAGCACGGAATTGACCAGACCTTTATAACGTTCATGATTCTTTCCGCCCACCCTCAGTAATAATATGCAGTTGGTTGGAAGAAAGGGCAACTTCATTTCAAAGGCGGCTTGACCTTTATAAGATGAAACTTAAACCCCCTAACGAAAGCACGAATTTCTGTGGCTTCATGAGCACAGGTGAAAGTATGGAAACAGGATTCGAATTTATTCCTCTAGTTACATAATATCATGTACTTAGGCTTTGTACCAATTTTATTATCGTTGGTATCACATTTGGTTGTAGAATGAACGACAATGTTTATAATTGAGGGCGTCAGCAACGGAAAGATCGGGGGGCAGCGCATTATTCGTCTAGGGTAGGGATCCAAAGAACAATAATCTGTGCCCCACTAGCAATTAGTTACTACTAACGAGCAATCATAGCAAACAAGGCATTTTAAAACCAGAGAGTCAACACACTCAAGGCTTCTCATATTCCAAAATGAAACTCCGTTCACGCATGATCTTCCGAGAGAGGTCCCCCATCAACATTCAAGTCAGTTGTGGCTGTCTGAGAATGCACGGTGTCGAGTCGCCTCGATACAAAAGGCGATCAACATGACAAAAGCCCCTTAGAGTGCCCATTGCCGATGTTGAGAAGAGAATCGAGTGTCCCTACCGTTGTGAGAACAAATAAGTGTCGTTCTTGAGCGTCTGGGAAGCTGCTCAAAACAGATAAATCTTAATTTAATGGATCAGTTTATATTCTACAGTTTGGGGTAACTTGGAGCGTCCATTTTACGAATCAGTTCATACAATACTTGACACAGGAATTTCTCCGAAACCCAAAATTTCGAAAGCGTCGCCTAGGAAGTGAAAGGGCAAATGTAGTAACTACTGTTAAGAAAATTAACTGTTAAGAAATTTTTTGGGGAAACATCGATTTTCTCTAGAATTAAACAAGTCATCATCACCTTGAGCTCGTTGTTTTTTATTCCTTTCTGATCGTAGACATAGAGCATACATACATCGTCCCTACAATTGCAAACTACCGAATGTGAAAAACGTACAAAAAGAACGAATGTAATTTTTTGGTATGTATGAAACAGTAAACAGATGCGTCTTAATATCATTCTAACAAACTTTGAAAAATGCACATGAGACATATAAAAACTTGTCCTTCCGTTATGGCGCCGATTTTGGAATTACTGTCGTAGGATTTTTTTGAACCCCAGAAAAGTATTGATTTTCACATTCGATAGTTGGCTATTGCAGGGACGATACTTTAACATTTGTATCACATACACAAAATAAATTAAATTTACTCGAAGAACTAGACTCTCTCTTCACATTCACCCTTTGGCAGTCACTTTTTCGATCAATTCTTACAAACATTCGCCCATTTGACGTCACGTTTTGGTTAATTTTTGTAAAACAATTGCCCTTTGGCAGTCACATTTTCGATCAGTTCTTTTAACAGGCGCACTTTTGCAGTCACGTTTTGGTCATTTCTTAGAAGCAATTGCCCTTTACAGTCACTTTTACGATCAGTTCTTAGAAACATTCGCCCTTTTGTAGTCACTTTTTGGTCAGTTCTTAGAAACATTCGCCCTTTTGCAGTCACTTTTTCGACCAGTTCATTGTAACATTCGCACTTTGCAGTCACGTTTTGGTCTTTTTTAAAAAAAGGGCAGTTGCCCTTTACAGTCACTTTTTGGTCAATTTTTAGAAAAATTCGTCCACTTTCATCAGTCTCTTTTTTGCATCAGTTGAAACCTTCCCCTTGTTAATCAGTTTTCAAACTAAAATTGAACCCGTCATAAAAACTTTTTGAGACTAACATCCAAATGATACAAACTGTGGGACAGGACATACTAGGAAATTCGCTCACAGATGGTCTCATAAAATTCATTACTAAATTCCTTTGAGTGGTGAGTTCGAATGTAGAAGACCAGGAAATGCACAGAGGTGATGGAACGCCACTATGACTTATCTCGAGTCTTCCGCACCATTGTGTCACTATGCCAATGTTAAGGAGGTGGGTGGTCCATATTGAGAACGCCCACCGACAGACATTGGCTTAATTAAACCTAGAAGAAGTAACAAGTCTAATTTAAACCAATCAACGTTAAACTGTACGGTCTCATTCTTTCTTACATTCTGTGACTAAAGATAACCACTATACAACCCAAATCTAAATGATTAAATGATAACAACACTACAACCTAAATCTAAATTATTAAACTTAAATTATTTGGCGTTAAATCAACAAAAGCGCCATTCTGCATTTTTTGTTAATTTTCGTTTTATGCGAAACGAATTTATTATTTTCCATAAAATCCACTCAAGTAAGCTCTAAGTAAGCTCCACTGTAAGTCAGCTCTGTCATGGTGTGCCCAACTCAGCAGTACTCAACTAACTGTACCCAAAAGTGCACAATAACGAAAATGACCAAAAGAGCAGATTGGCGTGGTTGTAACAACATATAAATGAGGGTGTACTCTGCAAAACTAATTTCATCTCTTTTAAAATGAAAATCGCGATAGAGCTTCATAAGCCCTTATTATGGATCGCCTATTAGAATATTGGAATCCCTGTGCGCTTTCTGCTAAAGTTGCTATCTTTAAACCTACCAAGTTGTGTGAGATCGAAACGAATTTATTGGATTTCCAGGTTCAGAGAAAGAACACCTGAAAACTCGTACTAGTTATTAGCCAACCACCACATCATAATGCTACCGTGACGAATGTACAAGGGTCACTCAATAAGTAAGGCCTCCACATTTAAACAAAATCGAAAATGGTAAATGGTTACTAATGGTATATTTCCTGTGTTTTTCAAAAAACCATCGTAATACCATTATTTAAGAAGGGCTACAACACTATTATGGGGAACTATAGACCTATTGCCTTGACTCTGTCTTATCTAAATTACTTGAAAAGTGTATCTAGGCGAGGCTTGTAACTTTTCTCAGTAGCAATAATATCATCTCTAAGAATCAATGTGGTTTTCAAAAAGGAATTAGCACTGATCATGCTCTGTTCAATTTTAGTAATCGAGTTTCAGAAAAACTTGATGAAGGATTTTTTGTCTTTGGTATATTTTTGGATATAAAAAAAGCCTTTGATTTGGTTAATCACCAAATTTTACTCAAGAAACTCTACTCATGTGGGATCAGTAGTTTGCCTTTGCACCTAGCCAAGTCGTATCTTCTTCATCGACCCCAGTCTACTATTACCTTAAGTAGTGAAATGGCAATTCACCATGGTGTACCACAGCGTACTGTTTTAGGCCCGATTTTATTTCTTTTATACATTAATGACTTAATGAATCGGGATAAAAATGGAAAATGTTTTGTTTTGCTGATGTTACAGCCATTGCATTATATCGCAGCCTACCATATAATAGTACCATTGGTAGGGACTATAAAGTTAACACTGAAGTTATATTTTTGTTTGTTGTTAAAGTTAACACTGAAGTTATATTTTTGTTTGTTGATAAAGTTGACACTGAAGTTATATTCTTGTTTGTGACAGGTTGCAGACGTTACTTATTGACTATCGTAAGTACCTAAATCATTTTAAGAATGAGCAGAAATAAACATAAATAATACAGAGAAACACTAGGTGAATAATGAGGTTTTCTTTGTCGATTGAGAATGCTAGAGCATCTTTATCAAAGGTGATAAACTTCATCAACAATCGCATACTGATATCAATTCCACGACGTTGGGCTATCTCTTGTTACGCAACTGTTTTTGTTCCACTTCCGTACACTCGAAATTCAGCACGAGCTCGCCATCAAGATCAACGTCATTAACCATGTTCATACGGTAGAATATCAATTAAGGTAGAATATCAATCTATGGCCTGGTTTGGTCAACCTCAACTTTCCAGACGGTTTAATCGAAATCAGTATGAATACTACGTGACGTGGCGTTTCCTGGCGATTCCATAACCCATTCCCGATTGGAAGAAACAAGTTTAACCGCTGAAGTTGCAGTTCTCTCGAGAATCTCTCAACCCATAATCGAAAGTCCCATCGGAAGTGAGAAGTCGTCATCCGAGAGAAGTTGGCTTCTCAACTTCAACCCATTTCGAACGTAAACTCACGGGTCTATTCTCGGATCGCCCACGAGTTAGTCCGCCGACCGATTAGTACGGAACATTTAATTCAACTACGAAGGCTTCTCCTAATTCCTCACACCCCAGACACTTGACTTTTTACTTTTCACAAGCTATTACAGAACACGAAGTCGTAGTTCTGGTCAAAAACAAACGACCTAATGAGATCATTTTAGACGAATTATGGAGTGTTTTCAATCATGAAAACAACCACATAACAAACAACGTGGAAAACGCCTTCATAACGACGAAAAGGTTCAACCACGAGGCTGAAAGAAAGGGGTGACAGCGAAAAAAGATTCGTTATTCATTATATCAATTGGCACCTATTGTAGTCAAGATGTACCTACATCCGTGCTTGAAAGAAAACCGGCCGTTCTGTTTTGATATGTCAACCAGTAGTAATAATTCAGATTTCCAACTTTCTGAGACCTCAGGAAAAACCATGACATTTTCGCACTTTTTTCGGGTTTCGCTCCAAATATCCACGAAGAATCGGTGTGACGGGTATGGTCACCCTATTAACTTTAAAATAAGACTAAATTTTCTACGATTTGGTACCAGAGCGAGCTTTCTACGATTCTTCGTTCTCAAGATAGGAACATCCTTTAAAGTGTCAAATTCTCAAAATGGTCACTTACTTTTAGGAATATCTTCTAAAATACTCGTCCCTAAAATCAGAACGACCGGTTTTCTTTCAAGCACGACCCCCTTTTCATGTACAGCTTGACTGGACTATTGGTCCAACAGCAGTAACTTTAGCGACAAGTCCTCCAAACAGCATAAACAATTGCTTAGTTTAAATAACTTGTGCATATCAATAAGAGTGAAACAAGATAAAAGTATCAAGATGTTTGAAGGCTTGGAAATGCAAAATGGGAACGGCAGGGGTGGATCCCGACTTTTTTGGGGTGCCCGTATGACCCTATCCGTGACCATGACCATAACCGAATGCCCCTATCAATGACTGTGTTTGAAATAATTCTAATAATGTACATTCTACCAGGAAATTCCAGCATTGTTCAAGCTGTTCTGATTGAGTTTCAGTATTTTTCATCATGATCCATAGACACATGGATTGAATTTGACTGACAATAACAGAATTTCTACTTAACTCCTACTTTTGCATGGCCAAAATCAACGGGTTTTTTAAAGCGATTTTGCTTTTTGCATTTCTTTGAAAAAACTCTTTCCGCACGCCAATGACGTCCATGTTCGTACTCAGCCTCAGTATGGACCTATTGAGCAACCCCTCGAAATTTAGGTGTCACTAAGTTGAAATTCGAGATGCCCTGCCGAAAAGTTTGTGACCATCGGCCAATAAGGCTAGGCTACGCTCTCGTGGAAGGGGTGGGGGGCCGCTATACCTGTATACGCCCCTGTGGGAACGCAGAATTTAGATTTCTGAAGCCTAACTTTTTCCATAGCAAACATATTTGACAGAACGTTACTTATTCCAGAACGTATCCAGACAGCTGGAAACGTGGAAAAACAAATTTTTAAACAGACCAGTGTCCACTATATCCATGAAACGCCGCCAGAGACTCGAGCAGCGGGCATAAGGAAGCTTTGTTACTTTTGCATAGGAAGATAGTCGTATGTGGCTTCTGTTATTGGTGGGAAAAATACAATTCAAGTTCATTACCAGCGAGGCTTTCCTCCCTGCCGCACCACGACAGAGGTTTTTCATGTTTTGAGTTGAGATTATTCTCAATAAATACTGTAATTTCGTAGGTTTGGACGTAGTCCAGGACCGATAGGTGAATCCGGGTCGGATCTGATGGGTGACGCCCCGAATGTGTCCAAAGCTCCCCCACCCCGAGGTCAGCGGTCAAGCCTGAAGGGCCCTCGCGCTTCCGCGCGCCTTTAATTGATTTCACACCGCACCGGCAGTTATGAATAATAGGGAACAACGCGACCCTGCCCCACCACCACCATTCCGTATCAACACCATTCCTTCTGGATGCCTTCATTCTGAAGGTTTACTGACCCAGCCATTCCTCCTCCGTGTTTCAGAGGACTGAAATGTCCATTCAGCTGACGCTTTCAGTAGTAGATAACAACACAATATTTGCAAACGTTTATTCAATCTCGTCAAATGAATTATCCTAATTCTAGGATGTCAACAATTATATGGGTATGGATGTTTTACCTCTGGGGATCAACCAAATTTTTCGTCACGCTACACATGGAACGGTCTCACATATAAATGGAGAGGAAATTGACAGGGAGATGTAGTGATGTGTCAGATAAATCAAGAGCTTCCGAAAAAAGGGTGCAAGATGAAAAATGTCGAAGTCGACTTTTGTGCATGTACCGAGTAGCTTGTTTGATTTTGCGTAATTTTGCAGTAATTGCGACACTGAAGGTCGCCGATTCCCCGTGAAAAATAACCGGATCCGTTTTAATTAACATTTTAACAGGTAATCTGCGGTAAACGGTCATACTGAACAAGTGCATGATTCCCAAGTTGTTTCGCCCAAGGAAGCAGCGTGGGCCCAGGTAAGAGAAGAATTCATAAAGCAAACCGGTAAAATCGTGTCTGCAGAACAGCTCAAGAAGCTGCTGAATAAACATGAAGAAGAGCGATATGAAGATCACGGGGAATAAATAAGAAGCTTGAGATTTTTTCTGAAGCATCGCAAGTCTTTCGAACAATGATTGATTCCTCTTGATTATGTAGGTACTCATGACCGAATTGTTCTTGTTTTTTAATGACAATGTGGGTATAGTCTAATACACCTATAATGCTTGGACTGCCACAAAATGTTAGCAGTATCCATCGTGTTCTCTGATGAAGAGAAAACGATCCATTGGTCAGCTTTTTCCACTATCCTATCCTATACAAAATCTAACAATCTTACACACTGCGGTTCTGTAAATTCCTATGTAATTTGCCACGTCAATCTGAAACCCATCGCAAGACTAAGGAAAACGTAAGACTGAAAGAAGGAAAAACACACCGCTTAAATAATCCTCATGGCCTTCTCAAACATCTGAATCCGAACAAGTTTCTCCCGCAAGGTACCATCTGACCAACCTTGCGAAAATTCAAGAGTTTACTCATGTATTTACTTTATTTATGTGAGGTATATGCTCGTCACAAATTCGAGTGTTTTTACTTGCGGACAAATAAAATACAGTTGGGGTAGTTTTCACCCCACTGTGACCACTATTAACAAAAAAGTATATGCGACCTCCTAGGGTTAAGAAATGGTCGGATCGGTGATGTTGGTTCAGAAGTTTTATCGTCTGAAATTTTCTATTTGGAATTATTGCGAAACTTACTAATAGACCTTTCCGCACACGTACCTACTTGAAATATTAATCTAGAAAATAATGCAAAATGTTTATATTGATCAAAACGCCATCACGCAAGTGAACCAGAAAAATAATGTTCTTAAGAACACTGCATTCTTAAATTTGCACTCAACAGAATAGTTAAGAACATTGAACATAGATTAGAACTTTGTGTTGTACAACTAACTGCGCCCGATTTTAGACATTTTGACGACGCCACGCTATATGGTGTGAAATTTTGTTCAAGAAAGCCTCTTAACATAATATTGTCCATATTGTGGCTGTGTTGCTTCTCAAGCGACGATTTTTCTTTTCTTTTTTTTTTTTTTTTGATAGAAAAACTTTGTTTTGCTTACTGGAGAAGGGATTCTAGATTCTGCTTACGTAATGTATGTACGGTTCCAAATGCTTTAACAGTTATTATGAACATTCAGTTGTTCCAGACTAATTAACCATAGAGTAACAAGGTCACTTTTGAGCTACAATAATCACAGAGTGATCGATGTTGATCGAACGAAAATAATATTGGTTGGTTAACCACAGATTATTGAGCATTGTTATATATAATAGAGTGCGCAGTGGTATCGATTTCTTGATTGTGGTAGCGCACAATTTGAGAATTTAACCCCAAATCGTCCACTGGAAGCTTATTCGAGCGGGAGGCTACGAAGAAGATCCAAAAGAAGTTGTGTCTTGCTCAATATTCCGATTCTGGTAGTGATTCCACGTAAAAAATTAACTTCTCGTTAAGCTGAGAAGTTTTCCTGATATGGTTTTCCTGTAGCCAGGGGTCTTGAAGAATGTTTCTGTGGTGAATCAGAGATTATTATTACCTTGTTACTAAGAGCGCTTCTCGCTAGTGATCACTTTCTATTCCATAGCTCGTTTGTATTAGCACATTATTGCGATTATTTCAACAATGTTCTTACACGAAGTTTAGTGAATTAAAGCCTCATAATTACGAAGGTTTACGTTTTATACAACAGTTTCATTGCCTCCAAAATATTATAAAACGTTGCTGTCAACCAGCACGCTCATGGGAAGGAGATCAGGTCCACCGAACATCTTTGATTGAACATCTTCGCCGATGGTTGCTGCTTTCAAGGAAATAAAATACCTCTGGGTCCATGACGAATGCAAACGAGCAGTTCACACCCTCCTAGGAAACAAACAGAAGCCCAGCGTGCGTCTGAGAGGCCCAGAGGCTCTTCCAACGACGACCACCCTTAATTTCAAGTAATCAATCATTGGGGAGAGGGGGAGAGGACTAGACAGATTAGAAACGAAAATGCTTACCACAAATCTTGAGCGGGGCTTCAAGCTCAAGGAGGATCGGCTGTTGTAGGAAAATCTCCCTCGACTTGAGGCAAAGGCCTCGAACCTCCGCTTCCGTCATGGTCACGATTTTTCCTGGACGACATCCTCGGACTGCCAACAAACATGAGAAACGTATAAAACGTACATTCAATACAAGCTGCTGTAGCACCCAAAAGACAACCTGAACGTGTTCATTATGTCTTCAGTTCACATGTCGACGGTGAAGAATTGAGACCTCGTATCTCCATTTTTGTCAAAAACGGGATTTTGGTTTGAAGTAGGTAAGTTCCTTGGTTTTACCGATTTTAGCGCTCTTGGTGGATTTTTGAAGTATTTCGGCTCAAAAGTGAAACTTAGAGGTGAAACGAATTTCAAATTGACGGAATAATAAAGAAAAAGAAATAAGGACGCCTTTTCGCTCCCCTGTAAAGTATGCAAAATGTGAGATACGAGGCCTCAATCTTCACCGTCGATTTCTGATTATTAATAATTAATAATCTTTACAATTATTGTTTTTAACTGTATTCTTCCTGAAAGCCATGGGTTTTTTAACTGTTAATGGGTTAAATCTTTCAAATGGCACGGAGACATGTAATAAAAAGGTGTGTGGAAAATTTCAAGTCGATTGGTCCCGTTACCCAGGCTGTAGACTCATCAAAGTGGTCACTATAAGCCTAAAATTTCTGCGTTTTTTTAATTGTTTCTAGAACTTTTTTTTAAATGGCTCTGTCTGAAGATGAATCGAAGCTCAGTGCAAAATTGCATGTCAATCGGTAAAGGTGGAGAGGCTGTAAGGTGAGGTGGAGAACAAAGTAAGGGCTAAAAACAGGGGTTTTGAAGTCTTTTGAGTGAATCTTTTGAAAGACACTGTCTGAAGATGAATCGAAGCTCAGTGCAAAATTGCAAGTCAATTGTTAAAGGTGGAGAACAAGGTAAGGGCGAAAAATCAGGGGTTTTGAAGTTATCGTTAAGTTTAATTTGATGATAACCGGTCTAGCTGTCGGTGACCTAACCTGTCTGGAGCATATTTAAAGGTGGGTATGAAGCTTACTATTTTTACCTTTTCCTCACAACAGGACCCTTTTATTTCTTGGAAATTTCCGTCGGCAAATATTTGCAGTTGAAGGCGGAGGCTTATGTAATGAAAAACCAACTGGGTTCTCAAGTCAAGGCGTAGATATTAATATTTGTACGGCTCGGAGGGTTTTTTCGCATCACCTGAATTGGATTACTAACCTCAACTCGATGACGTACATGGTACCTAATTTTGTTTCACAGACGACAAATACAACGCGCAAAAGAAAGTGAAATTATACCGAGAAAAGGGCATTCACATTTAATCAATACTTGTTGTTGATACTTTATCTCTCAAGTACAAATATTAGTTTTACCAGTGCGATCATCATACGAAACTTTAGTGCTTATACACACCTAATAGACACACTGACATCAACGAGCAACATATAACTGACACAAACACCACTCCCTCCCCACATTAGCCTACCAGTAATATTGTGATTAAATTGATTGATTGATCGATTCTGGTAGTATTCTCCAGGGTGGTTTTCTCTAGTACTGCTTTTCAATTTAGTTTTGCCAGTACGACCATAATACGAAACTTTAGTGCTTATACACACTTAAGGTAAGACAAACCAGAGCAAGTCCATGGCATTGAAACCACCAGGTGCTCCGACGATGCTTTGGAGTATTGGCTTGATTGGGTTTATTCAATGAACAGAAAGTTTGAATACTCAAAATAAATAGCAGAAACCTTCCAACTATGTATGTTGAAACCTTCCAACTGGAACGATTCATTAGAAATAATTGTCACTTCACCTACCAGTTCCTCATGGATCAAGTGTTCTTATAGGTACACTCAAAACGATATAACAGGTCGAAACACTTGAAACATCAACTCATTAAATAATCAAAAGTACACAACGTTTCATCCTTACGTCGGGTGTCATTTGAGGATGGCGTTAACTAAAGCTCTAAAAATACTTTCTCCTTGAACGCAGTCACCTGTCGCCTACTAGAAAATCCACCAAGACTGCACCAAAATATCCGAATCTGAGACTACATATTCATGGGAAAACAACCACGCGCAAATGGGGTTGAGTCTTTGAGACGTACGTCAGGTGTTCAACATGAAGTGCAACGGGTTATCCTCAAACATCAAAAATGCTGTCAAAAACGCATGTTATCTCAATTTTTATTACCAGAAATCTGAGTGAATAATTACTATCAGACGTCCCGATGAACAGACATCGGGTTCAACTTAGAATGAAAAGTGAAAGGAACCCAAGCTACAACTTGGAAAAATTATATTAAGTATATTCTGGCAAGTAGCCGCCAAGTTGTGCAATCCATATTACTTCAGGTAACGCTGAGCCCCCAAACTATTTAATAATTTTATTCGTTGAGACGGGCTGAACGCGCGAATTCCAGTAAATAAGGCGAAATTGGAAGAATTGTACGTAAATAAACCCAAACGAGACCTTGAAGTTCGTGATAGAAAAGGTTGGGTGGCTTCTCTCCAAACTTCGATGCAAACGCGATCCGCTGACAGAACTCCGTCGGGAAATTGTCGTCAACCGTCAATATAACTTTTTTGCGCTCAACTACATCCAAAAATAAATGGGAAATTAGAGTAAATACCTTCAAGAAGCCGTTCGATTAGTTTGTCGATGTTGAAGTCCAGGTCAGACATTTTCTATGATACTGTGACGTCACCAGAGGGAGGTCACGTGACCAACTGAACGCAGTGAACGGGAAACTCCGTGGGGAAGTGCACCAAACTCTCCCTTCTCCTCTCCAGTAATCCCACCTCCTTTTATAACGAAAAAAAACTCGGAATTTAATTTGCCATATCAGTGTTGATCGAAGAAAGAGTGAATTATTGAAAAAGTGAATTATTGAGAAAGTGAAAGAGTGAATTATTTGTCAAGTGGCGAGAAATATGATTTGGTTTGAAACACTAATAACACAGAGAAGGTATACACCATTGGGTAACCATTAATTCAAAGCCATTCGGAAGATTACTTTCAAAATACGCAGCTTTATGTATGTTTAATTGTGTATTATCACTTGGCTCAATATATATTTAAAAAATAATACTATCACCAAGTGTTACATTCAAGGAGTCATCGTTCAAAAGTAAGGATATGACCATCATGTAGTTTATCTTTAGGGAATGTGGTTTCAACTTCATGTAACTCTGGTGCCTTGATCAAGAACTACCTTCTCTGAGTTACATCGATGTTTTGGAGTAACGATGTATCGAAACTATGTATTAACTTTTCATGTTGATAACAACTTCAATGTTGAAGTTCACAATCGAAATTTGAAGGCGTAATAACCCTGTCCATTATTCATTGAAATATCAAGGCCTTGGACTTATAAGTATTGGACTTATAAAACCGTTCTTCTATTATTATAATAATTATAATTGGTTTTGTGTTGAGGGGACAACAAATAATCGAAAACCAACGATATGTCGCATTTTAATAAAATTTATTAATAAAATTTATTAATAAAATTTATTAAAATGCGACATATCGGTTGGATTTGTGTTGAGGGGACAACAAATAATCGATGTAAAATCATCAGTGTTTTTAATCGATTTATCGCGGTTTATTATACATCGATGTTCAGCCCTTGCCATCCCTTTGTGTTGTGCTCTCATTTAGCGGATGCAAACGCTCATCGTTTCTCGTTACACTTGGTATAAATATTAACCTTTATCTGTCCTTTGGGAAACATTTTGGAGACATTGTGTTTTGTCCATGTTTTTCTCTTGAACCCCCTTTGATTAGTTATGTTGTGCTGGTAAAAGCTTCTTATTTCGATCCGGCTGTGATGAAAGCCGCCACCTAGCTGTAAGCAACGTTCGACGTTTCACACCTCTTCGAGTCGTTTAATTTTGGTATGCAAGTTTTATTGTTGAGAATTTGATGTATGTCGAAGTTGTTGGGGATATCTCGGGAAAATAGTTTACAGGAGATCACTTATGTTCGAATACATGCGCCCGTTGAGATAAAATGGATGCCTCATGAGAACAAACCGTTCCTAGTTTTTTCGAAGGCTACTCACGCAATGCAATGCAATCATGCCTTGCATTTATTGTTCATTTCAATGCACGCCTAAAACCTACTATTAGCGTATGGTTGGTAGAATGTTACATAATAGTGGTGATGATTAGTTCACAAACCGCCAATCGTTGAGCACAGCCAACTTGTGATTGCGTAGGTACGTTAATTATTGTTTTTCCTCAATTTAAATTGACCTAAAGGAATGTTTCTTTCCGTTTACAGTGTTTAGGTTTCTTCGCTCCATAACATGGACGATACTAGTAATCTCGATCGACAAATCGAGCAACTGAAGAAATGCGAGATCATCAAAGAGTCCGAGGTTAAAGCACTTTGTGCCAAAGCTCGGGAAATTTTGGTGGAAGAAAGCAACGTCCAGAGAGTCGATTCGCCTGTGACGGTGAGAATTACAAATTGTCAACTTAGCGCTTCAAGTTACTTCAAGTATTGCTTGTTTTGATTACTCTTACCAACAACGCATTCGTGCTCAAGAAAGACTGAAGTGAAGCCAGAAATAACATACAATTCAGAAAATATGTGAGTGAGGCCTTACACAGGTGAGTTATTGAATCTGAATTGGTGTGTTTAAACGGTAGTAAGTTATACGTGGTTCCTTTTACTTGGAAGTTGGGAATGATGCACATGAATGAACTCGTTGTAGTAGGTAACACAGTTGGAAATCTTTTCAAGGATATCTCAGGCTGTGATTGACTTAGACTTTCGAAATAAATGTCTAAATTCACTACATTAATAAGAAAAAGCTCCCTGGTCGTCCGATTTTTGAAATTCATAAAAATATTTTTAATTGTGGCTAACTTTTATTATAAAAATGGCTTACGTAAGATAAATTGTAACTTATTCCACTAAGTTAATATCACAAACTGTTTTGTAGTAACAAGCTTGCTCTCATTTTAAATACTTGATACATTTCAGGTTTGCGGCGATATCCACGGCCAGTTCTACGACCTCAAGGAGCTGTTCAAAGTGGGCGGAGATGTTCCAGAAACCAATTACTTGTTCATGGGAGACTTCGTCGACCGCGGATTCTACAGTGTTGAAACATTCCTGCTTCTTCTCGCACTGAAGGTTCAAATAAAATTTTATTCTTTTTCGATTCAAACTCTTTTCTATGAAATAAAAAGCCGAAAGTACCAAATCTTACGGTTTCTCTTAAAATTTGATGAATGTAACGACCCCTAAAAACTAGAATTCGTCAATTTTTGTTGCATTTCGTTAGTCGGAGCGATTCGCAAAACATTTTGGTTAAGATCGATTGGGCGACGTTACATTCTTTGCGAATCTCCTCCCACTATTTAATGATTCGAAGCGAATCACTATTGGTAGAGGGCCTCGTGACGTGGGGAGTCCTCGATAGAACTGTCACCGTTCTTCAGTGTTAATTTCTTGAAAGCATTGTTTGAGAATTGGGCGGTAGCTGGAGCTCGGATTCACAAAATTTCTGGGCAATCTCAGACTGGAACTAGAAATTAGTTCTGGTCTTTTGGAAGAAGTTCTAGACCAAACGAAGGGATTGCTGAAAATTTGCTTGTATGGGAGTTGTTGTTTTGTTGATATCACTACGAATCGCTTTTGTCCAGTAGTGTTCCGTTCGTTATTTTGCGACGCGTTAAATGGCAGCGTGTTGTGATTCATCTTCGTTTCCAGAATAATCACCTAAATTACCTCATCCCTCTATCACGTGATGATTATTCAATATTTCTTGTTCGGGGCCTGGCCTCTCCATGAGCTCTGCCATATCCCTACCAAATATCTACGTTTTGTAATCAGATGCAGTGTTTTGTATACATGAGCAACGAGAACATACCCCCCCCCCCTCCCTAAGTGTTGCTGTGAACCTCTCCGTACCGCTGTTGCGTGTTCTTGCCTCTTCGTCACTTGTGTCTGAAAATTCATTGTTCAACCAAAAATAATTTTTCGTGAAAAAGAGTTTTTTTAAAAACACTTTCATTAGAACTTCACGGAGTTTCGGTTGAACAATGAATTTTTATAAACAAGTAACAAAGTGGCAAGAACACGCGATAGCAGTATGGAGAAGTTCATAGCAAGTCTGAGGGGCCAGCCCCTTAAATAGGTTCTGGCTGCTGATAGATAGTCCTGGACTAACAATAATCCGAAACTTGGCAATGAATTAGACACTAACCCCCGTGGTGTCGCAACCTACAAAATTTGTAGGTATTTAATACCTGCTTCCCAGTGTTGCTAGACGACTGATTACGTCATCACGCCAATTGCAAATTCGTAAAACCCATTTAGGTTCGTCATCTAATCAATTTCCATTTTCCTAGTCAGGTATCAATTTCTATTTTCCAGGTCAGGTATCCCGACAGAATCACGTTGATTCGTGGAAACCACGAGTCGAGACAGATTACCCAAGTATACGGTTTCTATGATGAGTGCCTCAGAAAATATGGTAGCATAACTGTTTGGCGCTACTGCACAGAGATTTTCGACTATCTCTCTCTTTCGGCGATTATTGACGGCAAGGTACAGTTTCAAAATATTACGTACTTGTTTTATCCCAAGTGTTGCAGCGTTTTGATACTTGATACTAAAACTTGAGTGGTTCATTCAACGGCCCAAAATGAGTGTCTAGTACTTGGAATAATCCGAAATTTGGCAAAAAAAGCATAATTAGTCCAACTGAGTTGATTCTCTTAAAAAATTGCCTTTCATTGCGCCAACGTGTAATGCATGAAAGATTGATATTAATAGTCTGAGTGAGTCCCGCTCTTAGCTGAGTGAGTACAGGTGTCACTTGAGTGAGTCGGAGTCTCATTTGTGTATGTGGTAACTATTACAGACAATAATTATAATTTAAATTGAAAAGTGGACGAATTTTCATCTACAAAATATTCATTCATTCATGGAATCCATTTAGCTCAATCTAACAATAAAAGTTGCATATAATTTAGCTCTTTGGAATCCTGACCATGAATCAGGTCGTCAAACTCCATTGCAGCAAGTAGATTAGTTTGACGGCACATTGGGTTGTTACCGAACCAAATGCGTTATAGGAAACATCGAATTATAAACCAACACTTAAGGTACCTATACGGAGCCCTAAGCTTACTGCAGAGACTCGGTAGTTTTCACCCCACCAATGCTCAAGACTCGTTCGTAGGCTACGAACAAGACTTCTGCGCTATCTCACAACTTCTAAGTTAGATATTTATTTATACTGGTCTTGATCGATTATTTTAAATTCAAGGTGTTCAGACCCAACATTTTAATACCAAGTTGCAACAAACGTACAATGGGAAACGCGTGTGTTGGAAACTCACCTGGAGATGACTCATATAACCATGTCGTTCATTTGACCAAATGTTATCAGACAAATACCATGGCAAGAAAAGGGCAAAAGCCCCACAGTATTTGTGGGGCTGGAGCAAGTCTTGCTCGGTAGGGGATCCTCCTTGGATGGATGGGTGAGGGAAAAGCATAGGAGGCTTTGGGAGGACATCTCGGCACCAACTTTTGGGAAGTTGACAATGGCAGCACCTTGTAGAAGGAGTTCAGAAGCACTGGAACTGCCAAGGAGAAAAATTAGGGGCACCAGTGCTTCCGGAAACATCGGCACAGAAACTGAGTATACACGGGAGATCCGTCATGCAGACTTAGCGGAGAGGAGGACGTAACGGCGCGTGTCCAGCACTCAAAGCTCGACGATATCGAATCTTCAGGTCCTTAGTAGCGGAAGAAGTATCGTGTCGGCAAACAGCCTGATTGGGGGGATCATCAGTCTGGCACAGGTTATGGACCGGACCCAGAGCCTGTAGGTCGAGCTAGGGCAACGTCCCACACAATAAGCCCAAGTTTCAGTGCGGCGGGTGGGGATCGGCCCCATCCTGAATCACTGCTACAATCTATCTAACAAACCAACAACGCTTTTCAATTCACACCCAAAATTTGTATCGTTTGTTATTATTGTGTCTTTGTGTAATTCTAGATATTCTGCGTCCATGGTGGGCTGTCTCCCTCGATTCAAACTCTCGACCAGATCAGAACTATCGACAGGAAACAAGAAGTTCCTCATGATGGACCCATGTGCGACTTGCTCTGGTCCGATCCCGAAGGTTGGTTTCTTTCAATATACTGATTTATTATTTCATGAAAACTGCGAGTTGTATTCGTAGGTTTCTCGTGATCAATTGAAAGATTTTGAAAATACCGCTACAAAATTTCATGGTTTTACGCAGATACCCAAGGATGGGGAGTGTCGCCTCGCGGTGCCGGATACCTATTCGGGAGCGATGTGGTCGCTCAGTTCAACACAGCCAATCACATTGACATGATTTGCCGGGCTCACCAACTTGTCATGGAGGGCTACAAATGGCATTTCAATGAGACTGTTCTCACAGTGTGGTCTGCTCCTAACTACTGTTACAGGTGATCTATCGTTTTCTGTACAATTACTATTTGCCAATACGTTCACCAAGTTCAACGGAACAATTGGGATGATTAGTAGAGTCAATTTGGAGGAGTATCTTATCGTTAGAGGGACTTGCTTCGGCTGAATTACAGAAGTGGAAATTCAGGCTTGATTTGCAGGTGCTAGGCTTTTATCAGAGCCTAGAAAAACCTAAGAAAAACAGAGCGTGCTTTGATTTCTAGGTTGATTTCGTTCTGTTTTCCCCCTCTGTGATCGATTCTGTTCTATTTTGTTTCTGTTATTTTTGTTGTTTGTGATGGATATAAAATTCATATCCATATATTTATATATTTAATATAGTCGATTGGGATTCGTTCAGCAGTGATGACGAAAATGCTGCATTCTCTGACTTTGTGGAGTGGGAAAGACATGGTGCGACAGAGTGTAGGCCACAAAAGGGGTGTGATGGCGAATGTTTCCGAATGGACAAAGAAACTGTTGTTTTCGTACTATCGAAAATAGAGGACCAATGCGAGTCCACTACAGACAGGAATAATTCTATCGACTTTATTACAAATTACCGAGCGCAAAAACGGGGGATTTCACACGGCCTTCGATTATTACAGTATCCATGCTCCTAAGCGTCAGTTTGATAATAATTATCAAACAATTATTGTTTGATAACAATTATTGTCAGTTAACTTGATATTGATAAATGCTTCTATTCAATAAGCAACGGTTATCAATAACAATTATTATTTGATAACAATTATTGTCAGTTAACTTGATATTGATAAATGCTTCTATTCAATAAGCAACGGTTATTTATAACTGTGGTTCAGCCAACTGCCTGTGTAGCGTTGCAATTGATAAACCGGCCCTAAAAGGTTTAGGTATTTTGTGTTGAGTAAGAACGATGAGATCTAGGAGCAATAAATAAAACTTTATACGTCTGTTGAGTCTACAACTGAGGGGCCTATAAAAAAGGGTTAAATTTTAGTTTATTGTAGTGGACTATAACTATAATGGTATAACTGACTGCAAATAATTAAAGTTTTAGTGTTTCCTACAGTCTGCCTTCACTGATTGATAAGGTTGAAGGAGTGCATTTTTGAACTAGACTCTTGTTGTTCATCAAGGTATCATGTTTTGTTTTACTGAATATTGTTAACGGTTGCTGACTAATTCACTGGTACATTTCTCATATCTCCAGATGCGGTAATGTTGCCGCCATATTGGAATTGAACGAACACCTTCAACGGGACTTCACGATATTTGAAGCAGCTCCCCAGGATTCGAGGGGCATACCCTCGAAGAAGCCCCAAGCTGAATATTTCTTATGAGAGAACCAATGACGAAGGTTGGCTACCCTGTGTGGGCCCCGTTGCTCCCAGGCCTGCCAGTGTCTCCACAGACTCAGCTTCGGCTCTTCACAATACTTTGGGACCGCCCCTAATTTATAACAACATTCTTTCCGTCATTTTTACACTGCGAAGGTACTTGATATATAGGCATATAATCTAGGTGAAATTAACTGTGTACAAACTCCTCTGGTTTTAATGGTTTTTACAATAATATAGTTCCCATACTGTTGATTATTTATATAAGCAAGCTTACTAGAGTTTGACAGTGATTTCCGTGGATCGCTCTTGATATGATGTAAATTCTACCTAATTAAATATTTTGAAATCACTTTGCCTACTATAATTTTCTATACCAAGCTTTAGACGTACACCACTTACCTTATAACATATTCCCCATCATACCTGGATGGTAGGATGATTAGCTTGCTGTAATTGCACCACTCACATCACTAGGAGATCACCTTCCAATGCAGGGGTTTAAATGAAGAAACCATAAATTGAAACAACTGTTGTAATTCTACAGCTTTCTAGATTCGTTATCACAAAAATAGTTCATTACAAAATTTGTATAATTTAATGATATGATATAGTTCCTGACATTTTTACGTTAGGGGGCGCAGACCCTGGATTTACTCAGTTCTTCACGTTAATTTTAGTTCTTATAGCTTCATCGTTGTCGAAAATATTCCTAATATGGATTAGTCTTCATTGTTACCTGGCCGAATTCTCCAAAATTGTGCGATTTAGGAAAATTCCAAATGTAAAATTATGATGAATAAAATTTTTAAACAAAAATCTCGCCGTCATCGACATTTTAGATGGATGAAATTCGAGGAGTACAATAATTATTACAACATGCGAAAGTACGTAATAAACGTGGAAAACAATTTCACGTGATTTTGAAATAGACGCAGGAAATTAGTATATCTGCACTCTGGTGGCAGCCAGGTCAACTTCACAAAGCTTGGCTCCATGTTCAGCGTCATCTCTTGGTAGGGTTGGGAGGTGTGGTTCCCGTCCTGCGTCTCATCACTGGCCCAACTAACCGCGAATGTGCACAGTGTTACAACAGACTGGTGGCCAAATTTAGTGATTTTCCTCGAGGTCAGCTGGATTACAATAATTGTATGTGAAGCACAGCTGGAACAGGGTTTGGGGTACCGTCAGGTGAGAAACTGAATTTTGGGTTTCACCACTCTTGGGCCCAGCGCAAATAGGACTCTGAGGAGAGGTGAATGTGACTCACGTCACGGCGCCAAGAGATTTCCATGGTGAGTGAGATGACTTTTGATCTGCTCCGCCTTTAAGCCCTCATTGTGAACAAACGGCTGGTCGTACAAGGCTCTGGGTGGTCTTGCAAAATTCTACTAAAATAAACTATTCAAAGGTCCACAAAAAACTACACCGTTCATTTTGAATTTTTCGAGATATGACTTTTGCTAAATTCATTTTGAACCCCTTCCTATTGACCTAGGGTTATGAAAAGTTTCAAGGATCTTTGCAGGGATGGTCCGAACCCATAAACCAAATTGCGTAATTTTAGCACGACGGTAAGTGGTAATTTTTGTGCTGTTTCATTAGCCATTCCAGTGTCATGAACACAAGCGCACTCACTACTGAGGCGAAACCGGCGTTCCTATTGGCGCTCACCACCTGCGCTGTGCTCACCATCCTCTGTTTCTATTTGCGCCTTGTTTTGAAAAGGAGATAACTTTCGTTTTAGTTTGGTATTTGTGCACCAACTGAATGGGGCGTCTGAGTGGGCTGGAGCCTGTTTTGAATAAGTTTGGAAACGCCTCCAGTTCATATCTCGTCCAGGTGGCCAGTTTCTTCAACCAGGTTGACATACCCTTGTATGCTGCCCGTTGGCTGTTCAGACTGAGGACAGTAGTCGTAAATTTGAATGGCAAACCGTACGGATTGAGCACAAGTGCTCTCTTTGCAACTTGCGTGTTTGTGAAGATGTACCTATTTCACTTTTTGTGCATGGGGTTCAAGCCTTCGAACATCCTTAAACATTATCTTAAATGATGGGTTAGGCTGGCACAAGCTGATTCTATACTACCGCTTTACATGGAGATACAGGTCATTTCTTGTTCAGCAATTTCTAAATCTAGACCAGAAGAGTCTCTTTGTTTTTTCTTGTTTGATTTTTGGTCTTGAAGTATTTACTTTCCTAAACTTATTACTAATTATTGATTTATACGCTCGATCTCCGGCGGATGGCTGCATGCAGCCATGCTGTATTGCTTATGGGCATCGTTATGGATATTTATGCAAGATGCAAATTATAAAAATATTTCTATTCTATTCTATTTCGTGCCCTTAGCTACCACTATATTATTATTTTGATTGACTTGTGGCCTCAAGTTCATATTAATTTGGTCTGCCAATGCAACTACCTTAAGATAAAACCCTGAACAGGTACCAGCCTACTCTCAATCACAAGACATCAAGCACCCAAATTCATCGCACGTGACAACGTTACTACCTATTCGGAAAACTCGTCATCCACATCTCATGGTCTGCTGAAAAAGAGATCTTGAGAAGAGTGTTTCTCGAATTGAACCTGAAATAATTCCAAATTCAATCTTAAGACAGATACTCGTTCAGGTTCTGTCGCAGGTCTTTCCTGAGGATTTTCCCAGAAGCGCTTTTCGGGATGGTGTCGACGAATATGAAATCATCGATCCTCTTGAACTTCGTCAGTTTGTCGGACAAGAATGTCTTGAGGGGCTCTGGATCTTTCTTGGTGCCTTGTTTGAGCGTTACAAACGCCACCGGTTTCTCACCTTTAACCGGGTCCGGTGCCCCTACGACGGCGGCGTCCATCACGTCTGGGTGACTACGCAGGATCCCTTCCAGTTCTGCGGGTGCAACCTAAAAACAGAAATGTGTGAATTGAAAAAAAATCAAATAATGTGGAACTTTCTTGATGTATGACATCGAGTTGTGATTTATGTCAGTGACTTCAAAAACTCAGCTTTTATGGCGTCCCTACAAGATGGTTAATAATATTGTAACGTAATTGACTTGTGCAAGAAGTATTTAATTTGTACACTGTTCAGCATGTGGTTTTTACAATTAGCAGGCTGAGCTAAGTTATAAAGTTATACCCATTGGGCAGTTTGCATGTACGAGAGCGTAGATCTATCGGTCCGCGCCCTCCGTTCAAGGAGCATCTTTGCCCTCAACACATTCTGGTGTGTGGGTCCAATGCTCCTCATTTTTCAACAACTCCTTGACTCTACCCATGTCGCGCATCCAAAGAACGTGTGGTGCGCATCATCATCCACATCCCGGCAGCTGCAGCACGATGGTGTATTCACCTTTCCCATTTAGTACAAGTAGGCGTAGAAAAGTCCATGTCCTGATAAGAACTGAGTCAGGAAATAGTTCACTCCTCCATGCCCCCTTTGCAGCCACACCTGGATACATCTCCCTCTCAACTCACCCGTCTACATTTCCTGTTATCTTGTGATTGTGCGGTATGGGTATTACAGTAGCCAGGAACTGGTACTGTGTCCTGTAGGCGCATGCAATCCGCAGTGATCCCCCACGCTGCACAGCAGTCAAGCGCTAACTACAGTATGCAACATTCAGTGCATTTGCCTACTGCTCCGCCCCATAACTAACTTCGACATGTCATCTGACCATTGCGACCTTTATAGTATGAAGCCATGAGAGAATTTTTGAGGAATTCAAAAAAGCAAACGCAATAACAGACGAAAGACTGCAAAATTCGAGTGAAAAAAGTATCAAACTCAGTGAATCTTTTTGTTTTAATAGCCATCTACTGTGCAGAGGCATCCTGTGTCCGATAGAATTAGAATACTATTTTGTATTTAATAATGTTCTGTCGTCGCCTATTTGACTGATTTATTGAAAATAATTGAAATTTCATTTCCACATAAAATTAACAGAGGTCTTTTGTACTGAGAGTACGTCATCCTGATAGGCTCAACACATATTAGGAATGTAATAAGCACCTAATTTACAGACAAACTAACTTGAAATCCATTGACTTTGATCAGCTCCTTCAGACGGTCTGTTATGTAGAAGTAGCCGTCCGAATCATAGAGCCCGATATCCCCAGTATAGAACCAACCGTCTTTCAGCACATCGTCCGTCGCCTTCTGATTATTCCAGTATCCCTTCATCACCTGGGAATAAGAATCAATCATTTGGATGAATAGGGTGTGCGCATGGGTCGGAAAGTCGCATTTTTGACCCCATATTCGTTTTTAGCGCACATAAAAATCGCTTAAGGACCAATTGTCAGGTCAAAACTCATTAAACTGGTTAAAGTGAAAATTTACAAGAAAGAAGCGAGCGTTCGAAAAATTACTAATTGTGAGGGTCTACTTTTTGTGATGCAGTGTGGAACCTCACTATTTAAACTTTGAGGAAGGTACTAGCTGGATGTTTGGTTCAGTAGGTTCGGACAAGGGGTTTTGAGATAGCGTGAAGGATAATCTATGTTACCGGGGGTATTGGGCCCCGCACTCCAGATTAGAGGTAAGGGTTACCTATGACAGGCGTTACCAGATACGAATATCTGCACTCCTTGTCATATACAGGAAAGAAAAAGAAGAAAGATGATGAGAAATAAGTTAGCGGTCGGCACCAGATACGTGTATCTTCACACACCGTTCACTTAATTCCAATGGGAGGAAAAACTGACCAATTTTTAAAGAGAGCTGAATTTTTTGATAACTGAGCCAACTTGTGGAGGAAAGGTTTTTTGGTTTGAATAATAAGGCTTGAGTATGAGTAGGTTCGTACCAAGAGCTTCTACCAGACTGTCATAGTTGCTTCTGGCTGGTCAATGTTATATAGGGACTCCCTCTCTCTACCATCCTCCCTTGCAAAGGGAATGATAGTTGATCTGTCTTGGGAAAAACTTTGATCGGCCCCAGTACCGAAACTAATGGCGGCACAGTACGTCCACCTAAAGACTTTACCAAGCACTCTACAGCGATGGGAAAATCTTGAATTGTTAAGTACAGATAACGGTCTTACTTGAGGTCCTTTGACGACTATCTCGCCCGGTTGATCTGGGCCTAGAGCCTTCCCAGTTTCAACGTCTATCACCTTGACGTAGGTGTTGAGCGCTGGAGGCCCGACGGAGGCGGGGTTCCGAATCTTTTCGGGCATCGAGCACACAAGTGGCGACGTCTCCGTTAGACCATATCCTATAATCGAAAAAAAAAGACTTCACTTAGACAGTAGAATGATGTGGAATAAGTGGACCTCACTATTGGTTATTTGTTAAAAATACGGGCAAGCCCAATTACAATTTGTTTAATTATAAAGTATATAACAAGAATTAAGAAAAGTACAACAATAATTGTTGTACTTTTCTTAATTCTTGTTAATATCCACTAGAATGACATAAAATATGTTGAATCTAAGGAAGGCTTTGAGTGGCGATTAGGACTGTTGAGAATTATTTATATAAAATGTTTTTTATTCGGGATAAGGGAAAGATCAAGGTCGGGATGAAACTGCAGCATACCATTAAATATAAATTTTACTTCATGGGGGTCTGTGGTATAGATAAGTTGTCAAGCTGAATGGAATTTGAAATAGTGAAGCCGAGCGAGAATGGAATTGATGGATTCAAAAATTGATTTGTCCAAGAAGTGAGGGGCATTCGATTGGTCCGTTAACCAACATGCGGAGAAAAGCAATGTGTGTCCATTTATGCCGGTCCTCGAGCAAGCGCAAGCTGCAGACGCGCAACCTCGCCCTATAGTCAACCTCATCAGAAGGGTCATGTAACATGAAGGCTACATAACGAAGACATTTCTTCTGTATCCGTTCCATGTGTATCCCTAGTCAAGTCCAATGTCTTTGTGATCTGCTGAGCCGGGTAGGTCGTCCGGTGGTGGGTGCTGGGGAAGGGGAGGTAGAAATGTTGATTGTTACATTTTGTCGAATAAGGGACTCAAATGAGACGAGGCTTGGCCAAAACAAGATTGAATACATAAACAAGATGCATACAGAGTAGGTAAATGGAGACAGAATAAAATGATAGATAATATCTATCATTTTATTCTGTCTCCATTTACCTCTAATTTATCTTGTCTGTTGTGTCTTCATCACTTAAACTGTCATATTATGACAGTTTAAGTGATGAAGACACAACAGACAAGATAAATTAGAGAAACAAGATGCATACAGAGTAATTGTCGTGGTAACAATAGTCGGGGAGGTCGTCCAACATCCAAGAAGGATCTAAATAGTGATACAGGAATGTACGGGTCGGTACACAAGGTATGAGCAGAGGACATGGAGAGGAGATGGACGTTGGAAAGACTCTGCCATGGATCCGTTCACGTATCCATACACGTATGGTTTGCATAACCCACGAACGATCTGGGGGCGCAACCCGAAGCTGCAATGCTCCTATGAAGGTCCTAAACGTTGGATGTCCTTTCCCTCTCCAAAAAAACCCTAGTAGGATATAATAAATATACCAAGGGATACCAGGTTATTACCCCATTGTTCCACATTCTACATTCATCTTAATTATTAATACGAGATTACTTTGACCAGTAACTCACCTTGCTTGTACTCTGCTTGAGGTCTTTTCTTCGCCACTTTTTCTATATCTGAGCTCGAGCAAGGAGCCGCACCTGTGACCACGCTTTTCAGTGATTCTATTGTGTCAGCAGTCACTCTCGGGCTGGTCCCTAAGTAGATAACCAGAGGAGGCACTACGTACAAGATGGTGGCCTGTGATCAGATCGAAACCAATAAATACTTAAATAATTTATTATTTAAATGATTAATACAGTGATTAAGAAGGTACAGACAGAGCAGAACAGTTGTCTTAAGAATCTCCATGGACGCGGCGAGTTCGTGAGAAATTGCGTCCGTTACTCCACAGCTGGAGATGGAGAATTTTGATGGGAGTTTCGCCATCCTACAAAAAGCTGCAGGAGCTGTTGCTGGTTCAAATGCCGCTGGAACACCTCAGATTTCCCCATCAAGCCACCTCTTCATTATTCACTATTCTCCACTTACAGCCCTAATGAACTGAGGTGGAACAGTTTTCTTTAGTTTTCACAGTTCGAAAAGTACATAATAGATTTGGACATAAGTATTCATGGGTTTCGCTCTTTAGTGTGTCACGTCGGTAATACTCATACATCCATTAGAATTCATATCAGTGCACTCCTGACCATTAGATTAGTTCAAGGGTCCAGAGAAATACCTAACCAATTATATAACTTTTTGTCACGTATCTTGATTTGTACATTGTTGGATTCAGGAAATCGTGCTCTACATCTGAGTAACTAGAAACGAGTCACAAGGCTTGGAAGTGATGGTTGGTGGACAGGAAAGCAACCAAGGCCCAGCGCATATTGAACCCAGCCCTCGCCCCACCCACGTGTGTATAGTTCTGTGAAGCACAGTAGCCAATGAGTTGCTACACGTTCGACTTAGTTTTTGTGGGCGTAGGTACCGTTCCAAATGGATTTTGAAACGTTAATCGAATTCGTTTTCTGTTATGAGAACTAAAATGAAGGATTAGCTGTGAGATAAAATTGGTGCAGATTTATGCCAATTCTAATCAGTTCATGTACTTCACTGAACTGCTCTCTTGTGAGCCAAAAATTATTTTTAAACACTTCATCAGTAACTTCCTAAAACAGGTTGAACTCTCCGTAAGTATTCCTCCCAGCTAAATAATTACTTTTTTCTTTAATTCCTCTTCCTCTTCACTTCTCACTTTCTGATAGGCATTTTTTTTTAAATATTGATTTATTTGGCATTACATACAATTTGCATACAGCCATATATAATGTAAGACATTGATTACTTACATTTAGAGTTATTGATTACTTACAATTAGACTGAGTTGTATTTTAATGTTGCATTTAGATAAAAACTTAAATATTTCTTTGTAGACCTCTACGTTGCAACGTTGGTTGATGACAAAAGAGAACTCTGTAAATTCTTGACACAACGGTTCATTATCTTCTTTGTACAGATCACCCTACTGTCTAGATCACTAGGTCTAAATGTCTAGATCCTAAATGTTAGATTAATTATTATTATCAATTATCACTAATTATTAACAATTTTATCAAGTACCTAGTGAAAATTATTATAATTTATTGTTAGGTATTAATAATTCGTATTTACTATTAATAATAATAATTATTAATTATGATTAATTAATACGATATAATTCTGGGGTTTTTAATACTACGTCGGTAATAATTTTTCTATAAAAGAAGTACCTACCAACAAACATTCGAAATTACCTTCATTTCAGTAGCACGAAAAGCACCTCAGAACAACAAACTCGACATCACTTAAGCCATATGATGTTCCAAAGAGCTTGTTAGAATGAAAATGGACCTGTATTTCAACAGTTTTAAGAGAGGATTGTCAAGTTTCATTCACGATCGTGTTGTGAGGCACAATCTTTGAGCCGTCATTGTAAACGAACGGCTGGTCGTACAAAGCTGCGGATGGTCTTAAAAAATTCTACGGAACAAACTCTATCTAAATATGAAATAAAAAACATACCGTTCTATGTGAATTTTTCGAGATATAAGATTTTCAAATTTACAAAATTCATTTTGAACCCCTTCCCCTTGTCCTAGGGTTATGAAAAGTTTCGAGGACCATTGTGGGGTTGGTCGAAACCCATAAAAAAAAAAATTTCGTAATTTTAACTCAACGCTAACTGGGCAAAGTGCCGCGGACGGCGTACCGCGGACGGACGGATTTTTTTTTATTCGATTTTCTGAATCTACGTATCTTGAAACGTAAACCAACAAATTTTGAGGGGGGGTTAAAATTTTTTTTTCTTTGGGCGATTCCAATGGTTCATTATCGAAGATAATAAACCAAAATGAAGTACGAGGTACGCGGTGTGGGTGTGGGAGGGGGCGCAGAGACATAAAAGGTCTCGTCGTATGACGCACTAGTTGGCCGTATCACGTCATACGCTCGTGCGTCATAGGCACTGACGTACTTGTTGGGCACCTGCCAGCCGTCTTACGTCATACGCTCGTGCGTCATAGGCGCTGACGTACTTGTTGGCCACCTGCCAGCCGTCTTACGTCATACGCTCGTGCGTCATAGGCTCTGACGTACTTGTTGGCCACCTGCCAGCCGTCTTACGTCATAAGCTCGTGCGGCATAGGCTCTGACGTACTTGTTAGCCTCCTGCCAGCCGTCTTACGTCATACGCTCGTGCGTCATAGGCGCTGACGTACTTGTTGGCCACCTGCCAGCCGTCTTACGTCAGACGCTCGTGCGTCATAGGCTCTGACGTACTTGTTAGCCTCCTGCCAGCCGCCTTACGTCATACGCTCGTGCGTCATAGGCTCTGACGTACTTGTTGGCATCCTGCCAGCCGTCTTACGTCATACGCTTGTGCGTCATAGGCTCTGACGTACTTGTTGGCCTCCTGCCAGCCGTCTTACGTCATACGCTCGTGCGTCATAGGCTCTTACGTACTTGTTGGCCACCTGCCAGCCGTCTTACGTCATACGCTCGTGCGTCATAGGCTCTGACGTACTTGTTGGCCTCCTGTCAGCCGTCTTACGTCATACGCTCGTGCGTCATAGGCTCTGACGTACTTGTTGGCCTCCTGCCAGCCGTCTTACGTCATACGCTCGTGCGTCATAGGCTCTGACGTACTAGTTGGCCTCATGCCAGCCGTCTTACGTCATACGCTGGCGCGTCATAGGCTCTGACGTAATGGCCCGCCGGTCGCTTGTGTTCTGACGTGATCTGAGGGAAAGGGTGAATCAAGGGAACAAATGTTTCCCGTTTCAGTTTATTTGCCAAAGCAAAGACATGAAAATGTCAAAAAAATATGTAAATAGGTACCTAAGCCCAACTGTAATGTCAATTTTCTGACAATGAGTTTTCGACTATAGTTTTCATACCTTTTTACTTAAGTACTTATTGCAATTTGAGACTGATAATGAGCTGTTTGCAAATAAAAAGTCTGATAACTACTTTATTACATCTTATTAATCTATTTTCAAGTTCCGATTCACAGTTGAATGTATTTTATTTAGATCTCGTAAAATTCGAAAACGATGGAATGACGAAACCTGTCGACTACTGACTCAAGTGATACTGTCGACTTCTAACACATGTAGGTCGACTACTAGTGCAAAACCATGTCGAAAATGTTGGTCACTGGTATCGACTACTACCTAGAGCATTGGGATTTTTTACAAAACTTGTTTTTCCCTTTTCAGTTAAAAAATTTTTTTACAAAACTTGTTTTTCCCTTTTCAGTTAAAAAATTTTTTTCTTTGGGCGATTCCAATGGTTCATTATCGAAGATAATAAACCAAAAGATTGTCCAAACTGACACTGGTTTTCCTCACAACCACTGGTTTTCCTGACACTGGTTATTTCTTGGTAATAGGTTATCGAGTAACAGCGACCGTCTGGGAATAGGTTGTGGTATTAGGTTATTTTGGTAATAGGTTACCGGCGATTCTGAAACCTTTCCAGCGCTAAACGCGGACTGGGTTTCCACTGGATTTTCAGGCTCACAACCGATCTTGATTCATTAATTGATGAAAAAATTGTTGAATTAAAATTGTTTTAATTCTCATCATTAGCTCCTATGACAACTTTATGTTGTTATTATTCCTACATACTGATACATGTTTCTTGTCGCTCTGATTGAAATAAATGCAACAGTGAAAACATAATAGGTTCTCACTGTTGCATTTATTTTTATGTACCTACCTACCTACACAAAACATAAGCTTGAAAAATACATACTTACTGAAATCGCTCCGAAAAAATAAGGTACATACGTTCTTATTGAAACAGACACACAAGTTAATAATGTACTTACTCAATATGACAGTAATCTCGGAAAAATTGAATTTCTTTTTTTTTGTTGCAGAATTGCTAGTCTTTTAATAAATATTATGGCAAAAAGGGCGTCACTTTTTGCAGAAATTAATACAGTTTGTGATAAGGGATAGAAGTAGAGTATGAATGTAGGTTCTGGCACATTCCTGTTTGAACATGCTCGTCTGTCGCACCCCTTCACCCCGACCATTGAAGTCTCTTCCCCTTCCCCCCCCCTCGCCCATCTAACCTGCCCACCTGATCCTTCTCTGTTGTCATGGTAACCACCCCCCTCGACCCTTAATGAGTTCTGTCCCCCCCCCCCCCCCCCTCACCCTAATGACTTCCTCCCTCACCCCCTCCGCAGTGCAACCCCCCCCACCCCTCCCTCGCCCAACTTGCCCACCTGATCCTTCTGTTGTCATGGTAACCCCCCCCCCCCGTCACTATAACCTTCCCCTCGACTTCCTCCCCCTTCACCACTGACTTCTCCCCCCCCCCCCCTCACCGTCGCCAAGACATTTACCATTGACCCCCCTCTCCCCACCCCCTCCTACCATTCATTTCATTCAATATACCAAGTGTGGGTACTTTTCAGGTTCAGGACATTGTGTAGAAGTCGTTTTTGAGCAGTACCAAAATGTTTTTTGAAAATAAAAAACTCAAATTTGGATACCCGAATTTGGAACATCCAAAAATACACCGAGTGTGGGTACTTTTCATGCTCAGGACATCATGTAGACTTCATTTTCAAAAGTACCAAAATTTTTTTGAAAAAATCAAATTTGGATACCCAAGTTCAAAATTACGCCAACTACCTTTCCAGTACAGTCTATAATGATGTACCTATGGTTTTTTGGAAAGTATCAAATTTTGTTGTTGAAAAAACTCAAATTTGGATGGTACCCAATTTTGGGGAAACCACAATTGCTCCAACTATTGGTGTACCTACTTACCTATCTAACAGTACCACCTATCTATCAACAGTACTTAAGTACTAATTGTCATTTTAATAATATCTAATGAAATCATATTGATCATAATGTGATCATAATATCATATTGAAAATAATATCTTGGGAAATTATGATGGTGCTCTCCCTCATCACGTGGGAGCGGCCCTCAATTAAACTCATGTACCTTAATAAATTGATCTTTCATAACTTTAAACTCATACCATGGGAAAGGATATTACACCAAATGAAAACAAAGGTTTCTTGTTAACTGTTTCTTTTATTCAAAAACATAATACTTCAAATATACAAAACTACAAAAATAATATTTCGTGTCTACCATTAACATCTCCTTGTAAACAACATAAATAAACAACATTCTTCTGAACTAAAACATAAAATTATAATAACATTCTTTTGAACTAAAACATAAAATAATAACGACGTTCTTTTGAATTGAAACATAAAATAATAGTAACATTCTTTTTTTCCTTACAAAATAATATTTTTCTTCTTAAACAAAATCTTCTTTATGACAAATATTACTTATATAAAATCCAATGGCCTATAGCCTTTGATCTATAGGACGTACATAATGTGGGATCAAAGTTGTGATGTACACAATGGCTCCCTAACCTGATTGGCTCTAATAAGATAGTAATTTTGGGACATCCCAAATTTTCAATATTGACAAAGGTAGGATGTAAACTTGGAGAGATTTGGAGGAGTAGGAACTCAATCTTCTGTTGTCCCTTCACATAGATGGTGTCATAGATGTTGGCGATCCAGTGCATGATGTTTGGTAGTTCAGTATACTCCACATGACCTTCTTCCCAGGTAATTCCATGTAGGTGGCGACTTACCCAATCGTTGACTCTTATCGCTTTTTTGACATGGATACGAAGTCCTTTGGGAGGTTTGAAGAACCAATGTTGTGTCGAGTGTTGATTCAAGTCATAGAGGGATAACTCCTTCACCACATATTGCATGTGGTTGTTGACGAAGCATTGGATATCTATGACGACCTCTTTCTTCGGTGACGACATGTTGAAGACTGAGAACCCACTCGCTCCTTCCTCTCCTTTTATACCATTCGTCGAACTATATTGGTGAGGGGGTTGTATTCGATAGATCGATCGTGGATAATGAGACAATAGGCTGTAGTGTTGGCAGGGAATGCCGTGCTTGACTCAAATTCCAACAAAACATCGATTGGTCCTGATTTGATCGATTCACTCTGTTTTGAGCAATCTAGTACAACTAGAGGTGCTGCTCTTTTGAAATCCGTTACTGACAACAAAGGGTAATTTACATCGACACCATAGAAACTCTGCTGAAAGGTAGCATACATTCGGTAGAGTAAAGCATACTGGTTCCTATCAAAGTTTACATTCAAATCATCATAAGGATAACATTTCGAGTTCAAAAATAGTTTGACATTCGTTAAATGACAATGGTCAAAAATAGTGGCGCTCTTATCCACACTCTGCTTTCTAGCAGTTTGAAATCCTAAAATTACATATCTTGGCTTTTCAACTTGCGATGACGTCTTGACGTTCCATACTTGTTTCTGAGTTGAGGGCAGTAGCGGATATTCATATAGTTCCAAACATCGGAAATCCATTTTGATTGACTTCTCCTTCTCCAGATGTCGGTAGAGTTGAAGACGATGAGAGTCGTTCAAGGTCAAATAAGGCATTCGCCACGAGATCCCAGTCAGCTTGATTATTGCCTTCTCTCTGACGGCGGGTGCTGCTACTGCTGGTGATGTGAAACAGTTTTCATCCCTTCTTGAGCGGAGTAGAATCAATTCTTGCTTGACGTTGATGACTACTTTTTGATAGTCTTCGAAGAATCCCAGTAGAATGCTCAATGGAATGCATACGTTGAAATAGCCTTCATTTGATACTAGTTGTTCTGTTTCCTTTTGATTCCATCCATAGGCCTCCATCATGTTTTCGGTCCCCCTCATGAAGGATACATAGCCTTTCATTGTCGAAGTGATCCCAGGATTCCGCACACGATCGATTTCTGATCCACATATTTCGTAGCGTATCTCATCAAAGAGAAAAGGGAAGGGATTAGTACTCAGGATAGCAGCGGCAGGTTTGCCTGATTCATCCTCCTTCATGAAACGTCCATGTATATCCAGAAAACTTTGATATGGTAGGGTGATCAGATCTTGATGTTGGATAGAGATCCTAATTTCTTGTCCTTGGTCCAATGAACATCCATAGGGATAGTGAGAATGATATTCCACCCTTTCAATTCCATTCCCATCTGCTTCTTGGGTTTGATGCTCTTGTACATTCAACATGATGTTGTCGCTTCGAGATCTATCTGGCAACTGTGTCGATCTCACTTCAGCTCCTCCTTTTATACTTCTCCTCCACATAAATCAGCAGAGTTGACCCAACTATTGTGTCTCGAGTCAAATCCCAACCATTTAACAAGTGTACGACGACCATCTCGTCTTATTATTTTCTCAACGAGATATACATTTGGATATTTGGTCAGCTGCAGTTCTTCTTCATAAAATCCACCTGCAATAGTATTCTTGTCTGAATCTTCCAATATGTAGGTGGGTGGTATTGTCCTCTTTGTCTTGACAATCTTGAATATCTCTGTAGACCATGAGGGGGTATATCCTTTCTCAAATTCCGCTTTTCTCTTGGATATTCTCACGTGATCACCCATTTTGAATTTGGGGCGGGATGGTGCCGCTGTCTTCTTCTTCTCGTAGAGGGTCTTGAGTGCCAACGCCTCTTTCCGTTTCCCCTTGACTTCAATCGGTGCCATCTTGATCGAGCGATGTTTTGATCTGTTGTACTTGTTGACAACATCCACAATGACCTCCAACCACTTGTAAGTTCCTTGTAGACTGAACCTTTTCCATAATTCTGTCTTCAGCGTTCGAATGACACGTTCCACAATGGAGGCCTTTAGGTTGCTGTAGGTCGAATAATGGTTAATATTATGACTCTCCAATAAGAGTCGTATTTTCCCGTTGTAGAATTCCTTTCCCTTATCTGTCTGGAGGTGTCGTGGTAGGCGTGGTCTCGAATCGTCAAATACCTTTCTGAATCCATCACAGACTGCAGCTCCTGTCTTCGATTTGAGTGGTACTATCCAAACATATTTTGATAGACAATCAATGACTATCAATATGAATCGATGTCCTCCGTTGAATCGGGAATAAGGTTGAAGCTCCAATAGATCCGCTTGCCATAGGTCATCTATCCCTTTTAAGAGGACTCTTCTCCTTGGGTAATTCTTTCTTGCAGGTCGATGAAGCTCTTCCACAATCCTCTTCTTGACTTCCATTGTTGATGTCTTGTCGTTGACTGATCCATAATTACGAGTTCCCATCCTTTTTATTATTCGGGTACTGCGATGTAGATTCTTCTTCATCCTCTTCTTCTTCTATCTTGATTTTTTTTTTTCTTTCTTTTTTTTTCTTTCTTTTCTTTTCTTTCTTTATTTTTTTTTCTTTTCTTTTCTTTCTTTATCTATTTTTTTTCTTCTGTAGTTGACTCCGTTGATTCGTTTTTTTTTTTGTTTTTTTTTTGTTTTTTTTTTTTTTGTTTTTTTTTTCCCCTACCTAATAATAATTTGAAAATTGCGTTCCCTAATTCCTAATATTGCTCGACTCCAAATGTCTATTAAAAAAAAAAAAAAAATTTCGGCTGGTTGGCCCTGACACTGAGGAGCATGTAATGAGAAAAAAAAAATTGCGTTCCCTAATTCCTAATATCATTCAACTCCAAGTGTCTATAAAACGAGACCTCACTACTCGATTTCTATGCATCTAACCTTTCGGATACTTGGTCCCAGACACTGAGGAACAAATCATTTTGATTTGGGTTTATTCGTTGTCGTTGATGTAAACAGGCTCTTTATAATACGCCATTTTGGATGTTTCAAATCCGCAAAACATCCTTCCGTTGAACTGTATCTTTTCTTATGAGCATTCGTTTCATTCAATATTTTCTTGTAAGTTTGTAAATCGTGATCCCTAATGATGCTCATATCTGGTGTTTTTACAAACAATAGTTCCAAAAGTCCACGTGTGCATTCGATTTTCATAGAGTTCCCTAATTCGATCCTATCATCTTTGAATTCCACGTAGCTGTCACCCATGGTAAATCGTTTCGATGCTTTGTCATATCGTATTCCATAGGTTTCATCAAAGCCAGGGTCTCCATCAATTTTCTTCTGTATGTATTTCGAAGCGATGCCTTCATCTGCTTGATGTGGTGCTCCAGCTCCACCGGTTTCTATTTCCTTCTCCGGGAGTGTTTCAGTTGGTGTTTCGATTATTCTCGTCTCATCCTTCTTCAAATTTCCTCCTCCTCCTCCTCCACTAGGTGCTCCTTCAGACGGTGAAATCACCATGTACGGTAGAACAGTGTTACCATCTGCCTTGATCGTTTCATACGGTGACGATCTTGAATTTCGACGTACAGTCATCATCAACGATGGTCTATCTGCATCCCCCTCCTCCTCCTCTTCATCGTAACTGCTTTTGAATATGTCAAAAACATTCGTTCTCCTCTTTGTTCTCATCCTCCTTCTTCGTTTGTCAACCAACTTGAAATGGTCTTCAGCTGAACTTGGAAGCTCCACTTCTTCTTCATCTTCTTCTTCTTTCGACAATGGTAGTGGTGGTTGTGGTGCTGGTCTAATCTGTGCCACTGCTCCAGCTACTACTTCGCGGAGTGGATCGTATCTCCTCTTCAGCTGCATCTCCTTATCCTCTCTACACCTCCGGATCTGATTATATTTCTTTCGAATATTTTCTCGTACTTGCGCTATTGTGTTCTCCATGATACTCCTCCTTCAATGGTTAACAGGTGACTGATCCCTCCTGCTGCTCTCTCAGGGTGTTATATATGTATCGAACCCCTGTCGATAGCGACCAGTGCTGACACCACATTCTTTATCAATAACTAAAAACCCATATTGCTCTTTTTCCCAACACAGTGAACAAATTTCTTTGAATTTTTTGAAACTCATATCCATATTGACATGATCGTCATAAATCTTCTTCATATTCAACATATCTTGACGGAAAACAACTATCAAGTTGGCACAATCTCGCACTAGATGTTTGGGGATACGACAATAGCTTTGTGCTAGATAGAAACTATCAGTTTGACTGTGACGACCCATACTAAAATACATCCTAATACGCTCCTGTTTTTCGCAAGCAATATCATCGAAAATTATTATTGAGTTTGGTTTGGTTTGACAGGGCAATGGGACATCGTCACTATTCGCAAATGTATAGAATCCTATTTCGTTCAGAGGTTTTAGAATATTGTGCAAATGAGTGTATCCTGGTTGAAAGAGCGTTCTTGAGAAGAGATAGATATTCTCAAATTTCAATCCTAATGAAGAGTACAATAGATTGAGCATTAAATTTGTTTTACCGCCATTCGAAGTGGCACATATGATGCATCGTATGCTATTTGGTAGCAACTCGCTGTGTCTAGTTCTTGTATCTTGCATTCTGACATCGTCGTCAATGTTTATAACGGGAAGGCTGACGTCTAGCTTATGCAACTGCATGATGAACACTGTGACTTTTCGACCTAATGCGCCCCTATTTATACGCTTTTTCAATGTTGCCACCACCACCTTAGAAAATTCCCTCCCTCCCTTCATTCATTCATCCACATTCATTCAATAATAAATTACATTCACTCACACATTCATACCGGTCAGAACCAGTAAGGGAGAGGACAACCCGGCTCCGACCCTCGAGCCCTACCCACGCATTGAGTGGAGCAAGGCGTGTACAACAAATCCCGGTTGTAGATGGCCAAACGAAAATGAAGGATCCAAGCGATACTTTAAATTCGTTCAACATGTCACCAACCGACAGAAGAGTACCCATCAACTTGCTCCGGGCAACCCCCGATGAAAAGCATTACACTTCCCAGCTGCTTACGCAGCAGTTTGGTTGCTCCCGTCGGTCTTCACCAAAATTGCCTCTCCCGTAATACTGGTTCAGCCTTTATTACATTCACACATACGGGAGGTGAGGGGATGGAGTACTTTTAAATAATATTCCTCGCATCCCCGCTTTTATATATCTACCTACATCTAATGACTAGAAAATTGAAAAAATTTAAAACCTATTGACTAGAAATTGACTACAATTTGATAACCTAAATTTGAAAATCCTACAATTTGAAAATCCTACAATTTAAAAATCCTACAATTTGAAAATCCTACAATTTGAAAATCCTACTATTTAAAATCTAAAATTTGAAAATCCTACTATTTAAGATCTAAAATTTGAAAATCCTACAATTTGATAACCTACAATTGGAAAAACGCTAAATTGAAAGAATTAAAAAAGATCTATACGGAGCATTATTCCTCACGGAGGCTATAATGTCCTATGGCTAATGTATCGATACCATTAGGTAAAATGTGACGTTTATCATCGTGTGGGGAAAGCGATATTTTATTTAAAATGATACTTTGAACATTGTGGGACTTTGATCTTATGCTAGTGCAGTCATGTCGGCTTATTGTGGAGGAGGTGATACATGCAAGGTAATCATCAACGGTTATTTGATTTTGAACAACAGCTCGTTGGATACCTTTGGCCCGCTTATATTCTTTGCCCTCAATTTCTATTCCATACATTTTTGATCTACATGCTACAAAGCGATATATAATTTTCCCTGCTGCCTCGTCCTTGAATCTACCCAAACACTTTTTGTACAGGGGGGAATAAAGGGGGTGTTGTGATGGGTAGTTGGAAGTATCTAGGTATTGATCTACCATTTCCCCTTCCATATCTTTATAAAAATCGTTGGTTTTGATAGTCCATATGAAAGAATCAGTATCCATGTAGTTTAATTTTAGACGGTCCCCTGGATATTTGACCTTCATAACGTCATACTGGTAGCGATACATAACAGTTTTTGATAGGTCTAAAATCGATTGCCCAACGTAGATGGCTTTGTTGAAAAAAATTGATGTTTTGCCCATTTGTATAGCCACCAAATCTTCGTTTAAAATATTAGAATCTATAAAATTAGATTTAGCAATTAGTTTTTCTGCTTGTCTATACGAGGTGGCTAATCTAACATCTATACGCTTGCGGATCTGCTCGCACGTCTTCCCGTATATGGCATTGTTGTATAGTTTGAATTGATCTTTTTCAAAATCGTTTTTGGAATTCTTACGAAGCTCATTGTTCATGTCTATATAGGGTTTTAACCATCTAGATTGGCGGAACTTAATGGCTCGATTTATTTTTACTAAAATGAGACCATGATCTAGAGCTTGTTTCAATGCCATGTAGTGGACCACATAATTTTTTCTATTCCCTAAATGGGCCACTAATTTACCCCCGACATTGGATAACTTTTCGGGAAGGAATGGTAGATCGCTGTGGCTGTCATGGAGTTGATCCGGGTAATCTAAATCCACATCGAGCAGTAAACCGTATGGATCATCTTCCCCCATTGTCTCCAGCTTGATGGATTCTGGATCAACCCATGAGAACTCGCCTATGGGGAGGGGCTTGGTCATGACTGTGGCGTAGAGAGCATTGCAGTCTTGGTACGTAATATACGTGCTCTCCTTCGTGGGGTCGAAGCCAGGGGCGTATTCATTGTTAGCTTTAGAATAACGCCCCGAAGCTTGGACCAGACCACCACGGATACCAGATTCGACCATTAAAAGCATGTTATAGTCAGTCAGCAGCTCTAATTTTACTTTTGTCATTCGTAGCATACTGGACCATGTCATGTGGGGTGTTGTATAAAATTGGGCGGGGTCAAGCTTGTGGGATTTCAACGTAACATTCCTAAAAGCTTCAAAAATCTCTGCTAGAAGAAGGGTGTCAATTTTTAAATAGAGGTCATGGTAGTCACCAAGGTTATTGCAATTGAATTCCTGCCACACTTTTTGGGCCCGTTCGTATTCCTCCTCAGAAATACCCGCATGCCTCAATTTACTATAAAATTTATCAATTGGTGGCAATTGGGTTTCGAGGAAACGGTCCCAAGAGTCCATATACTCGTACGGGTAAACACCTTTCTGCTTGACAAGGTCTAGTAAACGGGGATCGGGGAAATAACGGGGTAAAATATTAAAATCAGTTAAATTCTGACTCAGACTGTCGAGGCTATTTGATAAAAATCTATAACTATCTAAAAACCTGATACAAAATCTATTGGAAACAAATTTGCTAAAACTAATATACTTTTCAGAGTTTGCTGCAATCACATTAATTCTTTTGTTATCTACTATATTAAGGTTCGGAATTAAAAAATGGGAGTCGTACCCAGAAAGATTGTGGAAAAATACAGGCAGGAACGATGGTGCCTTAAACCTAATATTACAGTTATTATGTGCAGCACCCCGGTACATGCCTGTGATGTGACAGTGGTCGTAAACTTTGTAATTGTTAGGTTTAAAGACCTTGTCACACATATAGCAAATAGTGGTAGCATCATGTTGTTGTTGTTGAACTGCAGTAAGTGGGGTCATGGGAACTTTGCGGCTATACACCTTCTCCACTTCCTGTGCTATATGTGTCAAGAAATTCATTAGCCTATCGACAACGTCTGGTCCTCTATATAAAAATAATCGTTCCAAATGTTGGGCATATGGTAAAACTGAGGGATCTATCGATAAAAATGCACAAGCTGAATTAGGTTCGTGTCTATTGTATGGCAGTTGATAGGAATTGTTTGGATTAGGTGGGCAGGATTGCACTGTTCGTAATAGGCTTTCGAAATCGGCGTATACAACAAATGGGACCTTTAGTGCAAGCTCTACCTCTTTAAATTCAATAAATTTATTTTCCTCTTTGGGCATGTTGACAGCTACAGGCTTGTTTCTATTACACAAATTATCGTGGGCCTGTAGTTCCCCAGAAAGTGGGTCAACTCTTTTGAACCACAAGCAACGCTTGCATATATTTATTCTTTCTTCGTGTTTCGTTATTTGACTGCGGACTAATCTGCTGAAATCCTTGATGTAAACATAGTGTCTGTTGTCCCCTTCTTCTAGCATAAGAAGGTCTCTGTGATCGTCCAATTCCCTATCTACTATCTTTTTTGGACACACGATATTTTTTTCGTTTAATGTGAATACGTTTATAGAAATATTGTTTTTCGTTTCAAAAATTTTTATATCGTGTAGGGAGGTGGGGAATGAAACGCAGTTGAAATCGTATCTGTGTTGGATGTTGTTATAATTTGAAAGTCTCATAGAGTTACGTGGGACAAACTTGGTTAATATAGCGTAGTAGAAACAACGATTTTCAAAACTAGGTACGTTGAGACACGCTTTCCTATCGGAAATTACTTTGGGGATCTTGATGGGACCAGCCCCTCCACGTAATGGGGAGTACTTGTTAATTTTTAATCTTAGCCCATAAATAATGTCTAATTTCCACCCACTTTTTTTCAGCTCTAATTCAGATAATTCGTTGTTCAGCTTCTTGAACATGTCGTTTAAAATATTATTAATTTCTGAACTATCTAATAAAATTTCGTTCTTAACCTTGATATTCGTTTCAAGGTTTTCGTTCAGAATATTAACCATCAGGCAGTCGATAAAAATATTAAATTTAATGGGGCCGTGATCTGAGAGGGATTGCTGTAGTAGCCTAATTATTTTTTTCCTCACGTCATTCAAAAATAGTGGCAGATCCAACGTAAAATTGGACTGGATGAAATAGGATGCAATTCTACTTTGAAAAGCGGTCTCGTATGGTAGAATAAAATCAATGTTTGGTTGAGTGGCTAATAAATTTCTGACGTGAGGATCTGTGGGCCTTGTACTGTTGTTGGTAATTGATGGTACTGTACTACATAATGTTCGATGGGCTTCAAAAAGAGCTGCACTAGCGTATCGTCCACCACATGTATCGCACAATAAATCTATTTTACACACTAGTTCGTGCCTTATCTTTTCTAATATGTCTCGAAAAACTTCCCCACATTTAGCACAATTTAAATGTCTAGTGTGTAAAATTTCGTGTAAAATTCTTTCAGATTGACTATTGAACGCTTCCCCACAATATTGGCAAATACAATCGAAAATATCTACTGGTGGTGGTGGGGGTGGGGAAGAAAACCGAGTTTTTTTAAGCGGGGGCGCGTCACAGGTTTGGATGTGGGTAGGGGCATTGAAATTACCCCCACATCTATCGCATAGTAAGAAATCATCGTCAGCCATCCTTTGCCCACAAGACCCCTCGTGCTGCAATAGCATGTATTGGCACGGGAAGGGCAATTTGCAAAATGAACAGTTCTTGGAAGACGATGCCATTATACAAGAAACAATTAACAATTAATAATTAAATTCAAAAAATAATAATAAATTTTATCGAGCAAATAAAAATTATCGAGAAAAAACTTAACTGACCGAGATGAAAAAGAAAAACGAACTGTGATCAAAATAAATTTGCTCAAAATAAATAAACGGTACTCTTTTTTTCGAACTGAACGAGATGAAAAAGAAAAAACGAACTGTGATCAAAATAAATTTGCTCAAAATAAATAAACGGTACTCTTTTTTCGAGAAAACAAAGTTAAAGAACGAGAATATTGAATTTAACTGAACAAGAAAAGAAGAAAAAAAAAAAAAAATCAAATTACTACTCTTCAATTAATTTAAGAAACAACAACAAAAAAGAATGAAAGAAAAAAAAAAGAACTTTTCAACCAAAGGAAAAACTCTGAACGATATAAGTAAATACAAGGAAAGGGTAATGAACGAGAGAACGAGAAAAAGGATTTGAAAAAAAAAAAAAAAAGTGTTGGGGTAAATTAAATGTTAACTTCTTCAAAGTATGGGTCTCAGCAAGTGAGAGAAAAACTATTGCCGGATATGGAATAAACGAAAAATTAACAAATGATAAATGATAGTTAACAAATGGAAATGAACGAAAAAGAAAAAAAAAAAAGGTGTTGGGGTAAATTAAATGAATATACCTACTTCAAAGATTGGGTTCTCAGCTAGTGAGAAAAAGAACTATTGCAAGATATGTGGAAAAAAAAAAGAAAGGAGAAAAGTAAATGAAATTATAACTGGTAAGTAATTGGGAAAAAGAGAGAGAAGAAAAACCGATGGTTTAGGGATGCAGCTGTAACCAATATCCTAACGGCGAAATATTAATTAGGGTGTACCTATTAAGTCTTCAATGATGAGGAGCTTGGAGCAGTGGCAGGCGGGGTCAATGAACTTTTCCGTGTTGAGCACTCAGAACGAACTGATGCCTGGGGAAGGTGCGGTGCTCCTTATATAGCCCAGGCGGAGGGGCAGTGAAAGTCTGCGCATGCGCAGTAGAGTAAGGGAGTATGGTTGGGGGGGGGGGCGGAGGGCGCCACATCAGCATGTTCAGACCTGCTGAGGTAGGTATTGTACCCTCACTTGGTATATTGAACGAAATGAATGGAATGAGGGGGGGGGGGGGGAGGAGTCAGTGGTGAAGGGGGAGGGGGGATAGTTGAGGGGTATGGTGGGGTGGGGGAAGGAAGGGGAATGGAAGGGAAGGGAGGGGAGGCGAGGCCTACTGGGACTATATAAGTCGAGCAGCACAGGGTCAGAAGACGTTGGATTCCGGCCTGCTGTGCCACTCCACTAGCGCTACCTCGCGGCCTGGAGGTCAACTTGTACCAACTCCTTTCATCGGCTTTGACCGTTTCAACTCGTCCACTGTGACCAATATTACAGTGCCAACCTCCCATCTGGTTTAGAGGTTAGGATGTCAGGCAATCACGCAGAGGGCTCGGGTTCGATTCCGGCAAGGGAACATTTTTTTTTTCCTAAGAGTATGTTTTTTACACCAAATTTTAACCCCAGGTGGGTTGATCTATATGTCCAACTAATCTATATGGTACTAATCAGTTGTTTGGGGGATGTTTTTATTCCGCAACCCCGTCCACTTGATCTATTTGTCCAACAAATCTATATGGTACTAATCAGTTGTTTGGGGGATGTTTGTATTCCGTAACCCCGTCCACTTGATCTATGTGTCCAACTAATCTAGAATAAAAACATCCCCCAAACAACTGATTAGTAGCATATAGATTAGTTGGACATATAGATCAATCTAAAGTCATGGGTATATTGCATTGTAAAAATGAAAATAATATTATGTCAGTTTGGGAGAAACTGGGAGAAACAAGTTCGATAATCGAGTTCACTGGGCGTATAATGCACCGTCGGTCACACCGAAGAAGTGTGATCATCATTGGGCATTTTAGGTTGAATTGCACGGTTTGAAACGAACCGCGAAGGAAGGAGTTGGTACAAGTTGACGTCCAGGCCGCGAGGTAGCGCTAGTGGAGTGGCACAGCAGGCCGGAATCCAACGTCTTCTCACAGGGTCTGCCTCACTCTTCATTCAGCCACTGCCACTACAACTCCAGCAAGACAAGTGAAATTATGAGCTCGCTATCTGCCCAACTGAACGTGATCAACAGGAGGACGACTGGAATCAGAAACCTCAGCGACTTACGGCTTGGAATAGCCTATGAAATTGTCGAGTTCACTCGATTGGCTACTCGCTTTGGAGACATAATTGTTGCTACTTTGGCTGGACATACTGGATACGTGAAAACAGAACCTATCAAAGTATTCCTACCTAAACGGTTCACAGTCTGCTTCACTGACGAAATTATTGAAGAATATAACAAGAATACATTCCTCAATAATCCCATCACCCTGGTCTACAAGGGAATTCTCAATAAAAAACACGACATTGAATTCATATAAGAGATCATGGACCTCGCCAAACGCCTGAATGCAACTCTCCACGGAGGAAGGAGGATAGGACAAGTAAGCGACTTACAAGTGGGACAAGCATACGAAATAAAGAAGCTGCAAATCATACCACCCAAGGATGGAAGCAACAAACCTTCTGCATTAGTGGCACACATTGAATTCAACACAGTTGGGATCCCTTATCCCTATCCTGCAAGAATTTACCTCCCTAGAAGACTACTGGGAACTCTAACCCAAGATCAAGTTGAAGAATACAACAAGAATTTCATTTTTCATCAAATAAGTATTATTTATCAAGGAGATGTTAATGGTAGACACGAAATATTATTTTTGTAGTTTTGTATATTTGAAGTATTATGTTTTTGAATAAAAGAAACAGTTAACAAGAAACCTTTGTTTTCATTTGGTATAATATCCTTTCCGGTGGTATGAGTTTAAAGTTAAGAAAGATCAATTTATTAAGGTACTGTTAGATAGGTAAGTAGGTACACCAATAGTTGGAGCAATTGTGGTTTCCCCAAAATTGGGTACCATCCAAATTTGAGTTTTTTCAACAACAAAATTTGATACTTTCCAAAAAACCATAGGTACATCATTATAGACTGTACTGGAAAGGTAGTTGGCGTAATTTTGAACTTGGGTATCCAAATTTGATTTTTTCAAAAAAATTTTGGTACTTTTGAAAATGAAGTCTACATGATGTCCTGAGCATGAAAAGTACCCACACTCGGTGTATTTTTGGATGTTCCAAATTCGGGTATCCAAATTTGAGTTTTTTATTTTCAAAAAACATTTTGGTACTGCTCAAAAACGACTTCTACACAATGTCCTGAACCTGAAAAGTACCCACACTTGGTATATTGAATGAAATGAATGGTAGGAGGGGGTGGGGAGAGGGGGGTCAATGGTAAATGTCTTGGCGACGGTGAGGGGGGGGGGAGAAGTCAGTGGTGAAGGGGGAGGAAGTCGAGGGGAAGGTTATAGTGACGGGGGGGGGGGTTACCATGACAACAGAAGGATCAGGTGGGCAAGTTGGGCGAGGGAGGGGTGGGGGGGGGGGTTGCACTGCGGAGGGGGTGAGGGAGGAAGTCATTAGGGTGAGGGGGGGGGGGACAGAACTCATTAAGGGTCGAGGGGGGTGGTTACCATGACAACAGAGAAGGATCAGGTGGGCAGGTTAGATGGGCGAGGGGGGGGGAAGGGGAAGAGACTTCAATGGTCGGGGTGAAGGGGTGCGACAGACGAGCATGTTCAAACAGGAATGTGCCAGAACCTACATTCATACTCTACTGATAGAGATTTGAGTATTTACTGAAAGTTTCATTCAGTAATTCCGTTTTCTCGGAAAGTTATTCAGTTTTGGTTTATTATCTTCGATAATGAACCATTGGAATCGCCCAAAGAAAAAAAAATTTTATTTTTCTTTTTTCTCGAAACAGCTGTCAGTGGACTTGAGTCCCTTTCTGCATGAACCGATTCAAATAACGTACGCGCGAAAATTAAAGGCAAATAATACCAATTATTGGTATCACAGTGTAGAAAATTTCTTTATTTAATAAAGAAGGAATCAATGCAAGAAAGGTACGAAATAAGACTAATTCCAAGAGAGTTTGGTAGGTAACTTCGAACCTATTACCTGGTATTAGGTCCCAGCCAACCTATTGGCAGATAGCTAACTATAGTTAGTGGTTGTCACGGAATCCTATAGAGCGAGAATCCCTAGGGACCGGGACGGGTATTCGTTCTCAAAACAGTTATTCCCGTAATAGGGGTTTTCTGGTAATATGTTACTGGACAGTATTAGGTTATTTGAAGCGGTTACGTTATATGAAGGGTGCAGGGAAAAAACAAGAATAGTCCAATTTTTTCAATTCTTCGTTTTGCAGCGCATTCTCTTGGTCTTCGCGAGTACTATCAGATCATAACATTAACCTGGGGCTGAAAGCGGGGTAGTCCAGTGAAATTCGAAGAAGAAGATTCAACCTACAGGGAAGAAACAAGAATAGTCCAAGCATTGCAGGGGAAAAACCGGGATAGTCACAGGTGCAAACCTCTTGCAACCTACCTTCTTGTTATCATCCTGTGTGCGTTGTTTCCATTTGTCCTTGCGCTTCGTTGTTTTCGTTCGTGATTTTTATTGCATACTGTTTCTTCGACAAATTAGTTACCTAAATATGAGTGACAGTGATGGAGATGAACTAATGGAGGAGCAGAGAAGATTCAAGAAAATAAAGAAGACTGGGAGATTAGCTGAGGTGATGAAGAAAATGCGCTTACAGTCTCACGAGTTGGGACCAGATTGCCGTTGCAAACGGCACAAATGCTTCGAAAACACTACACGTGAAGAAAGAAAATTTATAATACGTGCCTTCAACGAGTTGCCGTCTGTTGACGCACAAAACTCGTATTTAGCCACTCCATCAATGTTAGAAGAAATAAAAAAGGGTTCGACAGGTCAAACGAAACTCGTTCATTAAATCCAGGAGAATTAGAGGTACCGGAAACATCATACAAGCATCGCCTGCCATTGTCCAAACCGAAGTATGACGATCTCCAAGTTTTGAAAGAATTTTGCCACCCAGATAATCTTGATTTTTATAACAAGTTGCCGCACCATTAATGTTTTTTCAAATGCATATTCTATTCAAAACAGCTTGTTGCTGAGTCACCTACTTGATAAGGAAGTTTTGTTTTTGACTTAATAGGATAGGTATTGTGACATTCCTTGTTTTGTTCCAGTAAATTTGGAGTTATTGTAGAAAGTTACTTCTCTTATTAATTGAAAATTTATTATTACAAATATGATTATGCCAAGTGTCTCAGGGATAGTAAGTGAACCTGAGAAAATTGTAATCGTCAAAAAAAAATGGTAATTTACAATTTGTGTACAGTTTCAAACTTATAAATCAGCTTTTCTCACGATTACAATTTTGTGACTATCCTTGTTTTTTCCCGGTACCCTTCATATATTCCGCACCCCTACTTTCTGACTCAGATTCTAAATCCGGGAGGAGCTGACATCGCGAAGTAGTGTGATTTCTAATTCAGGAGCACTGACGTCACAGCGTGGGCGGTGAAGAGGGTAGTAAGTTCATTCAACTTTACGTGAACGCCTTATCCCCCCCCCCCCCCCCATCCGCCCATCACCGTCCACAGATTTTCCCACAACACCCGACCCCCGCATCATCTCCCCTCCGAAGGATGTAAGTACGGACGTAACCGCTGTCTGGCCAACCTCTGACCGCCCCTCTCAGATCACCACTTCATCCCCCCCATCCAAACTTCCACCCTCCTCATCCAAACATCCACCCTCCTTATCCAAACTTCCACCCCCCACCCCCTCATCAAAACTTCCAATTCCCTCACCATCTAATGACGTCGTCCAACCTCGACCCCGGCTCACCCCTCTGCTGTACGTACTACCCAGCCCCCTCTGACCTCAAAATTTCGCCATTCCCTCCAAGGTTAAGATGCAGTTTATAGTTTTACAAACCTCCATTTTATTAAAAGAAGTACCTACTGTAATACACAGAGTTTTCATTTTAAGACGGTTCAAATACATTTCCTGCGTAAACGGTTGATCTGAGCAAAAAATTGTTGCCAGAGGAAATAGTTGTTGACTGTCCGATCACAAGTTATGAAGTATAGGCTCTGAAGTCACAGCCCAAATTCGAAAAATTCATAACTGGTGAACGGAGGGTCGTACAAATGTGCGGTTTTCACTGATGTTCTCAAAATTTCAAGAAAAAAAAAAAAAAAATTATGTGATTACCACATTGCAGAACATCAAGGATTTAAGCGTCTAAAAGACAATATTTTTGTGTTTATCGGGGAAACTATTGATTTTACAAAGCTAGCAATATTTTTATGAGACAGGCGATAAAAATTACGTTGAAAACATGTGCCACTTGTTCCAAACAGACCACGGTAAAGGAATGTACCTAATATTTGTTCCTTAATTGCAAATTTCAAAATCCCGTAACTCGGTAAATATTTAAGATACCGAAATTTGGTTTGTTGCATAATATGCAATTATGTTTTGTCTTTTTATGCGCTGTAAAGAAATGCATATAAAGTTTATACTATAAACGTATAAGTAATCTGGAAACCCCAACTTTAGATCTAGCGCCGAAAGCGCGTGCGCGGCTGGAACGTCTGGAACGGTCATTTGTGGAATGAAAGGCTTAAGGGCTACAACTTTTTCTTCTGGCATTTTTTTTCTGAAATCTGAAATTCCGAATATCACCTTTTTCAAGCTCTTGAGGAATGTTTCCTCCTCGAATTTCGGGAGGCTGATGATTTCACCGCCTGTGAAGAGTGTGAGCCCAGCGATAGCGAACCCATAGATGTGAAACATTGGAAGGATCAGGGGGATGACTTCTTTCCCGTTCTCTGCAAAACATAAGTGCAAATTTTAAATTAATAACTTAGCGCTATAAAAAAAAAAAAAAAAATTGCAACACTATAGCCTGAAAGTGTTGATTTTAAAGTAGAGGCTCAAATAGCCTCAATGTTAGCCTCAAATAGCGGTCAGATTTATACAGCAACGGCCAGAATGAAATCGTTCGTTAGTAGCTGCATATATCGATGGCTCTGCGCCAAAAAGGGCGAAACATAAAACGGTGGAAATTCGTCCTCAACCTGAAACGAGCCAAGAAGGCCGAGTAGGTCAAGAAGTTTATTACGACGAGTTTGTCATGTATGTCAACCTATTAACACAGATATAATTGTAATTGTAAAATTGAATATTTCGTCGAGGAATCAGCAACACCACCAAGCTCGTTTTTCACAACTTTTCAGGAGAGAGAAAAACCCGATTTTTTCGTCCATCAAGGCCTAATTGACTGAATTTTTTCTCGATATCTATGATGAATTGTTTTAATTACCTACGTACAAAAATGTTGATTTTTATTATATTTTTTTTTTAATATTATTTTTGTACAAAACGTAGGTACCTAAAACAAATATTCAATATTTCGCGTTGGCAGGGGGGGGGGGGGGGGTTAGACCTTCTATTATTATATTATATTAGCTATTATTATTATACTTATTATATTATTATACTTATTATATTATTATACTTATTCAAGTATCATTATATTTTTTTGTATGGCTTGCCCGTATTGAATATATAAATGAATAAAAGTACTTGTACTCATTCTGAAGTAGCACCAAAACCGCTCTTCATCCTCTCGCAGGTAACGATACAAATGATGATATTCTCCTAACGTACATCTTGGCTGATTGACTTCATGCAACCACTTACGTTTTCTTTTAATTTTTAATTTTGAATGCACTATTCTCCAATAAAAACGAATTAACGGTTTGAACGATATCTTTGCGGGACACCAAACACCCGACTGACCTACTCGCCTGTTATCGCTGGCTATATGAACAGTGTTCATTGAACACCTCATCGCTTCGCAATTCGCGCCTCCTATCGCTTCGCATACATCGAGTCGCTTCGTGGGCAGTGTGAATTCCGTAGAGATATGGAATACCACGAGAGATATGGAATACTCCCCCAAAACAGTTTTGGGGGCGTAGGTATTCCATACCTCTTGTGGTAGGTCTGGAACCACCCCCTCATACTCCTCCCCCTCATATTCCACCCTCTCATACTTCTCCCCCTCATAATCCTCCCTCTCATACTCCTCCCCCTCATACTCCTCCCCCTCATATTCCACCCTCTCATACTTCTCCCCCACATAATCCTCCCTCTCATACTCCTCCCTCTCATACTCCTCCCCTCCTACTCCTCCCCTCCCACTCATCCCCCTCGTCATCCTCCTACTCCTCCACCCAATCGAAATTCTGGCCATGTCAATCTGAGGATTCATCACTTGGGGATCAATAGGTCATTAATAAACATGGGCTGCGACGAGCCATAAAGTCGTGATTATTGTCCTTTCGATTAGGAGTGTTCAAATTAACTAATTAACTAATTATTAACTAACTATAAACTAATTAACTAAATAAACTAATTAACTAATTATTATATTATTACTCAAATTATTATCATCTAAGCTATTAACTTAGACCAGTATTAGTCCCCTATTGATCCAAATATGTATATACTCTCACGAATGACCTTACATTATTAATCATTAATCAAAACCTTCCTAGTTCTTTCTGTTACCATATTATTGTACAAGGTACAGCCGTCATAACGATTTCAACACCGTTTCAAAATAATTAAAATGAAAATATCAACTCGGAGAAGACGGAGAAACTTCAATAACTGAGTCTGCGCTCATAAAAAGTTGTTTACGATACGGTTAAAAATGACATCATGACATCAACAAAGACAATAAAAGGTTTGTGACTATCATTTATGTCTCACTACCTGAGTTGATGCACGAATAACTGATTGATTAGTACGCGAGAGTTACTGCGCTCTTATCTGAGTTGAATCATTGTAATATACAAGAGGAAATGGTGTAGAAGCTGTAAGAAGGAGTTCTATTGCGCTGGTGGATAAAAGTATTAGTCTGTTGATGCTTTCGACCAAATTCATAAATACATAGTATTTCACGTCAAACTCAACAGAATTTGCTCAATTAAACATAATACTAAACATTTAAAATGTTTAAAAAAAATATTTTGTTATTAAACATTTCAATTAAATCATACTTAAGTACATACATAAGTTACCTACTGCTTACTGAAATAAGAGGTGGTGCCAGATTGTCTAGATTTATCAATGCAAGGTAGTACTTTAATGCATAGTATAGGTACAACTTACCAGATCTTTCGATGTGATCTTTCTTCCGGTCCAAAGCTTGAAGATTGGCCGTGATGTTTCGATTGGTCAACATGACTCCTTTCGGGCGACCTGTTGTTCCTGAAGAGTACGGCAGTATTGCTAAGTCTTCTGGTGTCCTTTTGACGTCCTTAACGGCCGAAGGGTCGCCGGCAGCTAATAGGTCCTGCGAAAAGAACGAAAGGTAGGTTAAAAATCTGCGGGGATGGTTGAAGTAATTCGACTGAAGAATAATCCTCATAATAAACAAAGTTATCTTTGTAATAGGTACGTGTATTTTGGCGCAAAATGTTATAACAGCGCTGGATGCTGGATGTTTTCCACTTCCACTGATATTACATATTATGTCCACACCACAAATCTAGTCAAATGGACTGCTGTTTATCAGGAGTGATGAAGCCACGTAACAAACGTAGGTAGATACAATTATTGTACTACTAATTATTAGTGACGACAGGCCGTGGATATGTGAAATACTCGTACCTCAGGGAATACCACAATCCCTGGGCCCTATTTATTTCATTGTTTTCATAAACAAGCTTATTAGAGAGCAGTGTAATGGAGTAGTTTTTGGTTGATTAATAGAAAGGGGTTCAAAATGAATTTTGAAACTTTAAAAACACAACTTTCGCGAAAACTCTCAGTTCAAGTTTGAACAAGTCCATGGCACTTTGCCCAGTTAGCGTTGTGATAAAATTACAAAATTTGGTTTTCAAGTTCGGACCACACCCACGATGAATCTTGAAAACTTTGACAACCCTAGCTCAAGAGGAGGGGGTCCAAAACGAATTTTGAACTTTTATTTCAAGTTTGAACAAAAATAAGCCAGAACTGGTTGCAATATTCACTCGGTTTCTTGTCTGTTCATAATTCATAATAATAATTAATCTACCATCGAGTTATAACTAGATAAATCTAGACAGAAGCTTGACCTGTACAAAGACGATAATAAACCGTTGTGTAATAATTTGAAAGAAAGAATTTGTAAAGATTTTTCGTTTGGGGATGCACGACTATCAGTCACAGATAAAACTTAGGAGCATTTTCCAACGAAACCCATATGCCCGTGACTGTTTTTGGTTATCTGCCGGTTTTGAGAGAACCGCTGGGCCTACAGATAGCTGTGTGGTCTCAAGATAAAGCTAATTACATTTATTACTTCAACTTCTTTCGTTGGATGCGTATATTTGAAGATATTGCAAAAAAATAAGTGACCATTTCGACAGATTTTCACTTTTTGGAAAATTATGCCTGTTTTTTGAAGAGCTGTATCTGGATCGTACAGAGCTCGCTCTGGTTTCAATATTCTGTAAATTTAGTCTAGTTTAAGATTGTATATGGTGACCATACCGGGCAGGCCCTTCCTTTAATAAAGATATTGAGCAAAATCCGAAACAAGTGCGAAAATTTAGTGGTTTTTTGGCTATGACTACGGTCGCTCCGGTCGTTCATTCATACTATTCATTTAGGTGCCAACAACTTATAAAAATTTAATATGCATAATGACAAGACTACATCTTGACTACTGATGCACGAGGCTTGACTGGATTAATAGGAAAGCCGAAGCCTGTCTTAAGAAAATAGTCTCTTGTCCGATTTCTATAAAAAGTACCTATGGTAAATTTGAAAAAAAAAAAAAAAAACTATTTTTTAGCTTTTGTTTTTAGAGAAAATGACATCCCCAGTATCGGAACAATTGAGAAATGTCACAACGAGAAGTTTGTTCTTCTTGACTGCGCCTGTTGTGAAATCAGACAAATTTCGAGCAGAAGTTGTCTGTGGGTGGTAATCGATCAGTCCAAGAAGTGGAAAAGGCACATCCCCCCCCCCCCCCCAACTCTGTGTAAAAATATCATTCAACCCTCGCAAATATCATTCTACAGCAGCCAAAAAATTCATGATATCCACTTTCCCCGCCCAAGTAGAGAGATGTCTTAACGTCTTCACAAGCACCCGTTTCTAAATCTCCCCTTGGCGCCATGGACGTATAAGAGGTGTAGTAATAAAAAACGCCTTACCATAAAACCTGTTACTTCTTCAAAAATTCGCTCTTATAGCCATGCCCGTGGATTTTTCACTTAAGAGGTATCACAGGCCGCCGATATGTAAATAACTGCATTCGAATAAATATGTATAAATTTATACATATTAATAAGGATATTTTACTTGAATTGACATGCCTAGTTCAGAAAATGTGACTTTTTATGGAACCTCTCGCTACAAGGTTTTACTCACAGTCATCGTAAAAACACCTGGTGGCAGTGGGTCGTCCCCTCGTTGTAGAACAACGATTTTCATTCCTACCATTCCCGCCAACTTGGCGGCTTTCATCATCGTAGGAAGGAATTGCAAGAGGGTGACCGCAGCGGAGGCACCGCTGTCCTTCAGCTGGTGAGCAATTTCGTCTGAAAAATTACATTTTTTTTCTTCAGATCGACAGAGTGCCATTTTTGCACAGGTTTGCATTTTTATTATTGAGGAGGCAGACTTTTCAGGTGATTGTTATGTTATGTGATTGTTAACAATGATTTTCCTGTAATAACACATTCTTTTCCTGAAGGAGTTTTCAAAAGATTCAAAGCTATTTATCGGTTTCTCACAAAGGTGGTTCTAAACATACATATTTCATTTTGCAGATAAATGCATATTTCACGGTTTGTTGCATATTCTGGACTTTAGTGCATATAAATGCATTTTACAGGTTTACGCCCCAAAACTTGGTAGGTAAATAAGGGGGGAAAAAATTATACCTACATACTCAACAATAAAAAGTTAGAGTTGCAGCAGCTATTAGAGCTCACTACAAAGATGCGAATTCTTTGATATCCTGTGGAAAAGCTGTGTTCTTGAAAGCCCCTAGTAGGATAATTAAATTCAAGGCCATGTACCCAGAGTTAGCTCTTCCACCGTCGCCTGTTATCACTAGGTGGGGAACGTGGCTGGAAGCATAAAGCTTCAGTGCAACTTGGCTTTTATCAGCTCCCATTGTGGTGATTTAGTCATAGCGATTGAAGCTCTGGAGCTGATAGGACTCAGCATTATCGAGAGCATCGAGGAGATTGAACAACTAAAAACAAAGTGGAAAAAAAACGTAAGGAAACGCTTGCACTGTCGAAATTGCTCTTAACCCTGGTGCAGAACAACCCTGGATGGGAGAGAATTCCCTGAAAAACGTTCTCAGTGGAGCGGTAGAGGCCATTGTCCAACTGACACCCGAAGAAGTCGCCTGCATGAAGTATTGCCCACTCGTGTCAGTGGAAGCTGGGAGATGTTTCTCAAAATTCAAAAAAAAAATCATGGAGAAGATTGCCGACGCTTTACTCTATTTATTTCATCTTCCTTGATCCTCCATCCATCAATCTGAATCTCAATCCACCAGTTTGATCTTCCATCAATTTAATATCCTGGTGGAAACGCTTGCCCTTTTCTTCAATGAAATCCCCCAAATTTTCAGGAAAATAATATTTTCCTGAACATTTGGGGGATTTCAGTGAAGAAATGGGATATTATCCTAAATATCACCGAAGGAAGTGAAGTTTCACGCTCATGAGACTCCCATGATCCTGAAAGTAATTCCAATAATTCTGTACAGTTTGCATCCTTGTTATTTCCGAAAAACCCGGTCACAACTGATTCTATTGAGGGGTATTCATGGTGTTTTCCAACTTGCGGTCCTTCATTAGCTGGTGGATTGGATGGGCAATAGGAATTGAGGCGAATCTATTTCCATTATGGACGAGGACTCCTTTCAAACTGGCCTTGGACGAGTCTATGAATAGCCTCCAATTAGATCCCCATCACAGACTAAATATTGCAGCAGAAAACCATAAAATCATTTTCTTTGTAAAATGAGACGAGCTCGGTGGCGATACCAAGCAAACCTAAAACCCGGAGCCAATAATTTGATAGAATTTAGTTTTGATCCAAAAACTTCGGATGCAGCTTTTGGAAGATTCAGATCCTTCACAAGGTAGTTTAGTTCACCTTGTGTGAACAGTTTTGGAGATTGATCCTCGTCAGGTTCAAAGGCTTTGTACGATTGTACAAATATTTTAAATTACGAACTGGTTGAATACAATTTTTGAACTCGAATGAATTTATTATTTATAAAAAGTAACTAAGTTGGGACGAAAACATGTGGCGCTGAATTATAAAAACGAGGTTGAAAAACTACAACAAAAAATCAACTTCTCAGCGCCTACAGCTTCATCTCTTCAGAGTCACTACTTTGAGAGCCGCTTTCAGATCTGACATCAACTAAGACAGCAGGAGGAGTAGGAATTGGTATGATGTCCCAATGGGAAACAGGTCTAAGCGCGGACGGTACATTTGGGTACTCGATGGATTTCTTGTTCTTTGTTGAAACCCCAAAAACAGGTCATGCAAAAACAGCAATCATTAATATGATTTTTGGGCTCCTTAGGATGCCAGTTAAGTCATGGCTGAAGCATGTTCCATGCTAACAATTCTCTGAGTCACAATAATCAAAACGACTCAATTCTGCCCCACTTTTCCTTTACATGTGGTTTCAGGGATTTCATGAAAATCTCTTAGAAACTCACCTGGGGTGTACATTGGGTTCATAGGTGAAGGCACTACACCAGCTTCCATCGCGCCAAGAGTAGCGACGAGAAATTCAGGACAGTTGGGGAGGAGCACAGCCATTCGGTCGTCAGCTTTCAAACCGAGATCTCGACGGAGAGCGCCCCCGAAAGTCGAACATTGGTGTTTCAAGTCCTTGAAACTCACTTTTCTATCTGACACTCCACATATCTATCACAACAGAGACAACTTGACATTGTATGTTTAGGTGACGAAATTTTATGGACAATTGCTACAAACTATGAGTACCTAAGTGCTCGCTTGATAAACTTACTATGGCTGGTGCATCATCCCACCGGTGACTCTTGGACCAAATATAGTCGGTAAACGGGACATCCGGAACTGGTTCGTCCAGGAAAAGCCCTCTTACGACGTTATGTCCGTGCTGAGTGGAAGATGCCTTCGCGAGGAGGATCTGCGTGCGGCGAGAGGCTCTCGAGAGGATGCGCTTCTGGAGGTGATGGTGAGTGAAGGTCAGCCGACGAACAGTCTCCAAACGGCCTCCACGTTTCAAACTGTCTCTGACCAGTGTCTTTGCCGCAAACATCCCGCAGTCCTGGAAGTGTTTTCAATAGAAAAATTTAAATTCCAACCGACGATACAGTGTTTTATACAGAAAAGTGAGCAAACTTGATTCAGATTCAACCAGATTCAACTGCAAGAGGCCAACTGAGCTCATCATTCTTTTTTTTAGCGAATTTTCAAATAAAATGAAGCCTTTTCAGCCTTAGCGAATTTCATGTCATGCAGCCTTAAATTTAGTGTCCACTGGATATAAATAAGCGCAATCTCCATTGAATTCCGCGTTATAGTCGATCCACAGCTCAACTGAACAAGCACGAGATGATAATGGTCGACACTTATAAACTCTCAGGTATTTTAATAATTGCGTAACGTTCAAGGTGGGGAACCGTCTAAATCCTCCAAACGGAGATATCATGGGAAATAGAATACAGACGCCCGTTTTAGAGTCACACAAATGGTGACTGAGCACATTTACTTCTACAGTTTGTAAGTGCTTCAATGACGCTTTTTTCACAAATGAACCTCTAGATTCGTCGTAGACAATAATAAAAACATAATTATGAAAAAATAAGAGTACAAACATAATATACAAAATACACATTTTATTCCAAGGTTGGATTGCCGGATGGTTACATAAAAGCTACAGTGAAATTAAATCAGTTACTTATTTGAATATATTTTCAACTCTTTCCAAGATAGACCAGTCAAATTGGAACAAAACAGTGCCAGGCCTTCCATTAATTCGAAAAAGCTGGAAATAATTGTATTTCACTTTGGTGGTCCTTAATAAGAGTAATATGAGTTTAAGACGGTTTCTGGGGTGAGCTAAATCGTTGAAAGCCGAAAAACCGCGACATTTTGGCACTATTAATTGTTTATGGCTTGTAAAATCTAAACGGTGCATCGTAGAAAAACTTTTACAAAGACAATTATTGAAGAAAATTAATTTCCGCGTCAAATGATTTTCTTAAATGTTATATTTGGCTTAGGAGTTTGGTCAGAATCCGGAGTCAAAAAACTCTGCCAATTCTTGACACAACGGTTTATTATCTTCCTTGTGCAGATCACCCTTCTATCTATACCAGACTGTATTGCAAATCGTCACCATACCATATTCTCACCGTACTCATACCATACCATACGAATTTCTTTCCTATCATACCATACTGTATTATACCAAATCATACATACAATAATATACCATACCATACTCATACCATGTCATACAAACCGAGTGAATATTGAAACGTCTTCCATTTCTGACCAATATTTAAAATTTCAAGTATCTAGCTCATCATCAAAATTTAATTTGTTTAAACAAATAGGTATTATTTAAACAATTTTACAGACAAAAAACCGAGTGAATATTGCATTGTTATCCAGTTCTGACCTATTTGTAAAATTTCAAGTCAATAGCTCATCATCAAAATTTAATTTGTATTATTACAAAAAGGTAACAAGGTAAGAACTCTCGGCCTTTCTTCGTTTTCTTTCAAAAATCATTCCCTTTCTCCATAATACATATGCCACGAAGACACCGATGACAACAGATCACACCAACAACACTCCCCAAATCAATTGTTGACCCCTACCACGCACGTGGGTCAGTAGCCGGTGTCGAAAGGCAACCCCAGGGCGGGCCGGTCACTTTGTTTTCCCTAAATAAAGTTGTTTCTCTCTTAAACAATTTTACAGATGAGAAACCGAGTGAATATTGCAATGTGGTCTATCCCCGACTCACGGTTAAAATTTCTAGACTGTAGTTTACCGGGAAGATGAAAAAAGGTAGTTTTATTCTGGGCGTCGGGGGTTGGGTCACATAACGGCCGTTTTCGACGCGAAAGTTTAGTGTTTTTCCTAAACCTTTGCGCGGTCACTGTGAACGAACGGCTAGTCGCACAAAAATCGTGAAAATATGAAATTTTCAAAATTTTAAAATTCGTTTTGAACCCCTTCCCCTTGACCCCTAGGGTTATGAAAAGTTTCGAGAATCATTGTGGGGCTGGTCCAAACCCAGAAACCAAATTTTGTAATTTTAGCTCAACGCTAACTGGGCAAAGTGCCACGGACGGCGTACGGGGGACGGCGTACGGGGGACGACGTACGGCGTACGGGGGACGGCGTACGGCGTACGGGGGACGGCGTACGGCGAACGGGTGACGGACGGATTTTTTTTTATTCGATTTTCTGAATCTACGTATCTTGAAACGTAAACCAACAAATTTTGAGGGGGGGTTAAAAAATTTTTTTCTTTGGGCGATTCCAATGGTTCATTATCGAAGATAATAAACCAAAATCCATCCGTCCGCCTTACGCCGTCCGCGCCACTTTGCCCAGTTAACGTTGAGTTAAAATTACGAAATTTTTTTTATGGGTTTCGACCAACCCCACAATGGTCCTCGAAACTTTTCATAACCCTAGGTCAAGGGGAAGGGGTTCAAAACGAATTTTAAAATTTTGAAAATTTCATATCTCGAAAAATTCATATGGAACGGTATGTTTTTTATTCCATATTTAGATAGAGTTTGTTCCGTAGAATTTTTTAAGACCATCCGCAGCTTTGTACGACCAGCCGTTCGTTCACAATGACGGCTCAAAGATTGTGCCTCACAACACGATCATGAATCAAACTGTTGAAATACAGGTCCATTTTCATACTAACAAGCGCTTTGGAACATCATATGGCTTAAGTGATGTCGAGGTTGTTGTTCTGAGGTGCGTTTCGTGCTACGGAAATGAAGGTAATTTCGAGTGTTTGTTGGTAGGTACTTCTTTTATAGAAAACTTATTACCGACGTAGTATTAAAAACCCCAGAATTATATCGTATTAGTTAATCATAATTAATAATTATTATTAATAATAAATACGAATTATTAATACCTAACAATAAATTATAATAATTTTCACTAGGTACTTGATAAAATTGTTAATAATTAGTGATAATTGATAATAATAATTAATCTAACACTTAGGATCTAGACATTTAGACCTAGTGATCTAGACAGAAGGGTGATCTGTACAAAGAAGATAATGAACCGTTGTGTCAAGAATTTGCAGAGTTTTTCGTTTTTACGAAGTATTTGAGTCGACAGTTGCTCTTCTTGAAGGTCGATTCGAACTCAAATAAACACCTTGAGTCGATATGAAGTCACCTTTTTTTCGTTTTAACGAAGTATTTGAGTCGACAATACTCTTCTTGAAGGTCCATTCGAACTCAAATAAACACCTTGAGTCGATATGAAGTCAACTTTTTTTCGTTTTCACGAAGTATTTGAGTCGACAATTGCTCTTCTTGAAGGTCCATTCGAACTCAAATAAACACCTCGAGTCGATATGAAGTAAACTTTTTTTCGTTTTCACGAAGCATTTGAGTCGACAATTGCTCTTCTTGAAGGTCCATTTGAACTCAAATAAACACCTCGAGTCGATATGAAGTCAACTTTTTTTCGTTTTCACGAAGCATTTGAGTCGACAATTGCTCTTCTTGAAGGTCGATTCGAACTCAAATAAACACCTTGAGTCCATATGAAGTCAACTTTTTTTCGTTTTCACGAAGTATTTGAGTCGACAATTGCTCTTCTTCAAGGTCCATTCGAACTCAAATAAACACCTCGAGTCGATATGAAGTCAACTTTTTTTCGTTTGCACGAAGTATTTGAGTCGACAATTGCTCTTCTTGAAGGTCGATTCGAACTCAAATAAACACCTCGAGTCCATATGAAGTCAACTTTTTTTCGTTTTCACGAAGTATTTGAGTCGACAATTGCTCTTCTTGAAGGTCCATTCGAACTCAAATAAACACCTCGAGTCCATATGAAGTCAACTTTTTTTCGTTTTCACGAAGTATTTGAGTCGACAATTAATCTTCTTGAAGGTCCATTCGAACTCAAATAAACACCTCGAGTCGATATGAAGTCAACTTTTTTTCGTTTGCACGAAGTGTTTGAGTCGACAATTGCTCTTCTTGAAGGTCGATTCGAACTCAAATAAACACCTCAAGTCGATATGAAGTCAACTTTTTTTCGTTTTCACGAAGTATTTGAGTCGACAATTAATCTTCTTGAAGGTCCATTCGAACTCAAATAAACACCTCGAGTCGATATGAAGTCACCTTTTTTTCGTTTTCACGAAGTATTTGAGTCGACAATTGCTCTTCTTCAAGATCCATTCGAACTCAAATAAACACCTCGAGTCGATATGAAGTCAACTTTTTTTCGTTTTCACGAAGTATTTGAGTCGACAATTGCTCTTCTTGAAGGTCGATTCGAACTCAAATAAACACCTCGAGTCGATATGAAGTCAACTTTTTTTCGTTAGCACGAAGTATTTGAGTCGACAATTGCTCTTCTTGAAGGTCGATTCGAACTCAAATAAACACCTCGAGTCGATATGAAGTCAACTTTTTTTCGTTTGCACGAAGTATTTGAGTCGACAGTTGCTCTTCTTGAAGGTCGATTCGAACTCAAATAAACACCTTGAGTCGATATGAAGTCAACCTTTTTTCGTTTTCACGAAGTATTTGAGTCGACAATTGCTCTTCTTGAAGGTCGATTCGAACTCAAATAAACACCTCGAGTCCATATGAAGTCAACTTTTTTTCGTTTTCACGAAGTATTTGAGTCGACAATTAATCTTCTTGAAGGTCCATTCGAACTCAAATAAACACCTCGAGTCGATATGAAGTCACCTTTTTTTCGTTTTCACGAAGTATTTGAGTCGACAATTGCTCTTCTTCAAGGTCCATTCGAACTCAAATAAACACCTCGAGTCGATATGAAGTCAACTTTTTTTCGTTTTCACGAAGTATTTGAGTCGACAATTGCTCTTCTTCATTCCATTCGAACTCAAATAAACACCTCGAGTCGATATGAAGTCAACTTTTTTTCGTTTTCACGAAGCATTTGAGTCGACAATTGCTCTTCTTGAAGGTCGATTCGAACTCAAATAAACACCTTGAGTCCATATGAAGTCAACTTTTTTTCGTTTTCACGAAGTATTTGAGTCGACAATTGCTCTTCTTCAAGGTCCATTCGAACTCAAATAAACACCTCGAGTCGATATGAAGTCAACTTTTTTTCGTTTGCACGAAGTGTTTGAGTCGACAATTGCTCTTCTTGAAGGTCGATTCGAACTCAAATAAACACCTCAAGTCGATATGAAGTCAACTTTTTTTCGTTTTCACGAAGTATTTGAGTCGACAATTAATCTTCTTGAAGGTCCATTCGAACTCAAATAAACACCTCGAGTCGATATGAAGTCACCTTTTTTTCGTTTTCACGAAGTATTTGAGTCGACAATTGCTCTTCTTCAAGATCCATTCGAACTCAAATAAACACCTCGAGTCGATATGAAGTCAACTTTTTTTCGTTTTCACGAAGTATTTGAGTCGACAATTGCTCTTCTTGAAGGTCGATTCGAACTCAAATAAACACCTCGAGTCGATATGAAGTCAACTTTTTTTCGTTAGCACGAAGTATTTGAGTCGACAATTGCTCTTCTTGAAGGTCGATTCGAACTCAAATAAACACCTCGAGTCGATGTGAAGTCAATTTTTTTCGTTTGCACGAAGTATTTGAGTCGACAGTTGCTCTTCTTGAAGGTCGATTCGAACTCAAATAAACACCTTGAGTCGATATGAAGTCAACCTTTTTTCGTTTTCACGAAGTATTTGAGTCGACAATTGCTCTTCTTGAAGGTCGATTCGAACTCAAATAAACACCTCGAGTCCATATGAAGTCAACTTTTTTTCGTTTTCACGAAGTATTTGAGTCGACAATTAATCTTCTTGAAGGTCCATTCGAACTCAAATAAACACCTCGAGTCGATATGAAGTCACCTTTTTTTCGTTTTCACGAAGTATTTGAGTCGACAATTGCTCTTCTTCAAGGTCCATTCGAACTCAAATAAACACCTCGAGTCGATATGAAGTCAACTTTTTTTCGTTTTCACGAAGTATTTGAGTCGACAATTGCTCTTCTTCATTCCATTCGAACTCAAATAAACACCTCGAGTCGATATGAAGTCAACTTTTTTTCGTTTTCACGAAGCATTTGAGTCGACAATTGCTCTTCTTGAAGGTCGATTCGAACTCAAATAAACACCTTGAGTCCATATGAAGTCAACTTTTTTTCGTTTTCACGAAGTATTTGAGTCGACAATTGCTCTTCTTCAAGGTCCATTCGAACTCAAATAAACACCTCGAGTCGATATGAAGTCAACTTTTTTTCGTTTGCAGGAAGTATTTGAGTCGACAATTGCTCTTCTTGAAGGTCGATTCGAACTCAAATAAACACCTCGAGTCCATATGAAGTCAACTTTTTTTCGTTTTCACGAAGTATTTGAGTCGACAATTGCTCTTCTTGAAGGTCCATTCGAACTCAAATAAACACCTCGAGTCCATATGAAGTCAACTTTTTTTCGTTTTCACGAAGTATTTGAGTCGACAATTAATCTTCTTGAAGGTCCATTCGAACTCAAATAAACACCTCGAGTCGATATGAAGTCAACTTTTTTTCGTTTGCACGAAGTGTTTGAGTCGACAATTGCTCTTCTTGAAGGTCGATTCAAACTCAAATAAACACCTCAAGTCGATATGAAGTCAACTTTTTTTCGTTTTCACGAAGTATTTGAGTCGACAATTAATCTTCTTGAAGGTCCATTCGAACTCAAATAAACACCTCGAGTCGATATGAAGTCACCTTTTTTTCGTTTTCACGAAGTATTTGAGTCGACAATTGCTCTTCTTCAAGATCCATTCGAACTCAAATAAACACCTCGAGTCGATATGAAGTCAACTTTTTTTCGTTTTCACGAAGTATTTGAGTCGACAATTGCTCTTCTTGAAGGTCGATTCGAACTCAAATAAACACCTCGAGTCGATATGAAGTCAACTTTTTTTCGTTAGCACGAAGTATTTGAGTCGACAATTGCTCTTCTTGAAGGTCGATTCGAACTCAAATAAACACCTCGAGTCGATATGAAGTCAACTTTTTTTCGTTTGCACGAAGTATTTGAGTCGACAGTTGCTCTTCTTGAAGGTCGATTCGAACTCAAATAAACACCTTGAGTCGATATGAAGTCAACCTTTTTTCGTTTTCACGAAGTATTTGAGTCGACAATTGCTCTTCTTGAAGGTCGATTCGAACTCAAATAAACACCTCGAGTCCATATGAAGTCAACTTTTTTTCGTTTTCACGAAGTATTTGAGTCGACAATTAATCTTCTTGAAGGTCCATTCGAACTCAAATAAACACCTCGAGTCGATATGAAGTCACCTTTTTTTCGTTTTCACGAAGTATTTGAGTCGACAATTGCTCTTCTTCAAGGTCCATTCGAACTCAAATAAACACCTCGAGTCGATATGAAGTCAACTTTTTTTCGTTTTCACGAAGTATTTGAGTCGACAATTGCTCTTCTTCATTCCATTCGAACTCAAATAAACACCTCGAGTCGATATGAAGTCAACTTTTTTTCGTTTGCACGAAGTATTTGAGTCGACAATTGCTCTTCTTGAAGGTCGATTCGAACTCAAATAAACACCTCGAGTCGATATGAAGTCAACTTTTTTTCGTTTGCACGAAGTATTTGAGTCGACAATTGCTCTTCTTGAAGGTCGATTCGAACTCAAATAAACACCTCGAGTCCATATGAAGTCAACTTTTTTTCGTTTTCACGAAGTATTTGAGTCGACAATTAATCTTCTTGAAGGTCCATTCGAACTCAAATAAACACCTCGAGTCGATATGAAGTCACCTTTTTTTCGTTTTCACGAAGTATTTGAGTCGACAATTGCTCTTCTTGAAGGTCCATTCGAACTCAAATAAACACCTTGAGTCGATATGAAGTATAACTTTTTTTCGTTTGCACAAAGTATTTGAGTCGACAGTTGCTCTTCTTGAAGGTCGATTCGATCTCAAATAAACACCTCGAGTCGATAATATCGACTCGAGGTGTTTATTTGAGTTCGAATTATTATGAAGTCAACTTCGACTTCATATTATGAAGTCAAGTCGATATTAATTCATTAATATGAAGTCAAGTCGACTTCATATTATGAAGTCAACTTTTTTTCGTTTTCACGAAGTATTTGAGTCGACAATTGCTCTTCTTGAAGGTCGATTCGAACTCAAATAAACACCTTGAGTCCATATGAAGTCAACTTTTTTTCGTTTTCACGAAGTATTTGAGTCGACAATTCCTCTTCTTGAAGGTCCATTCGAACTCAAATAAACACCTTGAGTCGATATGAAGTCAACTTTTTTTCGTTTTCACGAAGTATTTGAGTCGACAATTGCTCTTCTTGAAGGTCCATTCGAACTCAAATAAACACCTCGAGTCGATATGAAGTCAACTTTTTTTCGTTTTCACGAAGCATTTGAGTCGACAATTGCTCTTCTTGAAGGTCCATTCGAACTCAAATAAACTCCTTGAGTCGATATGAAGTCAACTTTTTTTCGTTTTCACGAAGTATTTGAGTCGACAATTGCTCTTCTTGAAGGTCGATTCGAACTCAAATAAACACCTCGAGTCGATATGAAGTCAACTTTTTTTCGTTTGCACGAAGTATTTGAGTCGACAATTGCTCTTCTTGAAGGTCGATTCGAACTCAAATAAACACCTCGAGTCGATATGAAGTCAACTTTTTTTCGTTTGCACGAAGTATTTGAGTCGACAGTTGCTCTTCTTGAATGTCCATTCGAACTCAAATAAACTCCTTGAGTCGATATGAAGTCAACTTTTTTTCGTTTTCACGAAGTATTTGAGTCGACAATTGCTCTTCTTGAAGGTCGATTCGAACTCAAATAAACACCTCGAGTCGATATGAAGTCAACTTTTTTTCGTTTGCACGAAGTATTTGAGTCGACAATTGCTCTTCTTGAAGGTCGATTCGAACTCAAATAAACACCTCGAGTCGATATGAAGTCAACTTTTTTTCGTTTGCACGAAGTATTTGAGTCGACAGTTGCTCTTCTTGAATGTCGATTCGAACTCAAATAAACACCTTGAGTCGATATGAAGTCAACTTTTTTTCGTTTTCACGAAGTATTTGAGTCGACAATTGCTCTTCTTGAAGGTCCATTCGAACTCAAATAAACACCTCGAGTCCATATGAAGTCAACTTTTTTTCGTTTTCACGAAGTATTTGAGTCGACAATTAATCTTCTTGAAGGTCCATTCGAACTCAAATAAACACCTCGAGTCGATATGAAGTCACCTTTTTTTCGTTTTCACGAAGTATTTGAGTCGACAATTGCTCTTCTTGAAGGTCCATTCGAACTCAAATAAACACCTCGAGTCGATATGAAGTCAACTTTCTTTCGTTTTCACGAAGTATTTGAGTCGACAATTGCTCTTCTTGAAGGTCGATTCGAACTCAAATAAACACCTCGAGTCGATATGAAGTCAACTTTTTTTCGTTTGCACGAAGTATTTGAGTCGACAGTTGCTCGTCTTGAAGGTCGATTCGAACTCAAATAAACACTTCGAGTCGATATGAAGTCAACTTTTTTTCGTTTGCACGAAGTATTTGAGTCGACAATTGCTCTTCTTGAAGGTCGATTCGAACTCAAATAAACACCTTGAGTCGATATGAAGTCAACTTTTTTTCGTTTGCACGAAGTATTTGAGTCGACAGTTGCTCTTCTTGAAGGTCGATTCGAACTCAAATAAACACCTCGAGTCGATATGAAGTCAACTTTTTTTCGTTTTCACGAAGTATTTGAGTCGACAATTGCTCTTCTTGAAGGTCGATTCGAACTCAAATAAACACCTCGAGTCGATATGAAGTCATTTTTTTTTTCGTTTTCACGAAGTATTTGAGTCGACAATTGCTCTTCTTGAAGGTCGATTCGAACTCAAATAAACACCTTGAGTCCATATGAAGTCAACTTTTTTTCGTTTTCCCGAAGTATTTGAGTCGACAATTCCTCTTCTTGAAGGTCCATTCGAACTCAAATAAACACCTTGAGTCGATATGAAGTCAACTTTTTTTCGTTTTCACGAAGTATTTGAGTCGACAATTCCTCTTCTTTAAGGTCCATTCGAACTCAAATAAACACCTTGAGTCGATATGTAGTCAACTTTTTTTCGTTTGCACGAAGTATTTGAGTCGACAGTTGCTCTTCTTGAAGGTCGATTCGAACTCAAATAAACACCTTGAGTCGATATGAAGTCAACTTTTTTTCGTTTTCACGAAGTATTTGAGTCGACAATTGCTCTTCTTGAAGGTCGATTCGAACTCAAATAAACACCTTGAGTCGATATGTAGTCAACTTTTTTTCGTTTGCACGAAGTATTTGAGTCGACAGTTGCTCTTCTTGAAGGTCGATTCGAACTCAAATAAACACCTTGAGTCGATATGAAGTCAACTTTTTTTCGTTTTCACGAAGTATTTGAGTCGACAATTGCTCTTCTTGAAGGTCCATTCGAACTCAAATAAACACCTCGAGTCCATATGAAGTCAACTTTTTTTCGTTTTCACGAAGTATTTGAGTCGACAATTAATCTTCTTGAAGGTCCATTCGAACTCAAATAAACACCTCGAGTCGATATGAAGTCACCTTTTTTTCGTTTTCACGAAGTATTTGAGTCGACAATTGCTCTTCTTGAAGGTCCATTCGAACTCAAATAAACACCTTGAGTCGATATGAAGTCAACTTTTTTTCGTTTGCACGAAGTATTTGAGTCGACAGTTGCTCTTCTTGAAGGTCGATTCGAACTCAAATAAACACCTCGAGTCGATATGAAGTCAACTTTTTTTCGTTTTCACGAAGTATTTGAGTCGACAATTGCTCTTCTTGAAGGTCGATTCGAACTCAAATAAACACCTCGAGTCGATATGAAGTCATTTTTTTTTCGTTTTCACGAAGTATTTGAGTCGACAATTGCTCTTCTTGAAGGTCGATTCGAACTCAAATAAACACCTTGAGTCCATATGAAGTCAACTTTTTTTCGTTTTCCCGAAGTATTTGAGTCGACAATTCCTCTTCTTGAAGGTCCATTCGAACTCAAATAAACACCTTGAGTCGATATGAAGTCAACTTTTTTTCGTTTTCACGAAGTATTTGAGTCGACAATTCCTCTTCTTTAAGGTCCATTCGAACTCAAATAAACACCTTGAGTCGATATGAAGTCAACTTTTTTTCGTTTGCACGAAGTATTTGAGTCGACAGTTGCTCTTCTTGAAGGTCGATTCGAACTCAAATAAACAACTCGAGTCGATATGAAGTCAACTTTTTTTCGTTTTCACGAAGTATTTGAGTCGACAATTGCTCTTCTTGAAGGTCGATTCGAACTCAAATAAACACCTCGAGTCGATATGAAGTCAACTTTTTTTCGTTTTCACGAAGTATTTGAGTCGACAATTGCTCTTCTTGAAGGTCGATTCGAACTCAAATAAACACCTCGAGTCGATATGAAGTCAACTTTTTTTCGTTTGCACGAAGTATTTGAGTCGACAGTTGCTCTTCTTGAAGGTCGATTCGAACTCAAATAAACACCTCGAGTCGATATGAAGTCAACTTTTTTTCGTTTTCACGAAGTATTTGAGTCGACAATTGCTCTTCTTGAAGGTCGATTCGAACTCAAATAAACACCTCGAGTCGATATGAAGTCAACTTTTTTTCGTTTTCACGAAGTATTTGAGTCGACAATTGCTCTTCTTGAAGGTCGATTCGAACTCAAATAAACACCTTGAGTCCATATGAAGTCAACTTTTTTTCGTTTTCACGAAGTATTTGAGTCGACAATTCCTCTTCTTGAAGGTCCATTCGAACTCAAATAAACACCTCGAGTCGATATGAAGTCAACTTTTTTTCGTTTTCACGAAGTATTTGAGTCGACAATTCCTCTTCTTGAAGGTCCATTCGAACTCAAATAAACACCTCGAGTCGATATGATGTCAACTTTTTTTCGTTTTCACGAAGTATTTGAGTCGACAATTGCTCTTCTTGAAGGTCGATTCGAACTCAAATAAACACCTCGAGTCGATATGAAGTCAACTTTTTTTCGTTTTCACGAAGTATTTGAGTTGACAATTCCTCTTCTTGAAGGTCCATTCGAACTCAAATAAACACCTTGAGTCGATATGAAGTCAACTTTTTTTCGTTTTCACGAAGTATTTGAGTCGACAATTCCTCTTCTTGAAGGTCCATTCGAACTCAAATAAACACCTCGAGTCGATATGAAGTCAACTTTTTGGTTTATTATCTTCGATAATGAACCATTGGAATCGCCCGAAGAAAAAATTTTTTTAACCCCTCCTCAAAATTTGTTGGTTTACGTTTCAAGATACATACGTAGATTCAGAAAATCGATTAAAAAAACTCTGCAAATTCTTGACACAACGGTTCATTATCTTCTTTGTACAGATCACCCTTCTGTCTAGATCACTAGGCCTAAATGTCTAGATCCTAAATGTTAGATTAATTATTATTATCAATTATCACTAATTATTAATAATTTTATCAAGTACCTAGTGAAAATTATCATAAATTATTGTTAGGTATTAATCATTCGTATTTATTATTAATAATAATAATTATTAATTATGATTAATAAATACGATATAATTCTGGGGTTTTTAATACTACGTCGGTAATAAGTTTTCTATAAAAGAAGTACCTACCAACAAACATTCGAAATTACCTTCATTTCCGTAGCACGAAACGCACCTCAGAACAACAAACTCGACATCACTTAAGCCATATGATGTTCCAAAGAGCTTGTTAGTATGAAAATGGACCTGTATTTCAACAGTTTGATACACGATCGTGTTGTGAGGCACAATCTTTGAGCCCTCATTGTGAACGAACGGCTGGTCGTACAAAGCTGCGGATGGTCTTAAAAAATTCTACGGAACAAACTCTATCTAAATATGAAATAAAAAACATACCGTTCTATATGAATTTTTCGAGATATGAGATTTTCAAATTTTCAAAATTCGTTTTGAACCCCTTCCCCTTGACCTAGGGTTATGAAAAGTTTCGAGGACCATTGTGGGGTTGGTCGAAACCCATAAAAAAAAATTTCGTAATTTTAACTCAACGTTAACTGGGCAAAGTGGCGCGGACGGCGTACGGCGGACGGCGTACGGCGTACGGCGGACGGACGGATTTTTTTTTATTCGATTTTCTGAATCTACGTATCTTGAAACGTAAACCAACAAATTTTGAGGGGGGGTTAAAATTTTTTTTTCTTTGGGCGATTCCAATAGTTCATTATCGAAGATAATAAACCAAAAGGGGCTGAACAGTACGTTACGCTCACTTTCAAGCGCCTGTAACTGGAAAACGGCTGTCCCAAATGAAACATATCACATAGCCACTTGTAGAGCATTAAATTCAGCGTTTAGAAGGCAAATTGACATAAAAACAGTTATTTCTTCGAAAATTCGATCTTATAGCCATACTGTATGACTGTGGCTTTTTTTTTGGGTACCATCATTATTAGGAGGTACAACCCATCGGAACCTTCAGTAAACCTCCAGTTTAACCTCAAGATTCCAAATAATATTTGGAATCTTGAGGTTAAACTGGAGGTTTACTATTTATATTATGTTTCAAACGTTTTCCCGCTGTGCCAGTTTTTACCACTGATTCCGATTAGTTTGACTCAATTCGGAGAAAGTTGGATCCAGTTGAGGTTTGAGCAAGGTCAGAGTCAGACAACTACCGGTTAAATGAGACCTAATAGAATGATTGTCTACAGCGCAGCTTGGGGGCTAGAACCGTTCACACTTCATAGTCGTGGTAGATCATCTTTAACGAATTTCGATCAGATTTGATGTATTAATAACATGAATTACATCTAACAGCTCTATATGAAATACAGAGGAAATGAAGATTCCGAGAAATCATAACACCACGCCAATGTGTTTTTTTGGAATTGTCGTTTTAGCGCACTTTTTGGCACCCTGATTTGGGCGCACGAATGCCAGAGCTGACATGTGATTCCCAAGCGCTTTGGCGTGGAGGTAACAATATGCAGAAGCCTCTTGGAATCTTGCAGATACCTTACGAATTATTTTTCACATATCCGTGTATCACGAATAATATCGTAAATAATTTTCCCTCTGAACTAAATATTTAGCGCGGCGCTCAGGGCATTCAAATTGTCTGAGTCCGACGCGCAGGTATCACCTCTCAGGGCCTTTTACTCACGAGTTACGATTTCGATTTATAAATATGAAAGAGTTTTGCAACAATTTATTTGAAATTCACAAAGTTTTAGTTTAACAATTGAATTTATACACAAGTAATGTACAGTAGTGGTAGGTACGGAAAGGTTCACAGCAAGACATAATATTATCATGTCTAATATTTAGTTCAGAGCGAAAATAATTCCACTGTTGCTTGTACCTCCATCATAAGTTTGTCCCTCTCCTCTAAAAATAGAAAACAATACGGCAACACTCAGTCTGGTCCGAAAATTACGAATCACGCGTACAGAACGGCAGATAATAATTTGCTGGACCCACAACCCTCAACGACCTTCGTTTGGGCAAAACAAAACAAAACCGTTAACATTATCAGGTTATCACTTCCCCTCTTTCAGTTCACATTGTTTTGCAACGTACCGAGCAGCTTTCTACAAATTGCCAAGATAATAAAATAATATATAGGCTAATGGTAATTCCAACTGATTTTCAGCATCAAGAAAGTTGTTTTAGCTAAAATTTAGGTAGGTACATACCATGTTGCTACATTTGGTATTCAGCTGAAATTTAGCTTCGTAGCTAAAAACACCGTCGAGAACAATTTTTTTCGTGATTTATTTATTGAGACTAGATATTTTGATACATTTCACGTAGCAATAATTTATTCTTCTTCTTCTCGATGTGCATATTCCAATCTAGTTTGGAGTCAAGTGTCATCCCCAGGTATATGACGGCGTCAGCGTTATTTGAATTGCTCTCCAATAGCCCAAGAACCTTAGTCCAAATAAGGTGTCTATCTTCCAAAAATAGCTGGCAAAGTTTCGCACTTTTTTCAGTTTTTCACGTATAACTCGAAAAGTACGTACCCTACAGAAAATGTCACTGTATTATATTTTAAAGAAAATCAACTTTTGCGTCGAATAGCGTTTCAAAAACCGAAATCGGCCCAGCCGTTCAGCCACAACCCTCAACTACTAACGCCTGAAGGTAGGAAATATCTGCTCCAATTGCAATAAAATGTCAAATAGCAACTAATTCAGAAATAAATTTCCTACACCTTGTGCCCTATGAAATTTTTCAATCTGAGCGGTCATTTTCAACCTACAGGCGTTAGAAGTTGAGGGTTGTCAAGTTATTTGCGAAGCTGGTAAGAATCGCCTATTTTTGACGGCCGATTGCGGCTGAACGACTGGGCCGATTTCCATGTTTGAATCGCTATTCAACGCGGAATTTTAATTTTATTCAAAATAAAATTCAGTGACATTTTCTGTAGGATACGTACTTTTTGAGTCATAAGCGAACAACTGAAAAAAGTGCGAAAATTTTGCGGTTGAAATCTGAAGCACAACCTTGAAACCGTCGCAAACTCATATGTACGTATAACGGGTATACCTACCCTGAATAAATGGGTATACCTACCCTGAATAAATGGGTATACATACCCATTTATTCAGGACCCTCAAGAGGAATTAGAACGATTTTCAGCTCTCGAGGAATTGTTTGCGCTTGAAAAAGACTGGCGTGAAGTTAATTCATTCTCAAAGCTACCAAGTAAAAAAGAGAAACGTCCGGTTACTATTTTTAGCAGACAGTAATTGGGTATTCACCGAGTTATACAGCATAATAGCCGTCCTGAGGAATCCTGGGCGTTTGAAGGACATAGGATAAATGGAAGACATCGTCAGTAATGAATAGTGAAGGAAGTACACAAAATTAAGGGAGAGGAAGAGTTTGATTTTGAGGAATTACGGTATTATTTACGAGCACATGTCCTATTTATTTAAGTCATTGTAGATTTGTCCAATACACCCCAAAACCCACGTCATGATATTTTATTTTCCTTTCAATTTCACCGCATTTTGGCTCATTATATTAGTATCACAAGGAACCCAATTGGTTTTGAGGCCCAAGTACGATTTGGATCACGTTACGGACTCCACAAAAAATTACTAAGTCGGTATACGACCTCTGAGCATGGAAATACGTAGTTATACCTACGTGAAATTAATAAAAGCCACCTTTCACAAATGAATAACTTGAATGTGTGATCTATTCAGCTTTATTAACATTTTATTAAATTCAAGGAGTAGGTTTTTTAAAATTCTGTGTCGCAATAACTACTCGTATCTAGTAAGAACAGGTGGGTCCTAATGGGGCTCTTCCTAATTGTGAAAAATAAGATGAAGTTCTGCTGCTTAATAATAAATTAAATTCGGTGAAAACGGTGTCAACTCGGATTAGACTTGCAGGAATTTCGGACGGCGGTTATGGTCGGACAACTTGAAAACGAGTTGAGAGGAAAATACCGTTCCGACTGTGCAAATTACACGCGGTTCGTGTTTACTTGACGGTGACCGAATGGTAGTTGAAATGAAGCGATGCAGTGGAATGAATTATTCAGTTATGCAACTGGCTCAGTAAGAAAAGACTTGGTAAATATCCAACAATTACGACGGATGATAAAAGGAACTTACAAAGACGCCAGGTGAATGATGGTTGTGTTGATTCCACAGGGAGATTTTCGAAGAGTTCTGGGGTATAAGGACTTTCTAAATCGAAAATTGCTCTTCAGGTTGGATTAAGACGGTGTTGCAGGATAGAACGACAAATGATGGACTTAAGAACATGCGGAATCTTTCTTGGAGCCTCAAGCGTTTGGTGTTTCAAGCGTTTGATAAGGTCTGGAATGATGGCTTAATGTGTGCAAACTGCAATGTGATTTGCCTACTAGATACTTTGAAATACTTGAATCCTTCATCAGTAGCAGACACTTCACAGTAAGGTATGAAGATGAGTATTCTGGGCGCAAGAATATCTGCGCAGGGGTCCCACAACGTAGAGTCCTTGGACCTGTGCTATACCTAATGTACTGAAGGGATTTGCCATCTGGGGAAAGTGGAGTTACAGCAACTTTCGCTGATGATACAGCATTCACGGCCGAGGGAGTCACAGCAGAAGAAGCTGCTCACAAACCGCAAAATCACCTTGATAAAGTCAACAAATGGACCCAACAGTGGAGAATCAAACTCAATGAAGCCAAATCTGCATACGTGAATTATACGAATTATACGACCAATTATGATCAACTTCCAAATCCTACCCGCAGCAAATACAGCTAAATATCTAGAGTTGACGCTAGATGCTAAACTAAAATGGAAAGAGCACATCTAAATTTTAAAAAACCGAGCTCAATATCAAACATGGAAAGATGTACTGGTTACTGGGGAGGGCCTTGGGAACTAGAGGTTCATAACAAGTTACTGCTGTACAAGCAAATTCTAAATCCAGTCTGGATGAATGGCAAACAAATTTTGGACTGCTCAAAAAAATTGTACCTCAAACACATTCAAACTTTCCAAAATCAAGTACTTAGGGGGATAGTCATGACGACATTCATCGTGACCTGAAAATGGAATTAGGCATGAAGAAAAACTTGACATGTAAATCTGGGAATGATCCGGATCTTAGAGAACAGTGAAACGGTGCGGCGTTCGCGAAATTGAGGACCGATACGTATGGGTCCAGTGTGCTTGTAACCGACCTACATGTGATTTACGTGTCCAAGTGAAGTTGCTAGATGGACTGTATGGCTCAGTTGTTCTTTCATTCTTAAATAATAATGAATTTGGGGGAAAAAAATACAAATAGTCTCTGCTGGACGTAAAAACTAACATTTTTTGAAGGGACAAATTGCTTTATTTATAACTAGGTACATTAGGAACAAAACTAAAGACATTCATGAAAATTTTGCACACAGTCCACATGTTTAGTTTTAGTATCTATTACGCTACCAGTGGCGTAGCCAGGGGGTGGAAGCCCAGGATCCACCCCTCCCCCCCTCCCCCACCACAAAATATTTACATTGAAAAATATTAAGAATATTGAAAAATCATGAATTTAAAAAAGATTTCTTTGAAATTGAATTTTTTTAAATTAAGAAAATCAGTTTAAAAACCTCTATTTAGTACCCTGTTCGTCAAAAATTTTCCCGGGGGGTTCCCCGGACTCCCCTGCTGTTGAACCGGATTGTCGTTCCGTTAGTGATCAACATGCCACCAAATTAAGCCTGATACCTAAGTCTAATTTACAATACATTAATTAATTACACATCCACACACAAAAAACCAAAAAAAAAAAAAAAAAAATCCAACAAGCCTTTAGTTTTTTGGGTCGTTGAATCCGAATCTGGAGTAGATTGAACTTCATCAGGTCACGTCAAAGGTGATTTGACATATTTTCAGCATTTGGTTTTTAACGGACCTGATGAACGTCATCCTACCTCAAATTCGGATTCAGCGACCCAAGAAACTAATAAAGATTAGTTTTATTAAGTAGATTTCGTTGGTGGGAAAAACATTTGTGTGTGTGTGTGTGTGTGGCTGTATTATTAATGATTAATATAATTACCTATAATAAAATGTCATAAAGTCTCAATGAGTGGGAATATTCTTCTCTAAGCTCTTTCGCTTGGGAGTTGACCTTTTCTAGAGACCAAACTACTCTAGTAACATTAATTTGAGTTTTGTCTCAAGACGGATCGAAAGAAGTTGACTAAATACTCGGTTGTCACAATACAAATTCCCAGGCGTAGTATAAATGATAATACAAAGTCAGCGTTTTCCAATTCAAATTGATAATTAAGTTGATTGGTGATATCGGAAGAGGAAAGACGGAAGCTTCTATATTGAACAGATATGAACCAACAATGGGATGTAAACATGCTCTATCATGCTTAGTACTCATTTTTATTTTATTGAGCCGTCCCAAAGACAATCAAATGGGCTGTCAAATGGGTCTATAGAATATGTTTCGAGCGGTTGTTCTAGGCAAGGTGTTATTACATAGTTATGTACCTTAAAGATTTCAACAAAAAAGTCCACTGGAATTGTTTCGTCTTTCTACGGTTTTTAATTTAAGATTGATCTCTTGGGTCGCTATATTTATTTTGCATTCAAATATAAGTTAGTACCAACCTTTTTACTCGACGGTAATGTTTTTGTCGGTGACTTCGGTCAGCGATCTCTAGCGCCGAGTGCAAAGATTCGAAGACTGCTTCACTCAGAGGCCTGCAACGATCGTCGGCCTCGACTGCACTAAAACATGAAACAAACCCCACAACAATCTGAGGAACTCGACCAAACTCAATCATCTTCCCACCAACAGAACCGGCTCTTATCCCCACTACGTATCCCTCTCTTCTCGGATGAGGGGTCGACGAGCTGAAAACCTTGGTGTCCGCCGGAACGCTCGTTACAATAATTGTACAATTCATTTCATTTCATTATTGTCAAACGTGACTGATCGTTGTGAACTCGGACAAATTATTTGTCCGAGTTCACAACGATCAGTCACGTTTGACAATAATGAAATGAAATGAATGTCGGGGAGCAGCGAAAGAGCGTCTTCCAATCAGTTTTCTGACGTCAACCAGAGCAGACCGGCAGATCTGAGCCTCGTCATAGATATAACTCAGATGTCAGAGAAACTAACGCTAGGAATGTTACTTACGGCGATATGTCTCGTATATAGCTAAATATATCGCATTTCGAGTAGGGATGGGTATCGATTAATTCCCAAAATAATTGGTGCATTTTTAATCGATGTTTGCTATGTTTAATTAAGCTGTTTCAGGCCTTCACGTTTACGACCTTAACCTTAGTACTATATTTAATATAGTACTAAGGTTAAGGTCGTAAACGTGAAGGCCTGAAACAGCTTAATTAAACATAGCAAACATCGATTAAAAATGCACCAATTATTTTGGGAATTTTGACTTGTTTGTTCGTTGGTTGTTGCCTCCGAAAAGTGTGCCAAAATGCCTCCTAAACGTGCGATCTAGGGGCATTTTGAAAAAAAAGAGAACTTTGCGAAATAGCGCCATCGTGGCGCTAATGATTGTGGTGTTCAAATTAAACATAGATTTTTCAACTATGAACGTCTCATTAGAGCTGATGAACCACGAGGAACATCTCAAGTAACTACCACGTTTCTTCATCTTCAAAGAGCTCCAGTTTGAGAAACTTACGAGTGTTATATCGCAATTCTGACTTCAACATCGTATTCAGCGTAAAAAAATCCCTTTAAAATTAGATGTCACTTGTCAGACTGTTTCATTTTTGAAATTGATCGGCAATTTCCCCCCCCAAAACTACCCCATTAGAGTGCCCTGATTCTGCCCATCTACGAACTCAATCTTTCGATTGCCTGGACGGATTTTTTTGTACAAATTTGAACTTTGATTTTATCGAGAATTATCGTCCGGAATGCCATATACATATATAGGTACATATAAATATGACTTTTGCTGTCTTTTGGCAATGAATTCAGGATGGTCTTAAACGGATTTTGGTATGATTTCGAAAATTCGAATTTTAAAAATTTTGAACCGAGAACAATAGCTTCCTTTTCTTCGAAAATTCACTAAAAAATCTAAATAATCACTAAATATTCACTAAAAATCTAAATCTTGCGACTCTGTTTGCAGTCCCTCTACAGGCGCTTCATCAGCTGCTGTACGAGTAAGTACCTACTGTTAATCAAACGCTAGTGTAGATATAGACCACAAAATTTGGGGTAACTGACTAACTAAGAATTTAATATTGGGGTAACTGACTAACTAATAAAGTTATTTTTATGTTTATGTTTAACCGTCGTATTAAATATTAATATTTAAACACAAAATTTGATTTTGTCTAAAAGCTGTCGATTAATCGCCCCCGCCACGACGACCTCAATATCTAGTAACTACATTTCAATAAGAAATTCTATAAAACTTTTATTAAAAAAAAAATTGTAGGTCAATTACCTAATTGATTTCTCTGACTTAGCTTAATCGATTAATTAGTCAAAATATTAATCGATTGCCAGTAATAATCACTGGCAATTATTTATGTTTGGTAATTCGATACCCATACCTAATTTTGAGGTCAAATTCAATATTTTCCAATATCCAATTCGTCCAAATTCGATATCTTCCCATTCAAATTCAATCTTTTTCAACTCAAATTCGATATCTTCCTACTCAAATTCAATCTTTTCCAAATCAAATTTAATATCTTCAGAGTCAAATTCCATCGTTTTTAAGTTAAATTCAATATCTTCCAAGTGAATTTTTTATTTTCCAAATTATTTATTTAACGTCTGTACGGAATACAGAGAATTTGCTAGTTGTGTCCCTTACAAGTGCAAATAAAATTGAGAGAAGTCTTCTATGTTCGATACAATGTATGTCATATGGTCATATGGTACACACAAGGCTGGCCAACACCAATCAACAAACGCAATCACCGACTAAGTTCCTGTCCTGCATCAAGTAGGTAGCTTCCTCCAATTAACCTTCTAATACTGATCGTGTATTGATATTTTGCTCGATTGATTAACCATTGAAGCTAATAATTGTTTCGTTATCAACGACAAACATACAAAATAACTGGTACAAGGCAGCATACCGGTGTTACTAACCATTTTATTAATGCCTTTGCATCGCCCTCACGAACTGTCTTTTACTAAAGAACTCAGATTTATCATTGCTTGTTTTTTGTTCAACGTCACAGGCGAAAAAGCATTTGTTTTGCTTTTCCGAGATAATCTGAGATATATTTTGAGTTTTTCAAAATTTCTCGCGCACAGATGTGAGAAGCTTTGGTTCGTCTTTACATTTCCGTCAACTACCACTTTGGATTTCTTTTCCGACAGCCTTCTCTTCGATTTAAGGTTTTTCAAAAAAGCCAAGAGGTTGGAGCTCTTTTTGGAAGGGGGGAACTTTAGGAAGATAGGTTTAGACGATTTGAGTTGGGGCTCCTCCTTAAGGAGCGAGGTGGCACTTGGATGTTCAATAGATGACAACCTATGGAGGTTAGTGACTTGAGTGGAAACCGCTCCTGCAGAATACTCGTTCCTCAACACTGAATTCGTTTCAGGCTCGTGCTCTTTGTTTGGTACCTTTGCTTCCTCAGCTGAGGATGAGCTCAATGTTTGGCTGTTGGACGAAGTCAAGTTCATCTTGAACGTCTGAGACCTCTGGAACAGCTTGTGAAGTCTTAGATGATCGCTTATACAAACCGTTTGGCACTTGTTTTGGTCTCTCAAAGTTTCTTCTGCGCTCTTTGAAGTTTCGTGTAGCTCGAGGATGTAGTCACTTCCAACAAACAATTTACTTCTTCTTTTATGACTGGTAGTTGCGACAGGGATCGACCTTTTCTTAACCTCCTCGTCCTGGCGGGTTTCTTCTAATCTCGGGTCAAACAGTTTCTTCCGATGATGTTTCAAGTTGCCCAAATTCATCACCTTACCGTAATAGGAATTCTTCTGTTCCAGAGCAGAATACACGTTAAATGGTTCAGATTTTACATTATACAACAGCTGCGGTTTCCCCACCCGCCATCTAGCAGGCCTTTGATTCATTGTAGCTCTAGGTGCATCGAAGTCGTTAGAAAATAACCCTGAAGTCGAATCGTAACCGCTCTGCCACATTGGATTGTCGTTGCGATTCACCAATAAACTGTACGCTCGCTCAAAGCTACGTTCGCCTCGACTATCATTTCGAGTTGATCTGTTCCTCCTGTCTGTATCATATGAATAGTCGCTGTCGTACGACTGTCGCGAGTCTTTCACGTTCCCATCAGACTCTTCCTCGAATGTTTCTTCTCGAGTTGAAGCTTTATTAGGAGCTGCCTTCTTCCTAGACTTTGGAATACAATTTCGGCATCTACATTTCGTACCTGTACGTTTAGCAACGCAATGCAGGTTCGCCCCACGAAGAAGCATCTCCAATTCTGGAGATGTGTCCGTACCAACACCTCGTTCTTTTTGTTTTTTATACGTCACATCCGTGTCAGTGGTTTGGGATGGACAAATTTCAATGAGAACCACGTCGTCTTTTTGACAGCAACTTCGTACGCAACGAACAGATCTCCGACACTTTTTCAGCAATCTACCACAAGGACTACGTCTGCTTTTCCGTCTCCTCCGTTTTTTACGTTTGCTCGACTTGCCTGCTTCATTGTCTGATTCATCTGATTCAGCACACATTGATTTTTTTCTACAATAAGACTTTCTACGCTTAGAACACCTACAGACACAAGGCCTTCGTTTTGGCCGAAACGTAGTAGGCCTGTAGGAGAAACACGACGCAAATGGGGCTAAGAATTGCTGCAAGAATATCATTGGATTTTTCTTGCCTTTCACTTGTAGACCGTTAATATCAACGCATTCATCATCCAGGCACTTTAAAACTCGATAAACCACGTCGTCAATCTGGTTGTCCAAAGTCAGCTCTATTTCTTTTTTATAACGGCCCCCTGCAAGACGTATACTGCACGTAGGTTTTGATGGCTTTACATGTTTCTCGTCGCTCGAATTCGTTGATGGTGGAGTCTGCGAAGGCGGGGGTGGAGCCACTGATTCTGCTTCCTGTTCTTCGGTGTCGGTTTCTTCAGTGACGGTTTCTTCTGTCTCACCTTCAGTCATAAATCTATCCGGGTCAGAGTCTGTTCTTGAATGTACAGATTCCCTCGGGAAACTGGTCATTTTCCTACTTGGCCTTGCACGCCTACTTCGCCTTCTACCTCCACCACTCTCGAACGACTCGTACACTGGTTGAACCCATCCTGACTTGTCCATCTTGAAATCTCACCGCGATTTCCACATGAAAATCCTACTACTTATGTACATTCCAGCCTCTGTTTCCAGCGATAGCTAGAGAGTAAGAAGGTTAACGTTCAATTTCGCTGCCCACATCCTTGATCAGGTCCATGACCACCACTAAAGATTTCACTAGTTTATTCATCCTGTGTGGTATAGTGTTGTGTAAGGAAACTATAAACAAAAACGTCAGTCAATTATTTATTTAGGATTAGGCGTGTATCCACGTTACACTGCTAAGTTTAATGGTTTTCCAATATAGTAGATACAATGAAAGTTAACTTCTACCAACAAGGTAGCAACCTCTTCTTCTTCTTTCTTGGCACTACGGTCCTTGGAGGACCAGGGCCTTCTCAACTATGTCCTTCCAGTCCTTCCTATCCAATGCTCTTCTCCTCCAACCTCTGATCTGGAGCTGGCTTAGATCTCCCTCTACGTCATCTATCCAACGTAGTCGGGGCCTACCTCTAATCCTTCTACCACCTGGCGTTCCATTCATGGCCTTCTTGGGGTACCTATCTTCCTCCATACGCTGCACTACCACAGCTTTATACCGAATGACTCCTCCTGCACTCCATTTGATTGCAGATTACTACTTAATGGCACATCGTCGTAGTAACTGCAATGGGACATTGAACTTTGCCCTAATTTCCGGGAGAGCAACAAAACTTTGTTTATAATCTCTTCATGATGAACATTGTTGATTCTTCTGATTTTAGCAGCAGTAGAGTGAGTTTTCACTGTCAGCATAATTTTAGAAGAAAAATACTCATTAACCCGCGTAATAAAGTCTACTCACACTTGACACCCACAATGACTTGACATTTACAAGTGAATAAACCCCACACGAACATGGGAGAAACACAAGAAGGAACTTTGAAGAACTGGTAAGGTCCTGTTTCAAGCCCTGGAGAGAGGTAGGAAGAGACAAGTAGGTGGGGGCGTGGCCAAATGTGGGACAGGACGACCACGCTCTTCCAAACAGGATCACGCCCGTAAAAACATGCAAAGCTCATTTAGATCAAAATGTAATCAACAGCGATTAAAAATGACAATGATAGTTTCGTGACAGTAACTTTATTTGTAACATCATGAATTGGAGGAGCAGCAAGTTCAGTTCGGTTTGCATCAAGGTTGGTGTCTTGTTAGCTGTGACAGAAGTAATAACAAATCATTCTTTGGGTTGCAATGAATTAATATTTCAAGTGACACTGACAAACACCCTGAAAACTGTTTCGTGAATTGTTCATTGGAGATTTTTTACTTCTTTGTAAGAGTATTAGAAACTTACAAGTTTGACAAAGAGATGGCAGTTTTATGCTGCAAGTCCGGCCTTCAGTGCCTGTTCTATACAGGGGTTGGCAGTGAGTACAAGGTCCACCTATTTTGTATACTGGCAAGCTGTGCTGTCGACCGCGAGGGGCGTAGTTGCAAACCAACATCATCTTCCTGATACCTGGATTTTCCGTTTCCCAACTCACCAGAGCACACCCTACCATGAACGTGCGCGCCCATATGAGTTGAGCGAAGTGATAATACGTCGGACTGGAAATTTGGAAAACATTGATTGAAAACGTAGTTACATTCACTTGGCGTATTCGTTTACACAATGGTGGATGTTTTAAAAAAACCTCCTCAAGTCAAGAAAGTTGTAGGTAGGTAATTTCAGGGACGGATAAGGGGGGGGGGGGGGGGGCGTCGTTACGGACAACCCCCCTGAGATCTAGAAATGTAATATTTAATATTATAGTAGTTATCAGGGCGTAACCCAGCCTTATTGCCCAATGGCCACTAGCTTTTCGATAGGATATCTTTCTTTCTTTCAAGATTGTGACACCTCACCATACTAGGGCTGAGTTCGAACACGGAAGTCTTTGGCGTGCAAAAAGGGTTTTATAAAAATTTAAAAAAAAAAAAATGCAAAAAGCAAAATCGCTAAAAAAAAACATTGATTTGGCCCTGTACAAGTAGGAGTTAGGTAGAAATTCAGTTACCTATTGTCCAGAAGCGCTCCAGTTACCTATTGGCCAGAAGCGCTCTACATGCAATAGAAAGAATTAACTTAGCCTGTCAAAATCAGTCCTTGTTTCTATGGAAAAAGATGAAAAATACTGGAGCTCAATCAGCATGAACAATTATGAACCACATGTCCCCCCCCCCCCCCACACACACACAAATCAAATTCTGGATCCGCCCCTTGGTACGCCATCAAGAAATACTCACATTGAATGTTCAACATACTGCCGAATGTTTGTAACTGAGAAATTAGCAATTTCATTCGCCCACTGGTCGAATAATTCTTCGAAAGAAGGCTCTTCGTTTGTCACCTCCCATTCTTTCTGTGCGTGCATCTGATCAACTCTCATGAGATCTATAACATGTTCAACTTCAACTCAGATTTACGGCAGAAAATCACTAAGACTACGTGGTTTCAATTGTCTTCTCTTCAAGCAATGAACGCAGATTTTTACTGGACTCATCAGGACATCCAATATTTTCAGGGGTTAATGGAAACATACCGTGGCTAGGTACCTCATGTTTGTTCAGTATGTATCTGTTTCTGTCTCGGCCAGTCAATTTGAGATCTCTGCACTCATCAGTCCCATTTTGACACTGAGTGGCCCATCTCAACGCGGATTCCGCAAGATCTTCATTCCAAATCTGAAACATCAGACAGCGTCCCTCATTTTCTTTATTTTCGTGACGTTGGGAGGTTCAGCTCTCACAACCTTTCAGAACGAGAACAAGTGAAATTCTAAACTTGTTTTGCCGTAATTACATTGTTTTTCTGAAGCTAGAATTTGAGACTATTGAAGAACAGATAACTGCCGTATTCACTTATTAAATGGCTAAGGCTGAGGATTTTTAGAAACGAATTCCTTGATGAAATCCTCAGAGGTTTGCCGGAGCCTCCTCACGGCACCCTCAAGGTTTGTCGTAACCATGTCCCCTCCCATGACGGACGATGACATCGCTATCGTTGATATTTCGGCTATACTTCAGCAAAAAAGGCGAAAACAGCGTGCTAAATGGTACAAAGAGTGCCACCAACGTCGATACCAACTTCGGGTAGGCAGTCTATATCTTGTTCCGGTCGTGATATTTGTTTTTCACCTGCCAAAGACAAGGCTCACTTCTGTATATCTCAATAAAGTCCTCCAACACCACGTCCTTCGCGGACCTATTTATAGTCTTCGACATATCAACTACGAACAAACTAAATAAACCGAAAAACCGAACCAAAACACATAAAACAAAGCAAAGAAACATGAGCAAAAGCAACTAAGGGCCTTGGGCCTTGAAGCCTGATCCATATCTAAGGAAAGGGGTTCAGTTCCGGCAGACTGTTCAAGCGGCCTTTCCAAAATTTGGACAGGCTTGGCGGCCTGCGCAGTACGCCTAAACTGAAGTACAAGTCTGGTCCTCACGCTCCGGCCGGCCAGAGAGGTTGGCCTGAACCGGGTAATCCTCTCCGAAAATCCTCCACGTGTGTACCCGTTTGGTACAAAATAAGGGTTTGAGAGACGTGTCATTGTAGCAGTAGCATGTTATTGACCCAAAATCATGGGAAGGTTTAGAGTACGATTCAATGGACATTGTTTGGGGTGTGCGTAAAAATTTCATTTTCTTAAAAAGACAACCTGGCTCACAAAATTCTTAATAACCTCGATTCTGTTGAGTTTAGCGGAAATAGTGTTGAAATAAACGTTGTTTGCAATTAAAGTATCTACAGAATGAGACCAATTAAAGAGTTCTAGCCCAAAGGGTACCCGTGTTACAAAAGAAAAACATTTGCAGTTTCTTCAAACTTCAAATGTGATTAGACGCCATTTCTACTTGTCCGATTGACCTAAAACTTTGACAAACTCATTTTCTAGCCCAACCGTTTAGGGGGTTGAGAGTTCAAATTTGGCGAGAAAATCTTTTTTTCCCCTATGGCTGGGGGACCTTTTCCGTTATCGTTCAGCCAGGCCCCTCGGCCTCATCTCGTGCCGTTATCGTTCAGCCAGGGTTGCGGAATAAAAACATCGGATAAAGGGGCCTGGCTGAACGATAACGGAAAAGGTCCTGGCTTGGTAGCCGAACAGGTGGATAACCTCCAGTTGAGTCTGTCACAGCTTTTTTCTTCTCACATCCGAGTACGATCAATTGATAGAAAAACGAATCTAACTTGGATTACCATTTCTCGCATATTTGAAGCGCGAGGAAACATTTTTTTCGATCCTGTTCGAGTAAAGTCGGAGCTGGCGATCGCTTCTCTGAGATCATTGTGCCTTTGCAATATGTCCGCTTGCGCCTCGTGGTGAATGAGCAAACCCTTGCACGATTTCGAAGGGCCCTTGAAAGAAAACAAATAACAGCCACACGATAAATAACTATACTTTACTCGCTGTATTCATTTTGGTAAGCAGGTGCACAATCAAGGTGATTTTCCCGTACTATCTCCCCCGTCATTCAAGAAACTCTCAATGATTATTACCAAAATAAAAATCACAGGCCAACATCACCTACACTTGTTATAACATTTGACCCTCACCTTGTATTTGCATAGTGTGTGGACTTCGCCTTTACAGTAACACTTGAACCCGCACGAGTGACCGTCCTGATAGTTAAACATTACTCCCACAGCGTCGGCATCCTCGATTAAAGAATTGTGGACGTTATCGAACAGCAGAAGTTCTAAATGGTGAACGCGAATCGATGAAAAATCCAAAAATTGGCTCCCTCCGGTGAACCGGGCTGTGAACAGACGTCAGAGGACATTCAGGTATAGGAACAGGCCTATCTGACCCGTTTCAATCAACAGGTTAGCATGCATCTTGTTATAGCCCTTGATTTAGCAATCACGACTTTTGACGCTCTATGTTGCCCTCTTGCGCCCCATTTTGGACTATGGAGGGAATATGAGGAAATTCGATAAATTGCCTGTCTGCAATATCAAAACTGAAACTATGATTTAATTCATTCAAGTGACGTGTAAAAGCTGATTCCCCCTTACTATCCCTAAAATTGAGGGGTTTGCAGCAGAACGAGTTAACTCCAATCTTCGAGCAAAATGAGCTACCTGACGTGATGGGTGCTCCTTTCCATGCCAAGACGAATGGAGCTGGAAAGTCGGCAGTTAAAATAGTTAAATATTGTATAAAAAAGGCTATAAAAGAGGGGAGAAAAGACATGAAACGTGCATCAAGTGAATACTTATTTCTGTATAGATCATCGGTACATACAACTACTCAGCAAACACCTGCTAAGTTGATGTTGGGTAGGGAGATGCGTACTATTTTCAATCAGATGCTTCCATCTGGCGATGAAGTACGAAGTCGTAGTAGCGCAGCAGCAAGAGAAGCAGAAACAGCATTTTTATGGGAAAAGAAAGGCGATAGTAGAAGAAGGTGATAGAGTGTTGGTTAGAAATTACAGTGGGAATAACAGTAAGAAATGGGAGAAAGGAGTGATAACTCACGAGTATGGGCCCCAAACATTTGAAATTAAAACAGACAACGATTTGGTTTGGCGACGCCATATCGACCAAATAGTTCCACTCAGGAATAAGATTTTAAATGATGGTTTGAAGTGTAGAGAAGAAAACCTAGAGGGAGTAAAATTAGACGAAAATGGCTCAAAATGTACACCACCTTGTCAAATGCCCCAAATGAGTCAGAACTCCGATCTCCACATAGCAGTCATAAGCCAATAAGACCGAAGAGGGAAGTGAAACCCCCTGATCGGTATCAACCTTCATAATTTATTTGTATAAAACGTATTCAGAGGTGAATGTAATAATAAAATTTGCAAAATAATAAAATTGTTTAGGTAGTGTCAGATTTGGAAAATATATTAATTTTGTATTAATGTAAGAGAAGTTACTTTACAAGTTCATTGAAGGTTTTTTTTTTTTTTTTTTGTTCAAGTTCTTAGAAGTGTGCAAAACATTGTATTTAATTTTTCGACAAGAAAATGTATATGCTTAATATGAGAGGGGGGAGATGTAGAGAAATGGAGTTAACCCCTTGTTGATGCAGACCCCTCAATTACCTAGGTACTACCTAAAAAAGCCTACTTCGAAGGAGTAAACCGAGAATCCCGTGGTTTCTGCAGCACTCAAGCTTAAGATTGTTAATATAGTTTATACTCGTACTTGAAACATTTTAGAGAATTTCCCGAAAAATTGGCTTCAGCTTTGGTCCACGCAATTTTTTTTTCGCTTCTTTTCTATACAAATTCACTCTGAATTCAACCTTAGGATTCAAAAATTGTGTTACGTATTTAAGAATGACATGCTTACATTGTGAATCACTCTATACGATATCTTGGCTAAAACCTTGGCTACATGATTTTCGCCAAAACGCCAACAATCACAAGAGCAATAATTGAAGTCGAAAAGAATTATTCTTAAAAACTCCTCTATCTCTGCCGCTACAGCAGAATATTCAGAATTCTAGAAGACATTGTTGATAGTACACACTCATTCAACGATACTGACGGCTTTTCTTACAGTTTTCCAAATTCATCCAATCTTTCATCGCTAGAGTCGTATGTTGTAGTTGAGGCGTAACCTTGTTCAAATTCCAAAATTTTATGTTTTTTCCTTGAACGACTTTTACACGTGTAAACCCAGCCCTAGACCCTTTGTAAACTCTGCGAGCCTCTTTCGAAGCGGTGGTAGTCTAAATTGACACAGGTACATGAAAATGTCCATAAGGAACAAGTATTGAGAAAAGTTAATCTGGATTGAACGAAGCGGTTCGTAATTTACAAACAACATAGTAAGATTAGATTATAATTTTATTGGACCAACAGCGAGAGATAAAGCGAAAACCAAATAACGACGTGTCTAGAAACTTCGGCTACTGCCCCTGCAAAGAGAACGGGAATTCAATTATATTGATGAAAGATGTTCTCTTAGAATAGTTTTCTAAAATGTAGTTCAGATGGCGATCATCTACGTATACAATGGACGTTCGATAATATTTCCACCAGTAATGTATGACCAGTAATGTATCGAATATTTCCTTTCGATACCAAGTATTTTTGTTATCGGTTCTCATGATTTGAGTATGAGTACTCGTATCGGTACTTTGGTCCGTATCGAAAGAAATACTCAACTACCGAATTGAGAAATTTCCATTAAATGACCAAGAAGAAACAAAAATACAATAAAATAGGTACTAAAATAATTTAAATTATTTATATTTAAACAAAATCGGATTTTTCCTGGTGTCGTTATGTCAGAACCTTGAGGCCTGGACAGTAATCCTCCTTCTGACTAATTCACGAAATGATAGAACTCCTCATCCAAATTTAATTTGTTTAAATAAATAGGTATTGTTCAAACAATTCTACAGACAAGAACCCTGAATATTGCATTGTCAACCATCCCTAACCCCTGTTTAAAATTTCATCCAAATTTAATTTGTTTAAACAAAAAGGTATTGTTTAAACAATTCTACAGCAACCCAGTGAATATTACATTGTCATCCATCCTCGACCCATGTTTAACAATTCAAGACTCATCATCCAAATTTAATTTGTTCAAAAAAATTTTTTTTCGGTTTTTTACCTATTTACATACCTAGGTATTGTTTAAACAATTCACAATTTTTTCTAATTAGTTTAGGGTGAACTGGCAACAAGGCCTACCTCAAGGGGGGACGTAGCGTTAGACTCCCCGCGGTCCGGCCCCTCACTTTTATCTTGCAGACAGGTGGACGTTAGCTCCCGAAAGGGTTCGGCTATCACTCATCTTCTGAGCATTGAGTGTCAGTATTGTATTAACCATGGCAGAGTCGGAATGACGACATACAAGGATGATGGCAGCAAATCTGGTATGTGGCTGCAGTGGTCGTTTGGGCTGGCTTATTGTAACCCAGATGAAGTTGGCGATGGGTTTTGCGATTGGGTTTTAGACAAGCCTACTGATTTGCCAAATGCTGATGAATATGTGCAATACCTCCATGATACTTACGTTTCTGACGATGCCCTTTATTCGCCATATCTATGGGCTTGCAAATCGGCTGACTTGACAAGAACGACCAATGCTTGTGAATCCTTTCATGCCTATTTCAACAAAGGTTTTAACACAGAACATCCCAACATCTATGTCTTCTTTCAAGAGCTCATTGAGGTATTTCTATATACATGGGTATATACACAACTCGAGTCACGAATACTTTTTGGGGGACAACGTGAGCAACCTCCTCGTGTCCCCTGGGCTCGGCAAATAGCTCACAATAGGTGACAGGAGTCTAATGTGACACTAATTTTTCGGGAGTCTAACGTCATTAGGAGTCTAACGCCCTACCTTGGGATAGGACAGCCCCGGGAGTCTTAACGCCCGAATTTTCAGGGCCAGGGAGTCTAACATCCTATCCCGCCTCAAGGCCTGGTTTGCCACTTTAACCTCAATATCGATTATGCAGCATATCGAAGTACCTACTTAATGTTTAATGAGAACGTCCCTAGCCATGGCAATCAGGCATCAGTGATATGGTCCACATTTAGGGATGAGCATCGATGGTCGATGTTTTTGACATCGATGTTTTTCGTACATCGATGTTAACCAGCGATGTTTTCGTACATTTAATTAGCAATTTCGCGTTTATAAATTTTATAAACGCGAAATAGCTAATTTTATTTTCAACACTTTTAGGAACCATTTTCTAAAAACTTGGTTAATGTGTATTAAATGTTAATTAAATAAAGAGGACTTTGGAATTTTGAGAAGAGTAAGATGGCCATTGTATTTCTTTTAATTAAAATTAGTTGAGTATTTCATTGTATTTAGTACCTATATTCCTAAAAATACTTTTTTTAATTGATTTTTAAAAACATCGATCCTAAAACATCGATGTATTGGTTCGATGTTAACATCGATGCTCATCCCTACCCATAATACAACTAAAGCTGAGATTAAAGCGGCCCACTCACGATCCTGCAGCAGGAAGTGGGGGGAACCGAAAATTTCCCCCTCTTCGGACACGGGCCTGTGTGTGGTGGCCTTCCTGCCGCAGGTGTCCTGCAGAGCTTGTCGGATGGGATTCCCATCCGACCAACCTGCGGTCTGGCTTCCCCCACCCTGTCAACCTGCAAGGTCCGACCGTGTGTGGGGCTGCAGGACGACATTAGAGTGTTGTTATCACCAGCCATGACAGAAATCGGTTATCATCCGCCATGATAGAAAAATTATCATTTGAATTTCGGCGGGAAAGTGCCGGTTGTGGCTGGGGGAGAGCGAAGAGGGGGACTTCGTAGCACTCCCCACTTCCTGCAGCAGGATCGTGTGTGAAGAGCGTAGGAGAGCGAAGAGGGGGACTTCGTTGCACTCCCCACTTCCTGCAGCAGGATCGTGAGTGGGCCGCTTAATAATTAACTCCCGTAGGAGTTGTCAAAAATTGACAGTAGGCTTGGTATTTCACAAGCCCATGTCGGGGTATTGGTTATAGTTTTCAACTAGCAATAATCGCACCTCAGTAGAACTTCATTGGTTACGATATTGCCTCTGCGCAAAGATATCTTATCTAAATACAGCCAAAGGGGTGGCCACGAGAGCGTTCTTCTACCGACTCGAGAAGGGAACTCCACATTCCAGCTGCAGCTACTGGGTCTACGGAGTTCTACTACCAAAACTATAGGGGATTTTATATACCTAGTTCCTACTGTAAATCAGGAACGAATAACTTTTTTCGCCCAGAGGCTGCGTTTTTGTGGTGGGTACTAGTTTGAACATTGGCGGGTTGTTTCCTACCACTGCGATTAGCGCCATCTATGATTTTGTCAACAAACTGACGATTCTGCTGTAGATCCCTGATTAGCGCAGTCTATGATTTTTGCGACGAACTAACAATTGTGCAGTACTTCGATGAGCCCTCAGCAGGTGTTCCTGTTTTTCTTTCATGACACCCAACAAACACGACAAACTACCTGACAAACTGAGGTTTTTGTCAGGTATTTATTGTCAAATATTTATTTTCAGAAAAAAACATCAATGTTTTTTCTATTTATATTAAATATAAATGTTAGTTCGTCGCAAAAATCATAGACTGCGCTAATCAGGGATCTACAGCAGAATCGTCAGTTTGTTGACAAAATCAAATTTTGATGTTTTCTAGACATCGATAATTGCAATGAAAAAACATCGATAGTTTTCCAATCGATACCCATCTCCATCAAATAGGTACTTTTTCAAGGAGAGTTCAACAATTTGGATGAATACCTACTAAGTATTTAATTTATTTTATTTTATTTAATTTTCTTTCGAATTTATCGGTAATTTCTTTCGATATTTAGTAAGACTTAGTAAGTCTTACTAAATATCGAAAGAAATGACCGATAAATTCGAAAGAAAATTAAATTTTCTGAATTTTCGTGGCCTGAAAGGTGAAACTGCTCAGTATTATTACAGCACTTGGTCAGTTTTACCTTTCAGCCCAATTTACTATTTAATAGTAATTCGATATATCGGTGGAAAATTTCGATTTGTCGGTCTTCCATATTTGTTTTGCAAATTCTTTACCAACGGAACAAACATTCAATTTATAAAATGTATATAAAATTTATTTACCCATCTCTATCTAATCGGTACTTTTATAACATTTAATGTTATAAAAGTACCGATTAGATAGAGATGGGTATCGGTAGGAAAATCATCGATGTTTATTCATTGCAACTATCGATGTCTAGAAAACATCGTATAAAAAACATCGATGTTTTTTCCGAAAATCCGACCTCAAAATTTGTTCGTTTACGTTTCAAGGTACCTACGCAAATTCAGAAAATCGAATTATACAAAATTATCCATACTTTCATATCTCGAAAAATTCAAATGGAACGGTATAGTTTTTAGATCACATTTAGACAACAACCAAAAAGTTTTTTTTTTTTTTTTTTTTTTTTTTTTTTTTTAGACTTTTTGTAGACCATCCGCAGCATTCTACATACGACCAGCTTTTCGTTCACAATGAGCAGATCAAAAGTCGTCAACATGAGGTGAATCATACGGCAGCTTGTCGGGTTCATACTGACCGAGCTGATTCGAACAGCACATGGTTTTCAGATATCGAGTTAATAATTTACTGAATATTGCATTGTCAACCATCCTTAAGGGGAAAGTGGACGACAAGTGTGCGAGAGAGAGAGAAGACACCAAAAGTTTATGCAAAATATTTCAACAGCCGGATGAGCGATTTTCAATCTGAAAAAAGTTATGTTCATATTTTTCCTAAACAAAATGCTGCATCAAAAAAAAATTTGAAAAAAATTTCAAATTCAAATTTTAGAAAAAGAATTTTGGACAATTTTAAATTTAAAAAAAAAACTTGGTTCCAGCCCCATTTTTGAGAATTTCCTGATTTCAAATTGCCAAGAACCAAAATTCTGCGATGAATAGCACGATCGTAAAACGAAAAATAAGAGTCAGTGATAGCAGCTTTCATCTCCCCTTTTAGACAGTGGATCTGCTGCGTCAATCATTCATAGGAAAGGTGATAAGTCCGAGATTTGACAGGGAGCACTTCTGACAGTAATGAAGGTGAGTGAGCTGAATCTATTCCCATTCGTCCAACATTGTAGACATTTCCAATGGAACCTTTGAGGTGGAGGAGACTGTTATTAGAACAGTCAAATCTTACACAAAAGAGGCCTAAAATCGCAAATGCACGGCTAGTTCTGATTTTTTGGTATGTTGTTCGGGACTGTTAGGGAAATCTAAATCTAATTTCGCAGGAATGAAAACCTTGCGCTTCTTTCGTAGCACTCGAAAAACCTCGAAATGGTTGCCCTTACTCTGGGTTTTTCGCTATAACTTTGAAACGATGCGTTTTTCGCGAATTGATACTACGGACTTATTTACAGGAGATAAGATTTGCTACACAATGAGACCAAGTGCAGCTCTGTTGGGTCAATAGTTACTGAGATACAGCCTTTCAAAAATGGCTTATTTTTCAAAAAAGTGAAATTTCAAGTTTTGGTCAACTTCCGACCTAAAAATCATTGAAAATACGTATTGTACGAAGGACGTTAAACCGATAGATGTTGTAGCAAATTTAATTAGCTTTGAGTAAAAATAGTTAAGAAGTACAACGCCTTCCCATGACCCTTATGGATTCGCCTGCGTCCGTGCTTTTTCCCGTTCTATTCGTTATAGCTCATTAGCCACTGACCCTACGCTTTCGAGATGGTCATTTTCGGATTCCCCATAAAATTTGGCTTCAGAATAACCTGGCATGTCCAGTTTGCACCCCACATGAGGCCCTAGCAGGGAGGGGAATGTCAAGTCAGTGGACACGTCACTTTAGGCAAATGAGGAAATTAGTCCTAACTTTGACGGCGTGTAGCTCCGAAACGAATCGTCGCACGGAGTAGCGGTTTGTTTTGCTGGTTTCAGCGCATTCTTCTCGACGACTTTGAACCAACAAAATACCCCTAAAAAAAATTGTTCCCCAGTTTCCCCAAGATTTGAATATTTGGTGACGAATTTCGGTTGTTTTTGGATGTTATCTAGAAACCTTTTGTTTTAGCTCAAATAGGAGGCCATATTCGTGTTCCTTGATAAATGTTCCCCCCGAAACCAATTTTCAGCCAAAAACTACAAATAGTTGCTGAGAAATCAATCATTTCCCACAAATAGCCCCAAAAAGTTTGGTTTCCCCTAGCTCGGCCAATAATTTTTTTGGGATCTAATATTTGGGCTTTTCACTCATAGATGAAGTCTGATAGTAAATTTATCCAGCTTGAGAAAAAGCAATTTAGGATCGGACCAATAATTTCGGAATTACGGCAAAAAATGTACCAAAAAAACTTGGATTTTACAATAGTACGCGGTATTTAGCGTACTGGCACGAGCATATTACGGGACTTGATCAAAATGTCATATATGAGGTTTGATGGTAAATTTAAAAAGCTTATAGATGGAAAAAAGAAATTGTGAATCGGACAAACTTTTAGCGTTATAGCGAAAAATAGGGAAAACGGGGTGAAGAACAGGAAGAAATTTATTACAAGACAATGGCATATTACAGGTATCACATTATAATTATGCCCTCGCACCTAGCATTCCCTTTTGAGGACACACGATACATTTCAACACAGACGCGATGGCACCGCGGGCTCGAATATAGAAAAATAGAATGTAGAAAACGAATAATAATAATAATAAACGAATGTAGAAAAAATGAGGCGCTAGTACTGATATAATAATATGAGTGAACGATAAGTTTGAATCTCCAACACAGACTGTTTTTATTTTACAACATACTAATACCAACATATGACTTGGTGGTCATATTGTTAATGGGTTTGGACTTGCAAACGATGCCAATTCCAATACGCCCCCTCAAGTTCAAACTCCGTCTGGTATAACTCCAGCTCCACTCAAACACAAATCCAATTTGTTTTTCGGTAGTGGTTTCGTCAGGAAATCGGCAATCATCTTCTCTGTTGACAAATAGTTTAGACTGATCAAACCCTCTAGGATATTTTGCTTCAAAAAATGGTTCCTGATATCAATGTGTTTTGTCCTCGGTCTGTATACCGGATTCTTCAAGTGTTCCTGCGCCCCCTGGCTGTCGTTATATAGGGTTATAGGTAGGCACACAGGAAATCCCAGTTCGCAAAGAAACCTTTCTAAGTACTTAGCCTCCTTCACGCCTTCGGACAGACACATCAGCTCCGCTTCAACGCTCGACAGAGCTACAGTTCGCTGTTTCTTCGATGTCCAAGAAATTGCTGCTCCGGACAAAGTGAACACATATCCGCTGAATGAGTGGCGATCTATTCTACAATTTCCCCAGTCAGCATCCGAGTATCCTGTCAGTTCGTCTTTCCGTTTCGTGTATATCAGCTCCCTATTCGTGGTCCCCTTTAAATACCGCAGTATGCGTTTGGCTGCTTTCCAGTGAATTTCTGAGTAACAATGATTGAACTGGCTTAGGTAGACAACTGCATAATTTATGTCAGGTCGAGTACCAATGGCCAAATACATCAGTGATCCAATCAAACTTCTGAAAGGATATTTGTCCATCTCACTCGGTCTCTCGTCTGTTGGTTCAAACTTAACATTCACATCCAGAGGGGTCAATATAGGATTCGCTGTCTCCATTTTAAACTTTTTCAAAATTTCATTTATGTACTTTCTTTGGCTAATTTTCAGTTTCCCTTTTTCGAAATCATAGTCAAATTCTAAACCCAAACAATAATGAATTTGTCCTAAATCTTTCATCCTGAATTCCTTCATCATATTTTGTTTTAAACTTTTCAATTTATCTTGATTTTTCGATGCTATAACGATGTCATCAACATATACTGCCAAAATTACTGCCTCTTCACCCTTGCCCCATGTGTATACGCAAGGATCCGAATCAGAAGGTGTCATGCCAATCATTTTCAATCTTTCATCTAACTTCAGGTACCATTGTCTACCTGATTGTTTCAACCCGTATAATGATTTATGTAATTTGCAATATTTCTTCCCTTCCTTATATTCTCGCAGCATCTCCCACGCGTCTTTCATGATGTCGTTATCGTTTTCATTTTCGATAATGTCCATCAGAATTTGTTCAAAATGTTTTGGTGGCTCCATGAAGATCTTCTCTTCCAGTTCACCGTTCAAATAAGCTGTCTCCACGTCCATTTGCTCCACGACCATACCATGTTTGACAGCTAGAGCCATCACGGTTCTTAGTGAGCTCAGGCGCATAACAGGGGAGTACGTCTCGTGATAGTCGATATTTGGCTCTTGAGTAAAGCCTTTTGCTACTAAACGAGCTTTTCGTCTTTCCAATTCACCACTTGCCGTGTATTTGTTACAAAGTATTAACCTACATCCTACCGGTTTTTGATTTTGTGGTTTTTCTTGGAGTGACCACGTTTTGTTTCGCAGTAGTGAAGAAAATTCTTTACGAACGGCTGCAAACCATTCATGTGAATCTGGACCAGCAAACGCTTCAGTCGGGTTCACTTCGACGGCACATGCTGTCTCACACATCTCAGTTTCTGCATCCTCATCCGTTCTACTTGTGTTTTGTAAGTTTTCTTCTTGTCCAAAGTTATCATTATTAGAATTTTCAGTCTCGTTATTTATTTTCGGAATCATGTTATACACTTTCTTCCTTCTCCCTGGCCCTTCTGTCGTTTTCATGAGTTTTGGCCTACCACGGCCTCGGACCATTTCGACTTCTGTTCTTCCTTCTCTCACTTCTCCTTCAGGACTAATATTCTCGTTTTCATGTTGTTCAACAAGTGTTTCAGTTTCACTCATTTGATTGTTGTTACGGCTTATTTGCACTTCGATTTCAACTTGTTCCTCCATTTCATCTGTTTGTTTCGACCTCATTTCTGATCTTTCGTCGATTTCCAGCTTTCTCAGCTTTTCAAATCCATCAGAGTTTACAATTCTCAGATGATTTTCATCTACGAATTTTATATCTCGAGTCACACAGATTTTCCTATTTTCCACGTCCCAGACTCTATACGCTTTTGACGTGTCAGAGTATCCGACAAATACACACTCCCTCGAACGCGGACACAACTTACTTTTGATTTTCGTTTTATCCAGCATGAAAGCTTTTGATCCAAAAGTTCTTAAGTATGGTACGTTCGGAGGTTTCCCATACCAAAGTTTGTATGGTATTTGTCCATTAATCCCACTACACGGGCTTCTATTCTTCAGATGCACAGCAGTCATAACTGCTTCTGCCCAAAAACTATGTGGTAGTTTTGATTCGGCCAACATACAACGAACTATATCTAATAGCGTTCGGTTCATCCTTTCAGATAGGCCATTCTGTTGTGGTGTTCCTGGGACGGTCAGTCTTCTTCCTATCCCACAACTCTCCAAGTACTCTTTAAATTCTTTTGAGTCGTATTCACCTCCATTGTCGGATTGTAAAAATTTGATTTTCACACCTTTTTGGTTCTCTGCAAATTGTTTGTACTTCTTGAATGCCTGCAGTACATCGCTCTTCGCTTTCAACAGTACAAGTACACACCATCTAGTTGCCTCATCTATGAATGTTACAAAGTATCTCGAACCTCCATTCGAAATTGTTCTCACAGGTCCCCAAACATCGGAGTGTATAATCTCTAATGGTTTCACCTTTTTCTCGGACTTTTTCGGGAATGGTGTTTGTGACATTTTCCCTAGAATACATGTCTCACATGTTGGTAGCTTCTCATTTGGATTAAGATAGACACCTCGGACTCTTTTTCTTTTGACCATTTTCTTCAAGTCTGTTTCATTCAAATGTCCAAATCTACTATGCCAAAGTTCCAACTTGCTCAATTTCCTACCATTTCTCGTGTCCTCATCTATTATATTTGTTACTTCTTCAACTTCTTTCACATAATACAAATTGTTCACTCTCTTCGCAACCAACTTCTTTTCATCATTTTGGTTATATACAGTTGCCTTATCACGAGTGAATACCACCTTCAATCCATGGTCCGTCATTTTTGAAATGCTCAATAGTCCTATCCTCAGATCTGGTACAAACAGTGTGTCTTTCAACTCTATCGACTCTGTCTTGTTACCATTACGTGCTCTAAACTTGACTGTACCTTTTCCTAGAACATCTGTAGTGGAAGTGTTTGCTAGCTTTAATTTAACATTACTTACTTCTTCAAGTTCGACAAACTTATTCACATCATTACACATGTGGCTGCTACATCCACTGTCCAAACAGAATCCTAGATTTTCTGTAGTCATATTCGCTTGGCACATCATCGTGAGATTCGTACACTCTGAAGGACTATCTTCGGCTGTTCCTGCTTGTTGTCCCTTTGAGAAACATACAGAAGCTTTATGACCAAATTTTTGGCATTTATAACACTTATATTTAAATGCACTTTTCCCATGTTTTTCATATTCGGGCTTCTTCGGTTTTGGAAATTTCTTTCGAATAAACATTGCATCCAAATCTTCGGCCTTTTCACTCCCTTTTGATCTAGCATCGGATTCTTCAATTATTTTCGTCCTAAGTGTATCTGGCGTTGGTAAAGTATCTCGAGACTCTATAGCACATCTGAAATTCTCATATTCATCTGGTAGACTGTACAGTAACATTATTGATAATAGATCATCATTAATTGTAATTTCTAGATCCAACAATTTATCTACTGTGTCGAAAAAATTCATGACATGTTCTCGTACGTCATCTCCGAATTTCATTCTTTGTAGCACTAGCCTCTTAAGTAAAGTTGCCTTACGCGCAGGACATTTTGATGCATATACTTCTAGAAGTTTCTTCCATATTTCATTAGAAGTTCGTAAACCTTTCACTATTTTCAGTTCCGAAGGACTAATAGAAAGAATTAGATCAGACCTCGCCATCGCATCCTTTTCATCCCATGCAGTTGATCCAGCATCGTCTGTCGGTCTCGCAATCTTTCCATTTACGTAGTTCCATCCTCCTGATTTTGTGAGTAGTGCTTCCATGTGCATGACCCAGGTATCATAATTGTTCTTACCTAGCGGATCTATTTTCCCCACACTTGCACACATGATTACTCAAATGGTGTTTTTCCAGCCTTTTTTTCTTTCTGGGCTTAATAACCTGATATAATAATATGAGTGAACGATAAGTTTGAATCTCCAACACAGACTGTTTTTATTTTACAACATACTAATACCAACATATGACTTGGTGGTCATATTGTTAATGGGTTTGGACTTGCAAACGATGCCAATTCCAATAAGTACGAGCGATGCAAGCAGCTGAAATGAATGTATGAGCAAACCTACCGAAGATCGGAGATGGGAGGTTCGAGACCGCGAAGGGTGGGGGGCGACTTAGTGTACATACGCGAGGACTTTGTCCATTTGATGCTATTGTGGGGTTATCGTTTCCACGAAGAGAGACGGATGGAGAGAGGAGTGGTTCAAGAGAACTGATTGACACAATGGCTACCAAGGAAAGGGAGCGTGGTGACCTTGAGCGCCGAATTGGGGTCTGCAGCCATTCTGTTTTCCTTCAAAACCAACATTACCATTTTTCGTTTTACGTCTTGTATATTTACTCAATAATTGAAATGATGCTCTCAAAACCGATCCAGTCACATTGGGAAGGGGGCTTGCACCGGCTTTTTCCAAATTTCAACCTCTAAACCTCAAAATTTTCAAATTTTCCAATTTTAAATTTGTATAAAAATTAAATGAATTGATGCAGCAACTTGTAGGGGCGTATGAAGGCAAACTGCGTTTCCCAAACTGTTATAAATTGGATGGTTCCAAAATGAGACTGCAAAAACTTTTGATGCGTCAGTAACGCCATCTCTTATCCCAGAATCACACTAAGGGCCCGTCCACTTCCCCTGTTTAAAATTTCATCCAAATTTTATTTGTTTAAGCAAAATAGGTATTGTTCAAACAACTCTACAGACAAGGAACCAAGTGAATGTCATATTGTAATGTTTAAAATGTAATTATTAATATGTACTTAATATTTAATTTAAATCCTCGACCCATATTTAAAATTTCAAGACTCTGGACTCATCATCCAAATTTAATTTGTTTACCTATTTAGTAGGCATTGTTCAAAAAATTTTACAAACAAGAAACCAAGTGAATTGTTATTGTGTTATGCAATGTCATCATCCTCAAAATTTAGTGATCAAGATAAGAAGGGTAGTTTTTGCGAGTACCTACTAATGTATATCGATACTTTTCATTCGATATTCGAGTACTGGAGTACGTGCCTTAACGACATTACGTTGACTTAACCGTTACTTAAGTATCTCTTAACTCTTAACGTATCATTCTAACTAGTGATGGGAAGTTCGTGAACGAACTAGTTCTGGAAAGAGAACTATAAAGGGCGATCTTTGTTTGCGTTCATTTAGTTCTTCCATCTAGTTCAAAAGCCAGTATCGTGGAAGTGGACAAATATTTGGCTGAGCCACTTCTACATCGACTTTCTGATCCTTTAATTTGGTGGGATCAAAGACAATTGTTATATCCCCACATTTACCAATTAGCCATGATATATCAGCCAGCTCAGTTTCGTGTGAACGGATTTTTTCCAAAGCTGGCAAGTAAGAAATCGTTTGAAAACGAACAAGTTATCAAAAATACATTTTGTCAAGTTTAACGCTGAATAGGACATTTAGATTGCAAACTTTATAAAATAAGTCAATGTAGACAAAATGTGTAGTAATTTCTAGTACGTAACAAAAATAAAACAATTGTAAGCGTGTACCTACCAATCTGTACCAAATAATTATAATGTAAAACGTGAATATTTTAGAGTTAGAATGTTTTATGATATTCGAATATTTTATTGAAAATATATTGAAAAATATCTAATGTTTGTTTATAAATTACTTCACTGTTTTGTCATTTTTGACACCTTATCTCTATTTTTTATGACATCCCATTTAGTTTTTTTTTTCGAGAAACCTATAGTATATTAACTTTTTTTTCTGGCTGCGGCCATTATTTCCCATTAGCCAACATTAACACAAAACTGATTATTTGTAAAACATAATCCTTCAAGGGTTGAAATTTATCTTAGACAGGAATGTAAATACAGCACTATACACTTGGGTTTTTTCCGTCTGTATGATCGTGGACATCGAGAAAGGTTGCGGACGATCGTCTCGATGAGGGGTTTCCTGTCATCCTCCAGCATAGGGCATAATAACAAAACAATGTTCAATCGTTTCGTCGTCTTGATTGCAATAACGGCAAGCTGGTGAAGTTTCTTGTCCAATCCTCTGTAAATACACTTTGGTGGCTTCTGTTCCACATCGAATCCTTGACATGCATTTGTAAAATCTCTTGGAGTTTTCAACTATTTTATAAAACCATGGTATTCGGGTGGTACTGGGAAGTTGAAGATGTATTTTCTCCCTGCATGGTAATAATTACCATGCAGGGAGAAAATACATTATTAGAATACTTAATTCGCCATTCGGTTCTTGCCAGGGCTGTCAAGTAGTTCCATAGGGGGGAATGGTGGCTCGATACATTCGTTTGGATTGTCCGTTTCGTTTTGGGCAAGTTCATCGGCTATTTCGTTGCCACGAATTCCGACGTGGTCTCTGATCCAAGCAAAGTGAACATGAATTCCTTGTTGCTCGAAGAATTAATTCATTTTTTGAATTATTTTATAATAATTCAAAAAATGAATCAACTCGAGCAACAAGGAATTCATGTTCACTTCAGAAATTATTTCTAATTCTCCAGTTGGTGTTCCTGGGCCGATGTTCTTCAACTTCTGTAGAGCGCTGTTGGAATCTGAATTGATTGAACTTGTCCCTCTTGTTCATTTGACTACACGGTTTCCTCCATTTCCATAGTTCAATAATATTATAAAAAATGAACTATCTCGAAAGGAACGGCTCCTTGGGATGAACTACTTCGCCCATCACGAATTTTAACGTACCTACGACTCAACTTGGAATCCAGTATTAAAAACTATTGCAATGAAAGGGAGTTAATCGCTATTATTGGTAATTAACGAATAATGTGATTTATTTCTATGGCCCCACCTTGCGGCAGGGCTCTGGCAAAAAATTGAGTAAGACTCATTAGAAGGCCCCTCTCCACGGAAATCTTTAGTAAAAGGCGAAAGATTTATTCGTAATGAAGAGAGGCCAGAGTTACTTCATATGCCGCCGCCAGATTGACCCGGTTAACCAGTGTAGAATCGTTCTTTCGGGAACGAAGCAGAAGTTTCTGAGAACTCGGGAGCCAGAGCAACCTAACGGCTGGTGAGGGAACACTCTGGTCTCCCTCAGCGAGCGGCCACAAAAGAAACTACAGACGACCAGCTGCCATCCGAACCTGATTTCTACAAGATTATTCACTTGAACCGTGTAAAGAAAACCGTAAAAACTGTGTAAACCTTAGAAACCACAGTTTAGTTATACTGCACCCTTCAGCTGCCCACGTCCAAATAATGTGGCACTTTCAAAGCAAAAAAACGAAGGAAGTATCAGCAGCGCCGTATCGAACAGTGAATAATAATTATTGATGGCCTATCCCAAAAAAAAACGGGGTTCCCTCTCATTTTTAGAGATGGCCAACAAAATTGACTTATATAACACAAAATATCCATAATATGGACATATTCGACATATTATGTCGAAGCGAATTTTCGAAGGAAATTGTTCTCGGTCCAAAATTTGCAAAACTGACATCATAAATGTATAATAATGTATAATGTATATCGACGGTGAAGTGGTGAATCCTCGTATCTGCTATCTTTAAACGTGGATATACGAGGATTCACCACTTCACCGTCGATATATTATATTATGTTATTCCAGACGATAACTCTCTAACTAATAGAATTGAGATTAAAAGTTCAAATTTGCACAAAAAATCTGTCTTGGTGATCGAAAGCCTAGTTCGTAGATGGGCAGAATCGGGCCTCTCTAACGTGGATGGGGGGGGGGGGGGGGGATTTTAGCGGGGGAAATTACCCATAAATTCCCAAAATGAAACATTCAGGCAAGTGATCCCACATTTTAAACATCTTATTCAGTTCTCAAACTGGATACCTTTGAAGATGAAGAAACGTGGTTGTTACTTGAGATGTTCTTCACGGTAAGTCTGCTCTAATCTGTTAATGCTCTATTCTGACTTCACCATCATGTTGACCGTTGACAATACATAAGCTGAAGGGGGGGGGGGGGATTACCCATAAATTCCTAAAATGAAAGTCTGACAAGTGACACCTCATTTTAAAGGCGTTTTCTACGCTGAACACGCTGCCATATCCCATTCCTTATTTCTTTATTGAACGGGACAAGCCCAATATACACTATTCAAGCAAAATATAACATTCTAAGAAAGTTCCATTCCGTTCCAAAAATGGAGTTGAAGAAACGTGATTGATACTTGAGATGTACTTCATGGATAATGTAAAATGTCTACATTGAAGAACATGATGTCATTGGACATCATGTTCTTTAATGGAGACATTTTACATAAAACCAGTTATTTCTTCGAAAATTTGCTCTTATAGCCATGCTGCATGACTGTGGATTTTTTAAAAATATGTACTCTTGTCAAATACTCGCGAATGATTTACCTAGATCGTAGTTACAGGACTTACAAGTATAAATAAATTATTGTATACAGAACAGTGATTGAACGGAAAATGACAAATCGCAGGGGACCATTTTGAAGCATTCCTTTTCTATGTCAATTCCTAAGTTTCATAGCTTGTAGCTTAATAGGACGAATCTTCACCATGTATGACAACTTACCTGCACAAAGGTTTCTATACTCATCGCTGCAAAAACCCCCGCGATTCCCCTTGAAGTAGAGTTTGCGGCACTCAGAGCAGGGTCCGCCGATCTTGAAGACACTTTTCCCGGGTATCATCCCTCCTGGAGCGTAGTTACAGGCCGTTATCACCCGCGAGTCGTTGGTGCTCTTGGATTGGCACAAAGACATTGCGCAGCCCATCATGAAAGTTTCGGCCCAGATGATCTGCGCGAATGGACCGTAGTCAACAGTCCTGGGGGATAATACAAATAACGAGTTGACTAGACGAAGAAGCGCACTCCGATGCTATTGTAAGGGTACAACACGAAGTGCATAAACTTATCTATTTTAAAGATGTAAATAGATTTGGTGGTTTTGGTGATTCATCAATGAGGGATGCTATAAATTGAAATTCACTAAGTACCCGATGCTTGTACGATGCTCCAAGCCCCCTCGAAAGTTTGAATTTCAAGTCGCCTATGTACCACACTAGGAATAAGGATAATTTGTGCCTACCAGAATTCAGCTGCTGGTAACTGATGTTGGTGTCGATTTGGACTTAAACTTCAAGTCAGAGAGGACAATAATAAAAAATTATATGAATATTTTTGTTGTTACTTATATGAATAATAATTATTCAATTATTGTTTGTTTTTGTAGAAGTGCACAAGATATTTGTTTTTCTTAGGATTTGTTTTTAGTTGATGTCTTCCTGTGCAGTCCTGAACGTACCTATGTAATTTGGGATTTTATCCCGTTTTCTAAAATAAGGTAATGCGTCAGAAGTCGACACGTTAAAGGAAGTTTGAACTTTGAGCTTACCTTTCACGTAGGGAAATAGTTTTTTCTCATTGCAAACCTGTTCATTTTGTACCCAAGATCCTTCCCTAAAAGACCTGGCAGCGGGAAATATTATTCAACATGGTTTGAAAAGGGAAAAACAAGTTTTGTAAAAAATCCCAATGCTCTAGTAGTCGACACCAGTGACCAAACTTTTCTACAGTAGTCGACATGGTTTTGCACTAGTAGTCGACCTACATGTGTTAGAAGTCGACAGTATCTCTTGAGTCAGTAGTCGACATGTCGACCTGCAGGTTTCGTCATTCCATCGTTTTCACTTTTTTCGACTTCCATCTAAATAAAATACATTCAACTGTGAATCGGAACTTGAAAATAGATTAATAAGATGTAATAAAGTAGTTATCAGACTTTTTATTTGCAAACAGCTCATTATCAGTCTTAAATTGCAATAAGTATGAAAACTATAGTCGAAAACTCATTGTCAGAAAATTGACATTACAGTTGGGCTTAGGTACCTATTTACATAGTTTTTGACATTTTCATGTCTTTGCTTTGGCACATAAACTGAAACAGGAAAAATTTGTTCCCTTGATTCACCCTTTCCCTCAGATCACGTCAGAACACAAGCGACTGGCGGGCCACTACGTCAGAGCCTATGACGCACGAGCGTATGACGTCAGACGGCTGGCAGAAGGCCAACGAGTACGTCAAAGCCTATGACGCACGAGCGTATGACGTCAGACGGCTGGCAGAAGGCCAACGAGTACGTCAAAGCCTATGACGCACGAGCGTATGACGTCAGACGGTCAACTAGTACGTCAAACAATAAGCAGGTTTGATACAATCGAAGCAACATTAAGATTGAGTAAACCAGAAAATGTTAGTAGATCCCTTATTGGCATTGGCATCCATCTGTGTGCGGGTTATCGATGTAACTCTCACTCTCAGTACAGTGTTTCTGTTTCGTCGTTATCAAACTGAGATAATGCAGCATGACTATAAGAGCGAATTTTCGAAGAAACTGTACATAAAATGTACAGCTTGTCGGCCACGCACTCCGCAGTGGTTAACGTAATATGGTTAGGTAAATCGAGAGCTATCCAACGAGTGGTGAACGATTTTTGTACGATGATAACTGGCGAAGTTAAAGTTCCGTAGCAACGAATTGGTTGTTCGTGAAAATAATTAGACATTTTTCATAACGCTTTCTTCGTCACACCGTAATGTCACACTTTTTGAGTTATGTGCCATAGTAAAGACATAAAATGTCAAAATGTAGAGCACAGTTTTAATTTCAAGAAAAATATAGTCAAGTACTAGAGAAATACTTTGCATGATTCATTACACACTAGCTGTGGACTATTAATAAATCACATAACGAAATAAATAAAATCACAAGATAAATGTTTAATTAAAATGACAAGTTGGTAACTTATTATTGCAAAATGAACAAAATCACTTGGCAAAATGTATCTCCTGTCCTCATCGTTGTCTTCCCCAAGCAATACAGGGTTTAATTTATCTGTAACACCTTTCACAAAACAGCCATTCGGTCCTCTGTGTACTGGAGGAGTCGTCTTCCCTTCCTATTGGGATTGCATGTTCTCTTCGGTTTTTTGGGAGCCTCCTTCGTCTTCTTCTTCGTTGACGAGCCAGCCATTTTTTAAATTTCTGCCATGAAAAGAAAATACAAAGTTAATAAAATTCCATCCTCTAAACCTTGAGACCATTCTGTGAACTTAGTTGGTATATTTTCGAAGAAAATACAGCTAGTGTCGACTACTGATGCACAGCAAATTCTGAAAATTTTCAGAAGTCGACACCCCCCGTCGACTAATAAATATGAGCCGAAATTTATGTCAGTAGTCGACACCCTCCCCGAACCAATCAAAACATCATTGGATACGCAAATAAACTGAATAAATGTAGCCTAGAAGCAATAAACTACACAGAAATTTAAAAGATATTATTAAATGTCAGGTAGTAAGAGTGAAATACACTTACATTTCCAGTCCGTCCTTAGCCAAAACGCCAACAATCAGCATAGAAACGTGGTCAAACGAACGATAGCAGCTATGAGCGCTCTGGCGTCCTTTTAACCCGCGTGTTTCTAAGGCAACCTTATCTCTCTACACTGAGAAGAAATAGTATAATAGGAAGCAACAACTAAAAACGTCAAACCATGTCTTTATCCTTAGCTTTTGCCCACTTATGAAGAGGGTGTCGACTATTAGTGCAGTGTCGACTTCTGACGCATAAAGAAGAACTTGATAAATTTTGATAATTGCTTCAGAAGGTCATTTGGGCAAAACTACAAAGTGCTACGATGAATTAAGAGCATCTCACGATTCAGGCGGTTCTTTATAAGGGTTCAACTCATCGACTGTGAAGAAAGGCATTCCCGCCATCCACGAATAGAACGCTCCAGTGATACTCGGGATTGAGTCTATTCTTGACCAATTTGCCACGTAAATTAACTGGGAGACGTACACGGGCAATGAGTGGCCTGAAACACGTTAGGTAAGGGTAGCTCTAGATACAGGCATCACGACAGGAACAATAATTATTATTGCTGGTTAGGCTGTATTACAAAGAAAATACTTCCGTATACAAACGATTCCTAGAATAGTCTTGTTACATAATATATTAAGTATATTATGCTTGTATGTTTCTATGCTAAGGGGTATATTACTATTCTGTTTATTATGTTACTTTTACTATTCTGATTTATTATATTACCCATTCTCTTCTTGTATACATAGGCTGTCGTTGAAACATGATGTCCGTGGGACCCCTTTGATTAACGTATACCCTGTTGAGTTAAAATTTTGTGAAGGCACCTATGAAGGGAGCGATCATGGAGTGTGGAACTATACCTGGGGTAAAAGGTTAGTCCCTATACGGATCTGTTGTGGCCAATACTTCAGTTTAGTAACCCCTCAACTGGGGATGGAGGCGACAACTCTTCTTATGATCTTTCTCCGTAGGGTTGCCAGCAGTAGAATTATGACGAAGAGCAAGTGACGAAGAGGTGGCACTCACTAAACAACGCGAGGTACGGGGCGTTGTTTGGCTGGGAACGGGACCCACCCAGTCACATTTGTTTAGGATGGACCCTTGTCATGTCGGAGGCTATCGTGTTTTCTCAGAGATTGGTGACTGTCTCGTTTTGTAGGATACGAACGGACGAGTGACGGTTGTCCCGCCCTAGGAGTTACCCGAAACCACGGATAACGCCAATTGGATTTGCTGCGTGAAAGCAAAATTAGGATTGTTGCAGTCCACTTTCGGACATCTCTGACCATGCATTGGCCTCCTGACTTGTCCCCTATTCCAACGATTGTTGGTTTTGTGCTCGCCCTTTCGCATTATAGTATAATACTTTGTATTACCCCATATACACTGTAGGCGTTGAGCCGCTATTACCCCATATACACTGTAGGCGTTGAGCCGTTAGTTCCCTATATGCATTTAGGCATTGACCCATCCTGTCGCTATGTATGGAAACGTTACGGCGTTGAGAAGTCCGTCCACTATGCACATCTGTATATATTGCCCTATATACATTACGGCGTTGAGCCGTCATTTACCTGTATCTATTTGCTGTTGTTATTTGTGTTGTTTTCTTCGTCTTGGGAGGGACTTGTGGCTGCATGGAGGCACAAACCTAACCAAATTTGATTTTCAAATTTTCAAATTTTGCAATCGGGACGAATTTTCGTGAGGAGGGGGATTGTCACGGCGGGGGGTAGGGGGCCGGGGATCAGCAGCCCTCGACATCCGTTCTCACGCCCAATGTGGCCAGCAGTGGCCCCCAAACGTAACAATACCTTTTTTAAAGCAGAGTTTACTAAATGGGTGAGTTGTCGAAATACTCTGCTATCATGTAATGTATGGTTTGCTGATTTCCCCTGTAACTGGGGTTTAGGCAATTATGCCCTCCCAGAGGGATATCTTCGAAAATTCTTCATTCCAGCCGCCTAGCTGAAGTTGCTAAAGCTAAGAGATTTGTATGCAAAACTTGCGGTGCATCAGGTATTACAAAGTAGGGTAGGTATGCGCTTTTCCAACTCATTAGATTAGATTAAATCACAACAGGGTGAGTCGTATCCCCACCCGCCGCAGTAAAACCTTGGCTTATTGTGCAGAGCGTTGCCGTGTAGACCAACCTACTGGGTCCAGTCCACTCCCTCCACCAGGCTGATGACCCCCCCGCAACAGGTTTGCTGATACCACCAGGCTGATCTTTTCAGGAACTAGAGATCAACACTAAAAGAGGAGATGCTATTTGGCGCAGTCAGCACTGCACAGAGAAATAAACTGTGACACAGTTACCTGCGCACATTAGGTAGCACTTTTATGAGCAAAGTTCACATCGCTACACCTTACCCTCACTCTCTGTTTCAATTTTAACACAATTTTTGAGGTTTAACTTCTTTCTTTGGTCGGTTCCAATGATTCATTATTGAACATAATAAACAATAATAAAATTAATAATTTACTCTTAAGTGATGCAGAATTGATAGTGGTCGGAGATAGTGGCTCCAGAACATCTTACCTTCCATATATATATCTCGACATTCGTCTTTCCCATTTCTGCACTGCATGACCCACTTACGAGCGATCTTCTCCAATTCCTCACTCCAGATCTGAATACAAATATACTCATTATGTATTTCAGGGACTTAAATTGCATGATTGCAGGGTCTCCTCAAATTGTCCACATGAACTGATAGTTACACTGTCTTAAACTCGGTCGCAAGGTGGCCCGATGGTTTGGGGATGGGGTAGAGAGATGGTGATAGTTACCATCTCCCTCATGTTGGCTGCAAATGGTAATCTAGCTCCAGATTCCGTAGGTTTGGCACCAGCTACGTCATCTCTGATGCTGTTGTGCATGGTCAGAATGTATTCCTTTGCAGGTTTACCAAGGAGTGGAACAGCATCGTCGAATTCATTGATCGAATCCTGAGAGAAAATATTTAAATAGACTCTAACATCGAATTCCTAAGCAAAAATCCAATCAGTAATGCTGAGATTTGATGTGTTTTAACCCATGGAAGTTTGGCCAATCCTTCTAACTCAAGAGGTGAATCGCATGCCTACATACGCACCTGATATTTGCACATTGTGTGTAAGGCACCATTGTCGCAAATGATGTCACAGTAATGATTGGTTTTGTTCATTTCTTCTTGTAGCTCATCGACAATGCTGACGTTAGTTTCAGAGCTTTTGTCGAGCGGCCCTGACTCCGTCCCTTCTTCGTCCCAATCATACCAATCGGATCGTGGTTTGATCTTACGATTCCGTCGTTTCTCATTACCGTGCAGAAGGCTCGAGGAGTTCCCTGGCAATACGGAACATTTTCGAATATTTTGAACTTTAGGATGAGCCACTTTTGGGACTGATTGACGAGGGACAAAGGAACAGTTCAATCGAATAATAAATTGTAAATTATAAGGTTGCATGATATGAGGATTTCCATGTCATAGAGTGGAGGGTGTTAGCAAGATCTGAGTATAGCCAATAACAGAGTATAAACAACATTTTTTTTACAATGATCTTGGAGCTGGCGTTGTGGCTAGTGTGAGTGGAGTGCGGCAGTGGAAACTAGTGAAGAGGGACCAGTTTTAGTAATGAGGAAGGCCTCCTAGCCAGTTATAGGCATATGCCGCATAAGTTTAGGGACACACTGGCCCAGGGAGTTTTTCTTGACTCCCAACTATTAGAAGGATCATTTTGATCATAATTCAACAGCCTCGCAGGAATCCCTCGGTGCTTCGCTTTCAAACCGATGGCTCAGCTCCAAAAGGACGAATCTGCTGCCTTGCCTAAGTGCCAAAAGGACGAAACTGACATTTTTTACGATTTTTACTTTTTTGTTGATCTTAGTACTTAGGTCAAAACTGTCTCCATCTGCTGGTAAAATTATGAACCACTCGCTATGGGTTAAGGAATTATTGGAGCCCCCTGGAAAAATTCTACGTTTCTAGGCAGAAAATTGAAGTGGGAAACCAGTTTTTTGTTCCTCTTGTAAAATTTAGAAAATGTCAGTTTCGTCCTTTTGGCACTTAGGCGAGTCAGCAGATTCGCCCTTTTGGCGCTAAGCCATCGAAACTATTTCGGGTTGAGGCTATGCTGTGTTTCAACCAACTCATAGTGATGGTCCTGTCACCCCTGACTAGGCACCTTTGGACGCTCAGGAAGGCTCCCGGCCTTGGATGCAACGCCTCACATCGCCAGGATGGTGCGATGATTTGGAACGCTCTCCCCATTAGGAGTTAAATAGAAATTAAGTTATAACTTGTTAGTGACTCCCTAAACGCTCTTTAAGCAGAGGAAAGATTCAACTTTGTCTGTAAAATGCAATCCATATGTCCATATAAGTTAGGTTAGGTTAACCCCTAACCCCTCCTAACCCTACTCCCTCCCAAGATCAAAGTCTGGTTCCGCCCCTGGGTGAATATGCCCTGATTTTTCCTCCTTTGGTATGGTTTTTATCTCTCTTTTTTTCTTTCTTACGATTTTGTTGTACTTCTATTTCCTAGTATATTTTTGCACAAGAGCCCATGAGGCCTAAATTGTACAATATTCAGCCAATAAAGCATTATTTTTCTACTTACACAGTGACTTCATTTAACAATATATTCAACATGGAATTAGTTGTGACGTGTCTCTTACCAATACAAAGATTGGGATAAGATGAATTCTGGTGGCATAAAGTGTCATCAGGACAGTGGGTGCAAGGCGATCCTGTGGGCTGGTATTTATCGTAATAGTCGTCCAAAGGCCCGTAATTACACACTAGAATCGTTCTGAAGATTTCATCTTCGACTTCGAATTGCCTGTAAATAGCAGCAGCGCAACCAACGTACTGGAAGTAGGGGTTTGTGATGAGGGTCAAGGGGTGGTCCAAGTCGAAGGCACTGCAAAGACGTCAAGACGAATATCAAAAGCTTTTGACAATCATGAACTAATCGTGTAGGGTACCTACCGTTTTTGCAGGTGATGTCCGAATTTGAAAAAGACACCTTTTCAACATTCCTGTTGGAGTTATGTTAAAGTACCTAATAGAGAGCGAAAGGCATACCAAAATATAACAGATTCGGTGTTCCTTATCTCAGATAAAGAGAAAAATCCATTTACTCAACAAATTACCTTTCCAACTTTTTCTGTGGTTCATTTTCAGATTTATCCGGCAGTTTGTGGAAGGTCACATTACCCTGCAAGAGGGAGGTCCAGACGTCAAGAAGTGAAGGAAATGAGGACTGATCAGAGCCAATACCAACCATGTTCGCCACCTTGAATCTGTCTGAGGTTCAACGGAAAATAAGTACCATACGAGTGAAGTTTCTGTAGTTACGCCCGAATCTACCCCTAAGACTCACCAACGTCTCTGAAGTCATCTCCGTAGTATGGGCACTGCATGGCCCATTGTGCAGCTATTTCAGCCAATTCATCGTCCCATTCCTGACCAGAAGACGTACAATCAATTCGAATCTATACTTCCCATGAGTTAAACTACTGAATATAGGAAGGTCTCTCAGTCAACAGAACGTTTATGCTTAGCGTATTCAAGGCGGTCCTAGGGTCCTTTTAGAAAACAACAATTTTTTGGATCATGAAACTCACCAAAGCCAAGATATTGGGTACTGTTAGCTCCCATTTTGGGTTGGAAGCATATTGGTTTCTAAAGGAATTGTGTCTAGTCAACATCATCCTTCTGACGCCCTGCATTGGCAATGCATTGAAGTGCCGGCATCGTAACCCCATACTCTGCGGAATATTAATGGTATCGTCAATCACATCCAGCAGAGGTATGATGTACATTGGAACACAATCTACATTTCAGACCCAGCAGTATCAATCACATGGCGGTTTGTGGAACTGTGTGTAAGGGCAGGGTTTTCACATACTAGGTTTCACTGTCCAGGCACCACATCTGAAGGGTTTTAAATCTAAATAAACGTAGGCCAGGGGCGGTTCTCGGGGATTACATGAAGTGAGGCTCAACTTGTTGTTACTATATTGATTGCCTAGTAGGAAGAACTTACATTGAATGTGTGATACAAACACATAGTGTGAGCTTTGTTAATGGCGCAGTAATGTTCTGGGGATTTTGCTCCATCTATTCCTTGGATTGCAGACAACGCAATAAGAGTGAGGATCATCTTCTTTTTGTTATCTGGTCAACACTATCAGAGCTCTTTGGTGTCCGTCAACAGTTTTCACTACTCTACATACATTCAACAAGTTCAATTTGAAATCACAAATTATGATAACATTTGAATTTAAACTAGACAAGCAACATTTTGATTCTTCTTGTTTGCAGAGTGTTTATTCCTCTCTAAGCACATACTTTCAAGGGTTAACTATGACTGAGTAAAACATGTTGATCATTGAAGCCGTGGTACATCCAAAGTTCAAGACTGATCCTCCCAGTTGTCACTTATGGTCCCAAGACATGTGTCATAACTGATGCATGCGGTATGTTCTTTGGTGCATCTACGGTCTCATTATGGATCTAAATTTACAATAGAGAATCGGCACCAGCGAAAAGCTTAGATGCAGAATCTGACATACAGTGTAATCGATAAATGAAGTGTCAGTTGGCTTAGATCAGGGAGAGGTCGATCCTGGGTTCAGTCCACTCCCTCCACCAGACTGGTGATCCCCCCTACCAAGTTGTTTGCCGATACAATCTCTGCTGTTACTAGAGACCAGGGCACTCAAAGAGGAAATGAGGCGCAGTTTCGTCCTCCTCTCTGCAAAGTCTGCACAACGGATCTCCCGTGTATACTCCAATTCTGTGCAGATGATTCTAGAAGCACCTGTGCTTCTGAGGTCCTTTCCTACAGGGTGCTGCCATAGTCAACTTCCAAAGAGGATCCTACCAAGCATATGTGGATCCAGCGCCCCCCAGCTCTCCTTTACCAGCATTGACCTGGTTTGGGTCGCTGCAAGGGCCTTTAGTGCTGCCAGGCTGTCCGAGAATATGAGTACCTTCGTTTGTCTAAATCTCCTCCTCATAATCTCTGCCACACATTCTCCAATTGCATAAAGTTCCGCCTGGTAAACAGCAGAATGTACGCCCAGCGACCAAGATGCATATCTGCAAGGTCTCATATTATGCCTGCACCTGACCTCCCATCCATCCTAGAGCCAACTGTGAACATGACCCAAGTCCGATCCGGGGTCTGGTACCCGTCCACTCGCCCCATAGGGGTCATTCTGAACCTCTTCTTAAAGTCAAAGTTACCTCAGATAACCTAACTGTATGTCTACTAACTACCAAAGTCCAGATGTTTTCACATTTAGGAAAACAAATAAAGGAAACTAGTTGAAGGCCTCGACATTGATGATTTTTAAGTAGACATACTCCTGACTTACTGGTCATACTATATATCTAGCATTAGTCTGCATAGATACCTAACAAGATGGATCTGTGGTCAGACGTCCAATTGTCCAGAAACGTAATTAATAACTCAGATGAGTACCCTTCTACAAGAAGAAAATCTGAAACACAACCATTATGTCACCTATAGAATGAACACCCAGCTTGGTTAAGGTTCTAGAATGAATTGATATAGTACTTACAAATACGAATATTATTTGTAAAATATTTGTATACATAACATCCATTTCAAAAGAAGTTTTTGTAAAATAGTTCATATGAATGGTGATAACAAGATATAAAAAAATGCATGGTAACCTATTATGCTGGGTTAAGCAAAACACCAAGGTACAAGTTGTGAGTTTAAGGACTGATAAGCACTAGTAAATTCGGTGTTCTTGGTCCTGAGGAACCATATAGAACCGTTTGTGCCGCCTCTAATCTGGCTTCTGACTATATGAGATGATTCAATCAACGGATTTCAATCACAACTTAGAGGTAACGCGTCCGGTGTGTAGTAACCTCGGTGACGGTCATAAATTGGCCTTCACCAAAGCCTTCCCAGTATTTTCGCCTCTGAGGATGTCGATGAAAGCTTGCGGCATGTTGTCGAATCCCTCGGTGATCGTCTCTCGGTATTTGAGTTTTCCCTGAATTGAAGGAAAAAATCAATCGATTATAATGAGAATCTAATTACTTCATGACAACATGATGAGAAAATGTAGTCCATCGACGAAGTAAATTGGGAAGAGATCACTTAGAGGTCCAAGTGCCAGACAATTGGGGATGGTAAAAACCAGGAGCGTGCAGTGGCTTTGGACTTCAGGGTACCGCACTTAATTCAACCCCCCCCCCCCACCCCTCACACACACTTCCTAAGTTACCCTAAAAATGAAAAAGAGACTTAGCTAGATCAGGTTTAATGTCTTCTAGAATGACTCTGGCTAAATATAACACTTATAAGATGATTTTGGATGTCAGGGGAGGACCCTTTAAAAATCATTACAGTTTTCAAATGATCCATTTTAGGACGGCGAAAAAGAATAACTAAAACGATAAACAAAGGTACCTGAACCTGTAGGTAACTGTGGCATAATGAGCGGGCGATTCAAATTTTCAATTGAATGTTTTACTGTTGATTAAATATTTTGTTATTTTTAATCAATTTTTTCATTATTCAACTTGTACCTACATTCTTCATTTCTGACGCTACGCCCCTGGTAAAAACGTACCTTTCTCCCAAACCAAACTCCTTTGCGTATGAACACTTGGATTACAAACAATGGCCTTGCCTGGCTCTGGACTTACGGGTTGGACAAGATGAGCGTATGTACGTGACGTTACTTGAAGATTTAATTAAAAAATACTGCCCATACCAACCTGCTTGACGTATCCGAGGAGCTGTATGATTCCATCTTGCCACTCACTCAACCACCTGGTGACAATGAATCCGTGTATGCTGAGCTGGTTGCCAATAGCGGGTATTTGGATTGCAGGGGCTGCAAGTACAAAATTTTACCTATCATAACTGGATCGTTTTGAACAACACATAAATATAAATGCATTCATTTAACAAAATTTGTAATATTGGGAATAAGTTAAGGTTCTTATTGGTCGAGGGAAAGTGAAGTTACCTAATGGAGGTTTGGATTTGTCGCCCATATCATTGTAGGAAGAAATGGCGCCACAAAGGGACACACGACCGAAGGTGTTCATTCTTACGCAAACATCGTAGCTGATTTGTCCACCAACCTGCAAAAATCGAATGATTTGAGGAGTTGAATTACAGCGAAAAGGAGTAACATTTCGATAACTCGTTCCAATAAGTAGGTGCCACACTGTGACGGAGCATTCTGTTAACACGTTCTTTTGCATTTAGTTAACCACTCCTTGAAGACCAGCACTAGAGCATAATCCCTCTGCTCACCAAACTCAGAAGATGAAGATCGTTCCACATAGAACGATCTGGTACAAACGAGCAGACGAAGCGGTTTCTCACCATTGGTGGGAAAACACTCACTACTTACCTAGTAAAATTGAATCAGTAAAATGGCGAATGAAATGTTCAATTATTTCCTAGGTTTTCAGGTAATCAGTCCTTGGCTAGCAACTAGTTATTCTAAATGATAACCTGATCACTACATCAAATTTAAAGCGCCCGTTGTGTTCAAGTGCTAGTTCATGTATAATTCAGTGTGTTTAAATATCTACGAGTACATCTATGAAATCGAATCTATGTTTTTTTTTATAGACGGCCAAACCGCTGAACCGATTTTGATAGGTATTGCTCCATTGTGATGAACAAGTGTCAGGGATGGTCAGAATCTCCATAACTTCCTTTTTCTTGAAGCAGAATAGGCCGAGGATCAGCTCATGGATCCTAAAGCTAATTTCTATGCTCTTCACTCTATGAAGCTGTAATTTGGTATCTAGCCTCCTTGAGATTTTAACTAGACGCTGCCCAGGCCCCGGATCAGCTGGTTGGCTCCTAAAGCTAATTTCTGTGCTATTCACACTATGAAGCTGTAAGTAATTTGGCATGTAGCCTCCTTAGGACTTACCTAATTAGTATAAAAGAAATTTAGAAATAATGATTGTCACAAGTTGCTAGGGAATCATGATCCGCATACCGGAGTATCACACCTCATTGTCCCTCCTCTGGAAAACCGGCCACATAGCCTTTCAGGTATGTAGGCGGACGGCGATCCTTCTACGGTCGATGAGAGGTGGTTGGAGTTTGATCAGCTGCTTGTTCGCAGCACTGGTTCGAGGTGTCTAGTGTAACTCCAGGCATTTGAAATGCTGGGCTTGAGGGTTGGACTGGAGGGGTGTTATAGGTGTCCTGGCTAAGGTCATCTGGAGGAGGAGTGCTCGGATCAAAGAGATTTGCGTCACCTCGAGGGGCCAGATGTTTTTGTGGCATGGTATCCACTCTTCCAGAAGGATGACGGTTAAAGGCATATTTGGGATCTGCTTTGAGAAGTTCAAACATCTCCACCTGAGGATCGTATTTGGAGGCTTGGTTATGTTTCCTCAGGAGAACTAGTAAGGGTTCACTCAACCAGTTTGGCAAAGCAAAACCAAAGGTCGAGTGGCGATCCTTTCGTGGAGATTTGAATTTGTTGCTGTACTTAACAATGATCTAATACAGAACAGAGCTTCCTGAAGGACCACTTGACATTGGTTTGTCCTCAGTCCAACCCTCTAGCCCAGCACTTCAAGTGCCTGGAGTTGCACTAGACACCTCGAACCAGGGCAGCGAACTAGCAGCTGATAAAACTCCACCGCTACATCCAACCACCTCTCATTGTGTGAGACGATGGGACACCTGACGTCATGAGCGCCCGCTAGAATCCCGCGGTTCCCTAGAGGCCTCAACTGGTAGGTGACCTCACTGCAATCAGATGTTTGTAACAATAGCTATGGTTTGACACTGTCACTAATTCCAGTGCGCAAAACACAACAATGTAAATAGCTGTGGTGTGATACTCCGCTATACGGATCGTACGTTTCCCTAGCAACTTGTGACAAACATTATTTCTGAATTCCTTTTATTACTTATTCCTGGTAAATGATGTGAAGATCTTAGTTGAATAAAGCCTAAGTTTGAGGAAATTCTATTAAAATAACTAGCAATAAGGCTGATCCTCGTTTATAACATCAATAGTGCGTTTGTGCGGCAAATATTAAAAAGTTGTAAAATGCCTTATTGTAGCACGCTCTAGACCAATCAGATCGAAGAACGCGCCAACCGCAGCCCAACGCTCCATGTGAACCAGCCTTAAGTTACTAGTCACTTTACCTCCCTTTCTACTACTCTTTAATATCTTGCGTAACCTGCTGTCCCCAAGTAAATAAGTTACAGGATAAAGTAGATGCAAACCACTTACGTTATCGAAATAAACGTCAACACCTTTTGGAGCGCTTTCTTTCAGCGCTTCTAATACGCTGATTTTCTTGTAGTTGTAGGCGTAATCGAATCCGAGTTCTTTCAGCCACTCGACTTTATCGTCAGCACCAGCAAAACCAATCACCGTCATCCCTAAACAGATCATATAGGTAATAAAAAAATTGCAATATGTCCCTAAATTGTATATTTGCACACATCTATACAGCAGCTTTGCGTTAAGAATGTTGGGGCAGCAACGCTCAACACTCATGTTGTGGTGGGGAGGGATACACTGAGGTACGTTTTCAATACCATGCATGGGTCCAGGTCTAGCATTGACCTTTTGATAGACAAATATTATTTTGAAGCCATCTAGAGAAAGCACCTGTTGAGGTCTGAGTTCTTATTCACCAGTACATGTTTGGGCATTGAATGGGAAAAATGGGGGGGGGGGGTAATCATTTTAATTGGCTGCTTGAAGCCATTTCTCATATGCACCTAAATTATCTTGTGGTAAGCAAAATTTGATTTTATTTAATACCAGAAGGCTTCGGTAACTCTTAGCTGAATGGTAGGGCTTGAATGGAACTTGAAGAATACATATTAGTAAGATTGGCAGGCAGTTTTTATGCATGAAGGGTTACATGAGACCATTCACAATCAAGTCAAACCTAATAACATCCTATGAATTGGAAAGATCTTAGAGCTAGGTAGTAAGGTATATAATAATGGCAAACCTAGAATTTTTCCTATTTGACCAACGATGCTTCCGACTGCGCCAGCAGCTCCGGAGACAACTAGCGTTTCTCCAGCCTTAGGATTCGTGACTTTGATCAATCCGAAAAGTGCAGTCACTCTGAAATAACAAGGAAAATTCAACTTTTGGGAAGGTGGATACTTCATCATGGCAATGATGTGGAGGCAAGTCACAAGTAGAACGTGTAGAAAGAAAATATAGGAGTTACTCTTGTGGTGTGTATGAAACAGGAACATCATGCAAGAATGTCTGTCTGTGGGAGCTGGCGGGTTTCTATGGGTGACGTGGAAATATGGCTGTTAACTGGACTACTCAGCTACAGAAACCTCCCTATAAAATTGGCGAGGAGGTTGTGTAGCTGAGTTTTCCAGTTAACAGCCATATTTCCACGTCACCAATGGAATCCCGCCAGCTCCCACAGACGGACATTCTTGCATGATTTCCCTGTTTTACACAAATGTTCAATGTATTTAATATCCAGAGAGAACGCCTTTTGGCGCAGATGAGGCTGGCAACAGCCAACCTGGTCATGGGCAAAATTAGGTACTGTATGAACATCAGACAACAGAGACTGGTGTACTGTATGTAGTCAAATGGTGCCAGAGTCCCTATTTCATTCCCTGTTGGAGCACCCTCAATACGAGCCATACTGGGTATATCTGGGCCAGCATGTCGTACTTCAGGGACAGGAGAGTTCTCGGGGGACTCATGCATGACAGAAGTTCATGGAGTTGGATACTCACCCCGGCATCCCAAGAACGCCCAGAGCAAGAGACGTTGGGACTCCTCCGAAGTCTGGGAGGACCTGAGGCTTGCTGATGGAGCCGTCGAAGGTGCTGATCATTTTTTCTGGAGCCGTCACCATGTGCGATCTCCATCCATACGACACGATTACGTTGCTCCCTACTTTGTAGCCAGGGTTTTTACTCTCCACAACCCTGGAATAATGAAGTTCCGTTAGATCAAGTGATATTCTACAGCTTCTGTACTTACTGGGCTTGCGACATGCGTTCGATAAAATTTATTTAATACGCGAATTTGAACATGAAAACTATCGGTGTGATAGAAAGAAATTTTTCAGAAGTTACCGACTGTTCCAAATATATGATCATTCGGTCACCTACTCGTGCAAACTTACAATATCATGGGCCATTGCTCCAATTATTTTGTATATTTATGAGACTCACAAGGATACTTATTGTATATCGAGGGTCTCACGGCAACTTCCCTCATCGTCATTTGGGCGATTTTTCAGCAGAGCCAAAAAACCATCTGCCAATGACTATGTTTACTGAGTAATTCAGTAAAATAAATCGTGATTTTTAGTGTTACCTAACTTATACTTAGTTAGATCGATCCGCCGGGGGTAGAAGCTTCAAATGGTATAATTAACTCATTTTGGCCAAAAGTGACGATGTGGGGTGTTGCCGTGAAACCCTCGATATAGGATAGAGATCTAAACTGAAAATAATAAGCCTCAGGAAAAAATGTGCAATGTAGGTTGTTATAATATAACAACCTATATTATAGCTTCATTTGGTAACCAACAAGGATAGGTATCTTGATTTCGAAGATAGTGCTCGAGATAGTGACACCTCCCAAATTTCGAGGGGTTGCTCAATAGGTTCCATACTAAGACTGAGTTCGAACATGGACGTAAATGATTTTTTGACATTTTTAAACCAAAGAAACGTTTATTCTGTTTTGAATCGATTTGTTCTATTTGGACGGCAGTGAGCATCAATGTCAGTCTGTCAATACCTGCATTTCTACCGAACTCCTTGTACATGGCCAAATCTTTTTTAAAAATTATTATTATCAAACACTTCACACGCCAAAGACGTTCGTTTTCGAACTCGTCAATCCCCACTGCAGACAATTCAAAACAGAGATTACATTCTACATTGGTGGTTCTCTCTATACCTATGTAATAAACGCTCTATACACAAAACTTTGTCTGTCGACTTCTTAGTTTAGTTAGGTTATGAACCTCATGACCCCCTCAAAATCTATGCAGGATCTTTCATAAAGGTATTGCAGAAATATTTTACTCAAGAGAGCATATTCGTTGATCTACATTCCAGTGATTCATTCATTGTGATATTAGAACTAGCCAACATTGATACATTGTAAAAGATTACCTGGCTACTGCTTGGCATGGCATAATTGTTCCCAGGGGAATAGATTCACTTTTGTATCTGCAAACCAACAAATTCTCATAGTAACAGGTATTCATGACAAACACAACTCATACGTATTTTAATGCTTATGATTGTATAATATTATTACAAAACAGTCAAAAATAAATGGTGATAATACAGACCTCATGTAAGGGTCCACACTGAGGTAGACAGACTCCAACAGGATTTCTGCAAAAAAAAACAATCACATCAAAATAAAGATAGGTAGTTCACTTCATTAATTATACACATATTATGTACGAATTGGCCATAATATGCAGAGAGACTGAAAGCGATTGAAAGCTTTTTATTTATCCACTTAGGAAAATTAGGGCCTTGGGGTCCTCCTCTCAGGAAGTTACACCAGACAGTAGGTACATCTTTAAAAAAAAATTTAAAACAAAAACAAATTCAGTAACTTTTATGTCTCATACACCACGCCCTAATAATATTATGTTATTATTAAGGTGTTAGGGCGTGGTGCTAACATATTATGTTAGCACTTGAAGGCTACAGGGGAAGAACGGTATAATTCCACTGTCGATTTCGAGGTTTATAGGCCGTCTAGAGGCTTTCTGGAGTAGTTTCACGTGGTAGGTCGGTACTGGCGAAAAACTATTTCATTCCATGATGGTTTGGAATAGGTAGTTGATAATTTTTTTTTTTTTTCATATCTTGGCAACGTATCATGAGATGGTTAAGTAAGTTTGTGCTCTCCTGAACATTTTCCAATTTTGGAATCGTACCCTTCTTCCCCTGTACCCTTCAATTCTTTTTGACAGTCCCTGTTTTTGTGTAACATGAAAATTTCATATTACACAAAATTATTTAATAATCTATATTCCCATTGTAAATTCTTGAGCCTTGCAAGATGAATCTCTCGAATATTGAGGCCCTGTGCTTTGGTAGATATGTGATGGGTACATGAAAAGAGGGGAGTTAGATTGAATTAGTTAATTATGAGTACAATGTATAGGAGGAGGCGACCAATTTCTTTAGTGACGATAGGGGGGGGGGGATCTATTAATAACCAACAATAATTATTAATCAATAATAATAATTACTTAATCTATCATTTAGTGATCCAGACAGAAGGGTAATCTGCACAAAGAAGATAGTAAACCGTTGTTGTTTCTTGTATTCATATTGTGCATGTCGCCCATTCACGTCAATTTTTCGTAGAGATACCTACCAGTAACTCTGGTTTACGAAATTTTAATATTTCGTAAACCCAAGCCTGCGATACGAAGGTGTAACATGATCGCTCAGTATCAGCCCCGTAACGAATGTTAGGTATACTAAGTAAATATAAACTATAAAACAAGTCTTGTTTCATAGCAGTTTTGGGCTTTCTATCGCAGCAAGCTGAAGTGGCAATGTGAATATCGAGGAAGACTCAGGTGTCTACCAAACTCATACGTACGTGGATGTGGAAGTTACTTGCAATTCTTTTAAGTTGGTACATCGTTCTGAACACACATTTGCATCTCTTTCGAGAAAGAGATTCGGTAAGCAAGTCACAAGTAGTGCACTGAAGCCGAACCTTTACACGAAACTCTCGAAATGTCATATTTTCTCTGTTTCTTTTCTTTTATTGACAGATTCAGGCGGTGTTTGCACTTGTGAAGAAGACGTAATGGAAGCAAGCGAAACAGATGCGGAAATGACGCGGGATAACAATGTTAACGAAGGAGAAAAACGTTTTATAGAACGTAATAAACTAGTACCAAGCACTTGACGCTCGCTGGCACTCAAATCTCAAAAATAAAATAAAACATCGCCCAAACAACAGATCACATAAATATAGATTAGTGGACGCATAAAGTTGATGGGGCATAAATTGATAAGGGAGATAAGCCTTATCTCCCTCATCTGATAAGGGCAACATCTCGCAGTGCCGGTCATCATGTGGACCTCCTTGATGGAGACCTCCCACAGATATTTTCTTCTGAATGTATACAGTACTACAGCCTTCATCAAAGCCTCATTAGGTTGAAGCTCTCCCGTTTTTTCACTTGTGGGAGAACCTACTACAATAGCGGTCAAGGTTGAATCTTCTTCACTCTATGTTTTAAGATCATGATCCTGTTCTCCATATGAAATTGCGATCTGCCCGCTGATTGGCTGGCGATAGGGGGCGGTGGGCAGCCAGACTTTTTGGTTTATTTTGGTTTATTATTTTTGATAACCTTTGGAATCGAAAAAAAAAGTGCTGATTTACCTACGAGAATTCAGAAATTAGAATTTAAAACAATCCGTCCGACCGCCGTCCACGGGTCTTTGCCCAGTTAGCGTTGTGCTAAAATTACGAAATTTGGTTTAGGGTTCGCTCCAATGATTCTTGGAACTTTTCATAACCCTAGGTAAATGGTCCGAAACGAATTTTGAAAAATTCATACATCGAAAAATTCTAATAGAACGGTATAGTTTTTAGTTCACATTTAAGATAATTTAGTTATACAGCCAACAAGTGTTAATGCCAACAACAATAAAAAAAAAGATCATTTAGTTCACAAATCCGGTTTGTACGACCAGCTGTTTGTTCACAATAATCATGCGGTAGCCATAGAAAACCCTACTATACTACGTAGCGTCTTGGTTCAATGTTCATTGTGACCCAGCTGATTCGAACAGCATAATAAATTATCATTATTAGTAATTAACAATAATTAATGATAGGTAGGTATATAGAAATAATTATTAATAACTAAGAACAATTGTTAATTATTAATATAATATAAATAATAACCATTTACAGTACCTACTTGTTTAAGAGTATTAATAATTAATGATATTTAATAATAATAATTAATTCATCAAAAAGTGATCTAGGCGGAAGGGTGATCTGTAATATGAAAATAATAAACCGTTGTGTCAAAACATTTTAGAGTTTTAGTACCTACTGGTGAATAACGTTTGATGTTTGGAGAAGTCTACTGGGGATTCCCCCCACCTCCCATACGCCCATAAAGCAGTCTACTGGGGATTCCCAAACCCCCTACGCTCATAGAGCAGTCTACTGGGGATTCCCCCCATCTTTACGCCATAGACCAGTCTATGGGGTTCCCCCCCCCCCCTCTCTACGCCCATAAAGCAGTCGACTGGGGATTCCCACCCTCCCTACGCCCATAGAGCAGTTTACGGGGAAACCCCCTCCCCCTCTCATCGCCCATAAAGCAGACGACTGGGGATTCCCACCCTGCCTACGCCCATAGAGCAGTCGACTGGGGATTCCCACCCTCCCTACGCCCATAGAGCAGTTTACGGGGAAACCCCCTCCCCCTCTCTACGCCCATAAAGTAGTCGACTGTGGATTCCCACCCTGCCTACGCCCATAGAGCAGTCTACTGGGGTTTCCCCCCATCTTTACGCCATAGACCAGTCTATGGGGTTCCCCCCCCCCTCTCTACGGCCATAAAGCAGTCGACTGTGGATTCCCACCCTGCCTACGCCCATAGAGCAGTCTACTGGAAATCCCCACCCCCTCTGTACGCCCATAGATCAGTCTATGGGGTTCCCTCCCCCCTCTTTACGCGATAGACCAGTCTACTGGGTAGAGGTAGAAGAAAGATTGATGGAACGGCCCACTTGTCGAGCTTTCTTCAAGTTTATAGTTTGAAATTCAGTTAAAACAGACAGGGTTTAAAACAGACAGGGTTTCCTTGTAGAAAATCTGCCGAGGAACATCTTTCTCGCTAAAATAATATTAAAGATGCGAAACCGCGATAAAACCATAAAAATATAAAACAGCGTGTTCGACGAGTCACCCACTTCCCTGAGTCCTAATACCCACCAATGAAGCCTAGTGTTCGTGGTCATAGGTAGTGGAATGATCCCTGGATCGAGTGCTGTTGAAAACGCAATTTCGCAAAAATTGGACTCACACCACTTAGCACCCAAGGGGCCCATTTATTTGAATACTGAAAATTTTAGTTGAGGCACTTACATCCTTTTCCATTTTTTCCATTTTTCGTACTTACTCAATTCACCTAAAACCCAACTAATTATTGTGATTTCTCATAACTACATAAGGCATCGAATTCATGTATGAGAAATAAACTCTAATTGCAACGCACAGGTCTAATGTAGACAAATCAGAATTTACACTCCGACAGTTTTGAATACAACTTTGAGTTTCCCGGGACATTTTCCTCTGGATGCGTGTAAAAGCCTGAGCAGGACAAAACTACCAAAACAGACCGGAGGAGATTAAAATATGTCAAAGGTTACGTTACGTACCTCCATCACCAACCGGCGGCAGTTCCTCTTCCACTGCTTCGAAATCCGTCAATTTGGGCTCACCAATGGGCCGTTTAGCCAACAAGAACTTTTTCCCTTTCATCTCTGATTGCGAATGAGCAGACGAACCAACTGAATTTCTCACCCGACTCAAAAGACTTGCACCTCTTCGAAACAGCTTAGAGACGATTTCGTACGCGGTACCGGTCACCTTAGACGTAACGGTTGGTACTGAGGTCTGAGAGACGGATCCACGACTGCTCGTATTTTAATCTCCCTACTCCACTCGTCAAGGACAAGGTCTCTCTGATATTTCCAGTCCGAAATCGCCGATTCATCGGACGAGTCTCCAGCTTGACGATTCTCAAGTGGAAGACTATTTAAAGGCTTTTGTTTATCTTTTTGAGGGGTTCAACCTCCATTTTGAGCAGTTTCACTTCATTCATCACAGCCGCTACCAACTCGTATTTTTGGAAGCTATTATAATTTTAATCTTGGTGCTCGTTTTCTGTTTATAAAATTAAGCTTTTACAGGAGGAAAAAATTAATGACAATCCAAGGACCATAGACAACTGAACCCTACGAGGATACGAGCCACAGTATTAGCCTCCATGCCAGCTCAATACAAGCGAGGATACAAGTATGTATAGCCTCGCTAGTCCAGGAGCCAAGTACATTCTACCGGGGATCAGTACCAAAGTTAATGAAAATTGGTAGAGGATATGGGGAAACGAGGACCTTGAGCTCTTTACAGGTGGGAGGGGGGCAAAAACCCGCCAAATGTGCGCACTTTTTTCAGTTTTTCGCGTATAACTCGAAAACTACGCGTCCCACAGAAAATGTCACTTAATTATTTTTTAAGGAACATCAAATTCCGCGTCGGATGACGTTTCAAACATTGAAGTCGGTCCAGCCGCTATCACCCGTCAAAAATAGGCGATTTTGTCTAACTTCGCTAAAAAGTTGACAACCCTCAACTTTTAACGCCTGTAGGTCGACAATGACTGCTCTGATTGAAAAATGCCATGGGACCAAAGTTGTAGGAAATCTGATTCTGTGTCAGATGCGTTGTTAAATTTGAAATTTTCTCGCTCCAGTGATGAGGTATGGATTATAAACCAGAAAAGGCCCTTCAGCCATGGATTTTTTCGGTCTGTTATTGGTTTTTTGTTCTAAACGTTGTGATTGAGCAAAAATCACAGAGTAAACAGCGTGACAGAGCATTAAATTGGCTTTAAAATCCATTGGTCAAACATTCATTTGGCCGAATAATAAGATACGAGTAGCTTCTCTTTAAGGAGGGGCAAAAAACCGCCAAATGATCGCCTTTTCTTCGAGTATAACATGAAAAGTACGCGTCCTACAGAAAATGTCACTGTATTTTATGTTAAAGAAAATTAAATTCCTCGTTAAATAGCGATTCAAACATTGAAATCGGTCCATCCGTTCAACCGCAATCGTCCGTCAAAAATAGGCGATTTTGTCCAACTTCGCTAAAAAGTTGACAACCCTCAACTTCTAACGCCTGTAGGTCGACAATGACTGCTCTGATTGAAAAATGCCATGGGACCAAAATTGTAGGGAATCTGATTCTGTGTCAGATGCGTTGTTAAATTTGAAATTTTCTCGCTCCAGTGATGAGGTATGGATTATAAACCAGAAAAGGCCCTTCAGCCATGGATTTTTTCGGTCTGTTATTGGTTTTTTGTTCTAAACGTTGTGATTGAGCAAAAATCACAGAGTAAACAGCGCGACCGAGCATTAAATTGGCTTTAAAATCCATTGGTCAAACATTCATTTGGCCGAATAATAAGATACGAGTAGCTTCTCTTTAAGGAGGGGCAAAAAACCGCCAAATGTTCGCCCTTTTTTCAGTTTTTCGCTTATAACTCAAATCGTGACCTACAGAAAATTTCACTCGTCTCTTTTTTAATGAATATGAATGGCGTTTCAAACATTGAAATCAATCCAGCCTGATGTGGTTTTTATATACTTAGCTAAATCCCTTTAAAATCCAACTAAGTCAGAACACCTCCAAATTGTATGGAGATCTCGCAGTAGCCCTGCGAACTTACAGTTGGAGAATTCATAAAAGTTAATCAAATAATTCAATTAATTAGATTCTAATTACCAGAAAAAGGTTATTGATGCAAGATGAGTACTTGAACGCTCTGTCTTTATTATTCCAAGTTGAAACATAAATTATTTAATTTTTCAACAGGGTGTCTCTAAAAAGCCTGTAGAGGGTCTTACTAAAATAAATACATTTATGTACACAAAAATAGCAAACGTTCTCTATAGATTCTCACAAGTACACCTGTAACTCAAAAAAACTGATGAAGCTTAGATATTTTCAACTCGATAATTACCACAGTTTAGTCTGTTCAACAGTTTTTTATGTTCGAATTCAGTGATTTTTCTAGTACGTAATTCGTCGCAAATAATTGTTAAATTCAACCAATTTAAACACGTATAAAAGGCCTAAATCTTGATTTAGATTGTTTTGTCGAAAATATCTTTGGTGAGACTAGATACATGGAAATGACTGCCTGGCGTTGGGTGGAGAGAGATAATTATAGATAACTAGATACAGGTGAATGCGTACAGGAAAGATTAAGTGTAAGGTATCAGGTTATAGTGAACTAAACGTAATTCCGGAACAATAGTGATTCCCCACCACCGTTCCCCTCCAAGCACGTCTCACAGGACTGTTAGCTTCCGAGGGGGTACACCCGTAGATTTGAACCGAGATTCTTTTTAAAATCATCATCTCCACTCATTACAAACTAAAGCATCAATTAAATGTATAAGTAACAGTATATGTACAATTTGAATGGATTTTAATACCAAATTTCCACGCACGGATGAACGCAATTCTTAACGAGTCCTCTGTATTCCAAAAATTCGTAAAATCCTTCGTTATACAGCAAACTCTATCATTTATAAATTAAAACGGTGAACTCCTAAGCGTCGTTTAAGTATCTTGTAATTTTTTTTTGAAAGTGGTAAATTTTGCTCCAATTGTGCCAAAAACAGCTCGGTTCATCTGTGCGTGAAATCGAAATGTAACGAACGAAAATAAATACGATGAACGTTATCATCACCACGTTAATAGTATTTCTATCCAAACATCTTGGAAGAAATGAACAAATAAAATCAAAGTATTCGATTCACATTTTGAAAGTCGTTGTCCGATCGGCCTAAAACAATCATTACTATAGAAGAATTAATACTATAATTCATTATAGTTGATACATGTTTAATTAAATATAGTAAAGCTTCAAGTTCATTACAGCACAAATTTCATACACACGATCTTTTAGTCACTAGGTGCTCAGATTTCTCTAAGCAAGAATCTTAAATATAATGATTTTGAGAGAACCGAATGAGGAAAATACTTAACTTAATTAAATAACTTACAGCTAACAACCGAATGCTACATTGTCTGTAGACAACAAGTTTCTAGCATTCTTTCAAAGAGTTCAAAATCCTATTTGAGCTGCTGATGGCCCCAGAAATTTGAATTCGAACATTGAGATGCGCCAAATTTTGACGTCCAAATATTTACTTCCATGTAGCAGGTTATGAAATAATTGAACAACTGAGTTAGAATCGAAATGAAATCAGTAAATATTTCAGATTTGTTTAATGAAGTGGAAATTATTCTAAATTTGTCGGTAGTATACTAATTTGGTGCATCTCAATATTCACTCTTTCGTATATCACTTGATTCTGGATGTAATCACTTGTGCAGTGATGTAATAAATAAGTACGTAACTAACAGAAACTTACCAGTAAGTACCTACACAAATTGTTTTAGTTAGGAAATAATAAAAGAATCCTTAATTCGTTAAATAAATAACAGTAGCTTCAAGGATTTTGTTTACAATGAAGAGGCCACACTTAAAAAGTGAATAAATAATAAGTTTAGTTTATAGAGAATGAGATAAAACCTAAGGCTTAGACTTAAGACAAGTGTCGCATCTTCAGAGTAAATCAAGGGCGTTTAAAGCTACGATTGCTTTGTAGTATACAGGGAGAGGAGGGGGTTAAAAGGGACGGTTATTGGGCAATCGCCCATAGCGCCTGTAGGACGTGAATCAGTTCATATCGACTTCGAGGATTGTAAGGAGTATTCAAAGGGATGTTTGGGAAGAGTGAAGGTGAGGCAATTCTGGTAACATGCTGATGGGGGTCGCACTGTTAACTGGGTAGTTTAAAAACTTTGTAATCAAAATGAATACAGAACGTGAACAGAACCACAAATCAACAGCATGTTTCTTATGAATTCCTACAGCTTAGTCAAAACCCAGGATAATCCCTTTGCCGACACCGGATGTTTGGGTTCAGGGATGTTTTACAAGGAAGGCTTCGTCTAGGTTTAAGTCGATGTTGGTTTTAGGCACGTCGAGAAATGAAGGGTAGTCTAAAAGATATTTCAACCGACGAGTTTCCGTGGCGTCAGCCATTTTTTCATGTAGTAGCTGAAAAGAGTGACGACGTAGAGGAGCATCAACAAAGCGCATGTGACTCCGAGGGCGAAGACAGACGCTTTGGTCGGGCAGGGCTCAACTATCGTTACGGTCTTGTCTGTAAAAATATACAATAATTGTAAAATAATCGTACGTTACATGTAAGGTGCTGTCGCCATGATTGGAGGGCAAACCCACTAGACAGGGCTTCTACACTTGACAGTTGCCTTGGCTAGCCCCCTCGATTTTCGAACATTTGCCATTAGCAATTAAAACAACTAATTCTGTATCTGTATACAAAAAGCTAACATTTCAACACTTGATGAATCAAATAAATGCAAACTCCACCATCCTTAAATTTAAAATTTGAAATAAATGTCTCCCCTTATCTGCCCTAAAAATTACTTTTCATGCATTCGTGTACTCTATTCTGAGCTACTTTTAGATCATTTGAGGTGGCAATAAAGTCAGTATGCGACTGATATTTAGATCTGGATATCGAAGCCCTAGCAAACCTTAGTTATTAAAATTTGTAATTCTTACCCCTCGACTTATGCGCCAAATTTACTCCAATACTACTATAAATATCAACTTTCTTCTGCGTGGTATCACTCGACTTCACTCGGGTGTTATGATACCGATCCCTTATCCCAAGTGTAATTTTTATCTAAGGCAAATAAGTATGCTATTTAGGCTCCAGACTTTTTCATTAAGCCCTCTTAACATTAAGCTTATCAAAAGATTTAGCCAGTTTAAAAAAAGTGTTTATGAGTTTCTGATGCAGCAGTATTTAAATTCCTTTATTCATTTTCCGTTACTGAACTTTTTTCATTGATATGTTTTCCTATTCATTTTATGAATCTTTTTCTTTAGGACTTGATTTGATTTTTGATCATTAATGTAAGTTTTATGTATTATTTACCATGAATTTGTATGCAACTCCTGATCCCTGGACTATTTCTTCAAATTTTGGAGATCAGAAATTGCCAAATGTTTTTGTTTACATTAATTTGTACTCGTGAATAATTTTACTTCAAGTATCCAGTACTTCCTTTCTGTACTATGCGTATTATGTTAATAAAAAATTTAAAAAAAAAAAAAACAGTAGGTATGACTCACGAGTCGGTTCAAAAAGTAGTTCGATTCGAATTTGGTTTACCTTTTCCAAAATCGGCGAAAAGAGCTTCGTTGTTCTTGAGGAACTGATTTTGTTTCTCAGTGTCGCCGAAGTCGAGAACGAGGATCTCCTGGCTGAGGGTCATGTCGTCGTCGCCGCCTTCCGTGTCGTTGGTCGACCTCTTCCGCCTTCCCCAGGACTCAACGCTTTCTCTTCCCCATTCGCACACCGCCTGAAACGTCATTTAGTCAACGAATTAGACGAGTAAGAGATATATTTGATAAATCTTAAATATGTGAGACCCTAGCATTTGTTCTGTCTCAATTAACCAACTTTCAAACCTTCAAGGTCCCAAAAACCTCAAACAAATTCTAGTTTTCCGATGAAATGTGGTTATCCAAATTTGGGGTTTTCTATTTATTTTTTCATTTTCTGTCCCTTCAGGCTGAGCCCCATCGATCCATACATTGGTTTCCAACCCAAAACGATCTAAACCTATCCTAAAAACGACTGAAAGTATCCGTTTTCCACCTCATCGTTGGACATCCTCCAATCATTTGAGGCGTTTGCTAACAAAACCAGTTCATTCCATATTTTTCTGAAATCCACATTTTTTGTGTGCATATTTTGAAAGTTTAGAGGGTCCTTCATAACCTGACGAAGGGATATAGCTAAATTCCAGCTCATTCCAACCCAATACTAGATGTAAAGGTTTGCCATCTGAATCAAATCCAGCTCATTCCAGGCTTTTGCCATCTCCCACCAGGAGCTTTCTCTCATTGCTTTCTACCTTTTATTTACAATGTTATTTTTCTTTGATAAATTTAGAAAAAAACATTCTGTTCCATTAAATGCAACGCCAAATTTTGCAACGCCACGTTTTCACATTGTACCTACCAAAGTTTATGTCTCAACTGTGAAATTTCATATCATTTGAAAAAGTTGAGTGGATGTCATTTATTTAAAACTCGTAAAGACACAAATATTAACTTGTAAACTGGAAAAAACCAATTCCACACAACTTAATAAAACAAAAAAAACTGAAAAAAAACACGAAAAATCGTGTTTTTGCATCAAAATCAGGTCATTCTAACCTAATTAGTGTAATTACGCCCAAGGAAATGCAATGAAAAACTATTCAAATTCTAGGCTGTTATACCTACAATTAAAATTTAAAAAAAAATGTAGCTTTAGAACTCTGGACGTGAGTAGTTTTTTGTCTTTCCTGTAAAATTTCCAAAAATGGAATCGGCTGGTTTTGATAGCAATGCCTCATTTCTAGTATTATTTTTACACCGAAACGGCACATCTTTGAAAATGCTACCGTTGCTAACTTGATCGAAATCTTTATTTTGGGGTAATTGCTAACTGATGTCGGACCAACATAATCAGGTGAGTTGGAGAATTGAATCAATTGTATTGAGGGCGTAAAGCGTTTTTGGCCAACTCTGCCCCAAAAAAATCTTAAGTAGATAAACGCAGTTTTGAAGAAAAAGGAGCTCTTCGATTGTAGAAACACATCGAAATTTTTGTACGGTATGAATATGGGACTGGGTTTAAGCTTGTATCAGGGCCAAAAAAAGGTATGATTTTGAAGTTTAGCTCATCCAAGGAACAGATTGGGTATATCCCTATACATTTCATGAAGGTTTCATTTTAATTTCTCTCAGCAAGTACAAATTACATTGATATCGCGCTACAATGGGTTGCGGTACCAGTTATTGAATGGCCACTACATCTGAATTTGTGTGATAGATAAGAATTCGAGGACGATGTGTAAAACAATTGAAATATTGTCTTGTTAAATAGGCCAGTCGACCAGCCTCCGGACCTAAGTGTTACTAATCTATAAACAAGATTAGTACTTCACGCAAGGGCCAAAACGTGTTTTCAACCAAGAAGTACGAGTAAATGGTAATTAAATAAAAACGTTAGTGTATGTCCCATATTTGTAGCGCTTTGGTGTACTCTTTGGCAAATGCGAAATCAGTAAAACTTCACCATACACATTTCGGTGGTAGTTAGAGGGGGCCCCGAACCTTCAACATATTAGATCCATGCACCTCAAACCAAGTCCAGCATCGTATCACCTGTCCATAGCAATTTGTCTTGAGGGCAATAATGGCATAATCTAAACGTCAGATTTAAATTATTTTCAACGCCCATTGATGTTATGACATTGTATACTGGCCATAGCATTGTGAGAGAGCAACGTAATCAATTCTGTTTCAAACTGCTGTTGTATTGTGGCAAGCGGGCCATAGGGGTAGTGGGCGGACACTGTTGCCATACTGTTGCTAGAAGTGGAACCTAACATACGCCCTGCAGAGGCCCTTCTCCAGTACCACCCCTCAATACTAAAGCAGTTTGAAACAGACTATAGTGGACTATAGTAGTAGGTAAAATAACACGACCCCAACTTTTTCTTTGACAATTACACTGATCATTTTGACAAATTCAATGTTTTTCAATAGATACTAAATAATTAGGATCTTGTTTGTTTTTGTTTACCGGTTCACAAGGTCCGAGACAGTATTTGACGTTGCACTGGAATATGACGCCGTAGGACTCGGTGAATCTGAAGGCCTCGTAGATTGACTGGAGCGCGTTGCCATCAGGAGAGAATCCGGGGAAGATATTGGGATCAACGGGACATCTGAAAATAATTCCGTCAAATTACTCGTCATGTAGGAATATTCAGTATCACCTATTATGTTTTACCAGGGAAACTGTAATGCAAATTACATTGTGGTAATAACTTACCCTTCATCATCAATTATGTGGAATGTGCTCTTGGAATCTTTAGCCATGGCGACGCAGCTCCTTGCGAAAATTCCGTACGGCGCTGAAACAGAAAACGTTTGTCAGCAGCAGTCTAAATGGAAAAGTAGGTATTCATTTGATTAGGGTCTTGGTCCAGCTATACTATAGGCTTTAAACGACGACTGAGTTGAGTAGGTAATTCGTCGCTTATTTAGCAACACAGCCTAACCCATAATTTGAACCAAATGAAGTTGAGACACCTTCTTATTCCAAATTTCGCTCTGGATAGCGTGGCGTCATCAGAATGTCGAAAATTGGCCGCTAAAAGCGCAAACATAAAAAAAAAATACGGAAAAGACGGAACTCCCAATTACCAGTATTATACTTCAACGACTGATACAATTGACTGTGACACAAGTCTACGAACTTTAGTCCAACTTTCACCAAGGATTTTGGCTCAGCGAAACCCTTAAATTCCTAATTCATGTTTAATGGTCCCAACTATCATGTTAAGTAAAAATTTGAGACTGTTGGTTCTTAATAATAAAATTTGATTTTCATTCAAGAGATAGTGTTTGATCATTGTAACCATTCCGCAGTCTTTTCCAAATTATTGTTTCGATAAGAACATTTTAGATGAAGAAAAAACTCCTGAAGCAAATCCACCGATCCCACCATTTCTTGAGCTATATTGGCTCAACATAACCTAACTCTCACGACTTTTCTTTAGCCTACATTAAGCTAAAAGTGAAATTGCAGGAATAAAACAGTATTTTGTCTCTCCAGAAAAGTTGGGAAACATGGGTATAGGCTGCGTTGCTTCTTAAGTGGCGAATTTCTACCTGTCACTTGTAAAAAATCAGTGTTTCGAGTTCGTGTTACTGACCAGTCCTGAGGTATCTGATGTAACATGGAAGCTACATGTAAGAATGAAACTGAAATCTAGAAGGAAAGAGTGAATTGGTCACCAGAATTCCCCACGTGAATTTCGTAAAATCCAAAGTTTTGTCGGTGCATGCGCAAAAATGTATTTTTTAAAGGAAATTTCAATGCATTGTGCGTTAGGAAGTTACAGAATCATGAATTCCTCAACAATTCTGGTGCACGAACTCGGTCTTGTCAAACCAAAGACTTAAATGAAGAGGTGAACTGAAATTTGACTCAACATTTGGATTTTGTTATTGATCTGCCAGAGGAGGAAGTAAGGTTTGGCTCATAAAATCGTGCTTGCGGGCGAAGTATGGGGACCACTTTTTTCCAACTCGTTGCTTAGTCACTTACCACCTTCATAAGCCCTCTATATTCGAGCACACAAGCCTGAACAAGTCAACTTACTGTCTTCGGGAATTTCGATTCTGAAGGTGAGTTTGTCTCCGATTCGGACGGTTTCGACCTCCCGGTTGCGGCTGTCGAGGATTCGTATTCTTGGTGCTGGCGCCTCGGGTGCAGATGTGATACTTATCATTTCCGGATCCCTGAGAAGAAAACCGATAAATTGATTAATCCATACGATAACTAGCAAGTAAATCCACCCAAATATCTATAAAGCCACTTTAAGAGAATATAAGGCGAGCAATTAGTTACAAGAAATAGGGATTAAAAAATGTTGGAGATGCCTTGATTTTGTACACAATTTTTCTAGAATCACGGCCTACTCACCGAATAGGCATCATTCCGAACGTAATGTTTTTTGACGACATGTCGTATGTGCACTTGACTTTGTAGATCTTGTCAGCCTTGGTCATGACGACGCTATGATGCTGAAGCACCACTGTATTCGTGTACACTCCGGTCTGGAAAAATTAGAAGTAAAATACTGCTAGAGTAGTAATAAAAATGTAAAGATTATGTAAATAACAACTTTTTAGGAAACGTCTAGTTCCAAGCCTTTGAGTTTTTACAGCACTCATTAACCCTGGAATGACAAGCTCTACTCTGAGCTTGAGAGGCCATCTGCTGGACACAAGATCTATTTTCGGATCCTCGATCATGCTAGCAGACTTTACTAAGACCCAGTTCTCTGTAGAGCGTGAATCCTGCAGAATCTAGCGGTCTCTTGCCAGAACTGCTTACGTTTAGATTTTTCTATGAGGCTACCAGCCTGCGCCTTAATCAAGTTGCCTCTAAAAGGAACCAATTAGTTTTGGACGTGAAACTCAATGGGAAGACGATCCAAGTGTTGGGCCCAAGAAACTCTCCTCGAGCGTGAAGGCAGAGACCGTGTCCAATCCAGTTTCCAGGTGCAGAACGCAGCATGGAGCAAACCTCAGCAAATTGAGCAGCCTCCTGATAAACATCAGCTGTACCCCTTTCTGCCTGCTCATACTCCCGAAATCCCCAGCCTGGTGCTGCGTGGCACAAGACTAAACACACTGCAGCATGGAACACACCCATCTTGGCCTTCAGAGGGACAGACAAATCGGCAAAAAATCTTTCCCATGCGTTATTGAGTGGGTCATTTGCTTAATGTGTTTGGTGTAGGAGAAACGAGGCGTGAGAACCATCCCCATGTACGTAATTGCAATCACAATCTCATTGCTTCCAAAACTCCATTACTCAGTTGCGAAGTCTCAGTAAACCTCCGTTCTATCATAATCATGATTTTCGACTTCTACGGATTCAACTGAAGTCCCCATTTGCTGCAGAAAGTTGGTAGGTACTTGGTATAGTTGGTATGTGGTATAGTTGGCAAAGTCTTTACCAACTATACCAAGTACCTACCAACGTTCTGCAGCAAATGGGGTACAGACTTTACCAACTATACAAATATACCAACTTTCTGCAGCAGATGGGGACTTCAGTTGAGTCTGTAGCAGTCGAAAATCATGATTTGCCGTAAAGTTGGTATATTGGTATAGTTGGTATAGCTAATAATTATTTTTGGTATGTTTCCTTAAATGCTTAATTGAAATAATGTTCATTTACCAACATTGGGACGTTTTATTAGCTCATACAGAAGAAAAGAGACCCCTCGTGACCCCACTTTTGAATTATTGTCCTTCAAGAGGAGCCTTGTCACTCCAGGGTTAATCATGGTCCTCACAATTCGTTTAGTGATTATAAATATTTATTTACACTGTCGGAGGAAAAATGAATGACTGTAAATCACACTTACGACCGACTGGGTGTTGCAGTCCTGACCGCTCATCGTGAGGTCCAGACGGAAAAGATCGCTGTTGATCACGTCGATGTTACAAGTTTCAGATCGTCCGAGAGCGTAGATGCGGCCGTTGAATGGCTTGTTGGTCCTCACTTGCACGGCGATTCTCGTATCTTTACAGTTGACTGACACTGTAAAAAGTTGGAGCACACATATGAGCAGCCTCTCGACGGACTTACAAGGAAACCTAATGACACAATCATCAACATTCGAGAAACTAATTTGTCTTAGTCTTTGTCTCTGTAGATCCATTTTGTCGCAAATAACACCCCATTCTGCTCATCGTACTGCCAATTATAAATATATACAAGGTATTCAATGATTGTTTCATACCATCATAGCAAGTTCCGGTTTTATCGCAGTTGACATCAGATCTGGTGAGGTTGTTCAAAGTCGGGTCGTCAGTGGTGTCGAAGACAATTGGCAGCGTGTTGGTGTCGTGGGGCGCCGTTACAGATTCTGAAAAACATGAATCACAAATTTTAATATTATAAAAAGATCCCCCTGGTTTCTTAGAGGCAACCCTGGTATCTTCAGGGCAACTCAGCAAGGATTTAGAGGCTGGTAGCTTGTAACAATATGTTGACTATCCCAGATCGCTACTCCTATAAATTGGATCGCTAACCTAATAACGCAGAGAATAAAAGGTTGTAGACCACTCACTCTCGCAGTGATTCTCGTAGTAAGAGCCGACTCTCTGTCCGTCGTCGATGAGGGGCCTTTCGCCGTTGAGGTAAGTCGAGGGTCCGTCTGGGAGTGTTTTGTGGTCGAGATGGTAAAGCTGGCAGTTGTAGGAAGATCCGATCGGAGGTCCTTTGTAGAGGAATGAGCGGCATAGGAACTCGTTCTCGATTTCGCATGCGAGACGGCAAGCAGCTTCGCTGGTTACCTGAAATTGAACGGGTCACACCAATTATTCACCAAGGAATGGTACAGGGATTCCATGAACAATATACTCGTAACTGATGAACGTCATAGAAGTGCAAGTCAGTAGGGAACACCACACGTTAAGTTGGTGTGGATAATCCAATCTACACAACATTTTACCTCAACAGTACTGTTTATACTGAAAGTACACGATAAATATTTTTAAATCAACCTCACACAGCAGCTGAAAAAAAGAGAAAAAAAAAATTTGTGGCCCATGAGGGGATCGAACCCGCGACCTTCGCGTTATTAGCACGACGCTCTAACCAACTGAGCTAATGGGCCGCTTGCCAGGTTAGAAAATGGAACTTTATGATGACGTCTGCATTGAAATAAACACTCTCTATCTCAGTAACATACGAAGTAAGACACCAAGGCCTTACGGTTTTAGGTTAATTAGGGGACTTTGGGATACCTAATCAAATTCCTGAAACCCACCCTGATTATGATGGGCTACCTGGTGTGAATGTAGATAGTTACTATGCACGACCTCTCTCTTTTGATAATGTATTTGGCGTTGTATTTTGTAAAACCTGGTAAACATTGCTATTAATCACATTGTACTTATGTTACGAGGCAAGCTTCAGTTTTGATGGACAAGGAAAGAAAACACGTTGGTAGGTACTATTTATATTTGTTTATCCAATTGTCACTGTAGATCGTGACAACCCAACTAGTAGCAGTCGTCATGATTGAAGATGGCCATAACGAAATAAGTTTAAAATAGTTTAAATAAATTTAAAGTTAAAGTTGAATAAATATACCTGTATATAAATCACAGTTGGTTCAAAATCTACCTTACTACGCTCGCGCTCTTGTACAAAAAGAAAATTTATACTTGGTTAGTAGAGCTAGGCATGACCGGATAATGTAATTTTGATGACGAGTATATTTGAGAAGAAGAGAAACACATTTCTATTAAATTGTTAGAAGTATAGTAAGATTGTTAATTTATTTGTTAACGCTTTTAGAAATGTTTTGTTGCAACTGTTGTGGGACGCGACGTTATTATGTAATTTATATGACGTGAATGAATAAATAAATGAACTGTACTTATATATATTTGGGAGGCAACGCCACAGGTATTAAGGGAGGGCAGGGCCGGATTTAGAAAATACAAGCTCATAGGGTCCAACTGTGGTGCAGGCCCTGGGCTAGTGGTTCGGGGGTGACTTTCAAGGGAATTTGCGCTAACTATTCGGTATTATCTGGCCTGAAAATCATTACTTTGTAATTTTATTGCCGCCTATGCTTAAATCTAGCCCTGGAGTGAGGACAGGTTTTGTTAGTTGTAGAGGACGATGTACCGAGGGTTGCCATTCGTGAATTTTCACAGGAACTAATGCCAGCGTTGCTACTCGTTTTCTCAGATTTAACAACATCTACTCCTGCATTGAATTGTTTCAGGATGTTCATGGCTACGCGGCCTTGAGCTATACGCCACACACACCTTACGTATACTAGACCTGTTTACAGCCTGTCATGGTCCAAATTTCAAGTGACGAGTAATGGATGATGAGTGTTATTGACGCTATCTAAACACTCGATACGAGGGCATCACCTCATATTATCTTTATTGAATGAGATAAAAGCACAGCGTCACCATAGCAATATGAGAGTGACGGTCGTTTTAAGCTTGATTAAGGCCTTATTACATGACATTTGATTTTATCCCTGACAACTAACGAGGAATACATTAGAAATCGAAATATTATCTACTGAGTGTGGGAGTGGTAGGATTTCCGAACCATAGCAATCTACCGTAGCAATGTACCATCATGAGTGTTCCCACTCCCCTTTGAACACCAGTGATGCTAAACGAACAAGAAGACGTACTTCAAGAATGAGTGGAGTTACGGTTTCCAAAGAACACCTTAGAAAAATCGACATACCTGTAGGTCCTTGTCGACATAGTAGTGTAGACTGACGTACTGAGCGACCTTGTCATCAGCAACGCCGATCCTTGGCAGCTGATAGTTTCTGTTTCCTTTGCATGCTTGGTTAGCTGCAATAACACATTAAATACATAAGTCTTCACGCAATGTTATCCTGTTACATTTATTCTTTTTTAAATGGACGCATTCAGGCAGGGGAATGAGCAAACGATGCAGGTGGGGAGGTATCATCCTCTTTATAAATTAGTGGACCATACAACAGTTTACGTAAATGATGAGCTCCCTACAGACTTATTAAGTACAATAATGAGATGTAGTTCAGGTATGCTATGCTTGAACGCCTTGCATGGAGAGACGTAGAGGCTCAGAGGTGTCTTTATGTAATTTAGGGGAGGAAGAAACCATTTTTATTAGCGAATTTTCGAAGAAAAGCTACTGTTCCAGACGATAACTCTCAATAGAATTGAAATAAAAAGTTCAAATTTGCACAAAAAATCTGCCTTGGCGATCGAAAGGTTAAGTTCGTAGATGGACAGAATCGGGCTACTCTAAGGGGGGTTTAGGGGAGTTTTAGGGGGAAAAATTACCCATAAATTCCAAAAATGAAACAGTCTGACAAGTGACACGTCATTTTAAAGAGTTTTTAATGCTAAACACGATGGTGAGGCCAGATTTGCGATATCTCATTCCGTTCTCAAACTGGAGCAGAAACGTGGTTGTTACTTGAGATGTTCTTCACGGTTCATCTGCACTAATCTGATAACGGAATAAGATATCGCAATTCTGACTTCTCCATCCTGTTCAGCGTTGAAACATCTGTCAACTGAGTAATCTGTTACTCGGCAAAAAATGGAGACAACATTTTTCATGTTTATAGGTAGTGGTGATACACAAATGACATTGAGGGAACTGGACGAACCTTTTTTTTCCAAGTAGAGAAGTAACTATTAAGAAGACTATTATAAGTACCTACCTACCGATCATTAGTCAGAGAGCACCTGATGCATACAAAATTAACCGAATTGCTTCATACTTATATTGGTACCTATAATTAACCAATAAGTTTAAGATTGACATGTTCCAAACATCACATTTTACATAAAACCAGATATTTCTTCGAAAATTCGCTCTTGTTGCGATGCAGCATGCATGACTGGATTTTTTTATATATTTTTTATGACGTTGCCCTATATTGAACCTCTATTGAGCGAGGTTATTTAGGGGGTAAGACACTTGTTGAACAAGAAACGTTAGACTAGATAGGTACCTGAATGGGAAAAACTGGAATGAATTTTACTTGTTTGTGAGTGAAGCATACAAGTACCAGACATACCTAATTGATAATTTTAATTATCGAAGGTGCCAAATTTACAGTTTATTTTAAGTTAATTTAATTGGAAAGGCCAACTAGGCCACTTAAAAGTGTATTTGTGTCATAATATGACAAACAACATATTACAACATATATGTTGTAATATGTTGTTTGTCATATTATGACACAAATACAACATAATATATTATGTTGTAAATATTTAAAATTTTGGATAAAACGTCGAAATTGCATACGTAGAACTTACACTTGAGGCAGAGATTTTCAAAGTAGTCGACCCCTTGGGCGTCAATGAACTGAACGTATTGACCGGTCGTTCGTCGGTCAGAGTCACTCAGATGGCACTGCAGCGTGACGTAGTTGTACTCCACAGACCGGCAAGTGAATCGGTGCTGCAAACAAAAGTTGTCTCATTATTCGAAAAACAACAATTTGCTGTTCCAAAGGGGTTTTTCACAAAATCCGACAGAAGTTTAGTCGAGTAATGGATTGACACTACAAATAGATCTACTTTTGTGAATGGCAGTATCCACTACGCCTAGACATGAGTATTTCCTAAGAAGTCTCTATGAACAACCTCCAGCAACTTATATTAAAAAAAAAAAAATCTCCGTTCATTGTTTTATAAAACAATGAACACCATAAATGGTGGTTTCTAACACTGTCTAATTATTTCCACTGTGCATTCAATTATGAATACAGTAACTGTTCTCTTCATACTCGTGTGTTGAATATCAAACCACATCCTATAGGTTATTCTGAAATCTTCGTATCGTCCGTATGGTCAATTTAATGCCCTCTGAAAAGAACTTCCTGTAACGAAAGTAATCAAAAGTTCTTTCTTCGTTGAAATTGATTTAGGTACTCAATCAAGTATGAGTCATTTCACGTCCGATTGTCGTATTCAGCCACTCAATCGTAACAACTACGTTTCCAAGTTTGGAAAGTTCAGGCCAAAGCCATTCTGATCCAAAACGGCGTTTGGAGTTATATAGACGGAACTACAAACAAACCTACTATCAGTATAAATACTGATGCCTTACAAAAATTAGACTGGGAACAAGGAGACTTGAATGCTCGTTTGGTACTCATAATGCTCCGAGTGAGCTCAATCAAGTTGATCTACCAAAGTTCGGGACCTGCACGTATCGCTGTTGTTGAAGCAATTGACATTGGTTATTGAAAAATTTTCAATAATGAAAGACAACAGCGACCACCGTTCTCACGTAGGTAAATCAATTCTCAGTCATATGCTCAGCTAGATATCCTATATCTATCTACCTCATTCAGACAAGCAGCTAGACAGGCTTCTTTGGTCGAGGTGTAGATGAGGGCATTGTCGAGTCCTCGGATCATTTTATTGGGCACCCTTTCGAAAGACCAGGGTCGCAGACAGACATTATCTGAGGACAAATCAGAACAAGAAATGTTGAAACACAGTAACAAAAGTAACAAATCGATTTTCGTGTTGCAATATAGAAGGAAATACACATTGATAACTAGTAGTATAGCGAGATTTAGGGACTCGTACTGGGAAGAGTTACGTACCTACTAGTTGATATCGACATTGAAAATAATATGGGCATGAACAGAAGAATTATAACACTTTATGAATAAAAAAAACAAAACACTGCTCTACTCAGTTACTGCTATCCCTCACCTGAGCGAATCTGAAGCTTCACCATGTAGTACAGATTGACAGATCTCTGAGCGGCAGCTCCTGGGTTTGTGGCTGTTGTCTCGTTTTGAAGTTGACAAACTGTTTCTTGCGTGGGCGTAAGCGGGTTCAGTACGAAACTGTAAATCACAAACCAAACACCATTTTACGAAATTGCAGCATCTACGCGAGGTAAAGGTTGGCACACAGAATCGGATCCGTCAACTCTGTGGGTAGGGTTGAACAATAAACATAATAATCACGCATTGCGAAGTACTCATTCTGAATTAAGTTACGACTATTCGTTACGGCCTCATTTTGATAGTGAGCGGGAAAACACTTGCAAGGACTTTTGTATGGATCCGTGGCACCCTTGAAGTTTCTCCCTTCTTCCATGTTCAGGTGGATTAGGAAGGTTTCAAGTTGACAGGTTATAGTAAACAAAACGAACCTTCCACTCGTCGAGTATAGTATAGTAGTATAGTAGTATAGTAGTATACACAGAAAACCCTACTATACTACGTAGGCGAAACGTTCGAGTGCCACCACAGAAAACCCTACTATACTACCGTAGTATAGTAGGGTTTTCTGTGGTGGCACTCGAACGTTTCGCCCAAACAGGAAATGGGAGGTTTCATTCATTCGTACTTCTACAAATAGGTACGAAAAGGTTAGGCCAAATTCTGGAGAAATGGACAAAGGACATACACGAAGACAAAAATCCTGCTTTTTCATGACAACGCCCGTCGTCATTCCACTCGACACAGGACGTACTCAGAGATGGGTAAAAGTGTAGTAAGTACTCGTAATATCTCACTCAGCCTCGATTTTTTCACTATTTTAGTAGGTATGTTACTATTGAGTAAAGCAGAACAACCTAAAGTAATGCCCGCAAAGACTACCTTACCTTAATCCGATTTTCCAGGATGGGGCGATAGGTAGAGGATCTATAATTATAGATTAAATTTATAGATTAACTAATCTATAAATAGATTAGTTGGACATATACATCAAATGGATGGGGTTGCGGAATAAAACCATCATCCAATCAACTGATTGGTACCATATAGATTTTTTACCAGTCCATTTGATCTATATGTCCAACTAATCTACTCGTATATGGTACTAATCAGTTGATTGGGGGTTATATGGTACTAATCAGTTGATATTTTTATTCTGCAACCCCATCCATTTGATCTATGTAGGTATAGATCCATTTGACTTATGTCCAACTAATCTAAAATGTAGAAAATCTAATGTAAAATGTAGAATGTTATACAGGGTGTCAGGGTTAAGGTCGTACCACCGGCCAGGGATCAGTTCTAAAACTAATTTCTGATGAAGTGTCCCATAACTTTTTTTTTTGTAGCTTGGCCAACCTAGTCTAAATAAATTACCATACAAATCGACAGAAATCAAGACAATTTTCGTAAAGTAAATTGGACAAGATATATCTTGGACATGATATATCAGTGTCGAGAAGTCTTGTGTCACCATTTGACTCAGCGTGACAAAGTACAAGATTGATGCCTCACTCATTTTACGGTAAAAATTTCGATTCAAAATGTGGCTTATGATGAATTATCCTATCCCTTCTTTGGGTAGGCTCATTTTTTATTCCTAGTCAATCCAAGATCCCCATTTCAGTTTACTTCTGTAAAATGCTTTTTTGAGGTGATGCTGACTCCTTCGTATTTTGTTTGTTACCTGGTGTACTAAGGAGAGTTATAATTGTCTGTGACTCCCTAACGACTTATTGCTTTTGCAGGATGGATGTACGAAGAGAGAGTTCCTGGCAAGAAGCTTTCGTTAAAGACACAACTGTGGATGATGGCTGTGAACACACTAACCGGCCACCCCATGTCCATCAAGCCTATGCTTTACAGTTTCCAGGGGTCCATCCCTCGGCTTCCCCTCCCATCTGTGAAGGACACCATGCAACGAGTGAGTTTCCTTTAACAGAAACATTTCGATTATATTTAGTACTTCATTGATGGAGGGCGAGTGAGTTAGTACCCAACACGAACATCGAGGCGGTGAACATTTCAAGTTTGCGATTCCATCAGGCCACCAGGCCCTGAACTGGGTGCTTAATTTACTGTAGGTACCTTTATTTGTCGCTATAATTTCTCAAAGAATCTTTGATTCTTCCTACATATCTAATGATACCATTGGATTTTCAACATCTGAATCTTCTTTAAAAAGTTTCATTTAGCACTAGGGAGATAGGGAATTTAACGCTCTTCCCACCTGTATAATCACATTTGAATTTTGACTTTTTATACTATCCTTTTACCCAGAGATATTTTCCCCATCCATCCTACACCACCAGACTTGACACCTAGTGACAAAATGCCTTGTACAACAGACAAGAAGTTGATACTTGACCTGCCAATTCGTGCGACGAGTTTTTCAGCAAGAGATGCGAAGGAGCTCGAATCGATAATGCATCGACGAATTCGGGAGCTACGCGGAAAAATAGGTAAGAACCCACTCAATCAAAATACACCGATGAAAATAACACGTTTCGATGACTTGGATTACCTTAAGATCTTAACAAAATCAAAAGAAGTTGTGTTGAATTTATTAGGGAGATTCAAGTCGACAGAATGAGGGAATTTGGGTCAAAGGGTAGTTTCAAAGTTCGCCTCTTTCTCAGATTCTACGAGTATTTACCTACCAGGTTTGTAATTTTGTTTGTATTGATGGTAACGAAATGTCACCATAGAAATGAGGTTGAAGTAAATGACCGCTTCTCAATAACCAATCCAAGTTATTTCACTTGACTGCACGGTTCATTTATTGCATCTCTGAAGTGTCAACAAGAAGCAAAGGAATTCCAATCTGTTCCGAAAGAACGAAGTTGAACGGACTGCCAGCGCCCGACCGGGGCGTCATTAAACAGCGTGATGGCCCTTGAAAAAGAAGAAGAAGGAAAAGAACTATGGAAAAATGGACGAGGGGCGGAGAAGGGACTGAAAAAAAGCACAAAATTGGTGGCTGGTCTGAAAAGAGTCACCCGGAAGACGCGAAAACTTAAGTCTGTTCCGGTCTGGGGGATTCTTCCCTCGAAGCCATTGGATGTTCTCGGCTGGAAAAATACCGGTTCGTTTCTTACAGGATGGCTTTTCTGAGGGGAGGAAAATTCTAGAGATTCGTCCTTCGTGGACTCGGCATAATGGGGAATAATAAAGACGAGGGGAGTATTGTGAGCTAACGCATGACGGCCACCCGGAAGATGAAGTTCGAAAGACTTACCAAAGTTTGTTCTCACTAAAAGAAATACCTACTCGTAATGCAATTTAATTTTAACAAAATTACCAAAAATGATACAAATTCACTTATATTAAATATTGAAATTTTCAATAGGAATATTGGATTTTGCTGAAATTTCTGACGTACCTACTAGTTTTTTTTTGTAAATTTTTTTCTCATTCAGAGCACCATCAAGTGGAAATCAGATGAAAATAATCAAACCACTTTTTGTTGCAGACCTGTGTTATCCATAAAACAGAACCGGCTCCAGAGGAAGGGAGAAATACTAAATTGCAACACTCCGGCGTTATGACAATCGTGCTCATGTTACAGCTCAACGGGAGTAAAGGTATCAGAAACACGAATTGAAATATCATAGGAATGCGTACGAGTTGAAATAACATAATAATATTATACTTATACGATATTATCGTACATACGATATTATCGTTACCACCACGCCAAAAGCGCCTAATGAAAAACACGAAAATGAAAAAAAAAAGCAGATTGGCGCTTTTGGAGTGGTGGTAACGATATTATATTATCGTGGGGTAATTGGTAAAAGTGACCAAGTAACATTTTACAAATTTTACAGGAGAGCCTTCCAATGTCTCTTCGTCTTTCTGAAACGAGAAATGGACATTCAAAATCAGTATCTTCCTTCGTATTCCCTTTTATATGGTGGCATGAAGCATTTAGTGCCTTACTAAAATTTAGTTCAAATTTAATTTGAAAACCCTCCAAAAGGCCGTTAATATTAAAATTATAGTGATTTTTCTGCAGAAAACGGACTTGGTCATTATTACCAGCCACAATTACATTTGAGAGTAGGAACAGGAATCCGCAAAATGTGTCCATCTGTACATGGTCAGTTTTACCAAAAAAACTTCAGTATCCCCCATAATAGTGAATTGAAGAAAAACTGACCATTTGCCACTTGATAAATTTTACATGGAAACGAAATGAGCGCATTCCCTTCATGATCACGTTTACCAGCGGAATTTTGTCCAACTAGTGGAATCGATTGTACGGGTTAATGTGATCGTGTGCCAGATGGTCATATGAAGGTCACAATATCGGGCTGGAAAAAATTATTTAGCCTTTTTTCTCCAAATTCACTTTTACCAATCTCCCCACGGTCGTCGCCTCTTTACAATTAGGATTTCAAGATTAGGTGTGAAATTCACCTGAATGAAGCGGCTTGGCAGTCGGGCTCTTCTCGGCACCATCCTTGGCATTCATAAAGGGACAGGTTCTTAATCGTGAAATATGTGTTCCCTCGGTAGTCAAGTTCTGTGAGCTTTTCAAACGCTACTCGACCTGAAACAAAGAATTGGAAATACATTGAGTGATAAATTCATAAAATATCAAAATACGTTGAAATCAAAAACTGTCAATTTCAGTCAGGGTGGGTGGGGTATGACCGTGCTGGATCTCCTATAAGAGGAGCGCTTTCTCATGCCAAGCAGCGGTAAGTAGGTGATCTCTGATTAAGATCGAAAATTAATAACCTGTGAGACGGCTGGACCGGTCTTCGTTCACACCAGTTCGTATAATATATTTCCTATTTATATCATTGACGCATAGAAAGCTAAATGACAGTCTCTATCCAGACTGGTTCAACCTGGACCGCTACAGAGGTAGACTAGTTCTACAGCTTGACAGTGCTTTTTCCAATGGTGCTACAGAAAGGCGACTCCTATTCATGGTAAAACCACATTTGGTTTGAGACCATGAAGTAGAGCAGAATGCGGCGATGAGGGTCAGAGCAAGCGGGGGCGGCTACTGAGTCCGCAAGGTTGTTGACTCGAAAACCCGCGAGGTAATTGATTGCTCGGTTACATTTCTTTCCCGGAGAGGATCTTCAATGGCCTCGAGACAGTCTTTTTTCATCGCTTGGGAACTCTCTGATGGAAAAACGGGTAGGCGAAGAGTAGAAAAGTCCGTAACTGTTAAGCGAAGGGTAATTTCAAGATTGTTAACTTCCTTATCGAATGAAAACGATCTCGTAACCCAAGAACTAGGAGTGGTACAGGTATTTGATAATCACACGGATCTATCCATTAGATGGATAAATGAACTTGTAATACAACCAGTATATTCCAATAAATAAAGAAACAAGGTACCTGAACGGCCTTAACTTTGGGAGGCTCCTGAAGTAAACAATTCAATTGAAGGAAACGTTTTTCGTGCCAAATGATAGTGCATCCAATAATTATTTATGATCTGACACACTTTCTTTCCAAATATCAGATTTCTTCAAATTCAAATTTAAAATTTCCCAAACCACTTTTTATTGGTGATATTGCCAGTGTAGGGGGGTAGATGGAAAAAACGGTGATAAAAAATCTTCAATTTAAAATCTTCTTATTTAAAAAATCTTCAAACTGGGCTTTCGCCTTTTTTTCATCAATTAGGACTGTCTTAAAAGATCCAATTTTATATCAGGGAGATTTAACGTTCTTTCCAACGGTATCCTCAACTTTTATTTTATATATTAGTTTGAGGGAGTTAGAGCCGTTTTACTGAGACAACGTCACAAACATGAAAAATGTAGAATCAAATTAGCTGTAGAATTAATTCCTTGATTTTGTACCATAATTACTGTAGACACCCTGTATAAGCGGGGGACCTTGACATAATAGCGATTTTTTCAGGGGTCATTGAAAACGTTTTGTCGGGAAAGCCCCATCTAATGCATTTATGTAGTCGCCACTAAGATACATATTATGTATCACTATTCGCTAGAGAATGGGGTTGCTGCTTGCCGGGTGTTTTATCACTACCAATATACATAATAGTTGGGTTAAGCGTCTTCCTTTGATCGTTTGAAATACAGGTACCAAGTAAATACATAAATCCGTAGTCACTGGCCGGAATCCCTTCGGAATCCAGTCTCCAAGGCAGTACGTGTACCTCTTCCTCCCTTCAATGGTCTCATTCATCACGGAATTGATCAACTGCTTTTATCTCACTATTCAATTTACTCTTGAGGTCGGTATATAATGGGGCGACAATGAATTCGAAAGGCCTCGAGCCAGTGTCACGCCCGCCTCAGTAGCGAATATACGACTTTCGCGACTCTTTTTTCACGCCTGAATACATAATTTATGAACGGCCCGAGGGGAAATTATGTGGGTAAACAGTGTTGGAACCGTTGCATCTCCTCGACTCCCGGTGGGGGCTCGGCGTCTCAAAATCCCCACAGTTCCGCGCTAACGGGCCTTATGAATATTCAAAATCCGGAACTCTGCTGCTTCTTTCTCTTAATATCTCGAAACAACTGTTGTTGTTAGTAGCTGATTGGGCTCTTCCTTAATTAACGGGAAACCTGCCTTAGAATCCTTTGACACACTGAACTCTTTGAGTGAGTGTTACTGAGTTAGCCGGTCAGGTGTTTCCCCTTCATTTTCAACTGGTTTTGCAATTTCTCTTGTTGTCTGATGCGGTCTAGAGACTGAAGTTGTACCACTGCCTACTCGATCGACCGCTCAATGTATTCCCTCATCATCATTCTTACTGACGGTCAAAAAATCACACACACTTATTCCCCAAAAGTAATACAAAAATTAAACCAGTTTTAAAAATTCTGGACCGAGAACAATAGCTACATTTTCTTCGAAAATTCCCTAAAAATGAATAAATCAAAATAGAGCTACTGGGACCTTCACAGTGTTGGAGGTTCAACTCACTTGAAAATTGCAGGCGCGTCTGGGTTTCTTATTCTATTGATTTCATCCCTTCTCCGCTAGACTGCCCTGAAGATTCTTACAAATGTTTTGACTCGGAGAACACAAATCTTCAACTCCATCTATTACTTCTTCATGGTTGTCTGTACGGCACTCAAACTCTTTTCCTGCTCCTCCCATTACGTCCTTTGTCTTTTTCTCTTCGGGCGACCGATTCGCGATGGACGACCGGAGAAAATAATCTTCCGGTTCGCCACGCGTTGATGTCGATCGAGGCGATGCCCTGCGGAATATCCAGACCAATAGCCGACAAAAAGTTAGTTTTGCTTGAATGCAACCCGCTCGTTTTATTGTACTTTTTAACGCTGAGCCGATAAATCGGCCCGAATTCATACCGCACCGTCCCTAACAAGTGTTTGTTCTTATACTCGTATGATCACCGGCTTATTGTCTAATGTGGAATGGTCATTACGAACGTCACTGAAGCATTTCTTCGTTTATAATGGAAAAAGTCGATTTTTCGCAGACCTCCAAAGCTTTGAAGTTGTTTTTCTCAAAACTACAATTTTGCTGATTCGTGGTTTTCGCTTTGTGCCCACGATATAGTCTTGTGTCGTCCAACTTTTCGTATCTCAATTCAAATTGTATACACGCTCCTAAGATTTTTCATTCTTTCTGAAAAAAAAAGGTTTCGCTCCCCAAATATAGTATTTTGCATACTGTATGTAAAGGACCGCATTTTTATATAGTATATTTGTCTCAAAATATAGTATAACACTAAATAAAAAGTATTTCTGGCAACCCTAATCAAGCCCCCCTCCATCACAATCTCACGCCAACTTTCTTCTATCTTCTAATTGTTTCCAACGTATTTCCAACTCGTAATAGTAATAATAAACTAACTTGAAACATGAAATACAGGCAAGAGGAAATCTATTTTTTCTCGAAATGTAGACATTTATGACAGAAACCAACAAAATTATACCGTTTACCAGCTTATATTTATTCGTAAAGATAAGAAGATTAAACTCAATTTTGGGGTCTGTAATTCTTTCATTCGGCGATATATTGTTGAAATTTGAGAGGATTAAATCAGTTGTTCTGTTGTTACAGATGAACAGTTCAGGCGGTGTGGAACTGTTCGAAACGGAATTCTCCCGAACTCTAACCGAGTTGGTCGAGCAAATCCTCGTCCCTCACAATTCGATTCCACTTTTGCTCGCCTCCTTTAATATTGATTTATTCAGAAGATATTCAACGACAATGATGGAAAGCTCGGTTCAGTTGAGCCGAAGTTGATTTGCCAACGATTCCGTTAAGATCTAATTATTTAACTGTCCCTTGTATTTAGTTTTTATGGGAAAATGTGACTCGTAGCATGACTGACGCAAGTGCAGAATTTACCCAATTTGGCGGACCCGTCACTATTTGTTAGGTGGGGAGCGAGTTGTGAGGCATCGAGAGTTGAATTGGCCTTGAAATATTGTGCAATATTCATGTGCACTCTGAGGGCTCCCGACCCTTCAATATTTTGCACGATATTTTTGCTCAGTGTGATGGCTTCCTTTGCGTGCAGGCCGGTACTTGAAGTTACTCTCAATAATAAATCGTCAATACGAAGTAGAAATTGATTGGGAAAAGTACAGCACATCGGATGCTGAAAACCCATTGTACATATCGAGGTCACTAAGAGTCGAATCGAATGAAGTGAAAGGCCGACTCGAGTACCCAGTACAAAGAAAAAAATGGTTTTATGTACGGGGGGAGAACCGGAGAAGAAAATGGTGGAAGAAATCGTGAAGTTATTACTTTTCCGTGTTTTATGGCGATTCCCGCTGAACGGAGTTATAGTATAAAAGAAAATGCATTCGCTACAGCGGCATCGGTATCATCGACTGAGTGAAAGCTACTACTCTCCGAGAAAAAAACCTATTGATTGAGCACAGCCATTGACACCTTTCGAATTGTAGATTCAATGTATTTTGATTATTTTATTCTCCTTTTATTTTTTGGCGTTAAATTCAATTACAAATCAAACAGCCGTAAAATCCCCATAAAATCACTTTAATAGGACTATTATTCCATGAAATGGTGGAGGTATGATGACTATATCCTTCTAATAATAACGAACATATACCTAGAAGGAGTGCAGAATTGCTTGATAATGCCTGTGGTTCTAATTGAAATCTACTCAATTACGGATAAAAATATCGGATAACGTACCAGGAAAAAGAGGATTTTGATAGAAGTTGTGCAATATTAGCCGTGTGGGAGTATCTCTCATTCCTAACACCCAGTCTATTTGATAACTTGGATTTGAGGATATCTCGATTTTCAAGATAGTAACACCTCCCAAGTTTTGAGGGTTTGCTCCATAGGTTCATACTTGAACCTCAGGGTTCGATCTTGAACTTCTTTGGCTTGCGAAAGCAACAGTGTGGCAACAGTGTCCGCCCCTACCACTATAGTCGAGCCCACTCGCCCCAGTACTAAAGCAGTTTGAAACAGAGTTTAGCTGCATGCTGGGATACGTAATTGAAGGAGGAGGATGTGAAAAATTATTAAATAATGTTCAAATTTTGTCAGATGTTGCAGATTTCACCTACCGAAAAATTTACGACGGGGATAATGAATGAATTGCAATGAACCTAGTGATTCAACGCAATATTTACCTTAAACGTAAAATTAGTTTATAGTTGAAATGTATGATGGATCAACGGTGAGTGTGGGTTTTCTATTTTCTGTTGTTTTTGTCGAACCGAGTCTTTATTGTTTGTTGAATTGATGTTTGTTTTTCCCTTCCATTTGTCAAAACGTGTTAAGGCCATCCATGTACGAGTTTGGTAGAAATTCAGTTATTGCCAGTGTTTCCCTAAATGCTCTATACGCAATAGAAAGAATCAACATTTTTTATGAACCTCATGACCAAACCAAACTCTGGGTACGCCCCTGATTTGGAAATCTACATCTCCGGGCGTATATTCTTGCGTGTTCTATACATTTTTCAATGAAATTTATAATTGCGCAAGCGCTTTTCGAGATATTTGAAGGTTATATAAGCCCCCCCCCCCCCCCACATGGACGAGCGGAACTGTAGTACTATTACGCACAATCACTACATAAGTCGATACTCAATTCTGAAATGATGCTATCTATACTGGTGGACCCTTACTAATTTATGGAGATGGCTACTGACAAGGTGAATTGTCCTGTTTGTAAAATGCATTAGAGGGATCTTCCGGGTCGGTGAATCCGCGGTAGAGTGACTGCCCATGTGTATAAGCAGGCCAAGCTCTAGTGTTACACTGGCCGACAACTGGTGCAGCCCATAACGGACGTCCTTCGTCACCGGAGCGTGCTAAAGACGTGAGGACAGTCGTTGTCTATCGGGCATTGAGTGCGACAGAGAGAAGTAAATCATTTTGATCAGGAGGTATTCATTGTATTTAATGAACAGGCAGCGGTAGCTTAACGGCTAGGGACTCTAACGCTATTCTAAGCTTCAGGGGCGACTGAATTAACAAGATGTAATCAATTCATTCCCTCTAGATGTACCAGACGTTCATCACTAAGATGGAGTAAAATCAAGAATCAATCAATTGCAATAGCTGAAGATCCATGCGAGTGCATTAATCTGTACTAGGAGTCTCAATGATGGCAGTGACTGCTACCTACTTGTGGTTACAAATCAAGTGGTACCTGATATTGTGGCACAATTCAAACATTGAATGAAATTTTTTCCAAGTAAGTTGCGAATGTATTCATCATTTTTATGAGCTTAGTAATAATATTTTTCAATGTTTATATGTTGAATTGTATTGTATTTTTTTAGGAGTTTAGCATTTAAAAAAATAAATTAATTAATAAAAATTACTAAAATTATATATAGCTATGTTTTATATATAGCTATATAGCTATGTTTTTGTTTTCCTAGACTGGCAAAATTACACACTGTGCGACGGAGTCAAAACTCAAAACTAACGCCTAAAGGATTAAGAACATTAGCAGGGCGCTCAGGTGAGACATAATTTTATTGAGCATTGTCTTGTTCGTCCACAGACAATAACGTTACCGCAGAAAATATGCAAGCCCCGTGTCATTGGCGGGCGGAGCCACACAAACGGATTCATACTGACAGTATGAAGTATGAAGATGACGTTTATGATTTATGCGACAACCACCACAAATCTCTGCATGACGCGGAGTCGAGATGCCGCAAATGCACGAACATGTCACTATCTCTACATAATGTGAAACGACCTCGAGAAGGAACGCAGACTGAATACCTAATGAGATTGTCTTCTTTATGCGTGCCAAACATCACACGGCGAAGGTATATGAAGAGTTTCTTCATTTCTCTCTTTCTCCTTCATGATTATATATGCCAGTCTAGGAAGTTCTGTAATAATGTTCACCGTTACGCAGTTTTTGCTTTGAAATCCCGTTAAACTTCAGAACCTTTTATCGTCATTCTCTTTCGAAATCATCAAATATACAGGTGTTCTACTACCTGAGACAAGTTCTCACAATAATTGTGAAACACCTAAAATTAGTAGGTACTCTTCAATCTATGTTACACCTGCAACATTCAACAGACCAAATATTTTACTGATTCCCAAACCATGAACGTGCAGGTATGATATGCACCGTTGAAGTAGTACAAATACACAGACATGCAGCTTGGCTATAAGAGCGAATTTTCGAAAAAATGACTGGTTTTATGTCTCTATTTTACTGGTTTTATAACAAATTTCGTCTCTACTTTCTGCTTAGTTTATAGATGTTTCAACGCTGAATACGATGGTGAAGTCAGAATTGCGATATCTAATTCCTTCATCAGATTAGAGCAGATGAAACTTGAAGAATCTCTCAAGTAACAACCATGTTTCTTCATCTTCAAAGTGCTCGAGTTCGAGAACGGAATAAGATATCGCAATACTGACTTCGCCCTCGTGTTCAGAGTTAAAAAGTCTTTGAACTGAGGTGGTACCACTTGTCAGAATGTTTCAATTTTGGAATTTATGGGTAATTTTCCCCCTTTAAAATTCCCCAAAACCTCCCTTATTCTGCCCATATACGAACTTAGCCGTACGATTGCCAATACAGACTTTTTGTTCAAATTTGAGCTTTTAATCTCAATTGTATCGAGAGTCATCGTCTGATCAATGACACACATAAATATATTGGTCCTATATATATTTTTTTGTTTTTAATTTTTTTTTTTTTTTTTGGGGTTGAGATAATGGGTTAAATTATTTAAGTCTTTCAAAAGGCTCTGTCTTGAGCTGAAACGAAGCTCTATGCAAAATTTCAAGTCGATTGGTCCTATTACCCAGGCTGTAGACTCGTCAAAGTGGACGATGTTAGCAATTTTAGTTTTGTTGTTTCTGAAAGTTTTTTGGGTTGGGATAATGGGTTTATTATGTTTTACACGGTACATGATTAGATATATTACTTCAATTCTGCTACAGCATAATATCATAACTAGAGAGTAACGTTGAATTATTTATTTTTCAGTTGCCTTTTAGACTTGAAGTGAGCCATTTTGGAGGCGATGGAACAGTAGAAGGAACGGTTCTTCCTGATGTCGAGTACCTCACTGTCTGATCAACTCGGGAACGAATCATGTGAGGTAAAAGTCCTGGTCAGTTCCGGACAATTATAACGCAGTCAGGAGACCTAAGCGAAGTACCACAATGAAGGCTTCTCGTTTGTAATTGGAAATCTTCTTTATGTCGTACGTCAGTGATAGCTAGCTATGACCTCACGTCAATGGGCAGTGGGGTTCACATCCAACTAGCCATAAATGCTATTGTATGCTCAGCTTATTATAATCCGACGGCCACATCCCGTTGCCAACCTCTTCCCCTTTGCCTTTTTGCCGATGCGGTAGGTCCCGGATATTATAAGACCATCCGCTATAATGCCACGCCTGCCAATTTCTGTAGGGATGAAATCAACCATTAGTTAAAAGACGGCACATGAGGAAGCTATTGTGTTCAAATCGCCTATCGATGCTTCATACGGTAGGAATGTATGGGGTCGGGCCCGTGTTCCGTGGATGGGCGTTCCACTAACAAGGGATTCAGAGTGGCCAGAAGCTTCGGACGGCGTTCCGATAACACTGTTTGGTTTTCTTCTCTGGTCGAACTACCGTTTGGTCTCTTTCGATAGCCATCAAGAGGCTACGCCCAACCCTACCAGTGCTTTTATGGAGACCTATTGAAGTTAGATAAGTGTACAGCTCTTATCACCCCTTAACAATATCCTTGTAGGTCAAAGCCATAAAACATTTTGAGCTGAATTACAACAAGTTGTATCTGCGACACTGTAGGATGATAGCACAGAACCTCCAAGCCTCCTGAAATTAGACCCAAGCCTTGTTGAGCAGCCAGGGTTCTTGTATCCTTAAAAGATTCCCTTAGCCCTTATAATGTCCCCTAATGTCCTTAAATTAACTGGGAACAAAGGCCTATTTCAACATGGTCTTCCAAGAAATACCACACAGTCTAGGTACTCCGCCATTATCCGAAGATTTCTAAGGTACCACTTTCGTACAATTTTGTCCGAAGGAAAACGAATCTTCTCCAAAGCCACCAAGGACTAAGAAGGCTTAATTGACGGGAAATGTCCCGGGGTAACAATCTCCCCTCGGCAACGGAAGCCCAGACCGCTAGACAGTTCCTCTTCGAAAACTCCCTGAAAAAACCCGCCTAGGAAGTGTGGTTGTGGTTAGGGATGGTATCGGAGAAAAAAACTACAGGAACGCTAGTCAAGAGACCTCTAGCGATCCCGTTCAGAAGTTGTCGTCGATAATCCAACTCTTCAATGTAACAGAATAGTTTTGTGAACACACTGCAATAAACCAACATTTCTGTGCTAAGATTTCAAAAGGTTTTTTCACGCTGAACACGACGGTAAAATAAGAATTGCGATCTTATTCCTTTCTCAAACTCGAGCTGAAGATCTTATTTAAACTGTGGTGTTACTCGGCAAAAAATAGAAACAAAATTTGTTACAAAACCTTTTTTATGATGCAGCAGTTGCAAGCGTAATATCCTCTTCCTCTGTTCCTTCTATTTTTTCAATTTCAATAAATTCAAATCAGCAAATTTCAGCTAAACTTACTTCACGATCGATCAACAAACGCACTCAACTGTACAGTTTGCAACCAATTGTTCAGTTTGCACAAACTGAACTGTGCAAACCAGTTTGCGGTAATTATCTGAGCTTTTAGCTTTTTGGAGGTTTGAAGATTGGATTTGAATAGCAGGACATGTCCCGATTTTCGATGTGTCCCGGGCGTCCAGTCATGATTTTCGAAGTGTCCCGATCTATGTTTTTTGCCGTCCCGATCTTGTCCCGCTTTTTGAAGAAGTCGAATCTTCGAACGATTTTGTAAGGCGAAGATGAAAACTGAAAAAAACCTCAAATGTACAGATGTCCTCCATTGCAGATGGCCTCTGTTCAATAAGGGCCTCTGTTCAATAAGGATAAATCTTTCGCCTTTTAAAGCGTTCTGTGGGATTAATGACATCTTTCCAGAATTCAGGATCTAGTAACAGTTAACAACGTTTTTTTTCGTTGCCATCTAGCAATTTCGTTATGCCAATTAGTATGGAGACAACTAACTCAATTTTCCTCATTGAAAAGCTACTCCGTAACCCAAAACGAGTCGACTCCGTTGGGAGTACTCAATCCAAAACGGGCCTTGATTTCGCGATTTTATGGTTGACGAAGCGAATCTTTATGCGACCTTTCAATGGTCGTTCTCTCGTAGCTGGTGGATCCCTGGGGATCGGGCGGACCCTCGTAAAAACCGCCTCAGCGGTACTCGAAATGAAATTACTATAATTTTCCGGGGTCGAATAACAGCCTACTGAGCTGAGCCTGCCTCGAGGAAACAGGTGTGAGGCCCTCAAGATTCCATTTGCTTTGGCGAATTCCGGCCGTTCTTTAGTTTTTTCACTTAACAAGACAATTTTCCATACGGATGATCTGGTGAACTGGTACGGAATCCTACGAAGACACGTAGGTCTCCCAATTGTATACCTACACTGCTCAGAATGATTGTGCCCAAAAAAATGGAACTTTGAAAATATCGGGAAAAAAGCTAACTCCGTTAAACTAACCTGTAGGGGTCCTTGGGTAAGCTGATTTGGGTACGTCAATTTCACAGACCACGATTAAAGTTTCATCCAACTCCAGAGAGTCTTAAGGCTGGATTAATCCAAAGAGTTTGGTTTAGCAAGAAAGCTTCAATTCTTGATGTTTCAATGATTAGGCTGGACACTTGGAAATAGGTGAATAGGCTCCTCTGCCAATATTAAGTAAGCAGGACCATATAAGTCCAATCAAGGTTTCAATTGATGTTACTTACCAAACGTTGTGGCAGCATTGCAAAGGACAACTAGGAAAGCAAGCCGCGATAACGTCCATACGGCTTTCGTCAGCATCTGCAAAATACAATTAGAATCAATTTTAGTATAAGAGACATTCAGATTTCCGAGTAGATACATGGTGTGAAATCATCTGGAGACCTTTATAGGGTTGGCACCAGGCATCTTCTCTAATTATCACAAATTGTTCGTAATTACTGTATTCTTCACGGATTCGGCGGATTTGGCTCCCTAATTAAATGCAGATTCAGCAAAAGTTTGGTGTATGGATGGGGTCGGCGTGTCTCTCATTACGCAGGTTTTAACTCGTCGTCTGTGCTCTGTTTTTGTAGTATTCACAGAACAATAATACGTCCAGCCAACAAACAATTTGTTCGTACAGCAGTGAAATCGATGATTTGGAATAAACGGACAGCAATTTTGGGATCGTGGATTGATGTGAAAACCTCTTCAGTGTGATTAAAGTCTATCCAGTCAATTCTATCAAGAGCTTTTACAAGATCAACCAAATAGCCAACGTGTGTGATCCATTATATCAACAATCATTAGCCAATCCTGCTCAAGTGCCGGCAATTTAGCGGAGGAGCAGTGGCGATGTTTCCGCGCGAACCGGTTCGATCTCTTTTGATGAGACCGGAGAAAGTTTCATCACTTTGGTCCCGACGGAGTCAGATCCGAAGTTCATCAGCTCTCCACTTAACCCAGATAGAGCAATCATAATTGGTGGGTATTTACCTAGTAATGGCACCGTCATCGACGGATCATTTGGAATTGTTGCCTGTTAGAGCTAATGCGGGAGTTGAGCGTTGAGGTGATTTCCAGGGGGCGATTGGTAGTTTAGTCATCGAGAGGTAATAGAGTGAAAGATGTACAATGACATCACAGGAACGTACTGATTTTTGTAGAGTACACGTGCACTGCTCACATCGAATCAACTGCCTTCTACCGTTCTTTTACACCTCGCACGTACAACCGTTTCGCGGTGCACTTGAATTAAGCTGCAAAATAAAGGCACTGCAATACCTCGACCTGGAAACTTCTCACTGACTCCATAAGTGGACTAATGAAAATTGGTGCAACAATGTGAAACGCGCGAATGACCCACTCATCGGTCAACGTATGGCAGACAAGAGCAACGAACATTAATATTCCTACATCAGCATTCCGATGGATCCGAAGACATTCTGGTATAACAGGGGAATGAAACAGCCCATAAAGTGTGCTGCCAACCAACCGGTGACAGAATAAATGGACATTCCTGCAAGTGACTGCAACATGATTATTATTTTTAAGTGTGTGAGATTTGTTGACCGTCAGTAAGAATGATGTTAAGGAATGTCGAGGCACATAAATCATCTCAATCGACGGTGCCATCTCAATCCTGGTTTATTCGAAATTCAATACCGAAACCAGTCTGCCGAGTTATAAGCGGGATGAGGACGAATCATGGAGTGTTCAACGCATACTTTCGTAGATTCGACCTCCAAGACCCTCAGTGCAATAGATGGTTCCTAAGAACATCTTGTGATGACGTGTCCTTTATTTTATACAGAGAGAGACAAGATGCACCCAAAGATGCAAAATCATACCCGAAGTATACTTATACCCATAAATATTATACAGGGTGTCCAACGAGACGACCACCCCCTTAAAATCGCCAAAATGTGAGTTCCTTCTGTTTACAACCGTACGATGTAAGTGTGTCTAATGTGCACGACCATCAATCAATTTGTTGAAGGAAATGTTTGTATTTATTTTCTTTTAACTTCGCCATAGCCGGTCCCCAGCCCGGTTGAGAAAGAAGGAGGGAAAGGGAATGAAAAATTACGAAATTTCGGCCATTATATCGATAAAATCGAATCAAATCAGCGGACCAGTGGATCTGGGATGTCATTTTGGACACTAGAAACCAACTGGGGTTCAGTTTTGTAGGTAGTGAATCAAGAATTGAACTGCGTCCATCCCAACGCAACGTCATCAATGGACCAATCCTCGTCAACTCTGAAAATTTCACGTCGACTTTTGACATTTCATGTCTTTGCTATGGCACACAACCAAATTTTCGTTATGTCACGTTACGTTACGTAACGAAATAATATTATGCTCAATGATTATTATGATTATTATGATTCGTAGAAGTGAGGTAGGTAGGTACCTATATGATTATAGCTGAAATTTGGCTATATGATTATTATGATTTGGCTGGTAGCCTCCTTAGGACGTGAACAATAAGGTGCACAGGGTTTTGATCAGCTGAGTGGCTCCTGAAGCTAACTTCTTTCCTATCAACCGTAGGAAGCTGAAATTTGGCTGGTAGCCTCCTTAGGACGTGAACAATATGGTGCACAGGGTTTTGATCAGCTGAGTGGCTCTTGAAGCTAACTTCTTTCCTATCAACTGTAGGAAGCTGAAATTTGGCTGATAGCCTCCTTAGGACATGAACAAGGTGCACAGGGTCTTGATCAGCTGAGTGGCTCATGAAGCTAACTTCTTTCCTATCAACCGTAGGAAACTGAAATTTGGCTGGTAGCCTCCTTAGGACGTGAACAATAAGGTGCAGAGGGTTTTGATCAGCTGAGTGGCTCCTGAAGCTAACTTCTTTCCTATCAACTGTGGATAGCTGAAATTTGGCTGGTAGCCTCCTTAGGACATGAACAATAAGGTGTACAGGGTCTTGATCAGCAGAGTGGCTCCTGAAGCTAACTTCTTCCCTATCAACCGTAGGAAGCTGAAATTTGGCTGGTAGCCTCCTTAGGACGTGAACAATAAGTTGCACAGGGTTTTGATCAGCTGAGTGGCTACTGAAGCTAACTTCTTTCCTATCAACCGTAGGAAGCTGAAATTTGTCTCGTTAGGACATGAACAACAACGCTACTGGAGTAGGTGATGTAGTCTGGCTCGAAAACACAGAAGAAAATGTCCCAATGTGTTGCAGACTCGTATGGAAGGGAAGAAGGAGGAGGGGAAAGATATGAAATGTCCTAATGCGTTGCAGACTTGTATGCAAGCGTTTCTACATAATTCTGTTACATGTATACCTAATAATTCTGTTCAATAATTTTTGTTTTATTTTCAACGGGTTGTTGCAGTTCTGTGTGAACGCGTACCTCCCTGCCTATTGTGTAAAACGAGGATTCAACTCTAAATGCAGTCTCACGATTAGTTACGATTAATCCAGGTTAATACTGCAGCATTCAGGTTTGGCCTTTTGACCTGCAGGACCGTGGAATCCAAATACAATGCGATGATCCCGTACAGCGGTGCAAACGGCTCAGACTTGAATGATTGCTCCAAAGTGCTGGGCACCTCTCACAGACTCGGGAAGGAAATAGGTCTTCCGCTAATTCCGCCTTGCGCCGAAGGATCGCCCCATTGTCTTTTGAACGCGGGAAAGGAGTAGGAAAAATGACTCGAAAAACGCCCCAGACCAACAAAAAAAAAGCGAGAGAGAGGAGAGGGTTTTTCTTAACATCTGGGAAGAGGTGAAAGGGACCAGTGATAAGATGGGGGGTCAGAGGTTGGAGCCGGGCGACATGGAACAAGGCTTTTGCCCCACTTACCCCGTTTTTCGCTAGTTGTTGAGAGGTCGTTACTATCGCATTGATGTAGGAACTAACTGCACGCGTCATCACGGCCAGGGAGCATGAGGGTTGAACACGTTCTTTCCTGGGAGTGTCGAACGGTACATTCCTTGAACTCGTGTGGTTTGCAATCAACACATTGACTGAAACTAGACAGTAATTACCCGGAGGTAATCAGACGTTTTGTGAGCCGTTCTCGATATAAAGCATTGTCCTCTACAATGAAACACTTTGGAGATCAATAAGAAGACTGTATGTCTATACACCATCCACTCAGGGCCGAATTCAAGAAATACAGGCGCCTAGGCTCCACCTGTGGTTTGGGGGTCCTAAGGCCCTTCCCCCCTGGAAAATTTGAACAATTAGGTGCAAAAAGGTGATTTTACGAGAATTTGCGCTAAATATTCTAAATTGTCTGGCCTGAAAATAATATTGCTTCGTCAGTTATAGACCATCCAATTAGCCCAAACCTCGTATCGATAAGTTCGTACGCTTGAAGCCTCTTTGTCAATGCACCTTCAAATTCATCTGTGACTGTAAGCAAGCACAGTGAGTGTAATGAAGCATTGGGCTGGGGCTGCATCAGATGCCGTCAGGTCAACATCCGTTAAACGTACATTTGTTCTAGGCAGCCAGTTGATTCGATCGCTTTCGGCTCATGCTCCTCGAAACATTCCCGTTTACCTTAAATCACTAATTTTGTTTACTTGACCCAAAATATCGTTATTAGCGAATTTTAGAAGAAAAGGAAGCTTTCGGTCCGAATTTTTTTAACTTGAATTTCCGAAAAATTGTATTCAAAATCCGTTTCAGACCACCCTGAATTCACTACTAAAAGACACAAAAATTCATACGTATATACCGGGTGCCCAGCGTTATATGCTCACCCCATATGTTTTTTGCTGTAATGAAAATAGAAAAAAAAGTGGTGACTCCCCTCAAACTCCCCTGTCATTTGTAATTTTTTAAACGTCACCATGTCGTCAACATTAATTTTTTTAATGAGAACACCCTCTTTTTTAATTTTGTTCTAAAAGAAGATTTTTTTCATAAAAAATGACACCAAATTTAGCAAAATCGGTCGGGACCTTTTAAAGATATGAATGATTGAAAATTCAGCAGGTTGAAAAAAGGAAAAGTCCACCGTCCGTCGTTTTCCCTGGAGCTAATGGGCCGATTTTTTTTAAAATTTGGCACCAAAGTCTCAGGTCGCCCCGTGACGATCCTCCTACATCGACATCACCAGCAACCATTTCGTTTCAAAATGGCGGCCCATTAGAAATTTTGAATGCCCATACCTCCGTTATTTTCAAAGATGAAAGAAAAATATAAAATATTGGTTACCTACCATGAAAGTTTACTGTTGGTTTTACGGTTTTCTTAATTTTTCTCTAGGTGCATGTAAGTGTAAGACCGTTCGTTGAAATCCCTTCTGCAGAATGAGCGTTCTCACCACTGGGAGAGAGGTTGAGAGACTTCAATGAATCAAGATGATGAAGAAAGCTCTTGAGAGGTTCCTTCATTTCAACCCGTTTATTTGAAGTAAAACGAATGGTCGAAGAAGGAGTGAAAGAAGACAGAGAGAGAACAAAACAGTTCCTTCTAGCCGGCTTGATAGACAGGATTGTTTATGACTCAGTGGTGTTAGTGACCAATGAATGAGCGGTATTGGAGTCTCGGTCAAGGACTGTTATATAAATCTCCCGCCTCACAGGAGCGTTCATCAGATAACTCTACCGTTGATGTAACCTCACCATGTTAACTGGGTTAAACTTCCGTTAAACGCCTCTGTGACCTTCCGACGTGATATCCGATTAGCGGAGCATGGGAGGACGTGTCTTTTCATCCCGCTCCTCTTCATTACATGTCCACCCTGAAAATCTTTCTTCGACCCCTTTATTCCGCTTTTGATGAATAAAGACGATGAAAATAAAATTATCTGACAATAATTACCTTGAAATACTGTGGCGGAAAATTAAATAAAATTGGATTGTAGTTTTAAAATTAAAAATTACCAGGCTAAAGGAAAGCAAGAAACAAAGAGAAAATCGTCGCTTGAGAAGCAACATAGCCTAACCCACAAGTAGGCCAAAATGAAGTTGAAGGACTTATTTATTCAAAATTTCGCGAAATGCAAAATTTATTCAGCCAAATCCTTAAATTCCTAATCTGTGTGCATTGTACAATCCTGTTAAGTAAAAATTTGAGACTGTTCTTAATCACTCTTTTGTGTTCAATAATGAGATGACGTTAAGAGCAATGCCACTTAGCAGTATTTCTAGATTAATACTTCGTTAATAACTTATATTAATACATAGGTACTTGTGGAGGTACGAAACTGTAGAAATGATAATAATTTCAATAAGAATTTTTTAGATGAAGAAAAAACTCCTGAAGCAACCGGTCCTAGCATTTTAACACCAAACCCTCGCGATTTTCTCGATTTTAAGTAATAGAAGGATACCTCTGGGGAGCCTACAGTTAGCTAAAAGTAGTAATTTTAATGTGAAATTACTGGTAGTATTGGAATAAAACAGTTTTTTGTTGCTCCTGAAAAGTTGGCAAAAATACGAAGTTGGAAAAATGGGCTGCGTTGGTTGGTTGCGAAATTTTGAAATCACAATCTAAATTTAGAAAAATATAAAAAGTAAAGGAAACAGCTAATTTCAGTGAATTAGAAATGTAATTCACTGTCATTTATTAGAAAGATAGATATATAAATATATTCATTGACGTGAATCACATGAGAATGCATTAATACCACCCTTCGACGAGAAAAAATGAAAAGTTTTAATAACTAAACAAAATATAACATTACATACTGCATCTATAGGTTGCCTATCCGATTGCCTACTTGTATTAATTACTGGCTGCGCCCCATGTTTTTCTCCCCTTGTATTCCAAATATATCCACAGTCACTAACGATCCTTTCTCAAAATCGTAGAAGGGCCATGAAAAAATATTTTATTCTTTTTAGTCCGTTTTAAAAACGTGGAAGTTTAATTTAATTGAATTTATTATTTTCTGTTTTTAAGTCTCATGTCCGGATGTGAAAGATTTCAATCGGTTTGGTGTATTTTGATTCTGTTTAGCTGCCAATGTTTGAAATTTAAAATATTACCTTTTACTACCTATAATACTCGTATTTCAAATTCTACAAGTCTTACAACCTTGACAATCAAACTAAAAACGCAATCAAAATGTTTTTGTTTTTTCCAGGTTCATGAATTAAAACAGTACAATGTCGGATCCTTCTCCATTACACGTTCTACCCTGTAAGCAGTTTGTTAATAGAGCAGAATGCGATGCAGATTCTGCAATGAGAGACGCGTTTCGCAGTGCCTACCATCCACTTACTTGCAGGGTTTCGACCTATATTTAAAATGTCAAGCCTCTAGCTCATCAAACACATCTAATTTGTTTAAACAAACTTAAAGTGAGTAAATGTTGCATTGTTATCCATTTCCGACCCATGTTTAAAATTTCAAGTTTGTAGCTCATCGGGAAGTTAGTTTAAACTCAATAACGAAATTCCACCCGCACAGACAGATACGAAACCGAATATAATTAATAATAATAAAAACGTTGAAAAGTCAGCATTTTGCTGATTGATGAAATTTTGTTTAAATAAGGAATCCTACTTTTGGCAAGGCCGTATATATAATAAAAATTGCTGATTCATAGGAAGATCAATTTGGTTGGATTCATTAAAGAGGTTAGTCTAGTAGGTACTTAAAGTGAGTCATACGGAAATTATTGACTAGTACTTAGTTAGTATAGTACTTAAAGTGGCGGAAATGATTGACATCCGGCCTCATAGCCAATGTAGGGACGGAAGTTCCCATTGCGATGAGCTTTGGATAGATTTCTACGACTCGCTTAATCGTAATATGAGTATTTTAATACCCAGTCACACAAGGCAGACGGAGTTCATTGTCAGGGTCTGGTTCAGGAGGGAAGTCATACGCGAGAGGTCTGGAATGCCAAGGGCCGATCCTTGACCGAGAGAAGCTCAGGATGCTGGTGGGGCCTTCGTCCGGGTTATGTCACCTGCTCGCCTGGTGGCCCAAGGACCTTCCCGATCACTGACCCACAACTGGTGACCTCCTCGTTCCATGAGTGACTCAGATCACACTTGTTGCGACGTCCTACTTCTTGTACGTCGTTTTGGTACGAATTTAAACTTTTTTTTCTTCAATAATTGAAGATTAATTATTATTGGACGACTTCATTGAAGGATTGCACGGACTTCGCGACCCAAACCCACAACCTACTTTCGGAGTTCACAGCCGTTTTTACGACATTTTTAGTAGTTGAGCTCTGAGGTCTATTCAGTCACGAATCAATCTCTCGCGTTTTCCATTCAATTCACAAGCTATCAACATTAAATTTTGTGCGCTCCCTCCTTCCCAGGTTCCACGCCTCACCCCTACTTCCACTCCTGAAGATGCGCACTGCAGCACTTAGGTTGGAATGTTTTAGAAGGATATCTCAGGCTGGTATTGACTTAGAGTTTTGAAATAAATTTATAGTTTTATATATAAATTTTATTCATAAATTTATATAGTCCAAATTGTGCTTTGTAGATCAACATCTTGTTGGTTAGAGAAACGCATTTGTTGTCTCGTAGTCATCTCAGTTGTCGAGTTCTATTTGTCAGGCGTTTCAGAAACTCTGCGATGTGATCAGCAAAAGTGAGTCGTTGGTCGAGTATGACACCCAGATATTCATGGGATTTGGCCTTGGGTATTGTCTCTCTCTGGTACAGTAATGGTATCTCAGAGAATTTTCTTTTGTAGGTGTGAGATACAGAACAAGACTTGTTTGCATTTATCTTGATTCTCCATTTTGTTGCAACATATCCTAGGACATCAATAACCAAATCCTAACTATTGAGAAGGTATTTTCACTCCATAACTCGACACATTCAATGGTTAATACAGTTAGTACAGTCGGTACTTTAACATCCTGATGGCGATAGGAAGTTCAAAACGGGAACCACCACTCCACCACTCGTCACCCGAATCCCCGAACAAACTCCAAAGCTTCGTTATGGGTCTCTAAATTCCCCGAGCGTTCCCCTTTTTTCAACCTTCTAACGAGAGAACTTGGCACAGCCTGTTTTTCTTACCAGGCGACAAATGAGGGTTTAATTACTTCATTCCATCGCCGGTGTGAATAACATGACGCTGTGTTTCAGAGAGAGTCATGCAACGCGGAAATCTCATTTTCCCGTCCTTCGCGAGATAAGAAAGATGTCCCGTAACACGGGTAATTTTCACGTTGTCGTTCGAAACGCTCCGTGTACTTGAAAACGAGTTCGTTCTATTTCGAGGACAATCCGAGCCAATATATTATACATTCTATTTTTAGGAGACTTGCACTTGGAATGTTGAATCGATTTTAGTAGTCCATCGAAAAAACCGAGTATATTTGAAAGCAATGACGTTCGGGATTTGTCTGCCGACCCGATTATCCGATCGATTCAGGTCGGTTAACAGGTTTCGACCGACGCGTCGCGGCGCCTAGAGGCCATTTAAGGGAATCAAACAGGTGTTCTCAGCCTCAATATTCCAATTGGTGGCATTTTAGAAGCAACAGAAATTCCATCAAAGAATCCAAATTTTATGATTAGCCCTGACTTTTTTGGAGACTCCAATAGGTGGAAGGCTATGCTGGACCTTGTAGTAAAAGATTTGGCAGCGCTGTTGTGATTTTCCTCCATGTCCTTTGGAAGTAATACTTTCCCCGAAATTGATGAAAAGAGATTGCTTGACTTGTTGAATCAAGGAAGCCACAAGCCCGAATTCTATGAATGTCTATTGTTCCCCCGAAATGACCATGTAGCATGTTATTGAAACTCATAAACAATTACTTTGAAAGGAAAAATTGAATGGAGCCGATCAGTGGCGTTGCTTAGTAGACTTCCAGGTGGGGGGGGGGGGGTTCCTCAATTTTCCCAACTGCTTCACATAGAGTTTTCAACTATTTTTTATTTGAAGAAATCAATTTCTCTACTATTTAAAAAATCTACAATTTATTATACTACACTGCACTCACACTCAATTCAGTATTTATTAACTTGCAAATATTTTAATTGTATTTCATTAAGAAATATATTTTTCTTGTACCACTGATTTCCCAACTGTCTCAATTCCCAACTTTTCTCTTTCCCAGATTCTGAAGGGGGGGGGGGGGGGCAATGTCCGTCAGATCGAGTTTTGCGAAATCCAATAAGAACCTTCCTTAAGAAGGACATTCCTAAAGATCCTGCTCACTCGAATTTTTGGGTCTTCCGCAAAGCTGATGTCAGAGTACGAGTATGTCGTACGTCCTACTTACGATGGAAGGCGCGGGTGAGCCCATCCTGAATTCTACCGGAAAATTATGCGAATGATGTCACCGCTGTGCCACCTTGGAAGAAGGTTCAAACCCGAATCACGACGTGCAAAATGAAATCAGCCAGAGGGACAATCACACCAGAAGGCACGGGGTACGAGGCGTGGTATTGTATGAGCCGGATTTACAATGTACAGCTACGACTTCGTTTCCGGGGGCGGATCCAGATATTGTCAAACCAAAGCAAAATCGTTTTTTCTATTTTGTGCCGTGCCGACTTTGAAAAACCTTCTTCTTTATAAGAGAAGGACCACATGCTCCCTAATAGACGGCTGAATCACAGGAAATTCGAGTTTTAATATTTTAGACCAAGAAAAATATCTTCCTTTTCTTCGAAAATTTGCTACTAATAATCAAATTTTAAATCATGTGTTCAATTTTCACAAGGCATTCAATCAATTTATTTATTACTTCACTACCCATAACTACAATAGTTGTCGGATCATCTTTTCCAAAGTTAATACCGAGTTTTATAAGAGAAATTCCTCTGTGTCTGCGCTCATAGATTTCCATTCCATAGCGGTATCAGTATTTTATCTTTCTCTAAATCGACCAGTTTTGCACGCCTGTTTTCATGTTGGTATTTTATTTAGTTTTTTGTGTATAGGTACTTTATATTAATTTTTTATACGCTAGTTTTGATTCGCATTTTATTTTATTGATCTTTATTTGATTGTAAATAATATTAGGAACTTAGTCCTTGGTGGGAAATTTTTGTTATTTTTTCATTAGTGTACTATTATTTCAATTTTTGTAAATATTGCCGATAAATAAATCTTGAATTTTGTTACCTCAATGATGGAATAATCCCTAAGCAACAGACAAGTTCAGCAGGCGGTGCCGGCAACTGGTGACAAACCCGAGAGCGAAAACCACGCGATAGACAAACGAACACTGCTGGTGAAAGAAGGAGACTGGAAGTGGAAGGACACGTTATGGGAGCGGGAGAAGGCGGAAGAATTGTCCTGGTGGGAGAAATCAGAGGTCGCTTCTAGTAGTGGGAGGAAGCTCCAAGAAGCCGCGAAAATAGGTCAACGGCGAAGCGACCCATCATCGAGTTTACCACATTTTTTTGTTACCTCCGGCGGCGGAGTCGCTCTCGAGGGAAAAATTCGGTCCTCCCGAAGACGTCCTTCGGCACATCGCCAGGAAGGCGGTCGGATCGGATCGGATCCGATCGATTAAAAGCGGGTTAAAGACCGGGCACCGCCAGGAGTTAATCGGTGCTCGTTTACCGCCCGATTTCGGACCGGTCTCGACCTCTAATTTGATTAGACGCCGCGTTCCAACTAAAAGAGTCTCTGAAGACAGGCATATGACAAGGTGAAGGGAAATTGAATTTCAATAGACTCGACAGAATTGAGACGAAAGTCTCAATATTGTTTCAGCGAATTTTCGAATAAAAGAAAGCTAGTGTTCTGTTTATACATCAGCCCAAGCATTGAAGAAAATCTTCAAGATATTGACATGGTAAAAAACTCATAGTCAACTAGTGGTCCTACTTGCCCACCATCATGCTTTACATAGAAGAAGTGCGTTTTCTACACCCTTGGATCCATTTCAAGTGTGTTACCCATCTCAAATGATCATCATGAAACCCTTCAAGGATCATTGATCCACGCTATACTTTAAAGCTAGAAAATAACAGTTCAACTCAATGCCTACTTTTCGATTAGAGCACTTAATGATTGCTTTCCTGGTTCCTCTCGGTAGTGCATTAATAGAAACTATACTGCGGTAGGTACTTTTTACTAACGGTAAAGCCATTATATAATCGTATTTACTTCTAGTTTGGAATTGGTGTTTCAGATAACTATGCGACTTTTCTTTCAAAAAGTGCTTCAACCGACTAACTACCATGAAATAAAAAAATAAAAAATGTGTAGCTTTTTAAAGAGCTCCCTGTAACTAGCCTGAAGTATAACTCCAATTATGGCCTTCTAGGTGCTGAACTATAACCTCCACTCCATGCATAAACAATACGTAAGCACCTACTGATTCTACCACGGCAAATATAGGTTAATGTTTTATGAACCTCATGTTAACACAGATTTTTAATTTTTTTTTTTTTATTGATTAGGGTCTTAGAGAGTTTTATTAGTAGTACAATGGCCAAAAGCACAATGATGACTGGACATGTGGGGGGGGGGGGCGCAGAAGTAATTATGTAAATAGGGTATACAGGAATTTAGAGGTAGAATATTTCTTCCATGGACATGGATGTAGGCAGTGTCCCCAGGACACTCGTGGAGTTGCCTCGCTGGATGGCCAGCGACAAACGCTGAACTAGGTACCGCTTCGCCCTTCGGTCTCCTGTCTTTTCTGCCAATCTTGAGCCTAGAGCGTCCACCAAATCCCTGGCCTCCTTTGCCCAAGAACCCAATGACTCCACGGCAAAGGCTACAAAATGATTGGTACGCTTGATGGCCTGGTACTTCGAATGCTTCTTTTTGGCCAATAGCTCTGCTGCGTATCCAGGGGTGCGATAGGAGGTAATGTAGCTTGGCGCAAGGGAGTCCGCACACGTCACGTCCCAAACCAGGTTCTTACCTAGGGCCCATGGTATGAGCGTTACCCCATCAGGTCTCTTTCCATCCTCCCTCAACAGACCAGAAGGTTCCAAGCGAACTGGGATGTCTGCAGCACTGAAGGCTTTCTGCAATAACATGTTCAGCTCTGCGTGGCGAGAAAACCTACCAGCACTTCGTTTGCAGCAGACCCCATGCCGGCCGGATTAATGATTTTCTTAATTGTTTATTTGTCTCATTGATTTGTTTGTCCCACTTCATATTGCGAATCAAAACATATTCCGTCTCGAATTTGAACTACAAATGCTGTGCCAGTCGCAATTACAAACGACGAAGGGCCAGCCAGTTGCAACCCTTACAAATCCGTACAATCCGTAAAATTGTTGCGGAGAATTCCGAATAGATTGGAAAATTTAAACAAAATTATCCGCGGCAAAAGGCTGAAAATACCAAATTTGACTAACAACGTTGGTGTGCACAAAATAACGTTCAAGTTCGAAGAAGGGCAATTGTAGAAAACCTTAGATTAGATTACATTCGATTTTTTGGGGTTTTAAATTTGAGCTTTTATGTTTCAAAAATACTCAAAACAGTTCATTTATTTGGTGATTTTACAGAAACGAGCCAACGACTTACATTTCAATAACAAAGATGTTTGGAGATGGAGGAATGTTAAATTTGTATTTTATGATGTTCGGTTGAATTGAAAATGCTAAAGCGGTGAAATATACTGGATTGGTAGTGAATTGAGTAGGAACTCTACTTCAAAAATATGCTATTCATGCTGCATGACTGGATCGTTTAAGACCGACGCGAACGGTCAGACAGAAGAGTGATATTCTACGAGTATTCAAGACTTGAATACTCGTAGAATATCACTCTTCTGTCTGCATTGTTTGGTCTGCTGCATACTTAGTATGATTGCCCGCTGTGGAATATTCTCGAGATTTATTCCAGTATCCACTAACGGAAACATCGATCCCCGCCCAAAACTCGTCAGAGGATTGAAAAAGCAATTAAATGGACGGTTACAGGATTTAACATGCACTCAATCGATGAGATTCGGGATTGAGACGCCAAACAATGCAATCCATCTTCTTCCCACGGCATCGGTCGGAAGTCGGACGAAGAGTTGCTTTCCCGCCACCAAGATCTCTTACGTATCGTGATCTTTCTAGACAATGAACGGGCTTTCGACGGTTCGACTCCAAAGATGCTAATGGTCTCCGCCCATTATCAAGGTCTCCTTCTCAATCAAGGTGACTGTGAACATCTGGAAATGTGATGGATCAATTAGCTCCAGTTGAAATGGCTTTGTCGACTGTGCTGACAACACTAGAATTAGATCTGGCAGCTGAATTGACAGGGATTTCGAAACTCCACAACCATCTAATACCTTTATGAATACACGGGTACCCTTTCGATGCAAAATTCAGAAAAAGGTTTCAATCCTCAAGACACGTGTATTACTACAACCACAAACTGCTACAGAAGAACTTTGGCGCTCTCCTCATCCTTCCAACCTACTCCACATCCAGACAACTCAATCCAAAATCCTCTCAGCCATTCATAACTGCGCCATCCAGTTCCATAACTCCCACTTTTACGCGACAAATTCAACAATACATCATGAAATAACACTCATCCCTCTCAAATCACCAAAATCCTCTGGTAAGTGACCTGGCCCCCCACAACAATCAATAACAAGGGTTTATATTTCTATAGAGGTCGTTCATCAGGTAGGTATGCTATTGCTTGAGGCACCATAAGGGACGCTCAGGCGGAAGTCCAGAGGATATGGTAGATATTAGGGGGTTTTCATGATGGTAGCATGAACTGGTTAGATTTGCATAAGATAATTTGAGTACTTCTTTGACTGTTGGTACTTTGAGGTCTTTATGTTGACCTTGCTCATGACTCCCCGAGCGCGATTTTGGAAGACTTGGTTCCTGGCAATCTATGAGTCGGAAGCACCACCCCTTACTGGGCACTGCCAAGTACAGTAGCTTTTTAGACTCTAGTGACAATGGTGAGTATTTTTCAAGTAGGCATTTGAGAGATGTCAGCCTGTGCCTGCACTTTTGGAGCGTTGCGCTTATGTGCTATGCATATGTCAGTCGTTTGTCAACAGTTATCCCTAGATTTCTTTGACTGGGGTTTGGCGACCATCAAGAGTGAGCATAAGCTGCGCATAATTTCTTAGGTCAGTGAACGTAACCATGTTGGATTTCTTGGGGTTCAACTTTATTCTCCATTTTTTAACCCATGTCTCCAATCGATTTGCCAATTCCTGGAGTATAAGATAGGCTGAGAACAAGAATGTCTTAAATATCCACATATCTGTTTGTAATTCACTGTAAATTGTAAGTTATGTGACTGCGTCGAGTTCCTTCGATCCAAACGTTTCCGACCACCCGGCAAATGGCTGTCTAGCAGGAATTTGCGTGTCATTCACCTTCACTAGAGAATTAGCAACTCAAACAAAGTCCATCATAATGTTCGCGTCTAACTGTTGAACCGCTTATAGACGCCGTTCCGTGTCGCAAACACATCGTTTATCGTCTGTTAGCGAGAATTTTTCTCATCATACGATACGTTTGCATTGAGGACCTCTAACAAAAGGGGCCATCACCACAGAAATGAACGTCAGTTGATTCGACCGCTACCGACTTATGTATGAGGTTTCCGGTGATTTACGACCCTCCTTCGTCGCCTGCGCTGATTGCGATTTTTTTTCTGCCGAGCTGAGCGCAATCACTGGATCCCCAGAAAAGTCATTAGCGCCTCGCAAGACGAATGTCGTTCACGTGTCAAAACGGAATTGGAGCAATAATACGACACGGAGTCCGACCAGTGGGAAACACAACATCAATGAACCGGATGTCTGTTTGTAGGAGATTCTACTTTTTCATTGGCCGACCATATTTGGCTGAGTCATAGTCTGATGAAGGCTGACATTTCCCTCACCCCATGAGCACCTACGATTATTAACGTAAACAACCGATGGATCCAGCACAGCACAGAAGCAGAGATCCATGTTCATGAAATGTGTTAGAAACGAAGAAGAAGAAGGGTTTTAGAGGTTAGAGACAGCAAAATTGCAAAAATACTAATATCTGGGTAGAGGACATAGAAAAGTACTGTCTCGATCTATTAGTCACCAAGCCAAGTTCAGCCTTCTAGCCAGTAGATTTTCTAACCAGTCGAAAGATTTTATGATGTTGCAGGGCAGCTATGTACCATTCGAAGTGTCATAGTACCGATCTAAGTAGTATCTAAGTATAATATTACCTATCAATTATATTATTTTCTATAATATTATTTTCTATAATATTATTGTAAGAATTAAAGTTAAAAAGTACTACCATCTAATTGGTTCTTTATTTAGGTACCTCCCACTGAAAATTTGAAATTGGTAGTTGTTTCCCCTGATTTAAACGTGAGTTTTTGATCGAAGGAACAAGATAATCTCAAGGTTGACCATACCGTTGAAACGCCTAATGAATAAAGAAGTTTTCATGCAATTTTTCCAGTATTAATAATTATTGTATGGAGGTATACCAGTTTTTGTCACCATTTTTGACCAACCTGTGCCACCTTCAAGCTCACCGTGTACAGTGGTTGGACGTGCCAAAGTAATTTGAGATCTATGTTGCAGGTCCAAGATCCCAAAATGTGGATGTTGAGCACCGTGAGCACATTACGGTCCCTTACAAAAAGTGGCTGGTGAGGCCTTTTTACGATAAAACCTGGTTTATCAGAAAAATTGTAATCTCCGCCTTTCCAGCATGTGAGTGTACAAAAATACGAGAAAACTTCACTTCACCTTTTTGTGTCACGACTAAATTCGAAAAGACGAAGAATTCAACTTCAACGATTTGTTTCCTCAAGTTGTGTCCCAGTTTTCTAAAACTGAACAAAACTCGTGATGCCTGCAAATAGGTGTCGATTGTTCTGTCGGGTACAGCCGAGAACATCGTGCGATCTTTGTTTCAGTGAAAGAACGGCGTTGAAATCATCGACCTGAGACAAATTGTAAGGCTCGCCAAAAGATTGTACCTCGACTGAATATCGTAATTTTGACCCTCAGTTATTGTTCCATGGAACCTGGAGGTTCGACTGACTAAACCGGCCAGTCAAAATCATTAGTAGTTCCGTGATAGTAGAAATCATTCCAAGGCTTTTTTAAATACTGGGGCGATGAAACGATCCCCACTAATTTACACATTAGTTTCACTCTACTAATGCTTTACTATAGTAATATAGTAAAGAGTTTACGAGGTTCAGTGAAAATCGCTCAATCAATAAATTCATCATTAATCATGGGAAATAAAAATCCACAGTCACTTGTCAGACTGTTTTGGGAATTTATTGGTAACTTTTTCCTTCTAAAACTCCCTAAAACCCGCCTTTAGAGTGGCCTGATTCTGCCCGTACACGAACTTTTAGGACAAATTTTACTGGACAAAAATCTGTGACGGTTGGGAAATGCAAGGATTGTGAAACCCGATGTTCGAGATATTTTGATTGTACTTCTTGTATCAATCCGTCCATTCACAATGGTACAACAAAGTGAATTTTTGATGAGGTCTAGAAGAGAAGGTGGAATTGGAGGAAAAGCTGATTACTATCAAACTACGGCACAAGACACAGGACATGCTTGCTTGACCTACGACAGTAACAGGTATTTTGTACTCACAGCCCATCTCAGCCCTTTCTCGCCCAACGATACGTACGCGAGAGAAATTTCCATTGCAGATGAGATTTTTTCGCCAAAAGCCGGTAATCCCAATTTTCCGATCCGCTGAATCAGCATCGCCTACTTTCATCGTGATGACAGACTGGAGCAACGGATTCACTGAACTCTCTTGATGCGCTAAGATGGGTTGAGCATCTTGAAAGAACATTAGACGAAATAATGGAATAATCATTTTTTATCTTCAAGGATTTCTATTCGGTATTTACTGGATAATATCTCGAATTAAACCTCCCGCCGAGTCTTCACATCTACTCGTACCTCTGGATAATCGTTTCGACTTCAAATTACAGATGCACACGAATCGACCACTTGCCAGGTGAATGGTACAATTCAATCAATCTGTAATGCACGCAATCTATCTGTGCACTCGTCAAAGTTGTCCAAATTAAGAAGTGTCCATCCTGGAAGTCAAACTGGGCACGGAATGCCAGTGGGTTTGTGGTATTCAACTATATTACGGCAGCAAAGGCATGATATGATTAATGCAGGTTAGTATGCAAGCATGGTAGGAATGGCTGCAGGTGTGGTATAGCTGGGTTGTATAATAGAAAATCCAATTTTGCAGTTTTCTTTGAGGATTTATGAAATTTTTGAGGATTTATGAAATTTATGAGGATTCTGCCCTGTTTATGAAAAACGCCATAAAACCAAAGTAATCGAGAATGGGAGTTTTACGTACTCCTCCTCAATTCAACCTCCCCATTCTAATAGTCAAGTCGACATTTCAAAATTCGACCCGGAAGGAGTTGAAATTAATAGGGATGAAATCTCAAATAAGCTTGATGTTAAGGGAAAACGACTCAACTACATGTTTGTTGAGTAGAAACACCTCGACGCTTCGTTTGAAACACCTTAACCAACATGCTTCCATATTATTTGTTTGGGGGAAAAAAGCCTCAACTCGCTGAAAACTGAGTTGTGGCGTTTCACCTTAACGTCGTTGGCTTTAGATGATTGAGGAGTCTCAAATGGCGCGTGAGAGGCGTTTTACGTAGGTATGTAACAATGAAAGTGTATAAGTGATTTCATTATGATGATGACCAGTTGAGATTTTTTCATCAAAATCCTTCAAATCCACCTCTATTTAAGAAGGTAACACGCCAAACACGATGGTGAAGTCAGAATTGCGATATCTTATTCCGTTCTCAAACTGAAGCACTTGAAAGGTGAAGAAACGTGGTTGTTACTTGACGTGTTCTTCACGGTTCATCTGCTCCAATCTGAGAACGGAATGAGGTATCGGAATAACGACTTCACCATCGTGTTCAGCGTTGAAAAATCTTTAAACTGAGATGTCACTCGGAACAAATCGAGACAACATTTAGTATAAAACCAATAAAATGGCGACATTTTACACTAAACCAGTTGTTTCTTCGAAAATTCGCTCTTATAGCGATGCTGCGTGACTGTGGATGTTTTCATTTTTTTATGGGTGGCTATACTAACGCGAATTAATTGACTAATTACGTGTTTCATTTTGTAAAACTCAAGCTGAACCCTATCAATAAGCGTGGTTGGCGTATCGAAAGAAGGTAAGCGGTACTGAGAGCGGGAACGAAGAGAATAACTTCTTTGAGGCTGGGAAACGCATCAAAAGGGACCCAGGCCTTAACGGCGTATCTCTCAGAGCAACAAACAGAAGCCAACAATGATGCACAACAGTGGGGTCCCCATGAAAAAAGTTCTTTTACCAACAAGTGCTTAGTGCTTCAATGCTATTCAATCCCATTATCCGTATTGTTGATCCCTTGAGTAATAGTCGTCCTGTGTTATAGTGGAATGCTGCTACTGTAAGAGGAGTCACCAGGTTGCAATCAGTGACGATAGGCGAACCATAGTAGGACAAACGCGTACAGAACTATGTATCACAGGAATCCAAACGAGCCACTTGCAACTGTATATGCATTGTGCTGCTACGCCATCACTATTTTCGGAATCCCTTGATGGATCCTCCATAATACATTCACGTAGTTTTTCACCATTGACGAGAAGGTACGAAAAATTGTACACTCATCAATACCAACAAGGGGATATAAGAGCACACAGAACGTGCCAAGTGGTCCTCGAGGGAACTCTACTTTGAATGCCTTCATTCATTGTGTTTGAAAGCTATTGGCCAATCCGGAACCCATTATAGTTTTACAAAGGCGATTCAATTCTTGCACAGCCACATGTGTTCACGGGTGCCACGATTTCGACCTACTTTCACATTGAGTGTCGATCAATATATATAAATACCACTAGCGCTCGTGAGATCTCTTACTATTAATGTTAATAATGTTTAAAACACAATACTACAAAGTGAATCCGCTCTAAAAAGGTTGGATGTGGGTTTTATAGTGCTTTGGTGATTTGGTACTTCGGGGGAGGGTTTAGTGTGCTAAAAAACGTGAATTTAGTGAGACAGTATTTTTTTAAGAATCCAGTAAGAATAAAAGTCATAGTCCTCAAAATTGTTAGCTAGTCGTACAACATTTAATGTAATCATTTCACCATTTAATAACACCTCTCTTTCTCTCTCTCTCTCTCGCTCTCTCTACAGCATAAGTCTCTCTACAGTAAATAAGTCTGTATTCTGGAGTGTCGATGAACCTCCTCCGATCCTCCGTTTCTTGTTGGACTCCGGTAGAAAGTATTGGCGCCTCCAATGGCTTTTTAGAGGCCGGCATTTTTCTCGTTGAAGCCCGTGAACTTGACTCGCTGCGAGCTTGTTAAAGTAGAAGTCAAGGACGAGGCATTCGAGTTCACCTCAGATGGTTTTCTTTTCTCATTCCCGTCCGCCTAACCATCGGCTTACTGTTGGTAGATCTGCCTCCGACACAGCTCTCGAGGTTACTTTCATATTTGGACGCCCTCGTGATGATTGCCGAAAAGAAGTGCCCTGTGGCTCCGACCAGCCTAGTCGTTTCTATCCAATAATTTGATCTACTTCAAAAGCGATTTCTGTTTATCACCAAACCACAACGTACATACCTCCTCATACTCAATCTACCCGAACCCTTCCAACCCACAGCTCAGATTTTACATAATGTGATTGGGCTTCTAACTCAGTAAGGATGTTGTTCAGACCCGATTTTGCCTGTAATAATTGTAACAAAATAATTTACTCCGGACGGCTTTAACATCTATTTTCATGTTAATAAAGCACTTGACAAAAGTGCCAATGATTGTACTCATGCACTGTAGCAAGTCATCGCTTAAGAAGCAACACAGCCCTATTTTTCCCCAGTTTTTCAGGAGAGACCAAAAACTGTTTTATTCTTAAACTTCGTTTATTCTTAAACTTTTATTCTTACTGGATTCTTAAAAAATTACTGTCTCACTAAATACACGACTTTTAGCTCACTGAAGACTCCCCCGAATGGGCTCCGTCCACATGGACTCAGTTATTTTATTTTATATATCAAACTCTAAGTTTGTCTGTTTTTTGTTTGTTTGTTTGTTTGTCCTCTATAGACGGCCAAACTGCTGAACCGATTTTGATGGAGATCACACCATTGTGATCGCTCCATCGATATTAGATTTCACACCCGCTTCCTACATCGTGAACGAAACTTTCCTTAGTGACGATACAGATAACCTCTCTCTTGCTGAGAGAGTGATAGTGCATGTGGACCCGTGCACCGCATGGGTTATGGTTAGTTCTTGAATAAATAAAGAATTTGAAAGAAAAAAAAAAATCATCAAAATCAAAAAGTTTTAAATTCTCATTCTGGCATTTTAGATGAACGACATGTCAATCCTGAATGAAAATATTTCCCCTCGTTCAATTCTCTTTTCTTTTTTTTATATTAAGAAACATTATTGTGCAAAGCACTGTATAGTGGGACAATGGAGACATATATAACAGTAACATGAATAATGAACGTACTAGGTCAAGTCCAATAACCTCCTATAGTAGGAACATGCATGAGTACAAAAGCACTGTACTGGATACTGACTGACTAGAGGCCAACAAAAAATGGAAGGGAATCTCTTTCTAACATCATTATCAAGGGGATGATGTGCAAAGGGGGGGGGGGGGCATGGTTTGATCAGTGTGTTGTATGTTAGAAGCTTGATTTTTATACTCCGTTTGCTCGCGAGGAGCGGTTTAAGGCCAATTCTCTCCCAATCAGTGTGTAAATAGTAATTTTGATGAAGAAGTTTCTGAAACCCTCCTTCAGCCATTACAACTATCGTTAAATTCTGACTTGTATCAGAGTTTTATTTAGTTCCAGAATAGAACAAAATATTTTTTCCAGGCTTATTGTTATTGCATTCAATTCCGGCCAACATTTCAACATCCGTTTGGAAAATTATCGAGCGGCGAATTGCATCAGCTTCTACCATGGGAAACCGTTTTGCAGAACGTTTTCTCATTGAAATCCGACCGTATTGAATTATTCATAGTACTCATAGTCTCATCGCCCCAGGTGTGCAGACTGCAGTTGAGTTTGCGCGGAAGAAGGGAATGAGAGGACTTGAGGCGGTTTTCCACTGGGGCCCGTTATCGCCCCACATATTCGCATCATTATCACGACTGCAGGTACCAGCATCGCATATGACTGTTATCCGACTTAGTCACCTATATGAACTTTCTTGAATGAGCTTCGACTGTTAAGCTGGTCTTCATGGTAATGGTATAATTATTACTGTCACTCATTAATTACATACTTTTGTCACTAACGTGTATACTTTCTAACTGCAATAACCTGAACATATAGGGAAATTAAATTACCAAAATGTAAACCGAAAACCGCATACATACAGAGACGACTAGAATCATGAAGTACTCAATAGTGATTTTTTCATGTTTTAGGTAGGTACTCGTAGTTACACAGATTATTGAAAAACTAAGCGCAAAGCGGTAAGGTTCCCGACTACGCATAGCTTCACGAATCTTGGAAACTTTATGAGGAATTTTAACACTCCTTCATTCTCCACAAGGCATCTTGGTCATTCAGAAGGTATAGCACTACATTCGCACAAAACCCCATCTCATGCCTTCCCGATGGTTGACTCGTAAACCCGTCGAAAACCTCACTTCACTAGTAACGGAAATGATTTCCGTTGAGCCAAGGGAGATGCGCTCTGGGAACCTCGAAGGGAACCTAGAAACAAGCCTCTCAAATCCTGCCGTAATTGGAACTCGTTCGGTTCGGAGCATTTCAACTTTTATGACCCCAACCTTGCGCACAGGGTCGTAACAGCAAATAACTTCGATACTCTCCTTTGTTAAGTACGGGAACGTCAAGTTTATGAAATCGCAGGAATGGAACAAGTGCAACGAATTCCTACTTATTTGTTCGTAGGAATTTACTGTTAATTAACTAATTACTGCTCTGTACAACATCTACTTTTATTCGGCATTGGAGTTTTTCAGTCACATGATGAATTATTGATGATTTGAGTCATATCGGAAATTAACAATAACGGTGGGGCAGGTTATGACTGTCCATACCACAGAACATAATATGAAACCGGTTTCATATTATGAATCCGGAATGTAGCCCAGGAATTGAACCGGTATACCGCGGTATATGAAGATTCACAATTGCCCATCTTCAACTTCCTAACATTGGGAGTCACCTCTTATGAATTTTACAAGTTCATATTCCCCCTTCTTCTACATTTCTATATGCGTGGAACATGTTTTACTCAGCTGGTCCTGGGCCTATTCTGCTTAAATTTTAAGGCCTAAGGAGGCTCCATACCAAATTACAGCTTCATAGTGTGAATAGCATACATATAAGCAGCTGATATCTATGCTATTCACAGCTATAACAGCCGCTGTAGGAGCCACTCAGCTGGTCTTGGGCCTATTCTGCTTAAAGTTTGTCCTAAGGAGGCTACATACCAAATTACAGCTTCATAGTATGAATAGCATAGAAATGAGCTTTAAGAGTGACTCAGTTGATCCTGGGCTTTTCCTGCATAAAGTGTAAGTCCAAAGAGGCTACATGCCAAATTACAGCTTCATAGTGTGAATATCATCGAAATTAACTGTAGGAGCCACTCAGCTGATCCTGGGCCTATTCTGCTGAATTTCAAGTCTCTATTTCCACGGGAATCGCGCCTAAAACACAAGTTTTGAGTATTAGTTCTGCAGTGAACTTGCGTAACTGTAATTTCCAGAGGTGGGCTCTAGGAGGCAATAATATGAACAAGAAAGGAGGCTCGCTATGGGCAGAGGATGGGGGTTGATGTCGAGACAAATAGGCAATTATCCCAACAAATTGACAGAATTTAATTTTGGTATATTGGCGTTTTAAGAGATCACAGGGCCAAAAAACCCAGGAACAAGACAGCTTTAGGGCATATTACAAGAATACGAGGGAGCTGTGAAATACCACATAGTATATTAAGAATATATATACTTACTACAAATACTAAGTAGTATTTCACAGCTCCCTCATATTCTTGTAATACCCCCTAACGCTGTCTTGTTCGTGGGTTTTTTGTGATCCCTTGAAAGAAGTCTTGCTTGTGCTCAACAAGGGACTAAGTCGTTTCTAAAAATATTTGTGAGCCATAAATTACTGTTTCCCACTCTAAACTTTCTTGTTCAACTTTAGTTCAGGATGTGACTCCAAGAAAAATTGTTCGTCGTACAGGCTCCGTTTGATGTTTGCGGTGAGACTTGAGGGTTTCATTCCCTTCAAGCTGAAAAACCAACCAAGAGCCTCTTTCCTCGAGTTGTGAGTCAGACAAAAGGGCGAACTCATCGTCCAAAAGTGCCTTCAAAGCTCAAGAGACAAAAGGGCTCGGCGGAGTTCGTGAACCTCCCTCAGTTATGGTAATGACGGCCTCAGATAAGACAATCGCGTATGCAGATCCGACGGACAGCCCTACAGCCGTTAGCTACCGGCTCATTTCAATATTGGCCTGAACGGCTCGTGGCCGAGCGGCGCGCACGTCTTTCCCAAGCAAACCGCAAAAGAAAAGATCACATCCCACAGCTCTTGCGTCCAGGAGGAGCGTGCACTACACTAAACATACAGGATGAGACCTGGTGGATTTTATTACTTAGCAGGAATCTGCAAGCATTGGATGCCCGGAGAACGATCTAAAAATCAAAATAGATCGCAACTTCTTCTATAACTCTAAATTGGATAGCCTATTGCTTTCAATCATCCCAAAGGCCCAAAGTCTTGGGGGCATACATCGGGGTCCTGGTACATCGTTGATAGTTATCTACTGCCCAAGTACTATGTACTTATGTTGCAGATGGCATCAGCCCTACAACTCAGCTCTTGCACACTATACAGGGTGGAACCGGATATGTGACGAAAATTTTATTCTGATAATCTGTATCAAAAATGTAATACAACCCCTCCTGAACAAGTGCCCTATCTCCATTTGTTCAAGAGTTATAATTTTTTCGACTAAACCCGACCTTACTTCATAAAATCACAATTCCTCATCTTGTTCGTCACTTATTACCACTTTTCACCTCATTTTCGCATTTAGCATTAAATTTTCTAAATAACTAATAGATCATTATCGTACTTATGCACAACACCTCCTGAACGGGTGTTCAACTCTGTGATTTTTTTCGTGTATTTAACTCTAATCAGACTCATTTATTACAATACAAACGTAAATTACACTGGAGACCAAAAAAACCGGCGCAGTAGAATTTTTGTCGAAGATTCAAGTTTAAATCGATAACAGTTGGGTTTGAGTCAATAGTAAGGTCAATAACAAGGTTAACAGAGATTACTTGCCGAGGTCCATCCCTGTTTTTCCTTAACTATCCAGTTTTTTCCTGTAATGCTCTCATGAATTCACGATAGAAGCCTACAGGAAACCGTGAAACTGGTAGCTACACCAAAAGGCCGGCATCAGGGCGTCCAAGGGCGACAGATCCTGCTGCAAACCCAAGCAGCTCAGTCCAAGCAGCGTGATCTCTAGCAAATTGAAGACGAGGCGTTCGGTGTGCTGGGGTGAGTAGAGGACCTAAAGCACGGACTCTGGAGTGAAGATTAACATCAGCAGACTTCTGTAGGCTTCTATCGTGAATTCAAGAGAGCATTACAGGAAAAAACTGGATAGTTAAGGAAAAACAGGGATGGACCTCGGCAAGTAATCTCTGTTAACCTTGTTATTGACCTTACTATTGACTCAAACCCAACTGTTATCGATTTAAACTTGACTCTTCGACAACAATTCAACTGCGCCGGTTTTTTTGGTCTCCAGTGTATTTTAGGAATTTAGGATTTTCATGAATTTTCACAAATTAGCCTCTTCGACAAAATTGTCTTAGAAGCTGTCAAATTACACAAAAGTGCTAATACTCTTTCCAATGGTACGAGTATAATCAGTTTTTATATTAGCTATTTTCTTTGGAATATAATTACTGAGCTTATGCTGAAAAACGCGATATTCGTGAAGGAAGCGGAGGGGACTGGAGGAAGCTTATTTACAGTTTCATTCTATTCCATTAGGGGTCCATTAGATGAAGGAGTTGTTGTGAAATTTGACAGCTTCTAAGACCAATTTTGTCGAAGATGCTGATTTTTGAAAATGGATCCGTTCCACTCTGTATTAAGTTTTGTAAGAATACAATCTCGAGTACCAATTTTTACCTAAGTTCAAGAAGATTCGCATGTCTATGGCCTCAAAATGGCTACATTTTTTTTAAGTTTACGATACTAACGTATTCGAAGTTCGGATCACATTGAATGCCACATCTTCGAAAGGTAATTGAGCGTTCTTTCATTTTCAACATTACCTATTCTCTCTAGAAGTAGCATCTAATTTCCAAACTGCAAGAAGAAGTACCTATCAAGTGTACAATACGTCTTTGAATTCTCATAAAATTTTAATGGGTTCCGAGACGGTTCACGTATCAATCAACGTTTACGGTTTGCTTTCACAGCTGGGAAGAGCAATTTCAACTTTTGTGACCATGCAAGTGGGTCACACTTGATAGGAAGTTTAGGTATCAAATACGTACAGTTATTTCCTGCTACATGTTCATTTCCACAGAATTTCCCATCACTTGACTTGTCATTCATTCATCTTTATTACAGGTCGTAAAAATGAAATTGTTATCCTCCCATGATCCTTTCGGGATCATCGTCGTTTTCCCATTTCAACTGATCAGTTCAGTAAATTTCAATAACGTACTCAGATCGTCTTAATTTTCTGCTAGGTATTCTAAAAGCTTGATATAGGAAGAAAAAAATCAATACCGAGACTGTCTTATAATTATGCGGTATTTACTACCAGTCTGGAGTGCAGTCTGAATAACAAACCGGAATGTCAACTTGTGGGCATTCACATTGAGAACCGCGTCAAATGGCCACTCAGTTATTCAAAATTTGTCGATTATTCTTTCACTGGTTGGTAGTCATTAATGAACTGGCCCACATTTGAATTGGGCCTGCCTTCGATGTAATTTTCATGTGAAAACCAACACGATAGACAGTATAGTAATAGTAAGGTAGACCGTTTTCAAATTATTTATATGATTTCGGTTCGAACATCATTATTGTTAATAAAGTCACATTGAGTGATTGAGTGAACTTTCGCAACGATTTTACGATTTTGAAAACTTCCTAATGGCCAATATCTGATACTGTGGTTTTCACCATCGACCTCAAAAAACTCGGATCTTTCCTCATAACACTGTGCCATATTCTCGACGGGGTTCTCCTCGTCGTATTCCGCACAATGCCTTGAGAATATAAAATCCCCAAGCACGTTCTGCCCAAATGGGCTCGTCTGACGTTCTGAATCGTGGGAAACGGAGGCAACGTAAGTAGCAGACAACCGGTATTTTTTGGAAATGCCGAAGAATCCGAAAACAGGGGGCGGATCCAGACTTTGATTTCGTGGTGGGGTGGGGAATCATAACCTAACCTAAGTTTTTTAGCGATTTAATTATTTCTATTGCATGCAGAACGTTTAGGGAATCACTGACATTAACCGAGTTTCTAATTAACTCCTGCTTATACATCAGTAACATAGCTAGGAATTTCGTTCGGGGGGGGGGGGGGGGTGTTGTAAAAGCATGCTTTGGGTTGTAAAGCCCATGCTTCGGGGAATAGAAAAAACTTCGTTTTTCCAAGAAATCTTTCTTAAATTATGAGTTTACAATATTCTTTAATATGTCTTAATATTTCTGTGGGGAGTGGGGGGTCTGGACCCTCTGGATCCCTCCTCACCTGGCTACGCCACTGTCGTACATGGCCGAATCAATGTTTTTCAGCGATTTTTTAAATGTTGCATTCTTTTGATAAAACACTTTTTGCTTCCAAAAGACGTTCATGTTCGAATTCAGCCTCAGTGCTGACCTATTGAGTAACCTCTCGAAATTTGGGAGGTGTCACTCGCTAGAAAATGAGAGTGACACCCTTAAATCTGCCACTGCATTTTGAATTTTGTTAGCCTGACTCCTTTGAAGCATCTCATCCAGAATTTGAATTGACATCGTGGTTCATTTGGTACAAACGTATCAGTTGGTCATCTAAACGAAGGATCGCCAATTTTCAAGCCACGTTCAGGGAGGACCGCTCTTCCAGATCTCTAATGCTCTGCTTTACAATCACCGAGTTGCTATTATATAAAAAAACTAAAGAAGTCAATAGTATTCCATTAACCTCAGATATCAACATTTAATGTCCACCTAATTTGAATGCGATTTCGTCCGGTACCAAACACAATATTAAATCTCATAAAATCTCGTTAAATACTATTTATTGTAGGTCTAACTGTTATTTCTTCGAAATAAAATTTGGGATTCCAGCACATAGATTAGCTACCACTAACAGGTAATTGAGAATGGAAATCAAAATCATTGCAAAGGTTTGATGTTGTTTGATGGGTGCGTGACACTGATTCTGAGGTTAAGCTCCTCCCCACACGATAACGTGCATTAGTACACCATAAGCGTTGAATTCCATAACTGCTACTCGAATGTACACATTTAACGCTACTGCATCAACAGATTTTGGTGAAACATCCAAAGATGAACCCAGGAAACCTTAGGTTTTTTATGTCACGTTCAGAATCTTCAAAACTAGGCGTCAGAACTGTTGATTTGATGAAGACATATCTTGCATATTTTGCTACTGCGCAAGTAGTCTAGTTAGGAAAAGATAAATTGATGTTCAGCAGAGCTAAGACATGGCAGTTCATCATTCACTACGGTGACGAATATTTACCAGTGACATCATGTGTCTGCATTGTGTGCCAAAACCTGAAATGTGTGGTAGCTGTTCTATTTAAATCGTCAGAACTTGTTCACAGCTAAAAATTGTTTCCAATGAAAAATCTCTAAGCGATATCCACGACAGCATCAAAAGAACGAATAATCCCAGTGATTCCAACTCAACTGACCAGAAAATGTTTAGAAACGTCGTTCCTCTTTGTTTCACTTCGTTAAACCTGCATTCTCGAACAATATCGCAGTTTTTCAGAGAGACGACTAATTTCTTCAAAGAGGCGAAAAAAAATCGACCCGCCCCACATTCGGAAGTGCTCTGAAGAAGGCAACAAGTGAGGTATCTCCCAGGATCGGACGGCTTAAAATAAACAGAGGTTTATGGGAACGTCGGGACCGCGCTCAGTGAGGCGTGGAAATAACTGGGAATAAGTGGAGCGGGATGTTAATTTGCGAATGGGCCGTTATGATGGGCGGCGGTTGGCGGTCGCTGTGATCGAAAGAACGTGTGAAAAACGAGTCGTAAATACCGCGGGGACAAATTATGAGGTGGAGGAGGAGGGCAATTAGTCATGAGGAAATAAATTGGAAGGGGTTTCATAAATCCCCATTTTTCTGTGCATGAAAATACCGATCATAGCTAAGGGTAGGAAATTGTAATATCAGTACACATTCCTAAATAGACTCCCTATTCATCCGGCGAAGTTGGATCATCACATCTCATCCCCGCCCCCTAGATATCACTCGTGCTGTCAACATCCCAACATCATTAGTCGCATTCCTAGTACAAACTTACTGTTACAGAGGTAAGTCATCCGGAACCAGCTGGAATGAGTGACAACCTGGGATGTATATGCCATTAAATATGGAGACGGCGAACGAAATTTACTGGGAGAGAGCAAGAAGGCGTTCACGGGTGCTCAGGAGCGTGATTGAAGGTTTCACAAGTCGAAGATGATAGAGAGTTGCAATAACAGGCAGTTTTATAGGCTTTACAGGGAGCTAGAGAACGATACCAACAACCTGGCGACGACGAGTGGATACCGAAATGCCGTTGCGAGCTGCATACCGTCGATGCCAAACCGAATTGTTGTAATTTCCCAGTTAGAGAATTTGTTTACCTTCACGAGGCACGTGTACTTACGAGCCGATTGACTTTAAGTTTATTTCGATTACACTAAAGACTAAGCTCACCTTCAAAGACTCAGTTGTCGTCTATATAATTTCGATGTCGTCCTCTAGTTTGCAAGGAGTCACTCCACGTACAACTCCAATCTGTAGAAAGAAATAATACAAGTCAAAAATAAATTTATGAGCACCACTGAATGAATTTCGTAATGATTACTGACAATGTACGTAAGACAGATGAGAGTCACTACCCAAACTTGCGTAATGTTGCTTGTTTTACCAAATTGTTTAACAAACATTTTTCAAATTTTTGTCGACAATTTATAGGTCTTAGATGCAAAGATAGTGTCACCAGGGCAGACAGAATGATTAATCACGGTAAAATCAGTATGGTGAGTATACTTCGAAATGTTGATTTTATACCCTAAATGGATTGAACATTTGAATTACGGGGACAATCAACTCTTCTCCAGAGTTCCACATCAAGGCTTTCAATCACATGACGAGTTTCTTGTTGGAGCTAAGTTGTGTTTTGGAGTTTGTTTCCACACACATTGGAACCCCATTAAAAAAAATCACTAGGAGTCAGGTCACGGGATCATACCGGCCAATTCTGGTCAGCACCCCTTGAAGGAGTTTTTCACGCAGTAAGTTAATCGTTTTACGTCCAGTGTGGCAAGTTGCCGTTCCTGCTGAAACCGTGAGTGAGATATCGATGGTTCCCAGAGATTGCCATAAATACCACGTAATCATGTAACCGTTAACGGTCTAAGCAGTTCCATTGTCATTTTCAAACAAATGGGGGCGAATCACCCCTCCAGCCTAAAAGGTACACCATGCCGTTACTCACTGAGGATGCACAGGGATTTTCTCATCATTTGTGGGGTTTCTGACTCCTGAATTGGTAGATTTGGCCAAATCCGCTGAGGTGGATATGACGTGTTTATAATGAATTTTAACCATAAAAATATTTGATTTTTGGTGTTTTTTGGCAGTGAATTCAGGATGGTCATGTATGAAACGTTTTCGGAAATTCGAGTTTCAAATGTTTTGGATCGAAAAGAAAACCTTTTCTTCGAAAATTCGCCAAAAGTCATTTTGTATTCCAACATGGAAATGAAGGCTGAATAACGTTTTCTTACTCTTAATTTTTTCAGCGGCTAAAATTATCACATGTCGACTATAATTCAGTGCATAACATCTCTAGTAATGGAAGATGTCTGTTGTTAAGTACGTAGAACCCTACGATTGCAAGACAATTGATTGGCTGGACACGCCATTAAATGCCAGCGATCTTAGCGATTGATGTGCCAAGTCTGCCGAGCAGTTAAGTTGGCTAATTATGTCCAACAACGGCTGCTCACTCAGCCGGCGAGTGGTCAGAATACTAGATCAGGATTCAACTTGTAGACAATGGACAGCTCCGAGTGAGCCGCCCATAAAACCGGTAATACGTCCACTGGGTATGTGACACGGTGACCGACTGGGTCAAAGTCACTTGGAGTCCGACAGACCACGGTGACGACTCCAGGTCCCACAGACCGCGATAACGGACCGCCGTTACAACTGGTCCGTCCAACTGTCATCCTCCGAGGTTTCGCCCTTATACGGCAACATGATGAGGAAGGGAGCTCGGAAAGCCCGTCCCATTCATGAACTGGGTCGGATCGGCGGACACGATGAGCCGCTAAGTGTGGACCAAGGCCGAACCGCGAAACAGTTATGGCAAAGCGGCATATTGTACAACACACATTGATTCGTCCTTTCCAGACAACAATGATGATTTTCCCCCCAACGTGCGTATTTCTGCATGTCCCACAACCTGTCGTTTATCAACCGGAGTTTTCAAAACGTCACACCTTTGACAAAATAGTGAAAACCCTATTGTTCGAAAAATGGAAATTTATTTTTCCTCGTTCGTTTTTAAGGTTTTGCAAAAATTTTGGTACAAAGGAGAGAACGACCCAAAAATACTCAGGGGCTCACTTCTGTCCTTACCCGACCATAAAGAGACTGTTGGCAGTGGGAGGCGAAGGAGGGTAGGTCCAGGGGGTCCGGACCTCTCCTCCCCTGGTTTTGGACCCTTTTACAGGATATTTTACATACCCCCTACACGGTATCCCTGTACACAGGATCACCACGTTCTTTGACCTGTTTTTCCAACTAAACCCCGTGAAAATCGCCCCAAATGTGTCAGAAAGGGAGTCGGTATACGACAAATGCGAGGATTCAAGCTTTCCAGATAAGTTGCGAGGTGTCTTCAGTAGTTCATTGAGTACTGAGTAGTTCTGAGTTCAATAAACCTACCTGGTTCCACAAGAGGACGCGAAGAAGAAGTAAATGGAAAATACGTACGAGACGTTAAATCAGTGGTGTAACGAGGGGGTCAGTGTGTTCGTGATTCTGTCCATGGTGCTTCAGGTGATTTGTCGAAAGCAAATGTTAACGGAGGTTCCAATGAAAATAACAAGCAAAGCAAGGCAAGGTTATGCAGCAGGAGGCTTGCAGGCTAAGGACCGACGAGGGGTAGGACCCTAGAAAGAAAGAAAAAAATGCTGTCAAGAACCCTGGGGGATGTGTTTTTAATTTGCTTGAAGTACAGTAAATCATTGTACAGTGATAACGATTAAAAATTTCGGGAGGTACGTTCGGCAGGAAAGTGTAGGTTACAAAAACATTCCGGTGTACATATCCCTGGCGCCAGGAACAGAGGTCAAGGCGAAACCGCAGTGGTTGCACAAGATTTCGTCCAACCTCATTCACCACCCACGAAATACTAACCAACATCCGAAATAATAACAGTGATATAAGATAGTCGGCCGGCTCGAAACGCTCCGTAAACTTCTGTTTCGTAGACGAGGAAGAGAGCACAATCGTTTTCTTCCGTAATCACGAGCTCCAAGAGCAACCCTTTCTTGCTGAAGGTTCTTCAACTTCTTGAAGCGGACAGATACATTATACTTTCAACTTCTTCATGGGCATAAAAAACAGGGGAAATAAGGGGGCTTGACAGCTGGTGACATTAGAGGATGACGATCATGCATTTTTCAGACCGCAGAAGAAGCCGTGAATATCAACTGCGGTCGTGTCTCCGCTCGTGTTTTTAGACCGCACTATGTTCTTATGACCTAACGAATATAGTTCGCGGTTATCGATAAAAACAAGTTTGGAGCTGAAATTAAGGAAGTACCTACATGTCGTAATCGTCACATACTTAGAGCATATACATAAATTCACGTCTCAAACCTCGATCTCCTTTTGGGACGTGGATGTACAGATGCCATAACATCACTTAGCTGCCTCATTACCAGTCAGAATGTACGAGTATAATATACAATGAGTGCTGCAGATCTCTATCTTTTCATGTTTTAACCTGGATGTTACTGAACTGGTCCCTACTTTTAAGGAACTAAACGATGTTGTTAACATTTCGAGGCTATACGTGAAAACGCTGCAGATTATCCTCAAAAGGGATTTGCCAAGTCACGGAAGATTCACTTTTTTCTTCGATAAGATATTTTCAAGGAAGAGAAAAAACGGAGTATTATCCCACTCAAAACTTCCCTTTCGTCCAACAGACACCCAGGGACCGGAGGGCGGGCGTGGGAGCGTGTTGAGGGAACAATAAAAATCCCTTACAAGGAGGATCTGCGATTGGCCACACATTCTCTACTGGACGGAATATCTCGCCACGCAAATCATTCGAGGGGGGACTCTGTTCAACGATAATTTACGCATGCGCGGTCCCGTCCGCCCATGGGAAATTCGACGTTCAAGTTGAACTAATTTAGTAGCGGAAAGCTTCTTTCTAAGGTACATACGGACGAAGACCCAGTATCAGCTCAGGAGGTTTTTGTAGCGTATCGACAAACTTTTTCATAATCCTTCCACCTCCCAGTGGTGTATAGAAGCCTTCCATTCCATGAGTGGAATCCAGTGATCCATAATTCTTCTCCCTTTCAACATCCCGAACTGTTGATCCAAGTGATGAGGTCAAAGCTTTCAGTAGTTTTGAAAAGCTTAAGATGAAGACTGTGACTGAAAACTGTTTCAAGGTTCTCTCTGTAACTGTTTCGTCGATTTTCGTTTTTGTTCCGAACCAAAACCAGTTCAGAAAACCAAAGTACACCAAAGCAACACCAAAGTTCGCATTTTCAAGACAACATCCAAGGGTTCCATTACTGCGTCACTGACGGATGTTCTCTATTGAATATAAATGTAATCCAAGAATTGACAGTATGTTACCAAGTGGTGGTATTCGGTTGGATGACCATGATTCACAGGTGGTTCTATTGCCTTATTCGCTAATACCTCAGAATATTAAACTTTCGTAACTCATCGCTGCTAATATCTTATCGACGACCTACGAATAATATTAATAATAATTCTGAATTACTTATTAAGAACAGGAGGTTAAGAAGTGGATTCAGCAGTGGTTTCCCACAGACACCAACAACTACCCATACAAAGAAAGTATTCATACTCATTCATAGTCATGAAACCCTGGCATCTGAAGATCACAATGAAACCCCGTTATTCGTACGTATTTACACTTGATTTCTTACGTTAATAGACGTAGTACCTCCAGAGTATTCCAGATATTGAAGTGTCTGTCTGTTGTCAACGAAGATCTTTCCGGCATCTTACTTGCATGGCCTCAATCGGTTACGGTCAATGTATCCACAGCTTTGACGACGTCGAGACGTTCAACCTCAGGGTATTTGATTCGAGTCAAACACAAAAACTCTCATTAGAAGCGAGTTACTGAAGGAGTGAGCCGGTTTTTCACTCAGCCTTCATTTTGAATCCCCTAGTTTCGTTTCTCTAATGAGCAAAGGCGAACGGTATTATCCGTTATCGGGAGTAGCAGACTTCATGGTGGCGGTACTCGATAGTTCGCCGAGACTGCATAATGGGAAGGTCGATTGTCGTCAACTCCTTCGCTCCTGTTCTTTTGGACTGCACGGTTGGGCTTTTACCGCAGTTTTTGCTGCTCCTCCGAACAATGAAGAACACCAGATTGTCCATCTGAAATGACTTGGATGGCTCATGGCTTTTTGACCCCGCATTTTTTGACAGTTCAAAATGGTGGAGTTGCTCCAGGTCCCTCTCGCTCCACAACGTCCCTTGGTAATTAATGCAGATAAAGTGATCCATTGGAGTGATAATCCAGTTCTTTGATTCTCTATGAAGTGACATCAACACGGACCCTACCACACCAAAGAAGACAAATATCGAATTCAAGTCTCTTGGTAGTTTGATAAGGGCGAGACCCTCAAGAAGACCTGTTATACAATATTTAGAATTGGCACATCGTACTCAAATTGCCGAATAACAAAATGATTGTCTGCCATGTTCAAAAGTGGCATATCGCGTAAGAAGCAGCACAGCCTGAAGCTGCAGCCACATGCGGTACTTGCCAAGTACCGAATATTTGTCAAATTCCGAGCATTTGGCATTCGCCAAATCACACATCAAAGGAGACAAACATTTGTCAAACACCGTGCATTTTCCCCAGCCACACTTGTAGGGAGAGTATTTGCCAAATCAAGGAAGCATTGCGGTTATCCTGTTGAGCGAAAATTGGAGAATGCAGAATTCTTAATAACATCTCTTTTTCTCGTTCATACATGAGATGATTTTATGACTAATGTATTTTGCAGAGTTTAATGTGTCAATTAGGCACCTGTACAAGTGGGAAACTCTAAAAATTAAAATCCTTTCGCAGTACGATTTCTCAATAATTTTCAACAAGATCATTTTGCATGAAGAATCAGGTAACCCCTAAGACTCCATCCATCCCACCATTTCTTAAGCCCTCACGATTTTTCGATTGGAGCAACAAGAAATTCTTTTTAAATCGCTTCAGGGTACTTCCAGGGCGCCTACAGTAAGTTTTGGAATGAAACAGTTTTTTGTCTCTCATGAAAAGTTGGGAAAATGGGGTTAGGCTGTGTTCTTCTTAAGCTACAACCTTTTATGGTATGGGAAGCTACTAATTTTCCTCATCCTTACAATCCATTATCTGTTCAAGTACGAAAGGAAAACAGATGACTTTTTGTCATATTTGAAATCAAGGTAATTTTCCGTATTACCACTCAGAATTATTATTCAAATAAATTCAAATGACTACGAAAAGAAAAAATGGCACTTCACGGCTGAATCATAAATTATTTTTGTATGCGAGCTGGTTTTTTTTAGTCCAGGTGAATGCGGATGGTCACTTTTCAGTATTTTTATACGAGTCATGGCACGTTCTTCAGGGCGCAAGTCACTGAGGGAGAACGGGAATGTGAAAGGTCACTCGTTAATTTGAGGCTCTTCCTCGCACAGCTGTGATCGAAACTTTGTAGGGAGATTTAGCTAATCGAGTCCCATGAATTGAATATCAAGTTTTAAGGATTTAACGAAGTCATCAAATCATGACATCGACGTCGTTAAATCTTCTGCACGTCGGTTAAGATCTAGAAAGCATAGAAATTTTATATGGAACGTTTTACGTCAAACGGATCATGTAGGTACCCAAAATTTAAGGTAGGTATCAACATTTTCGTATTGACAAGAGCTTTCAAAGGAATTGTGTTGTTTCAAGATCCAATATGGCAACTGAAATCCTCCAAAACAAGGCTTATCCACATTAAGAAGCTCAGTAAAATTGAAAATTTTCAACCAATTTGGATGGAATTCAGCTTAAATTGTAGTTTATGGACAGCCCTCGAAGGTCCACTTTTTATTGCTAACAATTCAAAAAATCAACCCCTTTCACCCTAATTTGATATAGGGGGTTTTTGAGGCCAGGTTTGCGAAATTCAAGATGGCGGACTCAAGATGTGGGGGTTTTTGAGGTCGTCAAGTTTTCCCTGACAATTTAAAAAACATCGTCCGCTATCTTGTATCCACTATCTTAAATTTTGCAAAAATTACGTCATTAATTAACGTAATTAATCAGCGACCTTCGAAACCCCCGCATACCAATTTTGCTGTAAATCGCTTGATTTTCGAAAATATCGTCTGCCATCTTGGATCCGCCATTTTTGATTTTGCAAATCCTACCTCAGATTCGTAATCAGGCACCTCAAAACCACCGTACACCCAGTTTGTTGTAAATAGCTTGATTTTCGAAAAATTCGTCCGCCATCTTGGATTTGGCAAACCTGACCTCAGATTCGTAATTAGCGAACTCCAAAATAAACCCCCTTATACCAAATTTTAAGCCTCCTTATACCCCCTTAAAGCCCCCTTTTACCCCCTTATACCTGGGTTGATTTTTTGAAATGTTAAGAAAAAAGTGGATCTGTCAGCCACTTTGGGTTCGCCATTTTGTATTTTGACTAATAATTAGTCAAAATACTAAATGGCGAAGCATAATTATTATGCTTCAGACTTCTGAGGGCCGTCCTTGAACTACAATTTATGCTGAAATACGACCAAAGTGGTTACAATTTTTTAATTGTACAAAGCTATTTAATGTAGATACACCTTGTTTTGAAGGATTCCAGCCGCTATATCAGATCCACCATATTCGATTTTAAAAACCACCACCATTTGTAAGCTCTCGCCAAGACGAACAATTTGACCTAGGTACCTCAAATACGAAATTCCATCAACCCAAATTTTGGATACTGAGGTGATCCGATTGACGTTATAACGTACTTTCTGACTAAATTAATGTTGTGACTGTAGAGTAACATGGCTTGCAAAAACAAAGCCACTCTTGTGGATTCAGGGTGAAATTCATTTCATGTCCTCTCATTCCTTCCCCTAATCCCCCACAAGTTTTACCTCGATGTTCTTACTGGCATGAGATTTCAAACTGTCATTGAATTTGATCAACCCTCTATCAACTTCTAGAGATCCAATGGAGATTCGAGGTAGTTTTAAATTTATAGAACGAGCTGAACCTCCTGGATGTTATTAGACAACAGTTCGCTGCTGCGATGGTTTAATAATCGGTTTAGTACTTGTCATATAGTAATTGATATATAGTACTTGTCATTCTGGCTCGTGTCATGGGCCATTTCAAAATTCATAACCTAATCCAATCCCAGTTATTCTGAGGTAGGTAGTAGAATATATATAAAAACCTCCAACTGGTTTCAGGGACGAAATCGCACCCCACGCAAATAAAATATCTTGAAGTAAATGGCATTTGGAGAATGGAAGAGGATAAACAAGTCCTATTTAATTGACCTCAAGACTTTCAAACTTGAAACCAAACTCGTGCCCCACTTATAAAACCTGTCCGCATGGAGCAAGTGGAGCCCTCAAATCACGTCATCTCCCGGGGATGCCGGAATCCATTAGGAAGACATACTTGGGCCGGCGCTAGAGGCCCCATTCCTTCCGTATGACGGCTAGTCAACATTGGATTCGCATTTGTCCGCCTGTCGTGCGCCGTATTGGCCGAAATGATTTGCGCCTCTTCCAGAAGGGACGTTTCATGAATACGAAATTCACGGAGAGCGAGGGGAATGAGGACGTCGATTTATACTTCTAATTTCGCGAGTAGACGTTTCCCGTTAGTGTACCCGAATATGGGAGGCAATTACGGTAGGATGGACCGGTAAATTGGTAGGTGATGTCATTCCGATTCGTACTTAACTCATCTCGATGAGAAATTGACAGGACAATTGCCGTAAATGTTGGAACGAATAGGAAATTGTGGCGTTGTCAGAACACACCCTTGTCAAATGTGCTCGTGTAAATCCATGGAATGACCGTGCTGAATCTACATAACTACATTCTGGCGAACCTTGAACGAAACGAATACATCTAAATAAACAAGTAAACATTACAACAATAATCATGGCAGTGAACCCAAAAGCTAAATTCCTCTAGTAGAAGTAACAGTACAATCAATGTATCTTCTGGATGAGTCCATTGACACTAGCAATGCGCTTATGTAAGGATCACCAAGTCTTGGAGAATTCAGGACTGGTGATGATGACAAAGGATTCCTCCAGAAGGTCCTCCATAAATAGCATTTTGATAAGCAACCATGTTATTGTAGCACACTTTTGACATTTCATGTCTTTACTATGGCACATAACTCAAAAAGTGTGACATTACGGTGTGACGAAGAAAGCGTTATGAAAAATTTATTTCTAATGATTTTCACGTACAACCGATTCGTTGCCATGGGACTTTAACTTCGCCAGTTATCATCGTACGAAAATCGTTTACCACTCGTTGGATAGCTCTTGATTTACCTAACTATATTACGTTAACCACTGCGGAGTGCGTGGCCGACAAGCTGCGGTATGAGCGTGATTGTTTAAATAATTGTTGACACACAGGTATTTATGAAGTTCACCATATCATTATTGAAGTACGAGGTACGTGGTACGTGGTGTGGGTGTGGGAGGGGGCGCAAAGACATAAAATGTCCCTCGTGGTTGCGTACTTGTACGAAAGCTGTATTTAAAAGGCTATCGATGATACGGAACTAAGGATCGTTTCTTCCTAAATTGGAGTTATTCACGGTGTAGGACCAAGCCCTGATTTTAATATTTGATGTTGCACTTCTTAAGTTGCTCTTTAACTTACATTTACTTCTTTCAGAATTTAAATTTCAAATAATACCAACGCTCGATGTACAGTTACTTCACACATTGGCTCGGTATTAGTGTGAATGTTCTTAACGGAATGTCGGACTCGACCTAAATGTATCCATAAAAACTAAAGAAACCGGAATAAAATATAGGGGCTCGGGTTTTGCTCTTTGACGATCTCAATTTCTCCGAGTCTCTTAATTTAGCCAATTCGCATTCAAATAGGATCGGCTTGAAGAAGTAAATGTTGAGTTATTCCACGTTGTAAATCAATGGATATTCAGAGTAGCTGCACGAGCTAAATCGAAATAGCTTCTGCGGGTAACATTGAAAAGGTACGAGTCGTTAACTCAACCCCGCTGTAGGAATCTTCCACATGGTAACGGAATCATAACCATCTCCTTCGTTAACATCTTTTTCCCCTTCGTTTGGCATTAGCCGGCAGCCATAGTCATGAAGTAATTTTATTTTGTTACTTCACATTACAATGTTAAATATTTGCGATAAGAGAACGCAAAATAATACCTACTCATAGCACTGCAGCCGCTTTCCAGCAATTGCTTAATCGGAGTGTTGATCGCCACTCGATATCCACGTAATATCTTGTGGTGCCATAACATTCATGTTTTCTCTCAGTATCCTTCAGGGTGTAGGAACCTACCCACCTGCCTAAAACCTCATCTAACTAAAATTATAAGACAACTAAAAATTATCAAGAGCCAGGATAAGGTGATTTTTCTTAAAAACGACTATGTTTCTGGCTGTAATCCCGGTTTAATTAAGTTCAATAATAAACTGATATAAACGTGTGATTCAGTGCCGAAAAATGTTCAAATTTCATGAGCCACTCTGGGGGTTTTCCGTCTTATCGAAATAACGGACGAACGCGGTTAGTCCAACTTTGTGCGCCAAAAAAAAGGTTGTCGAAGTAGAAAGTTCAAGAAATTTGACGTAGAATCCGAATCTGCAATAAAAAATGGGGTTTCCATTTGAAAAAATAAATAAATAAATAAATAAATAATAATAGACTTCATATCGAATCGAGGTGTTTATTTGAATTCCAATGGATCTTCAAGAAGAGCAATAATAATTATTTGAGTTGACAATTAATTTGAGTTGACTTTTATAATTAATTTGAGTTGACAATTATTGTCAACTCAAATTAGTCGAAACTAACGAAACGTCAAACGCTTGCATACGAGTCTGCTTCACATTGAGACATTTTCATGTCATGTCCTAACGACCATAATTTTGTGTGCAAACAAACTTTGTATCAAGTCATGCGCATATCTCAGCTTTTCGAAGGGTGACAACCGAGTGGAATGTATTCTAGTTCTATAAATCGAGAGGTTTCCAACGAATGGTGAACGGTTTTTGTCCGAGACAAATGTACGAAGTACTATTCCCCTAGCAACGACTCGGTTGTACGCGGAAATCGTCAGAAACTCTTTTGGGACAATTTTCGTAGTCAATTTTCGTAACGGTTTTTGAGTTATGTGCCATATGAAAGACATGAAAATGTCAAAAAGAAAAAAAAACAAAGTTGGCATGCGTAGCCAGCATTTTTGCGCATGTGCGGCGCACAAAAAAGTGCTCGTTGAATTCTTTGTAAAAAAATAAGGGGACGTTACTTCGACGAGCTTTTGCTATCTCTCTTTACATCGAAATAGAAAAGACAACCAATAACAACCACCCTGTATATATTTTTTTTTTGTACGAGGGCATATTTTGCCAATCGTGAAATCATATTTTGGAGCAAAAAAAGTGCACATTTTCCGGGCTCGAAGGCCGAAATGAATACAACTTGAAATTTTCAACCCCATTTGCACTGTATGAGCCTCTGCCTCGTAGTTTCTACCTTGGGTTCAAACTCGTTATTATCTATTGCAGGGAGGAGGAGGTTTTCTTGAGAAATGGGAGCATGACCAAGAAGGGTCAAGGGTCAGAGAGAAAGTGTAGGTCGACGCATACAGCAAAACCTCATCTTCCTCTAGCGAATTTCCTTGTCGTCGCAGCTGCCTCTGGTCTGGCCTTTCAAAACACCTTCACTTCCTCGCTGATCGCTCTTGACGAATGAAGTGTCACCTTTCGGCCGCCGTTTGACACACCATAAAAACCTGGCGAACATTTGGAGCAGCAGTTGACCTCAAATGATATTGAGGACGTTGGAAACAACGAAGCATAAAAACCTGAACAAAATATAATAACACGATAATATCTCATTTAAACGGGAATTTTAGGACGGCCTTTAGAAGCTAAGAAAAGGGGCGAATAACGGTATTCAAAGAGGTGAAAATCCCAAAGCTGAGAAAAATACAAAGGTTCATAATTGAAAATCATTAACCGAAAACCGATCCAAACACTTTTCAGACTAATTTCAAACCAAATTCACAAGGCCTACCAAAATTGTTATGTTGGAACGTTTTTTGCGAGGACGACATTTTGCTGTGTACAAGAGTTTCGAATACAACACTGAGACCAAACTCTAATCAAAAACATATATGACATGGTTTGACGTTTGTAGTTGTTGCTTCCTATTATACTATTTCTTCTCAGTGTAGAGAGATAAGGTTGCCTTAGAAACACGCGGGTTTAAAGGACGCCAGAGCGCTCAAAGCTGCTATCGTTCGTTTGACCACGTATCTATGCACATTTTTCTCCCTTCGCTACCACCCGATCACCTAGCCAGCCAGCCGTCTGACGTCATACGCTCGTGCGTCATAGGCTCTGACGTACTTGTTGGCCTTCTGCCAGCCGTCTGACGTCATAAGCTTGTGCGTCATAGGCTCTGACGTACCTGTTGGCCTTCTGCCAACCGTCTGACGTCATCCGCTCGTGCGTCATAGGCTCTGACGTACTAGTTAGCCTCCTGCCAGCCGTCTGACGTCATACGCTCGTGCGTCATAGGCTCTGACGTACTAGTTGGCCTCCTGCCAGCAGTCTGACGTCATACGCTCGTGCGTCATAGGCTCTGACGTAGTGGCCCGCCGGTCGCTTGTGTTCTGACGTGATCTGAGGGAAAGGGTGAATCAAGGGAACAAATGTTTCCCGTTTCAGTCTATGTGCCAAAGCAAAGACATGAAAATGTCAAAAACTGTGAAAATAGGTAGGTACCTAAGCCCAACTGTAATGTCAATTTTCTGACAATGAGTTTTCGACTATAGTATTCATACCTTTTTACTTAAGTACTTATTGCAATTTGAGACTGATAATGAGCTGTTTGCAAATAAAAAGTCTGATAACTACTTTATCACATCTTATTAATCTATTTTCAAGTTCCGATTCACAGTTGAATGTATTTTATTTAGATGGAAGTCGAAAAAAGTGAAAACGATGGAATGACGAAACCTGTCGACTACTGACTCAAGAGATACTGTCGACTTCTAACACATGTAGGTCCACTACTAGTGCAAAACCATGTCGACTACTGAAGAAAATGTTGGTCACTGGTGTCGACTACTACAGCATTGGGATTTTTTACAAAACTGGTTTTTCCCTTTTCAAACTATGTTGAATAATATTTCCCGCTGCCAGGTCTTTTAGGGAAGGATCTTGGGTACACAATGGACAGGTGTGCAATGAGAAAAAACTATTTCCCTACGTGAAAGGTAAGCTCAAAGTTGAAACTTCCTTTAACATGTCGTCTTCTGACGCATTACCTTACAGAGCAGCTGCTGAGGTTTGTCTTAAGTTGTAGCTTATACTATTTTCTTTAATAAAGGTGTGAAGGACTTTTCGTAGAAAACCAACCTTTTACAAGTTATGAGGCAAAAATTGAAACAAAAAAATTGAAAATTTCGAGGTTTTTTGGCTCCCAAAAATTTTTCCTTGGGATTTCGTAGCTGCTACTCAAACATGCCCTAACAGCATACCAAAAATCAGCTTCCTGCAATTTGTTTGGACCTAAACGTCCGCGGTGACTGGCCTCGTTGGGACTTTGTCGATTTTCAAGAGTCTTCGTTTGGTGGTATTGATTTATTGGTGTTAAAAATATGAATCTTCGAGCGTCAATGTCGAGTAATCCACCTGCCCGGAGTAGGGAAGTAGGCCCCCGGGAACGGGGTTCAATCTCTGATTCCGAAAAAAAGTTGAACTGAATGAGGGACGGTTCATTCGTGATGCACAAGGAAGGAATCGGCCGTGTTATGGTAATTCGATTCAGGCACGTTCGAATTTCGAGGTCAGTTGGCTTGGTCCAGGAGTCCCCTCGCGGGTTGGCTCCTGCCTGACCCAGTTTCCTTGCTTTACGCCCACGATGGTTCTGCGATCCTTCCATAAGGTGAAGTACTCGTTTCCCTCGGGGCGATCCGCATGAATCCTAACGTTTTCACCGAAGGCGGAAGTACCGCTAGGTTTGTTTGGGAGTGTTTTTGAGAGATACGTGAATTGCCAATTGGGCGTATCGCCGCAGTCTCCGAAGTTTGCCAGGCAGCATAAGTATGGAGCTGGTCGACAATCATCTCCGATCTTAATAAGAATATCAAACTAACCGTATAATGTAGGTAGTTCCGAGCAGTCTGAAAATGAATACTGAATAGAACATACATACCACAATCTGCATAAGACAATGAGAAAACCCAAATTTTAGATTGGCGCCTGACGGTAGTTGTTGGAGAACCGACGGACAAAGAAAATAATTAAAGATCCAATCAACCTCCTCGAAGACTCACTGGTCTTTTATTTATTTATTTATTTTTTATTTTATTGAAAAAAATGCTTCGAATACCAAGGAATTCACCCAACTATATCGCCAGCAACGAAACCAAGCAGGAACTGGTATTTCTGAATACCCTGGAGGTAAATGGGAAGTATCTCTTGAAAGTTCTACGGCAACCGGACAGCCGATGTAGCCGAGTGACAGCACAGGAAAGGCTGGATACTAGCTGGGCGAAGACATGGAGAGAAATGATCTCTGAGGCACCTGGAAGGATTGATGAGGGATTGTTGTGGAGAAGCAGGCTGTTTTTTTTTTTTTTTTTTTTTTTTTTTTCCCCAGCCTCCAAGGGACATGGCGATTGGTATGTGCAGTACATGATGACGAAAAGTCCTTATGATGCCTTGATGATAGCTAGATGCCAGGGAGAGTTGCAGTAGTTAACTGTGCACTCTGTGTAACCTTGCGGTTGACGAGTCGGTGGAGCACTTTGCCCAATTCTAGCACATGCCAGGCAAGAATGCTTTGGGCGCTTGTCTCTACCGAGACGGGAATACTTTGGCGTGCTAAATGGTTCAGATTGGTCTCCGCTCTGTCGGTATGTTTACAATGCTTGGCGGTACAGGGAATTCCTGGTTTCGGAATTCAATTATAATTAAGAAAAAATTGAACTAATTCAACTTGTTACTAATTCATCTATCAATAAAGTTGATATACTAAAAATGAATCAGCTTATCGCTATGAATAAGCTAATAATAGCAATAGCAATTAATCCAATCTTACCATTTTCTATGTAGCTATGTAATGTAATGTTCTATGTTATATCTCTATGTGCCTTCCTCAGGCGTATATTTATATAACTTGTGTATAACGGAACTTCTGCTGACGGGCCTTGATGGCCTAAAGCATATCATGTTTATAAAATAAAATAAATGTTATTGCACCAAACTAATGTATAAATAAACATGTTTTTCATTCATTCATCCATTCACTGAAGCTTGTTGTTCTACCACCGTATACAGTATAAAAAATCACTGGATATACAGTTCCGAAGACTAGGCTCTCTTCAAAACTAATGACGGTATCACTCTTTGAATATCAATTTTCGAGATGTATTTTCCCAACTATTATGATTTCGTTACAGCATCCTTCAGCCACATTCGGACTGTATGGCGGAATGAAAAACGCAAAATATGAGCCGACCGTCTGCGGTGTTTCTGCACTGAGGCTCACCGTGAAGGTCATACGAGTGTCTCGGGGGTCTTCAAGAAGAATGAACCCCCGGTGTGCAGCATCGTAAAAACCTGCGAAATAGAAGACACTTTTTAGAGTTTCAAGGCCTCGGACAAGTTTACCCAGACGACCGGTGTGACACAGGTTTGTTGTGTCTAGAGGAGGTTCTTAGAGGGACGAGGAGGAGTGCATTTTTCTCACCGCCCAACAGGCCTTACAGGGTTGGCGAGTACGAGGGGTCCGATATGGTCACAAGGCGTGACAGCCTGGTACGTGAGATGCATTCAACAGGCCCGTTCCAGTGCCCGCCGTCGCAAAGAGAGAAGCCCTACTCATTGTCAAATTCATTCAATTAACATACCTCAGCCAGCAACGGAAAGTAGAATAGCACGCATGGTACAGAATATCTAACACGGCCGTCGAAATCTTCACGTCCATTAGCCATTCCTCTTCACTACATCTCTCAATGATGTTTCCAGTTTACCGCCATGAACATTATACTCAAAATCCCTACTCCTGGGTGCTTTCAGGTCTTATGTTCCAGTTCTTCAGTTCTAGAGAATAAGGCCAACATTTTGACCACAATACTGGCGAGCAAGTAACTTAGTGAAGTGCACTATATTTTCTGTTTGAAATAGATGTCTTGGTGTTTCTATTTTGGAGCTCGCATGGAGTACATGATATTCCAAAAAAAAATAGGGACCAGACCCCCAAGGAGATCTACAAATCAAGATACCCGGAAAGGTACACTGCCTGTGCATCAATATAATATATGTCATGTGCAAATTAAGCTCGTTAATATGTTGCATTTGATACGTTACTTTGGAAGCAATCCGGATATCCACAAGTTGATGACGTTTTGCTTCCAAATCATTTGAGATTGACTCTTCCTGCTGGCAGGGCCCCGCCATGCTGACTTCTCCTTTCACTTGATGTATCTGAAAGTATCTTAGCTACAGTGAAAATGCGAAATTTGAAGGTGACATATCATGTGACCTTATGTCACCTTCAAATTTCGCATTTGTACTATAGCATTTTACTTTCAGATACATCAAGTGAAAGGAGGAGTCAGCTTGGCGGAGCCCTGGCAGCAGAAAGAGTCAATCTCAAATGATTTGGAAGCAAAACGTCATCAAGTTGTGGATGTCCGGATTGCTTCCAAAGTAACTCATCAAATGCAACATATTAATGAGCTTAATTTGCACAACATCTCTAGACATACCACATTTCCACACCTACAAAAAAGTGCACTGAATTTTGCCTTTCACCTCAATCAAAGACGCATTTCGATTTTTTGACGCCCCCGCCAATGATGCTATTTGAATAAGACTGCCCATGGACATGTGGGGATTGAACGGAGAATGTGGGTCCGCAACAACAAAAGGCACGTATTACATTGAATCTGGCTGCCAGGGCTGGGAAGACATCGGCTTTCACGCGGGGAAAAAACACGGACGGGGCGGTCTCTTGTATTTTTCATCATGTGGGTTGAAGAGATTATCGTCGCTCGGTGACCCTGTTAACAGGTTGAAGCGGAGCCTACGAGAGGAAAACACTGTGATTAAACGGGACGTGAGATGCAAAACGGAGAGGGCTGCTCGTAGTTATGAGGGTGCGTGAGGAATTCTGCTAGTCCATGTATGGTCACTAGAGTTAGAGCCGTACAAAATCAGAGAACTCATCAACCTTTTTTGGTATAATCCAACCAATTACAGTGGTTGCAGTAGCTGAAAATAATTTGACCAATCGTACAGAACTTTCTCAGAGTGACTTCAAGTGCTTGGATTGACAAGTTCAAGGCTTGTCAAGAGATTGACTCCAGACGGTTTGTCTCCTTGCAGGTTTATATGGTGGGGATGCCACAGGGCATTGAGGAGACGAAATCCGATTTATGTGATGGAGAAGCACCCCGGAAATTGATGGATAATTAACCTTATCGCGTCTTTGTAGACCTTCCTTCGAACCCCCTGTCTATTATTACAGGAGACGTTGCGCGATACCTGATTCAAAATTTCAATCAAGTCGATGACGAAATGGGAAAAGAATAATTGATAACGGTGCAGGAAAAAACTCCAGTAACACTCATGATTCAAAGGGAAAGATGACTTTTTATCTGAATCAAGCGAGACGGGCGAATCGCATCGGGTTTCTTTAAAAAAAATGGCAGCACCGAGTCATCAGGAAGAAGTACGAGCAAGGAACGTGCCGGACTCCAACTATAGCGGTACATACCCTGATCCTTAGGATGTTCACTGAGGAGAACAGTGTACCTTTTAATGTGGGTTTCGGCAGCCGGTAATGATGCAAGTCGAGATCGCCGCTGCCGACGGAGGAATATTGGCAGTAGTCTTCGCACGTACCTAGCGATGAGCGGGTCGGAGCTCAACCGCTAAGTTCTAAAGCTCAGGCACTTGAACAGAGTAGATTTTTCCAAAAATAGTTGAGGTCAACCCTAAACACTCTATCAGATGACGGTACTCGAGCAACTAAATCAAGAGTTCTGAAAAGACCCCTCGTTCACAAGCTGGCGCCACTCCAGTAGCACATGCTGTACCTACATGAAATCATCACAGTATAGGATACACATGTCAATAAACAATATTTTACGAAAAAGCGTAGTTATGTGGCGTTAGTTCACTAAAGTTGTTCTGCCAAAATACTAGGTTCGCAGGGACTGTTGCAGCACTCAGTATTCAATGGTCGGGTTTTAACAAATTAATTAAACTTCTATATTAACCGCCATTGTAAATTGAACTAGTAAACATTCAGATCATATTTATAGTCTTGTAATGAGTTCTTAGCCACTTTTGTTTGATTGCCCTTTCTGCTAATAGCTTCGTTCCATTACAATCCTTCTGTCTACGGATGTCATCAGTCCAGATTTTGCATGTTTGCATGTTTCTTATTTAAGGGCCAAATGCTAAAATATTTATATAAACACCATTCTGTTTTTAGTCAATTTACTACATCAAAACCCGAAGTTTATTTTGCATGTTAGTGTTATTTAGATGACTCATCAGGCACATTTGCCGTAACTGATGTACTGTGAAAATGTCTACATTGCACCCGCTTGGATCAAGGCAAAAACCACTTAAACAAATTTTGTTGCTATGAGCAGGTGGTTTGAAACCAGAATGCCAACAGAAAAGTATAGGGGTACCTATTAAAAGTTGAGAGTGGTTATTACAGCAAATTGTTCAATCAGAGCCGATGTTATGTCGACAGCTACTTAGAAGGCTGTGAACTGCAGTTGGAACGATTCGGAAGCTATTGAGTGAACCTGGTTCAGAGTGTCCAGCAAAGAGGTAAGAAGTACTTTTCTTCTAATGGTTCCAAGAAGAAAGTCACTAGGAAAATCGTTATTTTTTGCCAGTTATCCCTGGAGGTTTACAGTTTTCTCTCCTAGGGTTGATGTGGAGGATCCCATGGAAGAAGTGCTAATGTCTACTTAAAGTCGTGTGCATGTAATTTTCCGGGAGAAAAATTGTGAACCTACGAAGAAATTATCACCCAGTGTAGTGTGACGGTTAGCGTTGACATGATGCGTCATTATCGCTTAAGCCTTCTACTACTCCTTCTGCGTCTGTTGAGCTCTGGAAGAGGAAAAAAATATATATATCTCGCAGAAGAAAACTGGATGGAGAAGGCAGCAACAAGCACCTTCTGATAATTACCCCCAAGGCGGCCGCTAGATCACGTAGTTGGTCTGGCCAGGTTGAAGACCGTTTCCCCACCTTTTTGGACATCTTCCACAAGAGGGTGACGGACGAGCGGACGTGCTGGTCCGGATGTCTCCCCTGTCGCCTCACAGCGACTTTTCCCCTCGAGGTTCACAACTAACTGTAGAGATTGTCCTTCATCTGCAGGATATCAGCATCGTCATCCTCGTCCAGAGTTCCGTTTTCGGTTTCTGCTCCTCAACTTACTGACCTGAATTGACAGCAAGGTTTTTATTGGATAATAAGATGACGGTTGGGAAATTCACCGTTTCCAGAAGCCTACGACGAGCGTATTTCTCTTCAAGACCCATAAATCTTGTCGTCAAGTTATTTATTCACACAATGATCAACAAATTTACTGGCAGTGAGGAAGAAAGCAATGCATTGGTGTTCAAAGCACAAGAGCTGCAGAAAAGTTTTCTTATTTGGTTTTCGCATCAACTCAAAAATCCACTGTGGGAATGAATAGCAAGAGGATGGTGTCAATGAACTGAAAAGAAATAAGAATCTCCCAAGTGTTTCTCAGGTATTAATAAAATAATAGCCGCGATAAAAGCGACGAGCGTTTGAGAGGTTCAACAGGAATGTTGACGGATTATAGTCGTTAAGTGGGGCGGGTAGAACGAGTAATGACACTGGACACTTGGCCGGTAGAAGGTGCGTGAGCATAGTTTAAAGAATAGTTAGAGTAATAATGTGAGGATGTTGACCAGCTCGTTGGTAAGCGTCAAGTGAAAAACGACTTTCTACAAGGTCGACGAACACCTTCACTCACCAGACGTCCCGCCGTTCTTTCCAGTACGGAAATTTAAGGTTTTATAGGCGAATTTGGATGAGAGACTAATATGTCAAATTGAAAACCAGAACACAAGACGAAAACTGCAATTGCATACTTTTTTTTTTGGATCTTGTGATGTGACTGTAGTGAAGTGATTGAGTGTTCTCCTGAGTTTCAGCCACTGGGCTAAAAACTCAACAAATAGTTTATAATAATTGTGATGTGCACAAAAGGAGATGTAAAATTAACACACATTTAATGAGGGCTTCTGGCTTACATTAGGTTGAAGCCTGGTCCCCACATTACCAATTCTCCACAATATTATAGGAAATTAACTTGGTGGGCGGAAGCTCAGTGGTTATGTCATTGATACCTATGCCAAATATATATCGATTAAAAAATGAACAAATAAATTTAAAAAAACTGAATTGTACTTTTCCACACTAATAGGTATTGTCTCTCTAATTTGAAAATCCAAAAAATTAATGAGTAAATTTGAAGGTATGTAAATATGTATGAGTAAATTTAATGTTGGAGTATTTTGGAGACTCAACGACTTACCGCAACGGAAGTTTGGATGGATTCCTGAACTCGTTCGACCCTGCAACAAGATTCTTTATGTTATTTGAGTTGCTATTGCACGTAAACACTAGTTTCGATGTCAAAAAAAACTTCACATAGATCGATAATTACAATTAAAATCTGATTGGTTTTAAACTTGGACGTAAAATAGCGCGCGGTTGTGACATCTACCACCGTCGGCCCTCCTCGGCCATCTTGCAAGTTTGCACCCCGACCGATCAGGCGGTTCTGACGTCATCGCGCGCTTTTTATGAACATGATTATGTTTCTCTATCCATAAAAAATAAGGGTAAACTAATTTCAACGAATGGTTCCCATTTCCACGTTTTTGAAGCTATTCTCTATCAATAAAAATTCCAAACAAAAATCATTCAGTTAATAAATTAGATCATGATGACGTCGAAGATTTTAGGGAAATATTTTTGAATACTCTGACTTTTTGTGACAATATTAGATTTGAGAATTCTTGTTGAAAATAACTTCTTCAATAAAACATTTTGTTAATAAATTATTCAGCCTACTCAGTGATTCATTCAAGACCGCTGTTGATTTGACTTAGTTCCCCAAGTCCTCTCATTGAAACTTGTTGTGGTTGTGGTAAGTTTAGACAAAAATTTGGGAAGTTCAAAAACTCCAACCCGAATCTGGAAGACTCAATTCCTGCAAAGAGCAGCATAGTACGTTTTCTTTTAACTGTATGTTATTCTTTGTGGTTGCTAACTTGGACTCCCAAATAGCCCAAATACTCGAGCCTCCTCCGTTTCTCATACGAGTTGGCGTATTACGGGAACAGAAAGAACAGGAAGGTACATTACGAAATGTGGGTTGGGCGTTTATACAGAGAGGCGGCCTTTTAATGCATTCGCGAACCACTTTGTAATTTTCTAGTATGGAAATGGTGCAAGTATCTTTTATGGGAACGGCCAAAGCGAAATGCCATCTCCTTGAATGAAAAGGCTGCGAACAATAGGAGGGATCCCGCTTCCAAAACGTTGCCCTCGACTTGAAAAATCCTAACGGCGAGTGTAATTTCTTGTAGACGTAAAACTCTTTGGAGCTTATGGGTTTCCTTTCTGGACAGAACCGAAAGCCCTCCCTCTCTCAACGTTAAATCCTGGGAAAACGATTCTTAGAGGATGAAGTGGCTACAGTTGGCGAGCTGGGCAGAGCACGGCGGCGAGGCTGAGGTCATCTAACTCCCTTGAGGCCCATGTCTAATGGGGCATCTTCACAACTGTTGCAACGCTCCCCTGCCATTTCCCCTTCCGGAGGACATCTTATAGACGATAGCTATGCAGGGTTTCCGTGTAAGTGTTCAATAAGACGTGAAAAAAAACATGTACGTCGAGATGTCCATGTAGGTCCAGAACACCCCAAATACGATTATGTACAGACAGAGAGGAAAGGATGGTGAACTCACAGAGTTTTCGCCTTCCAGTCCACCTGCTATACCCGAATATTTTTCTTAATTGATCACACGATTTTTGAAACACTGACACCCTTGTAGCTGAAGTGGAAGTGGATCCTACAGAAGATGAGTCATCTCAATGCGACTTTATGGAAAGCTGTCACCGAAGAAATCACGTTTTCTGGAGAGAAATTCTGAATCTAATCTACCTCAATCTAAACCCCTTTCAGTATAATGAAAGGAACTGGTTGATAAATTATTTCCAATATTAAAACAAAGGAGGTAAGAAAAAGGTGGTTTTTTTGTGGCTATAGCGGAAATCAATCTGGATGGCAAACCGGTTGAATCGGAAAGATATGAAAAACACACTAAAACAGAAAGTCACTTTTAACGGTGTCAATCCGACGTGTTTTTTGTTCTACCTTCGAGGGGAAAGCTTTTTGAATTGGGTTTTGCCGCCCCCTTGATTCAGTGCCACTGTCACGGGTTTCTCAGGCTTGGTGGGCTCGAGTTGACCTACACCAACTTGAGAGTGACTTGGCGAAGTGAGGAAATATTGGGTTGATGAATCAATGAGAATCCCAGTTATTTTGAGGGAGGGAGGAGGGATAGTCGGTTTTGTTTGCTACTCGTAAAGCGGGAGTACCAATTGAAGACTGCAGGTGAAGAATGGCTCGCGAAAAACGTATTTTAATGAAGAAAAAAACTATAAATTACTTCAATTGGAGGAATACTGATATTGCACTGAAGGATATTTAAAAAACCCCAAAATAAAATTTTTTAATATTAATATAAATATAAAGCTAGGTTCCATGGAGCGCAATCCCGGACGGAAACACTGCACGTGCAGTACTGGCCAACGCAAAATGGATTATTTCAACGCCGTGGATACTACTCAAAATCTCCAGATATTTTTTCATTGCTGGATCTGCGCAGAGGTACAGATCACACATTAGGGGTGGTCGATTGTCGATAGTAGCCAATAATCGTTTGTTCGATTCAATCGACTAGAAACAATCTATCATTCGATCAACAATCAAACATTTTCAATACCTCTTTTTAAAGTTGGAATACATGAAGTTTTATCCTTCATAAAAATAAGATTGATGAGGAAAACTCTGCAATTTCTTGACACGTCGGTTTATTATATTCACCCTTCTGTCCAAATGATAGATTAATGTTATTATGAATTATCATAATTACTATCTTCTTCTTCAAGTGCCTTCTCCATCATTGAAGGTTGGCGATCATTTCTGCATAACTCACGCGGTCCTGCGCTAGGTGAAATAGATCTGCCGCTCGGTTGATTCCTGTCCAACTGCGTATGTTTGACAACCAGGACGCACGCTTCCTTCCAACTCCCCTACGCCCCCTGATCTTGCCCATCATTATAGTCTGAAACAGACTTATAGTCTACTTATTATAGTCTACTTGAATTACTATCAAGTGGTGCTAATTATTAATAATGATTGTTGATGATTATAATATAGCATTTTCCAGTTGAATTAAACCTTTTCCCAATTGAATTAAACCTATTGCCAAAAGATTTTAACCATTTCCCAATTGAATTAAACCTTTTCCCAATACAATTAAACTTTTTTCCAAAATAATTAAACCTCCCAAATGAAGGGGATGTAATAGAAAATAAATGAACGACGTAACAACCAGTGAAACATCAGTGAGCATGAAGTGGTGACTCCCTTACGAGTGATATCACTTGGAAGGGATTCCTTCGTAGTTATCCGTCGTCTATTCCTCCTATGACCCAACGTCGTTTGACCACAGTTTCTCCTAGCCGCATACCACTTTCTGCTGCACGAATGACCATAAAGTTTTTACCACCATACTCGCCGATGCTAAATCCGGTGGAAAAGGCTTTCTCAAAAATCAAGTTAGCAGCAAGAAGAGTACATTCTTACTGAAGTAATTGCAACAAGTACAGCTACAGTAGCCCCCCAAGACTGCGCCAACTACGTCACAGACATGTTTCTGCTATTGCCCACTGCGGCGAATGGAGAACCGCTGCGGTTAACAACTGTAGGTGCCTATAGCTATAGCTTCATTATTCATTGACCCTTCCTTATTCGTTATTCGTTCACGGCTTTGTTGTTCAATTTTTCTGCAATTCCTAATTCATGATTAAACGGTTTCGCCATTCATAGGTACATGCAATTTCTTATATTCCCGCAAGAGGTTTAAGTAATTATTTTGGAAAAAGGTTTAATTATTTCGGGAAAAAGTTTAATTGTATTGGGAAAAGGTTTAATTCTTTTGGGAAAAGGTTAAATTCAACTGGAAAATGCTATAATATATTATGACAAGTCGCCGAACACCCTGGTGTGGTCACAACAGAGACAAAACGGGTCTAAATTACACAAAACAGCGCATGTATACAGCGTTTGTATACAGTGCAAAAATGGGTACATCCCCAATCCGTCGATCCCAATAGCTGCTGACAAATACAGGGATTTGACCCACCTCAAGCAGTCCTGTGGGGAAAAAGCTCGGAAGTACTTTCAGAAATTATGTCACAAGTGAGAGGTGGATTTCTGTGATTAAAACAATGTCGTACCATCTACTTTTCTTTAGTGAATTTTGTGCCTATTTTTTATGCAGAGTAAATATCTGAAGATGTTGACTGCCTACGCAACGAATGCTTGCCGAACAAAGTTGATGTAAGTTGCTAGAGGGTGGTGGTTTGTGGACGGTGGGTGTTGGATGGAGGTTGAGGAGGTGGTGGGTGGAGGGTGGTGGTTTTCGAGTGGTGGGTGGGTGTTGGGTGGAGGTTCTAGGAGGTGGTGGGTGGGTGAGTTGCGGGAGGAGGTGGTACCGAGGTACCGAGGGGGTGGTACTCGTGTTAAGGTTTGAGGTACCGAGTCAACGACAAAAATGAGTGTCACCACACCGATTTAGTCGTAATCCTAGGATTCCGTACTCATCCTCGTGTTAAGCGTCAACACCGACTGTTACCGTGGGCGTTTTGAACGTTTTGCTTTATTATTACGAGGGTCTCACGGCAACTTCCCACATCGTCGTTTCGTTAACATTTCAGCAGAGCCAAAAAACCATCTGCCAATGACTATGTTTACTGAGTAATTAAGTAAAATAAATCGTGAGATTTAGTGTTAACTAACTTAGGTTCCTAACTTATACTTAGTTAGGTCGATCCGCCGGGGGAATTCGCTTTGAATGGTAGGTATATTTGTTCAAGGTGTTATTCTGCTCCTGTGGTATGTAACGTTAAACGTTAAGTAAATTTTGGAAAACAGGGCATACCTACAAACTCAGTTATATAATATCTAAGGCTAATCTCCGTTTGCTCTGTTTTGTAAATCTTATCCAAGGATTTCCCACTGTCAGATGTTATGTCGAACTGTTTTGTCCCGTCCATTGCAAAAGCTCTCTGCATGTTATTTTAAGGCAGTCCGTTCGCCGAGGAGTCGATGCCCGTACTATTGTGAGTAGCTGTTGTTCAATATATTTTCTTGTTGCTAAAACCCACTACGCCTGTCATTCGTATATCCTGAAAAGTTTGTTCCTTAAAACGTACCCAGGGATACGACAGACGGTCAGAACATAAAGTACCAATTTGACCGACCCTCAATATCAAAGTACCAGTGCTAAGCCATTTTCGGAAGAAAAAAAAAAAAGAAACCACGGTCGAGTCGTTTGTTTTCCCTGTTTGAGCAAATTCGAGTTGAAAGTCACACTCCAGTCGTGTGTAAGTCGTGAGAAACTTCGAAGAGATGATAAAATCAATGCCACCGCACCAATTGCTCGAAATGCAGTCGATGTAGATTTACGGTCCGTCGTGTTGTTTTTCGACACGTTTCGTTTAGTTTTTCCGCACGTTACGTCCCTGTGAGAGATCACTTTGATGTGACCACAATTCCATGCATTATTCAAAGCAGGCGTCTATTTTGCCAAGTACCCTCATTCCCGCTCACGCGTGCGTGGCCAAACACGAGAAACGAAGGCTTTGTTGACGAAAAATGAAAGCCGTCACCCACGTTAGTGATATCCCACAGATATAATCCTCCTCATCGATGGGCGAAATTGCCTGTCAATCACTGTAAAGTGTGTAGATTCATTTTGTTCGTTATGTACACAATGAGCCCTTCGTGGTAATTACCAATTGAACCATGAAAAGTGTGAATAAAACACGATTCTAAAAACACGATTCTGTGCGAACGTAGCTTGTATTGACCCTAGAGCTTAGCACACTATTGAAAATATAATATATTTACCTAATAAATCTATATATATACCTAAAAAATCCTTTAAAAAATCCTAGTTAGGTAACACGGTCTTTTCCTGTGGTCTTTATATTATAAAGACCACAGGAAAAGACCGTGTTACCTAACTAGGATTTTTTAGGTTTAGCGAGTGAGGAATCCGATGGTGATTAATCGCGAAAAACGTATCTAAATAGCAAATCATTTTGCGGTTCCACAGGCAACCCACTGGATCACTGGAATTCTTTCATGGGTAGGTAGGTAGCTGTAGGTAATTTTCAATTGAATGTTTCACTTTTGATTAAATATTTTGTTTTTCTCAATACATTTTTTCATCATTTAACTTCTACCTACATTCTTTATTTCTTGTGGGGAAGCGCCGATTCCTGCGCTCCCCCTGGCGCGACGCCCCTGAAAGAGAGTTTTAAACGCATTCGGCAAACTATTCGTTATTCCAAATCTAAATCTTTTCTTGATATTCTCACAAGTTGTGAGTAGGGTTGGGCAATACTGCCTCGATATTTTGAAGTATCGATACTTTTGATTCAATACATCGAATATTTAGTATCGATACTGCTCAAAAGCAATACTAGGGAGTATCGATACTTTTTTAGAAAAATATCGAGTATTGAACACGGGATACTTCTATAATTACTGTGTTGTGTACGATTGAACAAAACACGAATAATTTCTTCCTTAACTCCTGCGTACCGCTCAGAACGCCTCACAACCTCCAACCTCCAACTGCCACCGTTGGCTAGCCTGCACAAACTCAGAGCATCTGTTAAAACTAGTCTGTGGGAAAAAAATTCATTTTAGATTATATTTATTTGACTTTGAATAAATGTTAAAACAGTTACTAGTCTATGGGGAAAAATCATTTTAGATTTTATTTATTTGACTTAAATCATACACATGATGTATTATTACATGTGAAATGTATGTGTGATAAAATATACATATTAATAAATACATTTTGAATTTAACCCGCGGTTTTTCCATTTTACCTTGTCAGTAAGGGCACCTTTGGGTTACCCGGGAATTCTTCGATTCAATACTTTCAATATTGTTCAGTATCGATATTTTTTAACCAATATATCGATACCTGGTATTGAAACAAAAAAACGAGTATCGATACCGTTAGTATCGATACTAGAGTTTGCGGTTCCCATCCCTAGTTGTGAGTCACAACTCGTAACCTTTCGTAACCTAGAAACCAAACAGATCCTCAAACAATATAATCATAACAGTCTGGAGTGGAGTCCATTATCCATTACGCGCTGGACTCACACCCTACATAGGGTTTTTATGGTAATAGGTTATCTGGTATTAGGTTACTGCACAGTATTAGGTTATTTGAAGCGGTTACGTTCAGTATTACCCACCCCTGCCGTGGGTAGCAACGGAATTTTCGTCCTGGTGATTAATGTACATACTTACTAAAGTGCGCTAAATGAGCCACCAAGAAGTCATTTGAAATCCCCTACGAGACCCGCACAACCTTCTTTTCCACTGGAATTTTCGTTGGTCCGACTAGGCATAATGTCTTCTGTGGCGGATGACCACCGGCCGAGTTCCCACGGGCCTGGGTGACAAAAGTGAGGAATCTTCCACGTTCCCTTGTCCTACCTCTGTAGAGAAATAGTGACAGCGACCCAACTATAAATGAGGGGGCGTGTGAACGTGAATTCCGCGCGATGAAAAACCCTACAACGGCTCTCGATAAATGTAACAAATTGTGATACAGGCTGAATTCTTCATGAGCGGATTTCAGGGGACGGATTTCAGGGGTCGAAATATGATGAAGAGTTTTTCTCATCATTTGGTGTTGAACTTGCATTTATTACTGGAGCGTAGCGTGGCTCTGAACTTGGGGGTACCGCACGCATTCCCCCCCCCCCCACCACACACACACTTACTAACTCTCTCACCCTAAAAATGAAAAAGAGACTTAGCTAGATCACATTTAATGTCATCTAGAATGACTCTATAGCACTTATAAAGGCCATTCTCCCAGAAACCTAGAATTTGAAGTAACATATTTTGTTCGAGTGCTGTGATAGTCAGTCATTTTATTCCTGTTTGTGGAATGGTTGCGAAGAGGGGATTCTCTTGCCCATTTTTGTTGAGGAATGACCGTGTTAAATGTGCCAAAAACGACTACTTTTTTTTTAGATGAAAGTTGTTTGAAAAGTTTCTAATTTGAATTATTTTGGAAACCGCTAATCAGGTGGTGTTCCGAGTTACTGGGTATCACCGTATGTTCGCTTTCAATAGAGGACAGCTTCCAATTTTTTGGGGCCACGTATTTGCACCTCGAAATTTTCGGATTCATAAACTTGAAATTCTAGGTTTCTGGGAGAATGACCCATATCCATTTTGCCCGCCAGCCACGTGCAGGGAGCTTTTCGCTTCTTTCAATGCTGTTGACGAGAGCTTTTCGCCCCAAGGAAGGACGGAACGTCTTACCGGCGCAACTGCGATACACCTGTACCGAAGTCTCCCTTCAATGGAACAAGCATCGAAACGTCTTTCCACCGCTAAGATGTTTGAAACTTCGATTTCAACGAAATTCATCAAGCCCCTTTAGATAAAGCCCTGTCTCTAATGGATGAGTAAGTGGAAAAAAAGGGGCCAAAATCCTCGAACAAACCCAAAGGACTGATGTCCCGCAAAAAAGGCGTCGAACAAGTACTTTTTTGGGAGGCCAGAACCCACATACGGGAATGAAGGGAAATTCCGTTATGAAGGAGAGTGTGAAAATGTCCTTGCGGACTGAATCAGTCGTCTCTCCCCCCGTCGACCACAAACAAGACATACGAAGACACCGGCATCTCTTCCTGAAGTGAGCTAATGCGATGGGAAACCCGTTAGGATCCGACCTTGCCGAGGAAAGGAGGCCTTTCTTCCTGACACGCGAGCTCGCATCGCTCTTGTTTCTGTTTCATGGCGAAGGTAAACGGCACGGAACGGTCAGGTTTAGTTTATTCATGCGGAAAGTATTCAAAAGCGGTGTAGTCATAAAACGGAATGAGAGCCATATCGAGGTTCAGCCCTCAAGGGTGCTATTCAGGTTGTTTCTCCATCGTGGCAGGCATCAAGATTATCTGAGGAATCTTTTGCGGGGAGTGCAAAGGTGAAGTCTTCATGGATCTAGACGTGCTCCACGATTTCTGTATTCCAGAATAGCATTAACCTTCACCCGCTCGCGCTCTTTTGAGTCACACTTTCGCTCGCGGTGCGGCAAACTGCCGCATATCCCTAAAAATTGTTATTTTGGCGAATTTTTGAACAAAAAAGCTATGATTTCGGTCCAAAATGTTTAAAAGTCGAATTTTCGAAAAGTTTTTGTACCGAAATCCGTCTCAGATCATCCTGAATTCACTGCCAAAAGACACCAAGAATCAAATGTATCTATTTATCCTACCTGATTTCTTTCTGTTCATACATAGGATGATAGATAGGCTGATAGAGTATGATAGATAGGCTTTATGAGTATGTACATGTAGTATGTATGTAGCATGTAGTATGTACTGAAATGGAACTTAACAATAAACCTAACCAAATCTAAAATAGTAATACATAAAGTTAGAGGGGGACGACCTTCAGCCGGAGAACGATGGAAGCTGGGAAGTAACCGTATTGAGGTGGCTGTTAGTTACAAAGGAGTGATGTTGGGAGTATCGAGGGTTGGTCCAAATAAAACAATTTTTCTAGGCCGACGTTTCGCAATAAATGTATTGCATCTTCAGGGCTACAAACAGAGGAGGAATACGCAGGTGGAATGAACATTGGTATAGAAACATGGCTTGCTTGGACAAGTGGCTTGTGCAAATGGCTTGTGCAAGCAAGCCATGTTTCTATACCAATGTTCATTCCACCTGTGTATTTCTCCTCTGTTTGTAGCCCTGAAGATGCAAACCATTTATTGCGAAACGTCGGCCTAGAAAAATTGTTTTATTTGGACCAACCCTCGATACTCCCAACATCACTCCTTAGAATACCAGTGGTCAAGAACCTTTAACCTAGTTAGTTACAAATTCTTGGGTATTCTGATAAACTTCAACTTGGCATATGATAAACATTTTAAGGAGAAGATGAAGGCCGCGAAACTGGGACTATGCAGCATCTGGAATAAACTGACAATGACATCCCCATATCAACCAAATGGAAGGTACCTATGTGATAGGTATTTCTTTTTTCTTATAAGTATGTTACCTTATGCCTTTCTGCCTTATTATACACCTTTATAATTATACCTACCTCATTATTATATCCTATTATACACCTTATTATTATATACCTTTCTAGGCTAATAGTCAATACTATGTGATATTACTCCTAAAATGTTGCCTAATCGCACCTAAAATGTTGCCTAATATACCTTTCTCGCTTGTGTGTTCTAAAATACATTCGATAATATTGTTGTGAAGGCGTACTTCGGCTGACGGACGCCCAAAGCCTGTTGATGCTTTAAAAAAAAAGTTAATGTCAATATAATAATGTAGGTAAATAAAGCATATTCATTCATTCATTCAGTGTTATTCCCCCTTCCAGCAAAAATCATATTTCGCCCGACAGTTTTCCCGGGTTATTCGTTCCATTGTCGGGGTCGTCAGACATAATGCAGCACTGAGATCGGAGGGTGCTGCCGCTCTTTTCCGCGGCTCCTTCCGCTAGGTTGAAGCCCTTAATTACGGCAGCCCCGCTAGGAAGTTTAGCCCGTAACGGGGCAGAATGGGATGGGAACGTCTCCCATAAAGGAGCGACAAAAGGAACCCTCCACACCACAACTCAACGCCGTTTTCTTCTTCTTCTTCTTTTTCTGTGCAACGCGGGACGACGAAAAAAAAAAAAGAAAAACCGCGGATTTTATTGTTGGCACCCCTCAGACCTTTTGCGAATAAAAAACCACTAAAAACTTGACATCTGGGCAACGATATCCAGTGCAAAATTAGTATTAGGTGGTAACTTCAGCAATAACTTAGAGCTGTAGAACTAGAAATTACGTCGTTTCTACGTTCGCACCATCTCCATATATTCCTTTTTATCGAATTTTCGAGGAAAATAAGCTACTGTTCTCGGTCCCAAATTTTTGAACTCGAAATTCCGAATATTTTTCATACCTCTTTAATTTACTCACAAAAAATCATATTTTGAATCATAATTTGAACTTTATCTGAATTCTATCGAAGGTTGTCGACTGGAATGACACCTCCATAATAGGTAAGTATATATTATATACAGGGTGTTCGCCACTTGGTGTAAAAGAAAGAATTGGGTGAAACTAGACTGAAAATGGAGTAGAACGCCGCCAACCGCACATTTCTACCTCAATCCGTTCCCAAGATATGATTTTGGCCCATACAGCTGCTGGCTGCAGAAAAGAAGCGGCTGTACGAGCGGAAAGACGAAGGACAGAGACCCCGCGTCTCCAGGGAGGAAAGAGAACGCACAATGACAAGATGGCAGGAAATGTGGACAGATGAGCTGAGAGGGCGATGGACTGCTCGGTTGGTCCCTGACGTCCATGTGTGGACGCAAAGGGGGCATGGAGAAGTGAACTATTTCCTGACTCAGTTCTTCTCAGGACATGGACTTTTCTACGCCTACTTGTACAGAATGGGAAAGGTGGATACTCCATCGTGCCGCTGCTGTCAGGATGTGGAGGATGATGCGCTCCACACGTTCTTTGGATGCGCGAAATGGGTAGAGGAAAGAAGCTGACTCAAAGAAGCACTGGGCATTACAGCTCTCAATATGACTCCAGAACTATTAGTTGCCAAGATGTTGCAGAGTGACCAGCATTGGACCCTCACATCAGAATATGTGGAGAAGGTGTTGAGGGCAAAGATGCTCCTTGAACGGGAGCGGCAACGAACGGAAGGCGCGGACCGGCAAAGGGAAGCAGAGTGAAGAGGAGTCCTGAGGACTCAGCCCGAAGTAATGTGTTAAACAGTCCCAGGCTGAGCTCCAACACGGGAAAGGTAGGTGAGGTTTTAGTGAGGTTTGAGTCCTACATAACCTGGAGGTGCGGTCCTCTCCAGGTATCTTACGAGATCCAAAATTTGGCACTTATGCCATTTAATGCCACCTGTGGTTCTTAAAGATTTCCTCACCGACCCATGAAAGAAAAAAAATCGTCTTAAGCATTGAAAAATCTATAAAATGGGGTGTTAATCGAAAAAAAAGAGACAAAATTTGTTATAAAACCAGTAAAATGGAGACATTTTACATAAAAACCAGTTATTTCTTCGGAAAATAGTTCTTATAGCCATGCTGCATGACTGTGGATTTCGTTACCATGATTTTTTCTATCTTTAGAGAGGGGGGAGGGGGGGAGAGAGAGCTTCAATGGCGACTGCCCTGTGTTTATTTCTTTAACGGTAGGGAAATCATAATTTCCCTCAAAGAAGTATAGCGGATCACCGGTGCCGTCTGCCACATCATTATTCCGCAGGTTGATTTAAAAGGCAGAGGCTCGAGTCACACAGTGAACAAAAAGTTGCCCAAATATTATTTATGGCGAATGGCAAAGAAATCGCGAGAATAAGAAAAAGAAAATAGAAAGGAGGCCTCTAAGCGAAAAACCTGTTAACGGGTCTTGAACCGAACGGTCCACTACGGACTGGTCAGGATCGTAACGAACCGATCCGATCATGATAGGGCGGAACGGAATCGATTACTCATTATATCCACCTTACTCATTATAATATACAGGTGGCGGCTAACGTATAATTCCCCTCCGTGGGAGGTGACGAGGCATCGTGTAATTGCGGCGGATTTGACGGGCGCGGAGAGCGCGAAAAAAAACCAAACCGTCGTACGGAATTGGCGCTCCGGACCAATAAATGTCGGCCGAATAATTGAAATCAATCGTGTGCAGGGTCTCGATGACTTTTCGTCGGCCTTTCGACGCGAGCGGGAGACGGACGTCGTTCTGACGAGCTTGAGCTTTAATTACCGTTGCACCGAAGTTAAACTACCGGCACCAGTCGCCCGCAAATAGTTTAAATAATTTCAATAATTGACAACTGCCAGGAGCATTTTGATGGGTTCTTTAACACCTAAGCACCTTCCACACGCTCATATAATTGGAGCAAACTGGTTTGCACAGCTCAGTTTGTGCAAGTAGATCGTTGCGTCTGAACGCAGATTGGCGCAAGCCAAAAATTTGGTTTGAGTAAAATCTGAGGTACCGATGTGGTTTGAGAGTCTGGACGCCGTTCAAGCGTCGACTCCAATCCTGCGCATGCTCTTGCGCTCTCTTTGACCTCACCTCACCGCAGTTGTATCAGTTTTCTCAATGCAATTGGACTATACCTACGTATTGTTTTGTGGGATTGTATTTTTCGACATTGTATCGGTACCTACTTCTTGCATTTTACATTAGTTTATTACCTATCTTTGATAAAGAATCATTGGAATCGGCCAAGATTCACCCAATTTTAGTTACGCAAAAAACACTAATTAAGATTTTATTGAAAAAAAAGAACTTATCCTACGAATCTGTTTAGATAAGTTTAGAGTACCTAATGGACGTTTTCAATTTAATTGAGAAAACTACCTTGATTTTCACCCATAAAAAATATGTGAAGGATAAATTGGAAAGGGTTGAGGTCGGAACGCAGAGTGCGGAAAGAATTACACTGAAAGCTTTAAATTGACATGGCAGTTCAGATATCGAGTTTTTTAATAATGCTAATTAATAATAATTATTTATCACAAACAATAAGAATTTGGTATTCATTAACAATAATTAATAATGATGTTGAGGGATGTCGAGGGTCGGTCAAATGAAAATTGATTTATGTGCCAACGTTTCGAAGAATATATTTCTTCATCTTCAGGGCAGTGTACAAGATGGAGTTGGACTCCAACAGGGAAGTTCTTGCCTCCAGATCACAGAAGTAACAACTGTGATCTGGAGGCAAGAACTTCCCTGTTGGAGTCCAACTCCATCTTGTACACTGCCCTGAAGATGAAGACATATATTCTTCGAAACGTTGGCACATAAATCAATTTTCATTTGACCGACCCTCGACATCCCTCAACATCATTCTTACTGACGGTCAAAAAAATCACACACACTTAATAATTAATAATAGTTTACACTAATTTACGATGCTGATTAATAATCAATCTATCATTTAGTGATCCAGACAGTAGGATGGTCTGCAAAAAGAAGATAATAAACCGTTGTGTTAAGAATTTGCGGAGTTTACACGTGGAAAATGTCAATGCTCCGTAAGTTGCTCCTGTCGCCAAAAATTTCAGCTTAGCTAATAACCGTCCATGTAGGGTATTTGTTCTTGAAATCATGGGTGTTACTACTTCGGGCTGATGCTGATAGGTGTCCATGTTTTTAAAAAGGACAGAAAGGTCATTCATGGACATCGTATAAACCACTATTCATACCCAAATAAAGTTCTCCTGTGTAATAATGACACCTGGCACATGGTTTTGGACGTATCGCACCCTTCGTTTAACCGATAACACGTTTGGAGTGAACGATAATTGATCAGGGTTGCATGTGATAGAACAATGCTGAGACGAGAAAGTACCGTGCACGGCTTTGCCTTATGCATCCTCTTGATTCGCCTGATGGCAAACTCACGACCGGCACACTCCTGCATACAAATCGAGAATTCCACGATCCCCCTCGCCACAACATAATGAAGTAATTGGCTCTTAAAAGGAGATTCCTCGACTTCTTTTATTAACCGTACGGCAACCCTCCCGACACACGAATCTACATTCTCAGCAAGCTCAACTATTACAGCACAGTGACATGTGTTGTGCCTTTCATTGTTTTCTTCTTAATATGCAACTAATAAGGTGGAGCTGATTAGCTTCCAAGTAGATCTTGAGCAGCCTGCCATGTTCACGACCTTAACGACCCCTCGTTCGACCCTTCGCAACCCTTAAGATTTAACTAGTTATCAATAATAACGAGTAGCTTGCTTTTCCATACGGGCTTATGATGCAGACAACATTTTCCTTTCTTGTGGCAATCGAAATGAGGCTTGGGTTGAAGATGGCATGAGTAATAGAGAACTGATCCGTTTGAGAACATTGCTCATGTTTATTGTACGAGTATAATATAATACATTTAGTAGAAGGCATACAAGATTTATCCCATTTACATATGGTTGAAATTTGCACTTGGCTGTTAAAAGCACCTCTCCCGTCCCCTTGACGTTAGCTCCTCTTGATCTACGTAGAGCCACCACTGCTCTTGAACCTCATCTGTAATTTCTCATTCTAAAGAGCTGAACTAGTATGTAACATCGGTAATTATTTCAAAGGAACCACAACATCTGACCGTCTAAACCCCAAGTCGTAAACGTTCCCCACGGTCATAAAGTCTATTATAAATTCTATTTTACGGTCGGGTTTACGATTGCGGATAAACGCCAAATTTAATTTATCCGACCGAGCTGAACTATCGCTTTTGTCGGTATTTAAAATTTAGGGTTTCGAGGCTTCAAAAGGGGTATAAACATTAAATGTTTTTGGTTCGGGCCTAATGGTTGTTGGGGTAGTTGGGTGGTGATGTGTTGATAGAGACAATCTCATGCCAATTTTCAATTCAAATAACCGAATGGTTTTCTAAAAACCTAAATGTAAATTCCTGAAGACATGAGATGGTTCAGGCAACGCTCTGTAATAAAGGATGGCCCCGTCAACGAGTCAGACAAGAGCTCATCCAACAATGTTTCAGCAGCAAGGGTATCAGCATCTCATTGCTCAACATGTGGTTTCTCACAAAAATTTCTTTGCCCTTCTAGCTAAATCTTCAGGTTTTTGGCACAAAATTCAACCATCTACTAACGCACATAAGCAACCCATCTTTAACTCGTTCATTTTTCCACAGCTTGTTGTAATGCAGTCCTATTTTCAACAGTATACACTGAAGAGGAATGCGGCTGCAGCTTTCGTCTGGCTCATTTTTGGAAGAGCATCAAATTTTTTAAGAAGGTCAACTTTTTCGGGAATTATCGAATCGTAGCATTTGCGTGGGAAAGTTGAACCGATGACATTCGTTTGGTACGCTCAAGTCACAGGTGAACATTGATAAATAACTTTCAGGTTTCAGACGTGGTCGTCGGATCTGTACGGTGAGGATGTCCACCAAGATTGGGCGGTCTTGGGAATCGGGAATAAATTCGCCAAAGCGAGGGATGTGCTTCATTCTACCGGCTGTCAATCTAAGCTGATCAAAATTGCTGATTTTCACTTAATCGTCTGATATCTAAATACGACTCATCCGACAGAAAGATGAGAAATCCCGTTACTGTTCACAATGTCGAATCCATGCAAGGAGTAATTTGGACTGTCACATCAACGGGCAGTGACACATTTGGTCTGATTACTGTACTCCTTCTACGAGACCTCAGTAACTGGTCAGTCCAAATCCAAAACGCAACAACAAAGTGAGATCAATGCTCTTAGTCTCCAGAAATGAGATGGGGACTTCAACCGGTGGTCTGCTCCTGCAGAATGATTGAAATAAAATTACCGATCTGTGAACTAAGATTACCGAAGTGAACTTAATTAATTTATTTTTTTAATTCAAATTCATCCTATTACAAATGTGGCTGATAATATTCGCACGAATCTGGAGAACGGATCTCATTGGGAATCAACAATATTTGTGCTCATTGAAGGTGTTTCGTTTTGGGTGGCAAGAAGGATTGATTCAAAAGTCTTAAAAATCACCCAGAACGTGATACGTTACCCAAGTGATCTAGAGATACTGATGCTCGTATTCTGTGCAAGATTCGTGAGATCCCTGTCCTGCTATGGCGCAGTTGAAGTCCTTAGATATTAAATATTTGTTTTTTTCATTTTGATAATTTGTTAAAGTGGAACATTCAGAATTAATATTAGACAAACTGAGGAAATATAAAAAAATTACTAATATAGTAAATATTAGAAATTAAATATTAATATCAAATATTAGTAAATTTCTTGCCTCTACACATGACCGTGTATACTGCCTTTGTACAATCCCTAATATAGTTCAGTATAATGATTTCTTTTAATTCTTTTTAGCTATCTAGCGGCACATCGTCTTCAACTTGCTATAATCTTATCCCAGGAATTCATGTTCAAGGAAATTGTCTATTCGTGATTTCGTTTAGTTATTGCACGTTGGTAGGTACATAACGATTTCGTTTTCTAAAAAGATCATTCGGAATCGAAAGAGAAGATCAGCTGAGTTCTCGTAGCATGTGGATGTCGAACTGGCAGAACCTAATAGGTCCCGGAACAGCCTTCGCCTTTTGCCCGAACAGGTACTAAATTACGGGGTTGACTATAAATTACATGCTCCTACACTCACGAAATGCTGCGGAAAAACACTCTTCGACGGCGGCTTTTGGATTGCACAGGGAAGACCTGGGAGCACCCAAGTCAAAGTAGAATCGACCCGCCAATCGACGAGAGAAGCTTTCTGTACCTCGTTTTATAGCAGACTCAAACCATAAAACTATACAGAGTTACTCTGCACTATAGTGCATATATGGGCAATCGTTTTTCTTAATTCTGCTTCTCAATGCCTGGATTTTTAGCTTCATGATCCTCCAGGGACTGTTGGTTAGGGACTGTTAGATATGATCGGTTTATCTTGGTTTCCAAATTTTTAACGATTGTGATGGAAACCTGCATTGCACTGCTTTCTAGACTTCGTCAGCCATTGTACGCCTATGAAGCTGAAAATTCACACATTCAAGACTAGTACTTACGTTGATTGGCAGTTGAGTCAGGACTAAACTAAAACTCTTCTGCAATTTACGATCAACGGAAGTGCCACTCGTGAATATATGAATAACCAGTTAGTCAACATTATTGTTGTTTTGAAGATGAGATAGTCGAAACGTTAGCATAAATTGTGTCTTACTTCTGATCAACCTCCGTTCACTATTGATTATTTCGCTGATTAGAAAATTTAATTATAATTTAAATTATAATTCGAGGGCCATTCAGACAACCAATTTGAGGCCATTGTACGCCATCCCGCTTGAACATTGAACTAAGATGCTTCCGTTCATCTGAGGTCTCCTGGTGCAAAACTCCCTGATAGTACGCTGCCACACTCTATATTGTAAGAAAATTATCCCGGATGTACATCAGTTGACGACAACTCACGAGTAAGACATTTCGCCGTTTAAGCGGCAACATGACCTCTCTCACCTTTTGCTACTTTACAGGAGACAAAAAAAAACTGCCTATTTGGGTTATGTTGCCGCTTAAACGGCGATTTGGTCTCGTGGGAAAGGATCAATCAGGAGATAAGTCAGCAGGCTTCAGCAGGATTCTCCCCATCATTGGACCGTGGCATTCAATCAATTTCTGCACTGAGGAAAGCATTGAGTACTACTGAAGGTGCTGAAAGTATGCTGCTCAGTTTAGCTCAGATTGAGAATCATTACAAAATGAACCCATTGCAGCATCACGCTTAGGATAATTTTTTTTGTCAGAATGAGATTTTTGAGTTTATCCGTTATAAATGACGTGCAGTAATGCAAATTTTCCTTTAATGCTTTTCTGCCTACGTACATATTTTGGTACTCCCGCTTATAACGAGTTAAGGCGTTATATATCCCGTTCCACGGTACAACATCGACTAAATTTCCACTTCAAAGGAGTCCTAACGGGGGTTTACTGTAGTTGAGTGTTGCTTGCAGAATTACGAATTATAATTTTTATACCCCAAAAAATACTATTTTAGCGGTGAATGAGCCAATATGCGGTGAATCCGTACGACTTGTCCTAAAAACGCTGCTGATTTCAGTACTAAAATCCGAACCAGCACTATGTAATTTCGGTGACACTCGTCTGCAAAGGGCATTTGGCTCGTTGTGCCCCTCACCTTGAACGGTGAATGAGCCAATTTGGGTTGGATCCGTACGACTTGTCTTAAAAATGCTGCTGATTTCAGTACCTACTAAAATCCGAACCAGCACTAAGTAATTTCGGTGACACTCGTCTGCAAAGGGCATTTGGCTCGTTGTGCCCCTCATCTTGAATTGGCTCGAGATCGACGGAATGAGCGGGTTAGCGATGTCAACGGAGCGGCTTCTACGACCAAGCGGTAATTTGCCCTGTAGCAGCCTCTCGAAAATACAGAACCAGGAGTCATCTCGAGTCCGAAAGATGATCAGATTTAGAAGACCCGTCGTGTTAGTATCTCCGGGATAATAGCATCATCAAGGCGCCATCAACGAACTGATTGCTCAGATTACAGTCCCATTTCAGGCGCCAATTTATAAATTAAGGTAGGAACCAAGTGAATTATAGCACTTAGAAAACTAACAACGTCAAGACAACGGGGGAATCGGAATGTCATCTTAGAGCGCTAAAACCTCTCCAAACGCTATTCACATGTAATTTATGTCACTTCAGACGATGCATAACCCGATGTATTCCGTAATAAAATTGTCATTAATTACAAAAGAACGTAAGAATTCGAAGACTCACCATTTGAAATATTATCAAATTAGAGATTTTGTGAAACAAAATTCTTAATAATCAACGAAAATGTGTCAATGAAATAGTGAGTTCGGGAGTTGGGGGTTTCAATGACCAGAGGATTTGTGCAAAAAACTACTCAAAATGAACGAAAATTGAAATATATTCCAAATGGAGGGGGGGGGGGGGGGAGGGTGTCTCAAATTTGGGTGTTTAAGATTTTTAACACTTGTTTTCGAAGCTAAGTTCAAACTGGTACGAAGCTTAGTACGAACTCTGAACAGGATTTGTAGAAAAAAATTTGGAATTTGGACCCGTGGTCACGGTTTTATTTCGTAAGACTGTATTTATTCATCTAAAGGAGTGTAATGTTTCATATTTATATGGTGAAATATGAAACCTTATAAGGTGAATCTGTCACTAGGTTTTTGGCTCAAAAACTTGGTGAAGAATTTCAGCTGACTAAACGCTAGTAGACGCCGGTATTCTGGAAACTGACAGCGAATCGACGTATTAACGATCTTTGGACTCTTTGGTATCAACACCTCTACGTAGACAACAACAGGTTTGGGCGGCGTGTTGTTGAATTTAGGGTTGTTAGTGTGAAGTACGTAAGCCGGTAGATTTTGTAACCTACTTGAATTTAATCGACACTCACCTCAAAGAAATAAGTCTGGATTGAATTCCTTCGCAGTGTTCAGACGAAGCCGCAAAGAAACGAGCAGGCGAAAGATGAACTAAAGATAACGAGTGGAGGGTGAAAAATTAAAATTTAAAAACTGAATACTGATGTGGAGAGTGGAAAACACGGAACACACGCGCGATGGTTGTTTGTGAAAGACTGTGGACGGGAGGGGGGCGGCCGGTGAAGTTATATACGGGTTCCTCCACTTCTTGGTGGGCCGGCCAGTGCTCCTTCCCCTTCCATCCTGGCGAAGACCGGTGCCTGAGTCTTATGGATACTCGATGGAGTCCAAGGAGTATCCATGGAAAGGGCCCCTGGAGGCGGATCCTCGAAGAAATGAAGGATGTACACCGGCTAACCTTTGTAGCCCAGGAGCCAAGTACATTCTACCTTGAATCAATTCCAAAGTTTATGACAATTTAATGGATTCTTTGGTGATGGTAGAGGGTATGTTTGCTGAGTTTTCGAATGCGAGGACCTTGAGCTCTTTACCTGTGGGGGGTCTTCCACACTTTTTCACGTATAACTCGAAACGTAATAACTCCTACAGAAAATCTCACTCAGGAAATATCTGTGTGCCTGTTCCTTTTTTAAAATAATACCAATTGGACACAATCATCAACATTTTTGACTGCTTAAAGAAAGAAGTGTAGGAATCAAAACAAATCATCCCTTGAGATACCACAAGGTCTAACTCAGTTTTCTCAACTTTTCAGGAGAGACAAAAAACGTATTTTCCAACGTAGGTACTGTAGTAATTTCCATGGTTATCGGCTTTTCTACGATGAAGAAGCCTTTTCCTGCATTGCAATAAAGGGCAAACCAACGAGCTAGAAAGACGGACCGAGAGATTTTGTATAAGTATCCGATCCTAACTCATTTTGCCAAAAAAACTGAGTTAGATCCCACAAGGATCTTAAGGGACGAAATGTGTTTAAGTTTTCTTCATTCATTGAATCCGGAAGCAATACATCTTCTTGATAACTCCCAACAAACTCGGCGACTGAAGAGGACAAAACCCTCCTACTGCTTGTTAATGAACTGTCGCCATGATTAACCGTGCATTTACTCATTTAATCATGGCGTCGGTTCATTGACAAGCAACAGTCATGGTCCTTTGGTCCTCTTCAGTCGTCGAGTCGGGCGTTTTCATGAAGCTGTATTGCATCCGGATTTGTTTAAACCAAAAGACTCTGTTCTTGGTGGTATCTGCGACACTCTCCACTCCAAGGCCTCTATGAAGTTGATTTGGTCATGTACTCGTACAAGTAGGAGTTAGGTAGAAATTCAGTTATTGTCAGTAATTCCCTGAACGCTCTATATGTATACAGAAGAACAAATTAAATTATGTTATGAACCTCATGACCCCCCAAAATCAAAGTCTGGATCCGCCCATGGAGTGGACCTGATTTTCTTCTCTTTTAGCCGCCATTTCTCAGTCGGATTACCGTTCTATTTGAACTTTTTGAGATATGACGATTTCAAAATTCCAACATTCATTTGAGCCCCTTCCTATTGACGTAGGGTTATGAAACGTTTTGAAGATCATCATCCTGGGACTGGTTCGAGCCTATATCATGAATTTCATAATTTTAGAACAATTTAATTTGACTATCTGATTCTACGTTTCTTGAAAAATGAACCCACAACTTTTGAGGGGGCTTAATCATTTTGATTTCTTGGTCGATTCCACCGGTTCATTATTTACGTAGTACACCAAAAAAGTGTCCTGACAACAGTCGTGTATTTATTTCCTTCGTCCTGAGAACCGTTTTCTATCGACCTTTTCGCGGTAGTTCGGATCTTGAGCTTCGGTCGTAATTTTCCAAATCCCCCATTAAATTTGAATCTCCGTTAATAACATTAGCCCTCGAGAAAAGGTGGGTGTCATGTTTCTTCGACCCCTTTCTCGTGCTGATCCCAATCTTCCAAAGGCTCGATCTCGTCAAGTTCAGCTAAATGTCCAACACGAGATGCAAATAAATTGTGTATTTCGAACGAATCTCAATCTGCTTTTATCAAGGACTTCGGATTCATCACTTCACACAATTAAAGACGCGGGGCAAAAATGAAGTCATTTGACGTGGGTCGGTACACAGTTCACATGTAAAATATTATGATGAAAAAGACGTCATCAACTTTATAACGCTGTAATTTAGAATGTAGCCTCCTTAACTTCTCCTTTACTGGGAAAAACTCCTGATCATGGATAATATATATTATGTCTGTTAGCTTTAGGAGCCTCTCAGCTGATCCTGGGCCTGGGCAGCGTCAAGTTAAAGTCCTAAGGAGGCTACATACCTACTAAATTAGGCCTTCATAGAGTGAATAGCATAGAAATTAACTTTAGGAGCCTATTCTGCACAAAGTGTACCTAAGTCGTAAATAAGCTCCAAACCAAATTACAGCTTCATAGGGTGAATTTCGCTTCACAGGAGCCACGCAAATTTTGGAATGACCCCCGGCCATAAGACATATCCAAATAAATACGGTTATAGAATTTACTGTTTTGTTGAAGTGATTTTATCGATTTTCTCCTCAAGGAATGAAGGAGGCAACCCCAGCAAGCATCATGTATAGGATAATTTACGGTAGAATCTTGGGCCTCACGTGTTGTACCTACTTGTACGAGTATATACGAGTAGAGTCCACACATGCTGAGCAGAATCCTTTCTTACAACACGCAGTTTTGTGATATGCACAGACGAAATATTGTATGTTTATCCAAAATTCCTAGCCGATATGTACATGTTGGGTAATTACCTTAACAAACGTAACGCTACACGGCAATAATTTATATCAAGAAGTACTTACTAACCAATATCTGAATCGATCTTCTTTCCAGAGACACGACGAGTATCTCAAAACAAGAAACTCGTACGGGAAGCCCCACGACGCTCAGCTCCCATTAATTTACGTCATATTAGAAGAATAATCATTTCTACAGTTTTTCTGTATATAATGAATCATAAATAAATGCCTTAGGTTTATGACGTGTTTCATTCAAACAGACCCCTCCTGTGTATGAATCCTCTGCCGCCTTCACATATTAATTCGCCATTTCGTAGGAACTTACATTTTTTTTAACTTGTACTTCGAGTAATCTTGACGTAAAATCTGAAAAATGAACCTGTCCGTACCTTCATCGTCGAATGATAATAACAATACCTGCCTATTAACAGCAGAATAACTCATCCCTTGTTTGCCGATTCCGCTCTAATCTCTTGGAAGTCATCACACAACACCTCCTTCTTCGTTTTTGTTTTCGTTATCTCCCTCGATTAATCGGTGAGAAATCGTTTTCAATTCCCGAAACCCTTAAGAGAGGCCCAACGCCGCCTAACCCACAATTTCTCTCTTTTTCTTTTTTCGAGTTGTTCACGAATCGGTTTACCTACAGATACAATTAACAATATCTTGGGGTTCCTTCGGTACTGTTAGGTTTCTTCCACGTTCGAACGTGCGGAAGTTATTACACCCCGCCCACACTCAGTCTCATGCAAATGGTATGCAAAGTGCCGAATTCTGGACATAAGCCGTGGCCTAGTTTTCGTATAAGACCTGGGAAGATAACTTTTACTGTCTGGATCTAAAGAACAGACGAACGCGGATTATACCTTTCATCAACCAGTTGGAAGATGCTAAACTCTTCAACATATTTAAGGTTCAACGTTGATATCTACGAGTATTATAAGTTTGGACTTTAGAATGTATAGGACCCTAGATAACATAGGCTCCTAAAATGCATAAGACCTTATATAGCACAGGACCCTTGAATGCGAAGGTCCCTAGGACTCAAGAATGCACTATATAACAAAGGACCCTAGAGTTCTTAGGACCCTAGAAAACGCAGGGCACTAGATAACGCAGGGCCCTAGTATGCACAGGATCCTAGATAGTTCAGGTCATTGAATGTAAAGGACCCTTGATAGCAAACAACCCTAGATAACATAGGGCCCTAGAATTCATAGGACCCTAGATAGCATAGGTCATTGAATGCAAAGGACCCTTGATAGCAAACAACCCTAGATAACACAGGATCCTAGATAGCATAGGTCATTGAATTGACCCTAGATAACATAGGACCCAAGAATGCTCAGGACATTAGATAACCTAGGGCCCTAGAATGCATAGGAGCTTAGATAACATAGGGTGCTAGATTGCTCAGGACCCTAGAATGCACAGGATTCTAGAACGCACAGGACCCTTGATGGCAAAGAACCCTAGATAACATAGGACCATTGAATGCACAGGACCCTAGATACTTTATGACCCTAGATAACATAGGACCCAAGAATGCTCAGGACACTATAGTCAGGCAGATATTTCTGTGTGCATGGGACTGGGCAAAGTGGCGCGGACGGCGGACGGGGGACGGCGGACGGGGGACGGCGTACGGCGGACGGACGGATTTTTTTTAATTCGATTTTCTGAATCTACGTGTCTTGAAACGTAAACCAACAAGTTCACCCGTGCACACAGAAATATCTGCCTGACTATAGGTAACATAGGGCACAGATTTGACAAGATTGGTGGAGATAGCATCCAGACCCGGAGCACTACCTCCCTTCATAGAAGCGACTATTCTCAATACATCCTCTGGAGTAAACAAAGGTATGACAAAGACGATCAGAGGGAAGATAAAAATAAGATGGCATTGAAATCTAGATTCCATCAATCTTCATGCTCGATCCCCCAAAATATTGACACTCCCTTGATGGATTAAACATGTTGGTTAACAGGCCACTGTAATGATCCTGTTAAGACTTTTTGGCATGCCAACGGTACATAAGGCCGCACAGAGGCCTTAATGATAAGTTCTGAGTCGCTTCATGATAAATACAGCGTAGGCCTTGTAAACGACGCCGGATGTTGACAGCGGTGCATTCGATTTTGCTTTATGGGGCAGAGGTGTGGGCGGATGCGCTGAGTGGAGCGTAGTACAGGAAACGCATGGTAGCTGTACTTGGATCGCACGCGCCTACAAGGCTGTATCAGAACCAGCAGCAGTCGTCCTGGCTCGAGTGATAGCCGTACAGCTGCTGGCCAAATAAAAATAAAAACGAAGAGCAGAAGAATTATCCTTCATTTCCAGAGAAGAAAGAGAATTGATAATGAAAAGATGGCAGGAGATGTGGACGGTGTGAGCTGAGAGTGAGATGGAACTGCCCGGTTTGTGCCGCCTGACATTCAGGATACGCTGCAGCATTGTTTTTACTCAATACAAATAGGAAGAGAAGAAAAATATTAAATTAATTTTTCTTCCGCTTGGGAGTAGATGACTCAACGAAACCGACGACCGTTAAGGAGTCACTATTATAGTCACAATGGAGCGCAAAATTATGCAAGTCAAAGGCAATAATGGCGACTCAAACGACCACAAGAAGTGGCTATGAATTCGATTAAAATTAATTTTGTAAGCTCTTGCATAGTGAACAGCTTTATGAATTAGTAAGTTTAAAAAATCAGTTCTTAAGGCAACAGTGAGAAAAAATCGTCTTTCCCATGTTTATGGGCAGCAGAGACCGAAAAAATCACTGGAAGCAAACAAATTGGCCAAGAAGTCTAGTTGTTGGTCGTTCGGTAGACATCGGTACCCGCTAAGAATGTCCAATAATTTGAGGGTGTTGCGTGGGTAGTGGGACCCTGACAGAGTGGCAATTCCGTGTTCTTCATCATGTTAAATACCAATGTTGAATTATATAATTATTTCTTCGCTTAAGAAGCAACACAGCCTAACGCATGTTTCCCAACTTTTCTGGAGAGTCAAAATACTGTTTTATTCCAAAACCACCAGTAATCACAGCACGAGAAATGAATTAACGAGAAAAGAAAATGTTATTAAGAACAAACAGTCTCAATTTTTACTTTACCTGATAGTTGGGAATAACCAGAGATTAAAAATTTAAGGGTTTCCCTGCTGAGCCAAAATCTTAGGTGAAAGTTGGACTGAACTTGGTAAGCTAGTATCACAGTCAATTGTACCAGTCTTAGATATAATATATTATATTCCTGCCAATTTTGAGTTCTGACGACGCCACGCTATCCAGCACTCAATTTGGAATAAATTGTCACAAATTGATTTTGACCAAATTGTGGGTTGTGTTGCTTCTTAAGCGACGATTTATCCTACTATTATTTATTGTACTATTATTTATTTAAACATACCTACCTGCTGCAAGGTGTCAGAATTATGCAACGCAATTATTCGAAAGCAGGACAAGGTGTGAAGACGAAGAGAGTAGGTAGGAGTTTATTTTTTCGCTCGATATTTCAGGAAAAGCTTGTTTGATTATGTTCAAATTTCGGAATTCAGTTCGCATATCGTTCCACATCATGTTCATCAAAATGCTTTGTGTTTCTGGGACTTTACCATGAGATAGCGCGATTTGGTTCAAATTCGCGAAGTGCTCCTCAACGAGTGTTGAAATCAACGATTCTACAGTTGCTGAAAAAAACTGCCAACCCACTTGCTAAAGCGTTCACGTTCTTCCCAATAAAAAATAACACGCAACCATGAAAAGGTCGAACGGTCTTAAAACGGAAAATAAATATGAGAGTTGTACGGGCCCGGGCCACCACGAGTGGCGAGAAGCGGTCGCCATCGGCTCACTTACCCAGATTCCTCAGCTCGGTGAAAAACGGCTACAAGCTGCAATTTCCATCTTGCAAGATGGAGCGAGAGGCCTACGAGGTTTTAGTTCTCATCACGTAGTGTGCTCTGCAGCTTTTGCTGTGATTATTTCCCTCTTTTTACGAGGAGAGAAAAAAAAATCCTTAAGCGTCAAACGAATGAAGGGAAAGAGGAACGTGGATGTAAACAAGCGAGACTTTCTCCGTTCAGAGAGCACGGGGTTGCGATTGGAGCGTTCGTCGGAAAACGGTTTGACAATGGGAAGAAATTGAGGTGGCGAACTGGTTTGCGTACTTGAAGTGTCGCTTCCGTCAACAACCAGGGAATAACATTGAACGAATTTTATTAATGAATTTCCTCTAGACACTTCAATCAATTCCTTGAGCAGTTACGTTGGATGTCATCTGTATTCCCACAATCCTGTAGTAAAGGAGATTAAACGCCACGAATTGATGAATACAACGGTACTTGTTTCATAATATGAACATGAAATACGGGGACAACGACATGTGACATAACTCTGTAGGGAGACGAAGAATATGAGCGAGGAAGGTTACAGCAAAAACAGTGTTGCCGCGGATCTATAAACGAATTTGTCCAACACCCTCCCTATTTGGATAATCCCTGGCACCTGGTGCACTCGTTGAACTTTTCTATATCAAGCGCCTTAGTCAAGGAGTCGGTGATCATCTTCTTTGTTGTTATATACCTAAGTGAAAGCCAGAAGCTTTGCCTGCATCTTTTCTCTCATGAAGTGGTCCACATATCAATGTGCTTCGTTCTGGACTGACAAACACCATTTAGCGCCAGATTTCTTGCTCCCTGGTTGTCACAAGAGATTTGAGTAAGACTCTTCAAAGGCTGCTCAATCTCTTCAGAGAGAACTCTCAACCATAAAGCCTCCTGTGCTGCTGAAGACATTGTCAAATATTCAGCCTCTGAGGTTGATAGGGCCACAGTGGGCTGCCGCTTAGTGCACCTGGATATAGGATCATCACACTTGACAATAATTTAGCCTGTCACAGATCTCCCTTCGTCTGGGTCACTAGCCCAATCAGCATCACAGCATACATAGACGAATCCAACTTTTGATCCACCAAAGTGTAATCTGTATGAAGAGGTTCCATGTAGGTATCTCATTACCCGTTTCACACCTGGCCAGACTACGAATTGTTGTTGGCTGAATTTTTGTTAAACCTGCTCAGACTACTGATAGCAAACGCTATAATATATTACGCTACAGATATGATCTGGTCTGGAGACTTGAGCCGCAAATAAAAGGCTGCCAACAGCTTCCTGATAGGGATTTTCCTCATTTTGTCCTTTTCGAGGTCTTTCTGTGGCTCCTGAGTCTTGGACAGCTTGTCACTGCAGCTCATTGGAGTGGATACTGGGCTTGCTTCATCCATCTTGAACCGCTTGAGAATCTGCTCGTTGTAAATCCGCTGAGAAATCCAGATTTTCTTCGATTGTTGGTCGCAAGTTAATTCGAGACCTAAAAGGTCGGTCATCTTAAATGATCTTGTGAGGCATCTTGACCTGCCTTTTAAATTTCCTGTCATTAGAGAATATCAACAGATGATCTACCCAGACAGCAACTATGATCATGCTTTTATCTGTTGTTTGGAAATAAACAATTTTTTTTTCATTTGGGACATAACCCTGTCGGACTGCATCCATTTGGTTCCATACTTGGCTGGCTTGCTTGAGTCCATACAAGCTCTTTCGAAATCGACTAACTTTTGCAGTTCCATCACTGAAACCAGGCGGCTGGGACATATACATTTCCTCCTCCAGGTCCCCCTGAAGAAATGCAGATACTGCATGTATCTGACAACAAGTTTTGCTTATGACCTGTTACTTCTCCACTGTCATCTGCATTCTCACAATCCCTGAGTGTACTTATGCATTCAACTTCTCTGTCTTAGGACCAATACCGAAAATTGACGTAGACTCTAAGGTTAAGTGGATCTTGGCATTGCTCGCTCATTCTCACTAAGTGAAGTTTTCTTCTGTATTGTTCGTGTCGATCTGAAGACCAGCTTGGCTGGCGTTTCTGCTCAAGTCCATCTTGTCCTGTAACTGAACTGTTGAGCCAAAATACAGAAGTCGCCTTCGAGTCTCCCCTCAATCTCCACTGGATTCTGCGTCTCGTCTCTCAGATTTGGCAACACTTTCCAGACCACAACAAACAGGTTCGTTGATAGTTCACATCCCTGTTTAACTCCAGTCTCTAACAGACTATTCTGCATTCATTACCTTCATACTGAGTCTTAATCAAATGTATTTCCTTCGTGGGGAGTACATCTCAAGGATTCTCCACACATCTCTCAGAGAATCGAAGGCCTACTCGAAAAAGTCCGCTTTCTAGTTTTAATGTGAATAGCGTGACATAAACCGGTGGTACTCAGATGCAAAATGAGCTTTGAGCGTGACCTAGGTCAAGGAGGTGTGAAATCGCTACTAATCCAAGTGGTTTTCGAAGAAGTCATCGACGTACTTACGGTTTTATATTCTATAACAAGCCTTTGTAATTGCCCATCAGAATTGAGTGTTTTACGTTGGGAAATAAGTATGTCGAATACGGTAATCTAAAAAAGATTTTTTAACAGGGTAACTGCAGTCCTCCTAAATCTCAAATACTGTCTAATAACGTGTTGAAAATAGGTACACGGAAAACTTACCAGGCAATTAAAAATTAGAACGAAAGCTGCTAATCACTAGCAATCAATTGAACCGAGGTCGTTAAAATGGAGCCCTGAGCCTCGGCCCAGATGCCTGTGACTGCGTTTAAAGTTTTCCATCAGGAGGTAGGTACGGACTAAAAACCTACCTTTCTCCGATCTTTGAAGAAATGCGATGAGCCTCGGAGGTCCGTTGGGGCTGTAAAGGTCACAGGAGGCTCCGTTGATGGGGAAGGACCCAACGAAACGGCCTCGGGATGATAACGAGAAACACTCTCCGTGTAATAATATGAGTTACAGCTACGGAAAAATTACTCGGTAAGTAATAACATCCTACTCATTGGGAGCACGCCTTTTTTACCTAGCGGATGTGTTTTACGACGTCTAAGTGCCTAATCAAACCATCATCAAACTATATTTACTACATTGAAAACACGATACAAATAAAGATTTTGAGTTAACCCACTAACCACACAGGTCAACCAATTTGAACTTTTTGGAAGTAACACGGACGTGAACATTCAGAGGATTTTCGGCGAACTGAATCCAAATATGACATCAGTTTTTCCCTCACACGTCTAGTTGTTAAGATATAGGGCTTGACCATTTGAAGCTTAAAATTTTCTGTGTTCAATGATTTTTAATGCCTTTTAGGGTGGAGAATACGAATATGAAGTTGGATTTGTTATAAGTTGCTTCGTTTATGTAAAACAAAAAAAAAAGTACTTTTAGCAACAAAAAAACATGAAAAATTCTATAAAATGCCCACTTTTCACAAGTTTAAATCATGTTTGTCCAATATATCAAAGTGATAGGCCAAATCTAATCGCAAATTCGGATTCTCCGTTAAATTTCGTTTAAGAAAGAGCCATTTTAATTTTTAAAATTACAAAAATGAGTTGGTAAAAAAATGGTATTCTGTATGGGAGAAACAGGCTAATTCCCCGCCTACATTTGGACCCAGCTTCATGTGATGCTTGCTGACATCTCCTTTTCTTTTTGTTCTACCTACCAATTAACTTATTTCTTAATCCTCAGCTAGGTCTACTCCACATTCAAATCCCGGAAATGACTTCTAGAATTTGCCATTAGATTTTTTTCTATCAGTTGTATATTTTGCACAAAATTCATTTAAACACGCCCTTCTGAACCTCGCGGATGCTATCTACTTAACGCCTACGGCGTGAATTATAAAAACATGGAATATGTTTTAACCGAATTCAGTGCAGAACCTTTGGTATAGGTATAGAAACCTAACATTCAAATATCAGCTTTCTAGGTTGACTTGGACAGAACATAGCTTCTGAGCTCACACAACTGATCAGGTACAAAGTCTTCAATTTCAGATGCGCTATAGAACCTAAAATTCAAATATCAGCTTTCTAGGTTGACTTGGACAGAACATAGCTTCTGAGTTCACACAACTGATCAGGTACAAAGTCTTCAATTTCAGATGCGCTATAGAACCTAAAATTCAAATATCAGCTTTCTAGGTTGACTTGGACAGAACATAGCTTCTGAGTTCACACAACTGATCAGGTACAAAGTCTTCAATTTCAGATGCGCTATAGAACCTAAAATTCAAATATCAGCTTTCTAGGTTGACTTGGACAGAACATAGCTTCTGAGCTCACACAACTGATCAGGTGCAATGTCTTCAGATTCCCCTCAGAACCTACCATTCAAATATCAGCTTTCTAGATTGACTAGGACGGAAGATAGGGGGGGGGGGGTCGCTCTTTTCGTGACCATTTTGGCAAGTTAGCTCAGGGCTAAAACATGTTCCATGATTGAAAAAAAACAACACACGTCAAGCCCTATATCTTGAAAACTAGACTTGTGAGGGTAAAAGTGATATCAGATTCTGATTCAGCACATTCGAAAACCCCCAAAATGGTGGTTCACTTCCATGTTACAAAATTAGTGTTGACCTGTGTTATAATAATTATTAAATTATTTAAAGGAGGTGCGCCATTCTAGATCGCCAACGCAATGTCATGAATAGTACCTATAACAAAATTTCTAGATAGTAACCGCCGCCGGATCTGCGCACATGTCTGCTGTTCAGCCATATTGGAATTCGATATTTCGAGTAATTGTTGTTTTTGCCTTTTTGCTGAAAGTGGACAAGTGCTAAAGGGAATTACTGGTAATCACATGAAATTCAGAAGAAGAGTGAGAAGACATTGTTAACGAACAGAAGGCTATGATATTTATCACCAGCTTTCCATCTGGAATCACATCTCCGTGTGAGCCAATCTTCAGATGGGCTGGCTACCGACCTAATCCTCTCGGACTAAATGATTTTATCAGTATTTGTAAGCCTTGGTAAAATGAAATACTGTGCTTAATCCACTCGGGCCAATATAAACATTTTACAACCCTCTTTAATTGGAAGGTTTTAGAAGGTTCGGTATGAAAGAAAGAACGTGGTTTCCAAGCTTTCGGCTTTATTAAGCCATCTTCACAGAACGACAACCTGCTGTGAGGTCTGACCATTGCCGGTAGCATTGACTTAAAATTCTAAACAATTTTGACTATAACAGTTACTGCCTACAGCAACCTAATACCATGAATATAAAAAAAACGACATGGTACACCATTCATACCACTATTTTCTAACAAATAGACACCAGACTAAAATATTCCCTACCCACCGAGTACTCACCAGTAATCCCCAACCCAGTCTCACTTCGATCATCCTCCACAACTATAACACAACATATGAAACAACACCTTCTATAACCTCTCCGTACGGTTATTTGTGCAGAGAAAACAAAATAAACCGGACTGAAAGAAGTAGAGACTGGGACGAGGAGGAAATACCTACCAAAGACAATGGTCTGACCTCACAGCAGGTTGTCGTTCTGTGAAGATGGCTTACTAAAGCTGAAAGCTTGGAAACAACGTTCTTTCTTTCATACCGACCCTCCTACAACCCTCCAAATAAAAAAACGGTCAATAAGCCAAGGTGAAAATGCACGAAACGTTAACAAATTAACCCTCTACACAGTTGGAAGTGACATCGATTGCAGAGAAAAGAGATTGCGTTCATAACTCATTTCAAATGTACATATTGCACAGCGCAGACTTCCTAGCATTTTTTTTTTTTTTTTTTTTTTTTTTTTTTTCATCAGTGAGGTAGAACGAAACTATGGATAATTAAAAAGCATCAGTTGATTTATTCAAACAAAATTTACATCTTTAAAAAGAGGAAATTAATACACACAGGACGGTGAAAATCGTGAAAAACAAACTTTTAGAAAACAAACATGTAAAATGTGGGTATATAATTTTAGGTCACTGACACACCAACTAATTTCAGTAACTACAGTTGAATGAAATGTTCTTGAATATTTAAAAAAAAAAAACACCATACGTTGGAAGTACTTTATAGAGCGTAAAATTAAGCAGAGTCTTCAGGTGTTTTGGGATTCCAGCATGAGAATTTTCTTAGCTTTTTGTAGTGGTCTTCACGAAGGGCTTTCAGTTTTGACGCAGGGGAAGCAAGGAATTTAGCACCTTTCGATTTGGATGGAGAGATGACTGGATCGCTTTGAGAGGCCGTCAGCCGGTCCCGTGTGGCAGGTTTCAGAGGTTGAACAGGAAGAGGATCCGGAGCCACGGCCAGATCTGGCCCCTTGGGGACTCGGGGAAGACTCGACCCGCACGCCACGGACTTGACGTTGCTTCTGCTCTTCTCGACTTTCATGAGATCGCAAATGGCTTCGAACAGCCGCGATCTGAGGCAAGCGATGAGCTGGTCTCTGGTGTCGTGTCTGGAGCTCGAGTCTGTGGGGAGTATTTCGTCGTACGTTCGTTCCAACATTCCTGATAAGGTCTCGCAGGTTTCTCTGAACTCGGAAACTTCTTGTTCAAGTTCAGCAATACGATTTCTCAACATATCCACTTCTTCAGACTTCATTGACTCCCGTTCAGGTAGTGAGTCTCCATCTTCATTATCAGCAGCTCTACATTCTTCAAACGACTTCAGTTTATGTTTTTTCTCAATCTTTTCAATCATACTATTCACAAAAAGACCTTTAGGTTTGAACGGAGTTCCGGCACTTCTTGCTATCCCAACGCTCTTCTTGCTTTCTATACTAGATTCGAAACTATCCAGGTGTCTACTTTCCTCTTCATCAGCCTTACAAGTGGCTGGGCGAGCTAGCTCGGCATACAAACAGTCAGCATTCCTCTTAGCGTCGCCAGGCTCAGTTTCAAGTCTACTCGTAGATTCCTCATTCTGTCTTCGCCGAATTCGACTTGCCACTTCATCCGTGTTATCGGTGTTGCTCTCTGCATCATGACTGCTACATACGCTCTCAGTCTCATCACTGCTATCCCTCACAGCAACTTTATCTCTACACTTGCAAGTTGACAGTTGCTCTTCAAGCTTCCTTAACCTCTTCTGTGAAGCACCCAACGTGTGCCATAGATCCCTCCTTTCCTCAGTCATAAGTAACAAAGCAGTCGAATACTGTTCCAACTGGTTGTCTTGCATAGAAATCAAATTCTTCACCCGATCAACGAGATCATCATTTAAAGATGCGAGATTCTCATTGTGAACTTTGCATCCATCCACTTCTTCTTGTAGATGAACCACCTTTAATTTGAGCCGCGCAATCTCCTTTTCATAGTCGATGTATCTGTGGCCTTCACAGAGCGATCCCAAGTTAGCAGCGACTTTGTGCCATTCCTGCTCAAGATTAACGGGCTTCCCAAAAAGAGTGATGGTTTGGCCATCGTCGCTTGCCATTTTATTTACAATTGCAGTATTTTCTGAAACAAAATTAATATGATATTACAAGCGAGTAAACAAGATGAGTGTGCATGGAGTCACGTCATAATCAAAATTGGAGGGGGAACGTGGAAATCAATATCGGCAGAGTGGTATCAGGTCGATTTAAAACGGAAAGCTGAGACTGAAAGTGGGTCGAAACAGCGTACGCAATGGAAATTGTCAATTAGTTAAATGTTTTTCGGTGATAATTGACTTTAAGTAGTTATAATTAATTGAAGTAGTTCGAAAAAGTAACAAATATTTGATTGGCTTCCAAAATGAACAGTTAAGTTCTTCCCCCTCTCCAAATCAGAATAAAAAAACCCAAGAAGTCTCTTATTTGATGACGCCAAAGGCGATAGGATGCGAATTTTAAGTGGATGCAGTAACCTAGCTATAATGTCGTAATCAAAACTTCAATTTTAACATGAATCTGGTGTAAATCATTAGAAAAATACGAGAAAATACATAAAGCTTGAACCCAGTAACCCAAAACACGTCCGTCAAGCTCAATTTGTTCACTCGTTTTATGGTCAAACTATACATAATTCTGAGCTGTAAATCAGCATTGGAGAGTATTCAGAATCACTGGAATACACAACTGGAAAAAAATATGACTGAGAAAACCCCAAAACAATCTTACCCATCGATGGTTGTGACTATTCTGGGCTTCTTCTATGAGAGACAGCTGTAGTTCTTTTCTTTGTGGGACTCCTGCATGAGGTCCATAAACGTCTCTTCATTCCACAGGTTAAGACGAATCAACTTCGAAGGCCATCAGTGCTGTGAAAGAAGACATATCGAATTAAGTTTGGTACATCTGCATCTACTAGAGTCTTATTCAATTCCTGTCTGTAATGTATTGAAATTTTATTGGGTGTCAAAGGTAACAGTGACACAAGACACGCTCGTTGGATCGATAGTTTCAAGGTTTTACTAACATATAATATGTTAGTCTATTTTATTAATCAATTTGAATCAATTAGTGTGCGAGGTGGGACTTTGTCCTATGCACTAATATAAACTCTGCAAATTCTTGACAAAACGGTTTATTACCTTCTTTGTACAGATCACCCTTCAGTCTAATTCAGGAAATGATTGATGAAACTCATGCTCATCATCAAAGTTTAGTTTGTTTAAACTATTTTACAGACAAGAAACCGAGTGCATATGAGATTGTCATCCATTCTTGACCCATGTTTAAAATTTAAAGACTAGCTCATCATCCTAATTTAATTTGTTTAAACAAATAGGTATTGGTTAAACAATTATACCAACAAGACACCTAGTGAATATTGCATTGTATCCAGTTCTGACTTAAGTATATTTAAAATTTCAAGTCTCTAGCTCATAGGGAAGTTGAAAAAAACCCTTTGTTCAAACTTGAACTGAAATTTCCCCTTAATTTAGGGTTATGAAAAGATTCAAGGGTCAAATTGTAAGCCAAATTTCGTAATTTTTGCTCAACTCTAACAGTTGGATTAACCTTTGGAATCGCCCAAGAAATAAATAACCCTCAAATTTAGAGGGTTATTTTTTTCTTGGGCGATTCCAAAGGTTCATTATCGAAGATAGAAAGATTGATTGAAGATTGAATTGAACAGGGGGATTTATGGGAGATAAGTCCACAACAGAACAAGAGATTTCCAAATCACAAACCAGAAATCCGACCAACAACTTTCAGGAACAGGTAGCTAGAGGTAATTGAAAAGGTGTTTCACAATAATTGTTATTATTAGTTACAATTATTACCTACTTGGTTTGATCTATCGTTCACCCAATTCTCTTACTAAGTTTTGTTACAGAAACGCACTCCATGTTAGCCTGGTGGCACCTTTAAGCATAATAAGCTGGGACATAATATTCAACGCGGATAGAAGAAACCCTTCCCGTAAAAACAGTCATTTTTCGTGATTTAGGTACAAGGTTGTGAAGTTCAAGTTATTCATTTAAGGACGCGCAGGAGACACAACATGAATGACCATATGGCTGTAATTTTGGGGCATAACCATCACTTGTATATAACTAAAATCCAGTGTGAATAGAATTATTGTGTTATTATAACGTCAGGATGGTATAATACAAAGTCTTGAGTCTCGCCAAACAACACAGGCAACAGTGATAGTCAAAACCAGCAATTTCGAATCTCAAAACCGAAACTTGAAAAATCGGATTTCAACTCGCATAACTTTTAAACAGGTTACTCACCACGAGAGGTCACACCACGCATAAAGCCTATTTACCACGCATAAGCCTATTTACCTACTTGCCTGGTTATGGTAATGAAAAGTTGCAAACAAACCATTTGACTATCACCCTCAAAGTAGCCTGAAAAACCACATTAGTTTCAGAACCACAAGTAAAGTAATGTAGGTACCAAAGATTATTGATTCACTTATGATTCTGAAACTATTATGGTTTTTTTAGGCTACTTTGAGGGTGACAGTCAAATGGTTTGTTTGCTAACTATTATTTTACATATTGAATATTACCTTGTAACGCCGGAAGGCTTATACAAATAAAACATTTCATTCATTCATATTGAATATTTTAAATCTCATTTTGATTAGAACTCTCCTTTCAGAAGTCCCGGCAGTTTCGATTCTCGAAACTCGCCGATCGAACCTCAAAACCGAAACTTTTCCACAGTTCCGATAGTTTCAACACATCACTAATAGACACATTCAACCTGTATACTAATTCCATTTAGAATTGTCAACAACGAGTAAGTAGGTAATTCAGGTGGGAAAACAAAACTACGATTCCGACAGAGTTTCCTGACACAATGAAATGAATTCTTCAAGAATGACCACCAGTGCCGGTAGAATCGACACAATTCTACCGGCAATTGTTCAATAAACATTCAATTCAGGTTACAGAGGCGACAGATTAGGATCAGTAGCATGAATTTGAAGACAGTTGAACAAAGAGACAAATAAATAAATGAATATCCAATCGCAGATGGAGAGAATAATAAACTATGGATCATTGGAGCGTGAAAAGATACGATTTTTGTTTAGTTCCACGCAAATATATACCACCAAGGTTACCGCAGACTTCAAGATTAATGAAAACGTGATGTAGTTGGATAAAATAGTCATCAAATAAGGTAATTTTCATTTGTACCTTCAATAAAAACCCTCCTGTCACCACATTGGGAAAGATCCGCATGACTGAAGTAAACAACGCACTACCGATCGACACTGCACGATGATAAAACCACTTAAACCGACGAGTTATTTCGCTAATTAACAGGCAAATGGAGGAATTGCAGAAAACTGTACGCGTTTGTGCGATACGATCGGCTCGGAAATTGAACAAATTTCAAACAAACAGACGACAAAACCTTAATCTCACGTTACCGTTACAGACAGCGCTCCGACGTAAACAAAAGATAACGGATGATAACTGAAAGCATTTGGCGGGAAAGCGGAGGCAGATGGCAGTGACGGTTCATGGAGGACGGAGAGCGTTGATCGATAGAGTTTAGTTTGTAAAGTGACCGCTAGCCGCGCTATAAGCGGTACCTGCCCGTCGCCGCTCCGCTGCCACATTTCGTACACGTCAAAATACTTGATCTGCGTATCTGCTTACTGATTTTACGTATCTACTCAGTAAACGGTACATTTTCAAAACTACTCTTTCTTTAAACGCTTGATGGGTAATAATACTGGGTGGTTTAGGGGAATACGCCACACGTTTCAAAATTTTAATACTCTTTCAGAGCTTTCCAATTTGAGTAACCGTTCAAGTGCTGTTTTGTATGGAAACTCGTGCTCTTTCGAATGTCCATCGATATAGTCCAAGGGGCGTTGCAAGGGAGGGGGGGGGGGGGTCACAATTGTCCAAACTACTTAGGTATTGATTGCTTAAAAATTATTAACGATTGATTAAAGATTGCTTGGTATATCAATAAATTGATTTCTTAAAATTTCTCTACTATTTAGAAAATCCACTAATTATTATACTACACTGCACTCACACTCAATTCACTATTAAATAAATTTTATTGACTTGTATTAACAAAACATAGCTAGTTTTACATATATACAAAATTTTACCAACTGCTTAACATATATTTCACAACTATTTTTTATTTGAAGAAATCAATTTTTCTACTATTTAAAAAATCTACAAATTATTATACTGCACTTCACTCACACTCAATTCAGTATTTATTGACTTGTATTAACAAAACATAGCTAGTTTTACATATATATAAAATTATTCAATTCAAAAACATAGGTAGTGCAATTGTATTACTCCAAAACCAAACTTGAATAAGAAATGTTTCAAATCTAATAAATTTTACAAACCATTGTGGTACGGTAAGGAACAAAATTTCTCCCAAACAAAATTCCTACAAAATATATCGCTAATTGATTTCTTGAAAAAGATGTGTTTAGCCTAAGAAGTTAAATGTCAGTCTAAGAAACATGAAGTTTATTTGTCCAAGTCAAAAAAAATTTCAATCTTGATGGATTTTCGCTAATATTTTTATTTTATTTCATTTAAACATATTTTTTTCTTTTACCACTAATTTCCCAACTGTTCCAACTCATCATCAAAATTTAAATTGTTTAAACAAATAGGTATTATTTTAAACAATTTTACAGACAAGAAACCGGGTGAATATTGCATTGTTATCCAGTTCTGACCTATTTTTAAAATTTCAAGTCAATAGCTCATCATCAAAATTTAATTTGTATTATTACAAAAAGGTATTATTTAAACAATTTTACAGATGAGAAACCGAGTGAATATTGCAATGTGGTCTATCCCCGACTCACGGTTAAAATTTCTAGACTGTAGTTTACCGGGAAGATGAAAAAAGGTAGTTTTATTCTGGGCGTCTGAGGGTTGGGTCACATAACGGCCGTTTTCGACGCGAAAGTTTAGTGTTTTTCCTAAACCTTTGCGCGGTCACTGTGAACGAACGGCTGGTTGCACAAAAATCCAATTGGTCTTAAAAGGTTCGTAATTTTTCAGGTCATTCAAAAGTGAACTAAAAATTACACGGTTCAGTTAAAAATTTTGAGATATGACATCGTCGAAATTTTAAATTTCGTATTGAACCCCTTCCCCTTGACCTAGGGTTATGAAAAGTTTCGAGGATCATTGTGGGGCTGGTCCAAACCCAGAAACCAAATTTCGTAATTTTAGCTCAACGTTAACTGGGCAAAGTGGCGCGGACGGCGTACGGGGGACGGCGTACGGGGGACGGCGTACGGCGGACGGACGGATTTTTTTTTATTCGATTTTCTGAATCTACGTATCTTGAAACGTAAACCAACAAATTTTGAGGGGGGGGTTAAAAAATTTTTTTCTTTGGGCGATTCCAATGGTTCATTATCGAAGATAATAAACCAAAAGGCGATCGCGCTCCTGTCCAATATGTTGACAAGATTGATTGTAAAAATTGAAATGACTTGGTTTGGGGGATTATACCACTCTTATGGGTAGTGATGGGATAATCGAATGATTTGAGAAATCGATGATCTTGAATCGAATGAACAAAAAACTGTGCAAATTCTTGACACATTATCTTCTTTTTGCAGGGCTCCCTTCCGTATAATTCACGAAATGATAGATGAAACGTTTATAAAGATGATGAATTAATTACCAATAATTTGTACCAATATGATTCTGGGGTTTCTATTTCCACCTACTTCGGCAATAATTTAATACGTGATAATTAAAATTAATTAAAGACAGTGTTTTTTACTCAAATTTATTGAGAATTATTATTAATTATTATAAATTATCAACAATTATTAATAATAATAGTTAATAAAATCGAGCTAATCAATTATATTAATTCATAATAAAATTCATTTTTTCCAAAACGTAGGTATATTTTGTGTACAAAACATACTGTGACATCTCACTGCACAAAAAGGCAAACAAATTCATTCAAAAATCATTCTCTGAAAGGGTCATCGCAATATGAATCATCAGCATCATCCTCTCCTTCATTCCTCATAAAACATTTTGGCAGCTGGGTTGACGAGAAACTGACTCAAGTGTTTCAAATCCCTCAATTTTTCCCTTTTTCCCCAGAAGTGCAACAGCCATTCTGTTCTACTCCTCCCACTTCTATCTCAATTCGGCCCAAAAATGGACTTTGATCATTTTTCCCCACCTTCAACTGTGAACCACAGAATTGATGAATATATCGAACTATCACGCAATCAAATTATCTGTAAAATGCGGTAAAATGTAATCACGGTTAATTCGTACAAAATTTAATGTTAACCCAAACACAAAAGTTTTACAGTTTTTTTAACTTCCATAGGTAATTACTCGTACTTATTTCTAATATTTCCTTGTTTTTATTGCATATTTAGCTTTTCAAATGACTGGTCCATGATATACCTACCCGTTAGCTTTGTACTTATGTCGTTGAGAACGAGAGGAAGTTATAATGTTTGGAAGTCGAGATTCAGCCCCAGCCCTACTCTTAGTAAATCTACTCACAAAGGCCCATAACATTACTAGATACGTGAGCTGAAATCCATCGTGATCGTCAACTGGCTTCTAATCAAGTCTCCCAGGAGGCCCTCCCCGGTGGAGCTCTATCCATTGTCGAAATGAAACGCGTCGTTCTACGAGGAGGAACGCCGTGTCAATAGGTAGCCATACACGAGCAGACATCTGCGACAGATTTCGCGTTTTTAAACGATATCTGTGGGAAAGATCTGTGCGTTAGTGGGCGTTAAAAAATGATGAAAGATGTGAAAATCGGCCAGAGATGTCTGCGAGAGTTCAAATCTGGCAGATGGTAGTCGGAAGTCCCCCTTAACCTGCAGACTTCTCGGAAGCGATGTCTGTTCGCTTTCAAAGATTCAAAGAACTGCTCGATTGGATCGGGCAGAGTCCCTTAACGTTAAGATGTTCAGTTGTCCACGAGTGTTTTCCCCTGTGAGATCTCTCCTCTAAAAAAATTAGTTTTTGTGCGGTATAAAAAAATGGGTAAAAAAGAGTGGCCAAACGAGTTAATTGAGACGATTATCGACATGTATAGAGACAGACCTTGTCTGTGGCAGTTGAAGCATGTTGACTACATGAACAAAAACGTCAAAAACATTGCTTACGACGAGATCGAGGCCGAAGTGAAGAAGGTGATTCCGGATGCTGACCGTGTAATGTTGAAAAATAAATTGCAAAACCTCAGGACGAGTTTTAGAAAGGAAATGAAGAAGGTGGAAGCCTCGGAGCGGAGTGGAAAAGGAGTGGATGATGTCTACGAACCAGTACTATGGTAAGTAATGAGTACCTATTCAATTTCTAGTACTACAGTTTTCTCAATTTCAGTACTACAATTTTTTCTTTTCAAAATTTTCTCTCAAACTCTTGTTTCTGAATTTTTGTCTAGAATTTTTATTTCAAAAACTTTTTTTTTCCACAATTTTTTTTTTTTTTAATCCAAAAATTCATCTTCAAACATTTTTTTGTCACACAATTTGTTTCTATTTGTCTGAAGAAATAAATCCTTGTGATTTAATTTGCAGCATTTCTTACTTAGTAACAGCTAAGCTTCATATATTATGGGACTAACAGTTACTTATCTCTGAGCTGACGTGCACCAACCATATCGATTTTTGTATTCCTCAGGTACTACGACCGTTTGTCGTTCGTCAAAGGACAGGACAAACCTCAGCCGAGTGTGAGCAACGTGGAGATCTCACCTTCAAGCACCCAACAAAGTCAGATGAGTGCCGATGACGACTTTCTTGAAGGAGAAGACCAGGAAACGGACGAGGGAAATGGAAATGATGGCGAAAAAGAAAAAGAAATGGTAAGTGGAGGCAAATCGTATAATCAGCTTAATACATAGACATAGATATCAATTACTAAACCTAAACTAAGGCTAACATCAATCAATTATTAACGCGATAAGTGGTAGGTACGCACAAAAATGTCATAATGATGAAGTCCAATTTAAACCCCAGGTTGACCAAAGCTTTCGTTGCGTTTATGCGAGCAGTTTGTTTTCAGTTAGTACCTACCTACCTGCTTAAGCCTTTCCTTTATTAACCATATCATTTTGCCACGATACTGCCCCTTTTCCGTTGAAAAATGCTAGATACCTGTCCCTGTTCTCCTTGGCCGCTAAGGAAGGATTGCGAGCTACCCGCTGCATCCCCTCCAAATGAAAGATTCCTTCACATTCCTCCCTCCAGGAACCAGGGATAATTTCACCGTTAGCTGAATTTGACCTATCGACAAGGGAAGGTCTGAAGTAACTAGAACTTCTGCGAATTAAAAAGTTGTGAAGAACGCATACAGCAAGGACGACGTAATTTACAATTTCGGGTTTCATGTGAATCTCACTGTGAAGGACCCGAAATCGTGATGTTATCAAGCCAAAAGCGTTCTCTACAACGTTTCGGGGGCGTGAGAGTCGGTAGTTGAAAATGCGTTTCTCGGGGGTCAACTCCTTTTGAGCATAGGGCTTCATGATATGAGGATCTAACCCAAAGGCCTCATCTGCTACAAAAATGTAGTTCAAATGCTCATCCGTTTCATCATTATTGGGCAAATTTAATGACCCATTGCGCAAGCGATCGTGAAATGTTGTGTACTCCATCACTCCCCCATCAGACATTCGACCTTGTTTACCAACATCAACATAAATGAATTCGTAATTGGCATTAACGATTGCCATTAGCACAACACTATAAAATTTCTTGTAATTATAGTACAATGCTCCACTTCTTGGGGGTTGTACTATGCGGATGTGTTTTCCGTCGATACTTCCCCCACAATTGACGATTTGCCATCGTTCTTTGAAGATTCTTGCTTCCTTCAGCCACTCGTCGGAAGTTTGGGGCATCTACAAACAAAAAATAATTAAATATAAATAATTGATATGAGATTTAATGGAATATTGGATACATAGTTTTGGTTAGACCATCTTGTTAATAATGCCCAAGTGTATTATGCTGATAGGGTAATCTTTTGTTTTACAGTACTTCAAACAACCACAACAACCTGGACCTTCCCGCAGGAAGAAAACCAGAAAAATTAGTGACCCAGAGATGTCAAACTTCTTAAAAACCTGCACTGCGGCCCTATCTCAACCATCTGAAGAGGACGAGCATGACATTACCGGTAAATATGTCGCCCAGAAACTGAGAAAAATGAACGCAAATCAGCAAATCTTGGCAGAGTGTCTCATACAGCAAGTGATATCAAAAGGACTAAGAAACCAACTCAAAGAAAGCACCGAATTAACCGAGTCTTATTGCGCACCTCCACCGTCTTACCCACCACAATATTATGACTCTTCATCTTCAAGTGCTGCTGACTTCATTGCAGGGTTTAATCCCGTGACGGAAAATAACGCGAACGGTCCCGTGATATGAATCAATTAATTAATTCAATTAATTTTGATGTTTAACTTCTTGTCCTTCACACTTCTTGTCCTTCACCAAATTTATGTCATATTCGCAATAATATTTGACCATTTAAAAAAGAGCTTTTTTTTTGTTGAGTGCCTTGTCAATTGTAGGGCCTCCAATAAAGTTGTTATTACAAACCTTCATGTATTCATCCTTCAGCTCTTCCCATATCACTTGACATGTTTCAGGTATCAGGTAACCCAGTGTTTGAGCTGCGATCCCTGAGGTGAACTTTAAATCTTCGTATGAGTTGCCAGTAGCCAAAAAGCGCAACGTGACGATCAATCGTTCAGTAGGAGGGATGCTTTTACGCATCACCGTGTCTTGTTTTGTCAGTTTCTGAGCAACCTTTGCTGCAAAATAATACGATTTATACCAATTTACAAATAATAATATCACATCAGTAATTCAAAACTCGTAACTGCAAACATTCGTAGGAAACTACAATTTTCGTAACTGCAAAAACGATCTCCCCACAACCTAATAAATTCGTAAATACATTATTACTTGTTGGCATCTACCCCAAGTGGCATACTTACCCAGAATTTGGGGGGGGGGGGGGGATAGTATTTTCAAATTTAGTTGTAGTTTTTTATTTACAAAAAACCAAATGAATTGAATTACGGGAGCCGGAGATATGAATTAGCAAAATGTTCACGTACGTACGTACATACGTACACCCAAAATTTGCCACAGACACTTTCATGGTCGATGTAAACCCACTCACCTTTGCTCTCTAGGACCCTTCTTTCAACGAGTTCCAGAGTACCCCTACCAGAGCCTTTCACAATACTTTCATTTTTCATGGAAGTTAAAACCAAAGAGAAATGAGAAATTTTCTAAAACGATCCCCACTTAGAAAAAGGAGTTCCTACCATTTCTTCCGTGTTTTCAGAAATATGTGAGGACCCAAACTAGAAAAGTACATACTTAGTTGGTACCTGCCCTCCCAAAAGGATTACCTCTGGTCACCGGATGAATAGATATAATTTGTAGATAGGTACTTACCAAGAAGTACGTCGAAGTCTTCCTCGTTCATCCGCAGGTAGTTGTGGAAATCCCTCGGGTTGTTCTCCCTAAGGTGCTTCAACAACTTCATGTGCCCGAACTTTCTCCTTTCCGAAACCCATGACTTCTCCCAAACTTGTCTTTTTTTTGGCTCAGCCGTATTATGGGCAATAAAAAAAATACCCGCCGCAAAAGCCGCTAATTTACGCTTTTTACTACGGACAGTCACTAACCCCATGGCATCAACTTACGGAATGTCTGACCGATCTGGAAAAAATTTCGGATTCGACCGATAACTCGAGTCTGCCAGACGGACGTCGGTGACAGACCTGAATCTGCCAGATTTCATCCCACGAACGAACAGATGACATCGGGCACTGGTCAGGTGACAGATCTCGGGCATGAAAGATCGGCCGATAAGTTTTTCGTGTTAAGGGGCAACGAACGATCTCATCGGTCACTCCAGATCGTTAGCGATATCTGTCAGATGAGATCGGGCGACCAAATCTGTCGCAGATGTCTGCTCGTGTATGGGTGGCTAATGTAGCGACTCGAGCATCACTTCGTGGTTATTGCTATTGATGGGGGCCTCGGGAGCAGAGCGAAAGACTCGTCCCCGGAGTGACAGGCGTGGCATAGGCAAACACGAGGTTTGCTCGTCGATTCTCGGCATAATCTGAGGACGATGGAAGCCTATTAGTTTAGGGTTCCTAAACCCTCCTGCCGAGAGACATCGCTTTTGAGCATCTCAAGACCTCTACGTGCATTGAATTTCAAGCTACAGCCCCTCATCCAAGCCGTCAAATCATCAACTTTGAAATCGAAACTACAAAGGAACTAGGAAGGAAGGTTTCTGATACTTGGGCTCATAAATATTGAAACACGGTTCAAATAAATTTTTTAGGTTCATACAGTTTGAGCCAAATCAGACTCAGTAGGTATACAGGGTCGTACCCTCAGCATAAAGGTCGTACCACCGACCAGGGATCGATTCTAGAACTAATTTCTGATGAAAAGTGTCCTATAACTTTTTTTGTTTACCAGTTGAAATCCGAATTTTTTCACTTTCAAGATTTTTTTCGTGTTTTTGACCTTAAGTCACTAAAATGGCCATAAGTCCCTCATTTTTCAGACAAAATTCAAATTTGATTATACCGTTGGAAAGAGCGTCAATTCGCTATCTCCCTAGTGCTAAATGAAACTTTTCAGAAGACTCAGATGTTGAAAAACATTTTTCTTTGGGCGATTATTCCAATGGTTCATTATCGAAGATAATAAACCAAAAATGAGCCCGAATAGGAAAGTTCCAAAATTTCTGGAATGTTTTTTTCAAACGTTTGTAAGCCTAGGTCGCGAAAGGGCGAGGGAAAATAAATCACATAGCTTTAACAAGATTTTGATGCCTACCCACCTGCCTGAAAACTCGTCGAACTAAAACTATCAAGAACCAAAATTATCACCAGGATAAGGTGATTTTTCTTAAAAACGACTAGGTATGTTTCAGACTGTAATCTCGGTTTAATTAAGTTCAATTAAAAAAACTGATGTCACCACGTGATTCAGTGTCGAAAAATAATGAAATTGCATGCGCCACACGGGGGGGGGGGGGGTTATCCGTATTATCCGACTTTAGGAGCTTCTGGACGCTCCTCCTTGCGCCAAAAAAAAAAGTTGTCGAAGTAAAAAGTTCATGAAATTTGATGTAGAATCCGAATCTGCAATGAAAAAAGGAGGTTTCCATCTGAAAAAACGAAGTTGGCATGCGTAGCTAGTGTTTGTGCGCATGCGCAGCGCACGAAGATGTGACCGTTGAATTCTTTGTAAAAAAATAAGGAGATGTTACTCCAATCAGTTTTTCCCTATCTCTCGAAATATAAACAGTGGGACGTTCATGAAGAACCACCCTGTATATTGAGTCTGATTTGGCTCAAACTATGTGGGTATTTGAACATTTGTACTTGATTACAATGATATACTGGACCACCTGTGTCATTGGAACAGGTCAATGTTGAATTGTTAAATCTTTTGGTGTGGCTTGTCATCCAAAATGGTTCCTCAACAGTTTCTTTTTTTTGCAGATTCATTTTTTTCATTCACTTCTAGCATGAGGCATTGGTATGTCCTACATCTTGACGTCGTGGGAGACTGCTGAAACTTTTACATGACCTATGAAACGCGAACAAAACTGGTACGCATTGACAAATCGATTCCCCCCAAACTCCCATCTCCCGCTAAATCCCCGGCGCTCAATTACTACCTAATGATGATTCGTTCATCCCGTTGAGAACCGTCTTAAGCCCGCGGAAAATCCGGAGAACGTCTCCGAGCGGCAACTCATATTTCCGTCTGACCCAATTGAAAAGGATAACCGCTCGTAACAGTACCCTCATACGGTACATCGCTAATTATTGTCACAGGCCGGTGACACAACAATTTAGCTTATCTCCACCTCGAATCGACGCTCGGAGGAAGGAAAAATAAACGACAGGAGAGTTTTAATATTTTCTTCTGCAATTAGTCCCGTCGTGTTGCGTTAATGCTCTCAACCCCGAAGAGAAATTCCGTTCGACAAGTTTTATCTCGATGATACTGCGAGCCTCCTTTTCAACGAGATTGTCGACGGCATTGCCCCCACAGCGAATCTTCGGGCGCCCTAAGGTTTGACTTCTTGACTGGAAACAAGTGGGTCGACCTTTTTTTTAAATATTATTATTCCCTGAACGTTTTCTCGGGTGTGAGCAAGTGGTTTATGGACGTGTTAAGTTAGCGGGGTTCTTCCAAAAAACCTCATTTTCACATGCTCGTCTTCAGGGAAGAGCGATTGTAAACTTGTAACCGAATTGGGACGCGGCGTGGTTCCTGTTCGGTAATTATGCAATAAACGGGGGGAGAACTCCAGGAGACCTACCTTTCCTCTGCGGGGTTTCACAACCGTTCTCTACGGCCGAAGAAAAGTGATCATTCGATTGTTATTCGATTTTGGATTATTATCTTCGATAATGAAAAAAAATGAGAAAATGGTTAATTCCCTCCCCCCCCCCCCAATTCCCTCTCCCCTGGCTTACTTTTCAAGATACGTAGATTTCAAAAATCAAATTAAAAAAATCCTAGGATGCCCGTAAGAACACCTTCTGATTCTTGGAAGATGGTGTACGAAATGTCGACTGAAAGTCAACTCAGACAAATCTAAAGTCGTTACGTACACGTATAAACTCCACTCTCATGCACCGCCATCCAACTACCTAGGGAATACCTTAACAAACGCATCTGTACATTAGTATCTGGGAGTCCTGTTGGATGGACGCTTGACATTCCATTACCATATTTCCGAAATAGGTAATCAAAAAAGTGAAAACCCGAGTGTCTCAACTCAGACCCTTACTTGAAAGCTCCCAAGTATTAATGCAAAATAAAATAAACATTTATACCACCCTCATCCGCCCAATTTGGACGTACAGTATTGGGATGTGGGGACCATGCTCGCGATTAGAGTTCAAGAGGGTCCAACAACAGCAAAACTCAATGCTGCAAATGAGAGCACACATTCCCAAAGATTCCTTCAGAATAATGTGGATCACTAGAATGACTTAGCAGCAGCAGAATTTAAGCCACCAGAAACTAGAAGATTATCAAGACCACGACACATCAGAGACATAGTGTCACAGAGATGACTCATCACCAACATTCAGCCGACATTGATGCCAATGCAACAATTAGGTATTAAACAATACCTAATTGTTTAAACCAATTAAATTTGGATGATGAGCTAGAGACTAGAAATTTTTAGACATTGGTCGATGGTGGATAACCAGGCAATATTCACTCAGTTTCTCATCTGAACGTATAATTATATTATAACCTCCGAAATGTTGAATAAGAAAGATCAAGGAAGGTCATAATAAGCAAGATGGAGTACTAAGTACGCAATGATTTGCAAGACTCTTAACAAATCATTTAAAAAACCCCAAGTTTCTTTTCGCATTTAGCTTGACGGGCGGGTTCCCATAACCAAATCGCGTTAACATTACTCGAGAAGGCGAATTAACGTTAAAGTGATGACCCATTGTGAAAAGATGTGCAGGGGGGGGGGGCTTCCGAGCCAACTAAATTAATTCACAGACTCCGCAAGTCGCTTGGGAAAATTTAATATGGGGCTCCGATTGTAATGGGCGGGATCCTCAGCGTGGGAAAATTCCATCTTTTCATTAAATACAGTTAGGGAACTGCGTTTCCGGGAGCTACATCCACTGCAGGTTACTGCTAAAGGGGACAGGGGCTGAGTTGTGTATCTTGTTTTCACTGACACGGTAAATGTGGCCAAATAGAGAACCCGAACCCACGTTTAAATTTTAAAAGAAAACAACAATATCTCAATAAACAGCCCTTTAAATTACTTCGAAAGGCGCTAAGACAGGAAAGTCTGAGGCTCGATATCCTTTCTCCTGAACGCATACTAAAACACATTTCCACTATTCTTACATTTTGATGAAATTGACAGTTCTCGTCCAACATAACAGATACTAAGATTGCATCATCATTGTTTATCACAAAGAAACTACCTACTTAGTATTGCTGCTCTTGTCGCAAAAAAATGGCGCAGTCTTTAAATTTACGTAGACAACTCCAGAAACATGATGACGCTGTAACGTAACATCACCATTTAATGGGCTGTAGTCATTCTGGTATTTCCAAGTAAGTTTTAGAATATTCCCCATTCAAACAGGGAATCATCTAGGAATTTTCTAAATAAAAACGAAAATATTTCCATTGTCACAATTTTATGGATTTCTCAATTAACTCCCTCACTGTTCTGTCAACTGTATTTTTTGTAAATTCGTAGTGACGATTATTGACGCAAGAATTTTCAGGAGAGCAAATAAGAAGGCATTATAGAGGTTACCAATTTGCTTACCTTAATTCTAATTTTCCACGATCAGTACAATTGTTTGTTTATAACTGTACTTACTTACTCATCGTCTTTGTCTAAGGTGTCGAAGTAGCGCAAAAAGATCGTAAGATACGGAATTATTTTGATCACGAACCATCATTTGACTTAACAATGTCTCAACAATTTGAGGTTTTATGTTTATGGGACCAAAAAATTTTAGGTGTGTACCAAAGTAAGTTTCTTCGAAATGGTGACATACCGCTCATTTTTCGTGCTCATCGTTCATTAGGTTCTGTATGCACTTGTACTGTCAAGGTGAGGGATACAGTTCGAAGAACCAATAGTAAGAAATCTCCGAGATTTTAACTAGTAACGGTATTCTCCGTAGGCCACCGCTCCGATTACTCTTCGAAGTCGACGAGCCGCTTTATCTCAAGAAGCAGCAAAACCGATTGGACAGCCGCAGAGCGCAGACGGTTGGCGGTCCGGAGCACGGACGTCCGATAAGATCGTTTGTCCTTTTCATCCCTTTTCGGATCTTGATTCTGCGTTCAATAAAGCGGGTTGGTAATTAGAATTGAAGATACGAGGTTCGTGCTGCGGCGTTATCAGTCGTGAAGAGAGTGGGGGGAGCAGAGGGAATTCATATTACGGTGCTTGTTGCTCTCTCTCAGCCTTCGCTCCGCATTAGGAATCTTAATATTATCCAATGACCCTAATGATCACTACAGCTCG